>JASEVX010000002.1:136665084-137866259 GCA_031761405.1 Serripes groenlandicus | reverse complement strand
CCTTAAGTGACCCTCTAAAAAAATCTGTTCCAGCCATATTGGTTATATTAAAAACAGATCAAGAAAGGTGCAAAATGACAAAAACTTTATAATTCAATTCTAATTGAAGTTCTTGTTAGATTTCAAGATATAAATGACCTTTACTTATAAGCTGTTTCTTGAGAAGTGTTCACTCCTTGATCTTTTCCCAGATATTTCTACTAATTTACTATCAATCAGGTGATCGATTTAGGGTCATCTTGGCCCGTCCTGTTTTAAATTGCCATTTCATTCTTGTCCGTCCTTCATCTCACAACCCCCTTTGCCACATTTCTATGAACTTCACAGGAGTCATCGGGTACAATGTGTTGTTGCGCATATTACGAGGGGGCGTTTAATTTGACCTACTTGTTGGATGAGTTATTGCCCCTTTTTTTAAATTTGTTTGTCTGTCTGTCTGTCTGCTACAGTCACCATCTTCTTGTCCGGCCCTTATCTCATAACCCCTTGGCCACATTTCTATGGAAACTTCACAGGAGTCATCGTACAATGTCTTGTGGTCGCATATTACGAGGGCGTTTAATTTGACTACTTTTGGATGAGTTATTGGCCTTTTTTTAAATTGCCATTTCATTCTTGTCGCGCCTTTATCTCACAACCCCTTAGCCACATTCTATGAAACTTCACAGGAGTCATCGGTACAATGTCTTGTGTGCGCATATTACGAGGGCATTTAATTTGACCTACTTTTGGAAGAGTTATTGCCCTTTTTTTAATTGCCATTTCATTCTTGTCCGGCCTTCATCTCACACCCCTTGGCCACATTTCTATGAAACTTCACAGGAGGAACGGTAAACGTCTAGTTGCGCCATATTACAAGGGCGTTTAATTTGACCAATTTTGGTTGAGTTATTGCCTTTTTTAAAATTGCCATTTCATTCTTGTCCGGCCTTCATCTCACAACCCCTTTGCCAACTTTCTATGAAACTTCACAGGAGTCATCGGTACAATTGTTTTGTTGCGCATATTTACGAGGGCGGTTTAATTTGACCTACTTTTGGATGAGTTATTTGCCCTTTTTTTAAATTTGTTTGTCTGTCCGCTGTCTGTACGTCCACATTCTTGTCCGGCCTTTATCTCACAACCCCTTGGCCACATTTCTATGAAACTTCATAGGAGTCATTGGTACAATGTGTTGTTGCGCATATTACGAGGGCGATTAATTTGACCTACTTTTGGATGAGTTATTGCCCTTTTTTTAAATTGCCATTTCATTCTTGTCAGGCCTTCATCTCACAACCCCTTGGCCACATTTCTATGAAAACTTCACAGGATGTCATCTGGTACAACGTCTTGTTGCGGCATATTACGAGGGCGTATTAATTTGACCCTATTTTGTTGAGTTATTGCCCTTTTTTTAGATCACCTTAGCCGTAGGCTGAAGGTGAGCTATTCTGATCACTTTTTGTCCGTCGTCCGTCGTCCGTCTGGTGTTAACTTTTAGCTTTAAACATCAACTCCTCCTAAAACTCCAAGGACAATTTTCGTGAAACATCACAGGACTGTTCCTCTGGTTGGCCTCTTTCAAAGTTGTTCAAAGATTTAAATTCCATTGAGAACTTTGTTGCTGCGGCTTCAGAAAGGGGAACAAAATGTCCAAACGTTTAAAATCTTCTCTCCGATCTGCCTGTCAGATTCAAATATAATTTGGTAGAAATGTTCCTTGGGTGACCCTCTATAGAAATTGTTCAAGCCATACTGATTGGTCGAAAAACATGGCAGTCAGGCGGCATCAAAAAAGGGGCAGAAATGACAATACTTTAATAAAGCATCCTTATAAAAGTGCTTGGTCTGATTTAAGATAGTTTTGTAGAAATGTTCTTTCATTGATCATACTACATACTTTGTCAAGCCATATTGATTTGTTGAAAGGTATAGCAACAAGCAGCATCAGAAAATAGGATGTAATTAAGACGTTTTGCTTCAAATGACATATGGTTATTAGATTTATGGTCTAAGGGAGGTAACACTTGGCAGAGTATTATGCTGAGGCGCAGAGTCTGCTTCGCAGAGTTGTCGTTCCTTACACTCACCATACATGTATCAGAACATGAGTAAAACGACCAAACTTTAAAATCCTTTTCCTCCATAATCTGCTTTGTCAGACTCCAAGATAATTCAGTAGAAAGAATCCTTAAATGCCCCTCTAAAAAAACTGTTCAAGCATATTGGTTTTATATTAAAAACAGATCAAGAAAGTTGCAAAATGACAAAAAGCTTAATAATTCATTTCTAATTGAAGTTCTTGTTAGATTTCAAGATATAAATGACCTTTACTTATAAGCTATTTCTTGAGAAAGTGTTCACTCCTTGAAGTTCTAATTGCCCTCCTTGATCTTTTTCCAAGATATTTCTACTAATTTACTATCAATCAGGTGATCGATTTAGGGTCATCTTGGCCCCTCTTGTTTAAAGATTGCCATTTCATTCTTGTCCGGCCTTCATCTCACAACCCCCTTTGCCACATTTCTATGAAACTTCACAGGAGTCATCGGTACAATGTGGTTGTTGCGCATATTACGAGGGCGTTTAATTTGACCTACTTTTGGATGAGTTATTGCCCCTTTTTAAAATAAATCACTAACTGACAAAATACAGTCAGCCAGACAAATACCCCTTGGGGGAGACATACGTTTTTCCAAAAACAACCTCTAGTCTTTACTGGTGATCTGAGCACACTATTCGAACTTAGGCTAGATATCATACAAGCAAATATTCTGAGAAAATTTCAACATGCTGCAAGTAAAACATGGTCGGCTGTCCAGAGTGGGTTAAAGCTAGATTTTCCTTTAATTTGAGCAAACCAACATTGTGGATTCTGTGTAAAGTATCGATCCGGATCAGCCTAAGCATGCCACACAGGCTTACAAGGATAGACCAAATTTCTCCTGTGGATTTTCTGTCAAAATTGACCTGTAAACTTAACCAACAATGTCCAATTCTCATGAATACAGACGCAAAATACATCAAAATTTATACTTTTTACCCCCCAAAATAGGGCTACACTCAGCCTATTTAGTATACAATGAGAAGAAAGATATTAGATGAACAAGTTTTCCAAGTCTCAAAGTATTAGGTAATAAAATAGTTTGATGATTAATTGGGGTTTACACCATTTTCATCAATCTTTCAGTCATATCACGGCAGCCAGTTCAACTACTCATATGTTTCTTGGCTTTCTCATACCAGTACTTCACACAACATTCTTTTCAAGCAACTGGCTGCTTTTCCCCGTCTGAAAACCGCATCGGTGGTAGTCATGTCAATACCTTGAAGTTTGCAAAAAAATCAACAGGTCAAAATGTACAGTTGTGTTAAAAATTTCAAACTTTCTTCCCATTACTATGTTCAACAATTGAACAATTGGGGACATATTTTGTACATGTAAATTCTGTTGCATGATGAGTACATATCAACTTGAATATACCAGAGACATATAAACACAATCTATTACATAGAAAAAAATAGTATACTGACCTTTGAATTGTATATAGGCTGTGGACAATAATGATGCAATAGAAAATCTTTTAAACTTTATGTCAGAAGTTAAATCTCATAATGGTGGCTTTTCTTTTGTGATCAATATATTTCATTGTAAAATTGAATTATTCTTATGATCATGTTCCAGTAACTCTATGGAATCTAGACAGAGAAAGCTTTGATCAGATTTAAAAAGAGCAAGAGGCCCAAGAGGGCCAGTCTCGCTCCAGCGGCCATTAGGCAAAAAATTAATTTCCAAACAGCCCCGCCTCCCTGATGGCCATGTTTTTTGACCAATCAACCTTGTTGAAGGAATCTGATAGAGGACCATCCTCAGGAACATTTCTACAAAATTATTTGAAAATCGGCCGCGAAACTTTCGTAGAGAGATTTTTTAAGTTTTCACTATAGCCATATAAGGCAAAATAGCCCCGCACCCTGGCAGCATAGTTTTCAACCAATCAACTTGGCTTGAAGGAATTTGATAGAGGGTCACCCAAGACACATATCTACAAAATTATTTGAAAATCAGCTGGGACACTCTCGGAGGAGAAGATTTTTTAAGTTTTCACTATAGCCATATTCAGCAAAATAGCCCACCCTCTGACGGCCATGTTTTCGACTAATCAACATGGCTTTGAAGGATCTGATAGTGGTGTCACCCAAGGAACATTTCTACACAATTATTTGAAAATTTGCCTGAAACTTTCGGAGGAGAAGATTTTTTAAGTTTTCACTATAGCCATATAAGGCAAAATAGCCCCGCCCCCTGGTAGCCATAGTTTCCACTAATCAACATGAGCTTGCAGGAATCTGACAGAGGGTCTCCCAAGGAACATTTCTACAAAATTATTTGAAAATTTTGCCAAACACATTTGAGGTAAAGATATTTTAATTTTACATTATAGCCATATAAGGGCAAATTAGGCCCCGCTCCCCTGGCGACCATGTTTTCGTCCAATCAACTTGGCCTTGAAGGAATCTGATAGAGGGTCACACAAGGAACATTTCTACAAGATTATTTGAAAATCGCCGGAAACTTGTCGGAGAAGAAGCTTTCACTATAGCCATATACGGCCAAAATAACCCCACACTCTGATGGCCATGTTTTTTGACTAATCAACTTGGCTTGAAGGAAATCTGATAGAGCGGTCACCCAAGGAACATTTCTACAAAATTATTTGAAAATCGGCCAGACACTTTCGGAGGGAGAAGCTTTTTTCCCTATTTTTTAAAAATTTGAATGAATTTAGTAGGAAGACATTAAGACGATGGTTCCTAGGAAGTTTCATCTTAATTGGCCAAGTGGTTAGGTAGGAGAAGTCGTTTGCAAAAAATTAACGCATGCACGACGGACAATTCGCCATGACATAAGCTCGACTAGCTTTCAGCAGAGGAGCTAATTATAATATTTCAATCGGCCACTTTCCCTCAAATGAGACACTTTCTGACGCCTATGCAGCAGACAGCTTGTTGAAAACATGGAAGCAGAGGAGGGAAATTGCCTCCATCCGAGCAATTTCTCCCTTTTGTCACAATGCTTTTTACTCATGCCTTCTTACTGTTGACAAATGCTAGTAAACTTACAGTTTTACATCTTGGGTCATTTAACAACCTTTTACATCTTGCGGTCATTTAACAAAACAAATGATCTGCCTGATCAAATTATCAACAGGTTCCACCTGTGTGACACAATATGTAGTTCAAAATGATCTACTTAATGTAGTTATCATGTACAGGTGTCTTCTGGAAGGCTGTGTTATAGGCTCAAAATGATTTACTTGAATGTCTTTGTTCATAGTAATTAGTTAATTACACAGTTATCTTTCCTGTATTTATAGTAAACAAAACAGGATCTCATTGTGCATCCTTTGATTCGTATTTGTATCGTTACGAACATTACATTCCGTTACTGTTTTCCGAGTTAAAACAAACACTTTCATTCAGAATACTTGTCACAACGACTCGCTGCTGTTACCAGCTTTGAAGAATGTCATTAACGTCGTTTTGTTTTTTGTTTTCTACCCGTTTTGTTCGTCCCGGACTTGCCATTTGTCTTTATTTCTCTGATTCAACTAAAAACGAACCGGAAATAACAGTAAATATACCCAACTTTTCAATACATAAAAGTTGGTTTGTAAAAATGTCCCATACACTGACATTATGAATCTTCTTCACAAGTAACGCTGCGCATTAATATAATCTGTCACATTTCCATGATCTGAAACGAAACAAAAATACATACAGTTACTGATTGCACAATAAAAATAAAATCAAGATGTGTATACATGTCTGCACAAAACCCTTTTATCAATATAAATGTATGCTATGATTTGGAATAATAAAATAGTCCGTTTATAATAGATACTTTGCAATTATTGATCTGCATTAAAGTTTATTTGGGGGTTGGTATAATGCATCTGTATCCAGTGAAGACTCGGAGGAGCCTATGTATCATAGTATGCAGGTCTCACCAGTCTTAACTGACCATACACATGTAATTTAGACCTAGAAACAGCGTAGCCTCACTACTTTTATGTCAATATAACTTTATAAATGACGCCAAGGGCAAAGTGGTCAGTTAGACATGGATTCACCTAGACAATTTATAACATACGTACACAAATATATATATGTTTTTGTGCCGTTAATTGAATAACATTTTTGGCAAAGACATGCATCATATGCTCCTATCTAAGTATAGATAAAATCTGGAAAATTCATTTATCAATATACATTTGTATTTCTTCATTCTTTTCAATAATAAAACTTGTATACATAATATCATCAATACAAATAACTGTAAACACTTAAGTTTGAAAGCAGTTTTCACATCACTTAACCACTTTTGTCTCGTAAGTACCTTAAATGAGCCCTAAATAGCTGTATACATACAAGAACGATAGATACACTTGTACAATATATGTACGAAGGTCTCCGAAGTCCTTCATTTATTTTTTATTTTTCATTTTCCTTTCCCATTACTTTTTAAATAATTAACAGGATGTCAAATGATAAAACGAACAAGCGAATGTCTACAGGAATTGGGCTATTTTCAGACTACGTGTACATGAAATACATCTGAGCTTATTTTCATATTCGGTTACGATACAGCACAGGGCGAAAGTTTTCCACTCCAAATTACAGTTTAATTGACAGACCTACCTCGAACGTTCTTACGGATTTGATGACTAAATGAACATGCACACATTTCTTTCCTGTCAGTCTTCCTCAATATAAACTTCATGTGTCTTTTCTCCACAAACCAATAACAATCTATCGTCAGCTTGTCAGATTTCTACTTTCATTTTGAACGGAAGTTGCAAGTTCTCCTTTCGCAGAGTTTGTCGTTCCTTACCATCTCTTTCAGTAAAATGAATCGATTGGCTAGATAATTAGTTGGGAGATAGTTTTTCATCGACGCGTTTGACATTATTGTTAATACTACCAAATATCCAAAAATCACTTCTGATTATTTCGGTTTTTAAAAAGTATATTCTTTATGATTGAACATTAAAACAAATTGGGTATATATTCATACAGTTATTTATGAATATATTATTCAAACTTCAACTCAATATTGTAAACGTTCTAACTTCAACTTTCAACCACTTATGCTTCCTTTTTAAGTCTTTTTTCAATATTCAGATATACTTGATTCACCAAGGTTTTCGAAAATGCAGTTTTATTGCCTGATAATTGACACTACTTTTTTGTTGACGGTTAAAAAACATCCCTCTTTTTCGGCTCCCAGCTTACAACTGTCGTTCTGTTTATAGTCGGGGAGGACCAACTGTTGTACGATTTCTCAAAATGCACATGACTATAGACAGTACCCTAAGGGGTACCGTCCAAAAACTACATGATTTTTTTCACCGTAGTAACAGAAGTATCGTTAAAAGTACAATTAACCACAATGAATCACAGGATCACAGCATAAATCTAACAACTGGTCAAGATCCTTTCATCAAATTGCGTTTTCACATTGTTTAAAGATATATCTAGAATTATTGTTGCTTCGGGAGATCATTAGATTAGAACATAAATAATGATTCCCAATATTCTTCTTGTCAGTCTGTATAACAAACCGTTTTGATATAAGATCCATTTCTCCATGGATCTCAATTCCATGTCAAATCTAGATACATGTAGCCACTGAATTAGCAGTATCACTGGTTATACTATCACTTTATGGTTTTGCAACTGAGTGATGTATGTAAATCTCCTAGGTCATCCTCCTGCAAGTGGCAACACCGTTGAGAAATTATCTCATGATATGTTTTCTTACAAATTTCGTAAGCCATGAAGCAATATAGTACTAACAGCACTGTTTAACTGGGAATCGGTATGTTGTGTACATAATATTTTGAGCTGGTTTTCTACTGTCTATGATGTGTTTTCTTCGACAAGTGTAGATTAAGATTTACCCGCACAACATCACCACAGGAGCCAGTGTGTATACTGTTTGTCCGAAGTATAACAAAGGGTTCTACCTATACTCCTAGATGCGGATTAAATTGTATGGATTTGCACGCTGATCTGTTTTCTTTAACGCTCGCAAATGGCATGAAGAAATAGTATGTTTTTCGTTAAGGCAACGCTCAGTTATACATCCATTATTGAATAATTAATGACACAAACCAATATGTTTTGTATCCGCAGATATCAACCGATTTACACGGTTTTATTTCATAGAGTTTTGTTTTTCCATAACTATTAGTTCAACACCTTATTGAGGGGCTTTATATTATTTAATTTACTTTTCGCAGGTGCAAATAAACTTTGTTACTACAGTAGTCTTGTATAGCATCATAGCCAGCGTTAAAATATAATTGGAGGTATGTATTTTAATTGAAAGTTGATGCAATGAATAGGGTAGGGTATACACACATTCACATAATCATATAGCATCATAGCAGCGTTAAAATATATTGAGTATGTATTTTAATTGAAAGTTGATGGCAATGAATCAGGTATACACACATTTTCACATAATCAAAACCAAAAATAAAGAACGGGAAATGGTAAAAACCATTTCAAGTCAACCTCAGAAACATATTTTCAATTCTTACACATAAATGGATCATTGAAAGGGGAGAATATTCAACAAATCACGAAAAAACTAAATAGTTAAAATAAATATCGATATATACAGAATATATCTGTTTACTAATCTACTCGCTTTGTTGGTCGGATGTTTTGCATTAATAATAAATGTTTCCAATACATGGGGCAGATTAACCGGCTTGTAACAGTATTATTTATATATCGCTTTGTCAATTAATCCCTCGATAAACATGATGTTTATAAACCAAATCAAACACTGTGTAAACATATAAATTTACTTCAGCTTCATTCACACACAAATGACGTCAAACTTTGAGTGATGATTACGTCATTTCTTATCCTATGTCACTATCACCGGTTTTTCTCAATGGAGCGGCCCATATATAATACTAACACATTTACCCTTCCCCACCTGCAGACGCAATAGTCAGCTTTGCAAACATTGTTGCCAAAGGTGAAATTGGTCATGATGAGTAATTTCTCCTTTGGCCACAATGTTTTCAACTTTATTTAACAAATAAGCTATCTTTTATGGAGATTTGTTGTATGTTGGAAATGGTGTAACCAGATGTTTTCATTACTAAGTGTCTAGATATAACATAAATAAACTGTAAAGATTTATAAAAAATTGAGGCACTCTGAAAATGGGAACACTTATCGTTGTTATACAGATACCTTTTATAACAACTGCCACAACTTCACAATAAATACTGGATAAATTATTGCTAATTTGGAAATTCATAAAATCAAGAAAGAGTGAGAGCTCTTGCTCGATGTGCTCTATTTATATCCAATCAAATTGCACTTAAATTTACAACCAAAACTCGGTTCTATCAAAATTATATAAATATCCGGCTACCTTCCCTGTTCATATCTAATGGTTTAGTGGGCATGAGTAAAATGGTTGACTCAAAGGTCAAGCTGAGAAAAACGGCAGTCATCAAATCTATAGGAGTAAGTACTGTTTTAAGCTTTGTATGAATGGTAATGTGTTCTAAAAGACCTTTGACACCCCTCCCTTCTCCCAACGGTGGGGGACCTAGGTATTCAACTATTGTCTTCAATTATTTCTTTATTTTTTATAAAGGCATACTTGCTAGTGCCTAGTATAGCACCACATGATGGACTTTTTTTATTGGACGAATTATGCAAGAATAGCAGTCATGATGATGAAGAGTCTACTCAAATGGTCAGTAATTCAATCCACACAACAGAATGAGAAACTCGTTTTAAGCTCTTCTGAGAACAATGCGGTCTGGGTCAGCTAGTGTGATCACCCTGTGTCTGTCATTGTCATTGTCAACAATTTCCTTAACAACAAACAAGTAGGGCCATTGCTGCCAGGAATGTTCCTTTTGTGGTGCCTCTTTAAAATGTGTGCATAAACTTAAATAACTTTGGTTGCTGCTTCATCAAAATGTGGGGGGGGGGGGGGGGGGGGGGGGGGGAAGGGTTATGTTCAAAAGTACAGGCTCGATTCGAATAAATATACTTGTTTTTCTTATAGATGTTTATAAATTCGAAAGCTTTAAAAATCATATTGTCCATAAGTATACACCTGATTGAATTAATTTGGCATAAATATTCCTTGAGTGAGTGGACCTACTACCAATATTGTTCAAATGTTTGTAATCTGTTGAAAAGCGCTGCCACCGGGGGTGGGCCTGATTTCCTTTATGTATATAGAGTAAAAAAGACACTGCGCCCTATTTGATAATAATTTGGCACAATTAATGTTCCCTGTTAGCTTGTCTGATTCTTGGAATAAAAGAAGAGCTTTGTCTGATTCATTGGAAAATAAGATGAGCTAGTGTCGTGACTTTGACACTTGCTTCATCGTTGGTGTGGATTACATTTTGCGTTACTCGTCACTACCTGCAAATACTTTGAAACTTGGAATGGTTGATCACTTTCAAATGTACAATACAATGAAGGAAGAGTGCTACAAGTTTCATAACCCTGTCATATATTTTGACTGGATAATTGTTCATACTTAACACAGAAAATGTTATGCTCTTTAATGACACACAATCTTTTTGAAACATTGAACATACTGCAAACAAACGTAGTGTTTAAGAAGTGTTTGTGAAGATCTTTAATGGGATTGTTTTTTGGGGCTGAAAATAGAAAACCTGATATATATTCAATATCTTTAGATACAGTTGACATAATGTAGCTAAATTATGAAGTCTGCAATACAATATCTACAGAGAAAGTTGATGCAACGCATCCATGTTGCCGGAAATCTATACTGCAGTGATGCATAACACTTACATTATAGTAGTTGAAAAAACAGTTATCAACTGAGGGGCATATTAGAACATCAGGGGTGGGGTCAAGTGAAAATGTATCATAACTTGCATTTTTCTGTCAATCAAGTGAATGTCCTTCATTGAAATATAATTGAAGCCTTTCATTGTTTATAATCAACCTCCATTCTAAGGTAGGTTGACCATACACACAGCCAACTAATTATTGATCATAAATAGTAATCTTGCCAATCATTAATCTTAGTATGTATACAGTTTTTTGCTTTGAAACAGTTCATATTTAGATATACATGGATAAACATTATTAAATGCATTCTTCACAAATCAAGACATCTCTTTGAACATGAAAATAACATTCAGTAAGTTAAACTTGCTATTAAAAGGAGAATTCGACGTGATTTTTATCTCGATATTGACACATAACAGTCTGCTGCTAGCAGGTACGCGTATGTAAACAAATGAGACTGCGACGTAAAGGTTTGTAGTTATCGCGTTGTGATTACATGTAGTTTATGAAAAAACAGTACCTCAGTCTAGCTAATAGGGCCTGTTTTGTCTTCGTAAATAAAACAAATAAACATAAATCTGAGTCAAAATAAAGAAACTGCACATACTTAACACATCTGAATATTTATTTCATTTTAGATGTGTTATAATTCAAGTAATAGTTCAAGTTTTTTTCTAAAAATGGAAACATGGTTTAAATACAGTAGCTTTAGTTGCGTTCACACCAAAGTATGGAGCAAAAGAAGCTGTTGCTGTCGTGATGGCAGTAAAATGTGAACAATGAGCAGTCGCGGTATCCATCTCAATCTGACTTGTTTCATGTGTAACTGATCTGTTCGATAGATAGGTGAACAGGTCGCCGTGTTATGGCTGAAAAATTATTGAAACGGATTTAAACCCTAATCATTCAATCAATTATCACCGTTTGTCCGAAACCGGTGTTAACGTTATATATACGTAATATATACATTTGGCGTGAGAACCGAAACTGACTCGATTTTCTATAAGGACAATAAACTCGATGCATGCAGATTCAGTATCAATTGGAAAGTGTTCAGTTGCATTGATCAAAATAATTAAATTGCCTGTAAATAATGATCTTGTTCTTAGAGCACATTCTCATTATAACTATCCAGGGCCTCATCGCCCTCTTGTTATATGCATGATGGTTAATATAAATATGGCCACCTTTTGGGCTTGTTGTCCAGTATGTATTAATATATATTTGTTAAAAACTTCTTGTGTTTGAACTTTAGTATTAGCATCTGGTAGTGGTACTCAATTATGTTGACATCAATTTCAAATAATATTCTAGAAATGTTCCTTAGATGACCCTCTTTCAGATTCCTTCAAGCATGATGATTGGTCGGGGAAATAATGGCCGTGGGCGCTGCTATTTTGCCTTATATGGCTAAAGTAAAAAACTTAAAAAAATCTTCTCCTCCGACAGTGTCGGGCTGATTTTCAAATGATTTTGTAGAAATGTTCCTTGGGTGACCATCTATCAGATTGCTCCCAGCCATGTGGATTGGTCATAAAAAAATATTCTCCTCCGAAAGTGTCTGGCTGATTTTCAAAACAAATTGTAGAAATGTTCCTTGGGTGACCCTCTATCAGATTCCTCCAGCCACGTTGATTGATACACAAACATGGCATCGAAGGGGCGGGGCTATTTTGCATTAAAAAGCTATAGTGTAAACTTAAAAAATCTTCTTCTCCGAAAGTGTCTGGCCGATTTTCATTTTTTTTGTAGAATTTTTCCTTGTGTGACCCTGTATCAGATTCCTTCAAGCCATATTGATTGGTTGAACAACAGGGGGACTGCTTCTGTTTTGCCTTATATGGCTATAGTGAAAACTTAATAATCTTCATCTCCGAAAGTGTCAGGCTAATTTTCAAATTATTTTGGAAAAAATGTTCCTTGGGTGACCCTTTTTCAGATTCCTTCAAGCCATGTTGATTGGTCTTAAAACATGGCCGCCAAAGGGTAGGGCTGTTTTGCCTTATAAATGGCTCAAGTGAAAACTTAAAAAATCTACTAAGTTGAAAGTATCTAGCCGATTTTCAAATTATATTGTAGAAATGTTCCTTGGGTGACTCTCTATCAGATTCCACCGAGCCATGTTTATTGGTCTTAAAATATGGCTGCCAGGGGGCGAGGCTGTTAGCGTTATATTGGCTTAAGTGAAAACTTAAAAAAAGAAAATCCCAAACCATTTGGCCGATTTTCAAATAAAAAAATGTTCCTTGGGTGACACTCTAAGAGATTCCTTCAAGCCATGGTGATTGGTCAAAAAACATGGCCACCAGGGGTGCTGTTTAAAAATATTCTCCCAAACCATTTGGCCGATTTTCAAATAAAAAAAATATTCCTTGGGTGACACTCTAAGAATTTCCTTCAAGCCATGGTGATCGGTCAAAAATCATGTCCACCAGCGGGGCTGTTTGGAGATTGGCAGTGAAGCGATACTGGCCCGTTTGGGCCTCTTGTTTGATGACAGTTTCAAAATGTCTCATGATTTCAGGATGGTATGACGAAGAAGATGACGGTTGCTCTAGATGGAATTTGTAACACAGCATTGAAGAAATTACCGCAGTCTGAAACCCAGACTGTCCTCTTCAACAGCACATTGACTACAATGCTTGTTCAGAAAGTGAACAGTTCTACAATTGCTGGGTCCAAACTTTCTGTACCCTCTCAAGACCCTTCCGCTAACGATTCATGGTTTGAATTTCCAAAAAACATGGGATTGAATAATATCAAGGACATACGAATTCAGGTAATGCTGTAAATGTTTATCATTTTAATATGCTTTTAAATGTATCTCAACCTAATGAACTTGCTGTTTCAAATAGTTAACCCTTTCCCACATACAACAAATCCACAGCAGATGGCTTGATAAACAATTTCTTCTTGCGTTACAATTTTTAAAAAAAGTTGTCTGCTACAAATTCGTTAAAAAGTGTTTACAGATTGGAAAGGTTTAATGTATTAATGGTCAAATTACGCTAAATACATCCGATAACATGCTGATATATAGTCCCTAAAAAAACCTTTGTTTGCTTAGAAATTAGTGTATACTATCACCAGAATGTATTGAATATATGACATTGAGTTTAAATGCATTGTGAATGTGTATAGGATGCACTGGAAATTATTGATTTTTATCACTTTTAGTATTTTGACCTTGTTTGAAAGTGAAAGTAGAGAATGCTAAACACCGGTTTTTGTCCGGGCCTGATTTGTATCAAAATGACGGTTACCATTTTTGCCTGGTGAGTTTTTTCTTGCATAATTTTCTTTGGATTGTTTTAAATCTAGGAGGTAACTCTTTTCAATGATATATTGTGTTCTACATGAGAAACGCTTAGAAAGTGTGACAATCGAAGACTGAAACTGGTCGATTTACATGGAAACAAAGAAGGATTTGTTTTTGGTGTGTTGTAACCTCATATGATAATTCACTCTGTTTATCCTATATTTGACCCAATCTCTTCATGTCTTTAGAAAGTAAAAGCATGAAATACAAAGAACTCTTGGTTGTTAAGTTAAAAGATCCAGATTTCTTTCCATTCTTGTACATGAAGGCATCGACCAGAATTTTGGGCTGTGACTGCCTTTATATTGTCGTTGTTACGATATAAGTCGTATGTGATGCATTTACCTTTCCAAATTTTAGAATTGTAAACAATTTAAGCGAGTAGATTATATGCATTGTTATAAGCAAAACGATAGCTATTCGCACAAAACTTTCTGAAAAATGTATATAGGTTACACAATTGAGCATGAAAATTACAATTGTTTGGAGAAAAAAGGAAACTGTACATTCTCACACATATACTCTCCTAGCAATGCTGCTAATTCATATCAGCTAGTTGAGTTTACTTTTATTATTGTACCCAGATTACCATTGAATTGAAGTTGATAGATTCTGTTTAAGGAGTTTACATTTTAGCTCACCTGAGCATGAAGTGTGGTATGAGCAATTGTGACTAATCACCGACTTCTTCTGTCCACCATTTCGCATTCTACTTAAAACAACTTCTTCACTTAAACCAATAGATTTCAAAATAATTTCAAAGGAATGTTCCTGAAATTGAATTCCATGGTAATAGATAGTAACAAAGTTTTGTCCAAAAGAACTGGCCTGATTTCAAAAAGATTTGGCACAAAAGTTTCTTGTGTGACCCTCATTCGTTATTGTTCGAAATATTCTGATCAGTTGGAAAACATGGCCCCAGGGAACTGGACCCTTTTTCTTATATGTACATGTATGAAGTGAAAACTTTACAAATCTTGTTATACAAAAGTACTGTTCCCATTTGAAACAATTTGACAGAATTGATCCATGGTGTTCTACTACAAAGTGTGTGTAAATTATTTGTATCCGATGCAGTTGGGGCTCATTTTCCTTAAATTTTAAGAGTAATTAACACTGAAAACTATTGAAGTTCAAATTTTCCTAAGAAGTTATTTGAATCAGACAGAAATACCATATCAGAAAAATCTTATTAGTTCATCTTTCTTACAAGTTAGTAATCATTGTATTATGTGTTCATTGATATTATGCCTTAACCTGCATTGATTTCATCTTATTATTATAAGGTTGTTAGATCTCCTGAGCTATTTAAATGACCTGATGTAGGTCGTCAACATTTTCTTTAAATGACATCTTCTCCTAAACGGCTGTTTGGATTTTGACAAAACTTGGAAGAAATGGTTTATGTGTGGTCCTTTTTCAAAAGAAAACTTAAAAATCCTTTGTGAATCTTCTTGTCTGAAACCAAAATACCTAGAGCATATATATTTGGTGTGAAGCATTGTAATATGGTCCTCCACAAAGATTGTTCAAATTATGTCAAAATTATGAGCCCTGGAGATCACCTGTTTTACATAGAAATGTTTAGGGAATCTTTGAATTTTTTCTTGTCTGAAATTAAAATGACTAAAGCTAAGCTATTTAGTATGTATCATTGTCTAGTGTTCCTCTTCCAAGATCAAATTATGCCTTGGTTAAAATTTGCCTCGTCTCTGGGGGTCATCTGTTTTACATAGAGAGATATAGGACAAACTTTAAACAACTTTGAAAATCTTCTTGTCTGAAATAGACCTATTAGTTTCCTCATGTTATATTAATTTGACAAAAGACAGACAAAATTGGCTGTGATATTTCGCCTTGTGGCAAGTGTAGCTATATATGGTATTGGGTCTCTTGTAGTTGCTTACCTGACCTCAAAATGAGTTCATATTGCATAACTCAGGTGAGCGTTCTAATTAATGAATAACAAGCTAAACGCTAAGATAAAGATATTTATTATATTATAATACGTAAGTCAAACCTAATGTTGTGGGTCGCCACAACATACAGTTTAGTTCAATATTAAGAGACCTCGGTTGAAGTAAACAGACCTATTTACCGCTCCTAAATATCTAAAACTCTAATCTTTATTTTACTCAGATGATATTCCAGAAAAGGAACCCACACGTTTGGACGTCAAGTAGCAGTGTCACAGCTCCAATTATGACAGTAGAAATAAAGGATGACAAGGGAAACAAAATAGACATGAATGAGATGCAGGAACCAATTAAATATGTGACACCTGGACCAAAAGGTGTGATGTCTGTTTGATTGACTCCTTCTCATAGGGTCAATGCCCTTTAGATTGGATGTATTTACACTTTTGTCCATGATCAGTGTCTGACTAAGCAGTAATAAACAAGGAAGCGTGCCTTATGCCCAAGGGCACTCCATCATAATCAGCATGAATCTGAAATCATGTTAGCTAACCTCTGCAGATTCCTAAGGCTCAATGCCCTTCATTGTGGATGCATTATTTTATACCCATGTTTTTATTGACTTTCTGAATACATATTTCCAAATCATCGCTGTACAAGAACTAGTACTTGAGTAAGACTAACAACGAATATTGACAGTGCCATATTCCTTACTCATCACCGAACAAGACTATGACTGAAGAAGGAATATTGGCAGTGCCATATTTTAACTCATCATTGTACTGAACCTAGGACTAAAGACAGAATACTTGCATTATCCTAGTTATAACTAATGACTGTAGAAATAATGTTGAACAGTGCCATTTTCTTTTGTCATCACAGTACACAACCTTGAACTATTAGAAGAATATTGCACTGTCAATTTGACAGTGCAATATTCTAGCTCATCACTGTACAAGACCTATGCCTTTATAAATATTATTGGCATTGCACTTTTTCCAACTCATCACTAAGCAAGACCTAGGACTATAAAATGAAATTTACCTATCACTGTACAAGACCTAGGACTAAAGAAATAAAAAATTGACTGAATAATATTTCTAACTTGTCCCTAAACATGACAGGACTATAGAAATAATATTGGCCGGAGCCATATGTTTTACTCATCAAATTACGAGACCTAGCACAATAGAAAGAATAATGACAGTGCCATATTTCTAACACAACACTGTTCAAGAGCTAGAAATATAAAAATAATATTGGCACTGCCATATTTTAATTCACCACTTCACAAGAACTAAGACTAAAAAAGAATAATGACAGTGCCATATTTCTAACACAACACTGTTCAAGAGCTAGGAATATAGAAATAATATCGGCACTGCCATATTTTAATTCACCATTTCACAAGAACTAAGACTAAAACAGAATAATGACAGTGCCATATTTCTAACACAACACTGTTCAAGAGCTAGAAATATAGAAATAATATTGGCACTGCCATATTTTAATTCACCATTTCACAAGAACTAAGACTAACAAAGAATAATGACAGTGCCATATTTCTTACACAACACTGTTCAAGAGCTAGGAATATAGAAATAATATTGGCACTGCCATATTTTAATTCACCATTTCACAAGAACTAAGACTAAAAAAGAATAATGACAGTGCCATATTTCTAACACAACACTGTTCAAGAGCTAGGAATATAGAAATAATATTGGCACTGCCATATTTTAATTCACCATTTCACAAGAACTAAGACTAAAAAAGAATAATGATAGTGCCATATTTCTAACACAACACTGTTCAAGAGCTAGAAATATAGAAATAATATTGGCACTGCCATATTTTAATTCACCATTTCACAAGAACTAAGACTAAAAAAGAATATTGACAGTGCCATAAACCTAACTGATTACTGTACAAGAACTAGGACTATAGAAAGATTATTGACTGTGCCATTAGTTTTAACTTATCACTGTAAAAGACCTTTCGTAGGACTTTAGAAATAATATGGGCAGTGCCATATTTTTAACTCATCACTGTACAAGAGCTAGGACTATAGAAAGAATATTGGCACCGTCATATTTCTTAGTCATCATTTATGAGTTCTGTACAAGAACTAGGACTGAAGAAAGAATATTGAAAGTGACCTCTTTTTTTTATAATTCATCACAGTAAAAGAGCTGGACTGTAAAAGAATACTGACAGTGCCATGTTTCTGACTCAACACTGTACAAGTGCTAGAACTATAGAAAACATATTTGCACTGCCATAGTTTAATTCATCACAGTAAAAGATCTAGGACTGTATAAAGAATAGTGACAGTACCATAGTTTTAACTCATCACTGTACAAGACCTAGGACTTAAGAAAGAATAATGATTTTTGAATACTTTAATTCATCACTGTTAAGACCTGTTAAGACCTAGGACTTTTTATCAAAAATTGGCACAGCCATATTTCTAGTTCATCACTGTACACTACCTAATCCTCTATAAATGATATAGGCAATGCACTCATCACTGTTTAAGACCTAAAACTATAAAATACATATTAAAGTGCCATATACATCACACCTATCACTATACAAGGCCTTGTATTAGAGAGAATATTGACAATTTCATATGTTTAACTCATCACTGAACAAGAACTAGGACTACAGAAAGAATATTGACAGTTACTGAGTGCCATGTTTTAACCCTTTCCCTCATACGACAATTCTGCAGCAGACGACTTTGAACATATTTTGTAAAAAAATGATATCTCTATAATTGAATGGATAACCTATGACTATGCTTGTTTTTAGCAATTCTTCTTTTGTCACTATGTTTTCAAAAAGCCGTCTGCTGCAGAGGTGTAAGAAAGCGTCTATATGCGGGAAAGGGTTAACTCATCAATGTTCAAGACCTAGGACCTTATAATGAAAACTGGCAGTGCCATATTTCTAACTCGTCACTTTATGTACACAACATAAGCTTAAACAAAGAAAACTATCAGTGCCATATTTCTAACTTGTCACTATACAATAACTATGGCTATAGAAAGCATATTGTCAGTGCCATATTTCTAACTACCTAGACCTTGGACTGTAGTAACAATTTGGTGGCAGTGCCATTTTCTAACTCGTCACTTTATGTACACAACATAAGCTTAAAGAAAGAAAACTAGCGGTGCCATATTTCTTACTTGTCACTATACAAGAACTATGACTTTAGAAAGCATATTGTCAGTGCAATATTTCTAACGACCTAGGACTGTAGTTACAATTCCGTGGCAGTGCCATATTTCTAACTCATCACTTTACAAGAGCTAGGTCATAGGTGAAGCATATCACGTGGAGGTCGAAGCATAAACAGGAGTCATTGGTACAGATTTGCTGTAAAAGAGATTGTTTGGGGTTTAACTGAATTTTCAATATTTCTTTACACAATTTTCACATTGATTAGACTGTTTATGCGAAAATGTTATACTTTGGATCCAAATCCAATGAAATTACTTTTTTGCAGAAAAACAATATGAAATTGGAGCAATCAACTTATCCTTCACCAAAATCAACGATTCAATAACTATCCTAAATTCAACTCAACTGCTCCTCATCTTCACCATGAAGCCTTTCGAGACACGAATAATTGATATCATCTTGCCAAATAATATAAGTAACGTTTTGATATATGGACAAGAAGTAAATCAACCGACTTATGAAACTATACTGGAGAAAGGATTTATATACCCCGCAGATTGGGCAGAGATGCAAGCCTTCTATGGCATCAGCACCGATAAACCATCTGAAAATGAGACGTCAGGTTTTAAATTAAACATTCAAACCAATGAAAACCTTCTAAATGGAAGATCTTCCTACAACATGTATTTTGGAATCACTCTGGACTTTAGTAATGAAACAATGTTGAAGGAAGTTAGAGATCTTGATGATGCCGAGTGTTTTAATGTGACAGAGAATGAAGAAGAATGCAGTGCTACGTTATCCTTTAGCTTACAATTGAGTTCCCTGTTCTGCGTGTATTGGGATGAGGCCATAACAGAATGGTCCAGCAAAGGCTGTCTGGTATGTATGCATGCACTTGATTGGTTCACTATCATGAGACATTTCAACCTTTTCCCACATGTAGATGCAATCTTACAGGCCTTTTGAAAAAATGTGGCAAAAGGAGAAATTCATAAATGAGCAATTTTCCTTTTGCCACATTGTTTTCAAATATTCAATTATGATAAATTTATTTAAGGATGTTTTCTTTAAATTTACCAAGATGTTCACAAAGTTGCTGCTGCAGATTTGTTGAAAGTGGGGAAATATAATATAATACAACATATAATGTGATTACTGTAGAAGACATTTTGCGCATTTATAGTAAGAAGACAAAATTGACAAATGTTGTCAAAACCCATATTGTTGAACAAACGGGGAAGTCAAAATCCATATGATTGAAAAAATAGGGTAGTCAAAACCCATGTGATTAAAAATGCAGATCAGAAAAAAAAACAATTATCAAACTTATAAGATAGTCAAAACCCAAACGAGGAATATTGAAGTGTACTCAACACACCAATGATTGGTATAAGTTCAGTCACGGGTGATAGTTGCTTTATAAAGTTTGACTAAAGATGTTACTTGTATTAAAACAAGTCGAATAAAGTTATATTTATAATGTTATTGAAACTCATTGTATCATTCAATACACTTAAATTCCTTATTTTACCCCCGACAAACGAAGTTTGAATAGGGTATATTGGAGTCACCTTGTGGACGGTCGGTCTGTTGCATTTTTCCTTGTCCAGAGCATAACTTGAATACTAATGGATACTTTATACAATTATATAAAACAGTGAGAGGAAGTGCAGTGTACAGGAACTATAACTCTATTTTACATATTGACATAAATTGATTTAAATACGTCAATCTGCATCAATACTGGTGAGTTTTTTCTTGCATAAAGCATGAAACCCCCACTTTCTTTGGATTCATTGTTTTAAAGCTTGGAGGTAACTCGTTTGAATGATATATGGTGTTCTACATGAGAAACGTTTAGAAAGTGTAATAATTGAGGACCGAAACTGGTCAATGTACATGGAAACAAAGAAGGATAAGTAACCTTATCGGAGAATCGGTCTTTCATTTGTTGCCTAGATGCTAATTTTCTATCGCTAATTTTCATCGGCTAGCAGATTCAGAAGCCGCTTTTTAATTTGTTGTTTCTAACATCAACGAACAACATTTGTTCAAAATAGCGAACAGTAAAACAAATAGCAAACACATCTTGGATGTTTATCAATGCTCTGCCCCGAAAAAGTAACACATCAATTTAAATCCCATTCGTGCTGACATGGTTCGAACTGAAACAACTAATGCTTGTGCAATTGAATAAAAAAAAAAGCGTAACTGAAAAGTAAGATCTACGATGCATGTTGATTGGTAGGAAACAATTAAAAGTCTGTTCTTTTTAAAAACAAAATGGTTAATGATAACCTTAGCTTCGAGCAAAAGTAATGTAATAGTTGAACCATCTGCACATTTAAATCCTGAAAAAGGGTAAAAATTCATGAAAAAATATGTATGAACCCTGAAGAACAATTTGTTCCCAACACATATTGATATTCAAAGTACGATGTTACATCCTGGTCAAAGCTTATAGAAGGGTTTAATAATGCAAATAAATTATCATCTAAAGTGTATATACACTTCGACGAATTTATAATTGGCCACCTAGTTTTTATCATATTTTAGGAAAGGTATTCAGAGAAAAATAAAATAATTAAATATAAGTTTAATACAATTTATTCCTAATATGTAAAACAAAACTTCATTGAAATTTGATCACAGGAACAAACTTAACAGAGAGAGTTAACATGAGGATACCCTTTAAACAAAAACTGCAAGATCAAATCACGTATTACACAGGTATCGTATGGTTGACCACCCGCGTTATTGTTATAATGACGAATAACATACATGTCTGATGGGGGTGCCGGCTCATTCTCCCCATATTTAATGTTAATTCACGAAGAATACATTCCTACCAAAAACGATAACTACGATGCCGTGCGCGAGGAACGCGAGCACATAGGCTATTTTCGGACCTACCTATGAATTTGTACATGAATACGTGTTTTCTTTCTGTAAATCGATAGATTGGTGTGTGCAATACAAAAATAACCAAACTTTAGATTTATTGATTAAATATGTCGCATAATATCATATTTATGCCCCTTCGAAGAAGAGGGGTATATTGCTTTGCACTTGTTGGTCGGTCAGTCGGTCCATCCGTCTTTAGACCAAAGCATGTCCGAGTGATAACTTAACAATGCCTGGACCTAGGGTCCTCAAACTTGACTTGGAGGTTGGGCCTGACCAGTAAATGAACCCTATTTATTTTGAGGTCATTGTCAACGGTCAAGATCACAGTGACCTTGAACACAAAAACCGTTTTAAGCTTGTCCGAATGATAACTCGACAATGCCTAGATCTTTGGTCCTCAAACTTGACTTAGAGGTAGGGCTTGACCAGTAGATGAACCTTACTTATTTTGAGGTCATTGGGTCCAAGGTCACAGTGACCTTGAACACAAAAACCTTTGTTAAGCTTGTCCGAGTGATAACTCAACAATGCCTGGATCTAGGGTCCTCAAACTTGACTTGGATGTTGGGCCTGACCAGTAGATGAACCCTATTTATTTTGAGGTCATTGTCAACGGTCAAGGTCACAGTGGTCCTCAAACTTGACTTGGAGGTTGTGCCTGACCACTAGATGAACCATATTTATTTTGAGGTAATTGGGTCAAAGGTCAAGGTCACAGTGACCATGAACACAACAACCGTGTTTAAGCTTGTCCGAGTGATAACTCAACAATGCCTGGACCTGGAGGATACATGTTTATCTGCAAATATCAGTCGTCATCAAAATATGATTAAGAACTGTACCTACCATCCTCAAACTTCAAACTGACTCATAGAAATCCAATGTGAAATGACAAATCAGCTGGCATTTCGGTCCATGCAAATTTTACTCAATTGTCAAAATATTCCTGACAACATAGAGTGGGGTGTGGGGGGGGGGGGGGGGGGGCATAATGTTTGACAAACATCTCTTTATATGGTGGCCAATTAGAAATTCGTCGAAGTGTAGATGTATATGGTACAATCTAGAAGCCTATTGATTGTTTATATCAACGCGCAAATGCGGGGTCATTTGGCAAAGGCCAAAGGCGGAGACAAGGTCAAATTACACTTAGTTCTCTGGTACATAACATTAATAACAATTTAATGAAGGCAAGGACAAATAACATTAGTTTTCTTTTACATAACATTTATATCCAGGTCATTGGCCATATTTTAGCCATATTTTTAAATTGAATACCGAGGGGATGCATCCGCTTTGCGGTACCCTTGTTTAATTAGTAACTGTTAAAATGTAAGAACATTATGCTTTAGATTAAATAATGAAAATTATTATGACAATTTGAAATTAATTAATTAATAGCAATTAAATTGTAAAACTAGCGAGAATACAAGCAAGAAATAAAGAAAAGGAATGCACACAAATACATGAGGATGACTTACTAGAATATACTAAGATTGCCAGTCGGACACAAAACACAAAATACTTCATACAGGCCTATGTAACTAAATATATATCTAAACACAGCCGTAGCTTAAACACAGATAAGCACAAATTATTAAAGCAATACAGCAGATGAATTAAACGTGAAACAATATACAATTATGATAATGACAAAATACATATGACCCTCTGCCAGCCTATACAACTGCAATTAGGACTGCTCATTTTTTGTTATCTGCTCAAAAAGCATGAATGAAATACTAGGAATACAAGTATTATATTGAAATAAAAGAATCAAGATGTCTAAACGCAATTCAGTAACTAGGGTAGAGGTGGGTTTTTTTTTTTCAAAGTAACAAAACCGACTGTTAAAAAAATACTGTGCAGATATTTCACGCGAAATTCATTAAATATATGGGTGTAATAATATCAAAATTATCGACCAATCAGAATATTGTTGTTCATGCAAATTAACTGGCTTTACGTATTGTCGTAAAACCTTGCAAATTAGCGAGACTATAAGCAAGAAATAAAGTAGAGGAACGCACACAAATACATGAGGATAACTTTACTAGAATATACTAAGATTGCCAGTCGGATACAAAACCCAAAAAGCTTCATACAGGCTTATGTAACTAAATATGAAACAAGATACAATTATGATAATGACAATATACATATGACCCTCTGCCAGCCTATATAACTACCAAAACTAAGCCCTCCCCAAAGGAAGCAAAAAAGGTACATCAAAAAATAAAAAACAACAACAAAGAAACATACATGTACAAATTAAAACATACAATCAATACATACAAAATGAATTGAACAGATGATCACCGTTCCCAGGCCAACCCTAATTTCCGAAGTAATTCCAAGTACTATCACCACCGGAAACAGCTTCCAATAAAGTAATATACCTTCATTAAGGAGGCCCCCCAAATGATCTCTAAAGAAGTGAAAACCTCCTTTAAAAAGATAATGAATTCCTATATGTAACGGTGATCATCATATATAAGTGTAAATTTACAATTTCTTTAATAAATGAGAAACAATATTAATGAATACCAATTTCAAGAGTCTAGTACCTTCCAAGTTTAAATGTAGACCACCATCTCTAAATGCAAATAACTCCCTGACCGGCTTACCAAATTTAAAAAATGGTCTTAAAGAATGCAGAAACTGCAGCTTACGCTGAGAACATATCTTCTTCAGGCCTGTATTTACGGATTTCACATTCTCTCCATACTTCTGGTGATCAAGTGGTCTTGGAATGATACTAGAAACAATGATTGTGGTAGAAGACAAACGAGAAATAACAGTAAACAAATTGTTAAAAGCACTAAACATTTCCAACACATTTCGATCAGCATGTAACAATTCTGGGAAATTTCTAATCTTTTTGTCAGTCTTTATATATTAATGCCAGGGAAGGCATGCATTAAGGTGACATTGATACCGGTCACATACTTGGCTATTGAGTCCGAAATGAAATGGACTTGTACATCTAGAAAGAGACTAGATATTCTCAAACATATCATTCAAAATATTCAATTTATCTCTCGAGGATAACTCCAAATACAACTTGTAGGCGTCGGATTTCCAATCACCCAGAATTTGAATATTTTCGGGAGACACTTTTTACTAAAAAGGCAAAAGTGGCAAAACCTCTTCTAAAAGAATGCGTTGGAAATAAGGATGGGTCCAACTTCAACTGCGATATGCAATTTCGTATTCATTTTAAAACAAATACTATGTAATAAACTTTCCATCAGGCAAAGCAAATAGAGCACCAGCTGAATGAGAAAGATAAAATTTCATTAAATTTCTATATGCCTTCACTGGACAAAGTTGATTATCTTTAATTTGAATTAAAGGACTAATTAGTGACCTTTCACCAAATTGTATAGTTTTTGACCAGTCAAATTTGAATAGTAAAAATTCAGAATAATCAGAAACCATATTGTTATGTGAACAATTTCCGTCACTTAAATCCTGTTTTGATGAAGGCACTGAATTTGATTTTACGAGCAGCAAGAAAAAAGGCAAAAAGAAACAAACACCAATACACTACGTTACCTTTGTCTGAAAAATCTAAATTATTAAGAATACTGATGAAAATTTCCAATGTAATTAGATTAGCTTGTTTAACACAATGCGGATTTAACCTCTTAAGGTAAGGAGTAAAACAAATCAGAGAACTGATCAGTATTAAACCCTGCTATATGCAGAGTTTTAACCCCTGAAATATAATTTCGTATACTGTTCACTGATTTAAAGGATCCTGTTTTTTCAACCAACATTCTGGACTCGGATCATATTGGTTTTGACTACCAAGAAGGAAATTATGCGCTATTTCTTCTTTTACCACAATGTTTTCAAAAGTTGTCTGCTGCAGAGAGAAAAGGGATAAAACAGATTTTCTTGTTCTCATACAGGTTCGACCACATCCTGAATCGACACAGATTGAATGCGTTTGTAACCACTTATCTACATTCTCTTCAAGACATCTTGGCAGTGATTTGATTGTGAAACCTGTAAAGATTGACTCCCATGATATCATGTTATTTTCAACTCTCTTTGAAAACCCAGTTGTTTTTTCAGTTGTGATAATAGTTTGGGTGATTTATTTATTTCTATTACGCTGGGCTTTCAGAATAGACAAGAAGAATATAGATCAGGTAACACACACTTGTTAATTGGACCATCACTCAATCGAAGGTTTAGAAATTAAATACATGTATGCTGAAAGTACTTTCAATAGTTGTAAAAATGTTAATTACATTGGCCTGGAAAACCCTCAATGTTCCTTTGGTGACTCTCTATCAGATTCCTTCAAGCCATGTTGTTTGGTCGAAATCTATGGCCGCCAGGGGCGGGGCTTTTTATGCCTTATATGGCTATAGTAAAAACGAAATTAGATGGCTGATTTTCAAAAAAATTGTAGAAATGTTCTTTGTGTCACTCTCTATCAGATTCCACCAAGCCATGTTGATTGGTTTACAAATAAGGCTGTCAGGGGGGCGGGGCTGTTAGCTCTATATAGGGTTAATGAAAACTTTAAAAAATCTTTTCCTCCCAAACTTTTTGGCCGATTTTCAAATAATTCTGCAGAAATGTTCCTAGAGTGACACTCTACGAGATTCCTTTAAGACATGGTGACTGGTAAACAATCATGGCCACTAGGGGGTGGGGCCGTTTGCAGATTTAATTTTTGCCTAATGACAGTGGAGCGATACTGGCCCTCTTGGGCCTCTTGTAATGTTGACTGCCTTGGTACAGTAGGAATCGCTTTCCTTCATGCTTTCACTTGCTGACTTATTATCAGGCAAAACATGTGTTCCTTTAACTCCTGTTTGTCAAATGATTTTTTCTCACATTTTTACATTCATTTACATTCGTATGTACAGACACATTTTAGTCTTCACTGTTTGCTACATTTCTTTGTTACAGGAAGACATCGCAATGATCAAATCATCTTGTAAATTGAGGGAGAGCCATCTATGTGTCGATGTCGTGTCCAAGCCTCAACATGGGACTTTGACCCGTGTCAAGCAACTGACCTGTGGTCTGTCACTATTACTGACCGTGATGCTGACCAGCATAATGCTCTACAGTTTCTCCTCGGACAACCCTGGTGTTGCTGAAAAAGCTCGTTCTTTCTCCCTTTTCTATTAAATAGTTAATAAATAGGTAGGTCAATCTCCTTTTAATTGCATCGTTTTTAGCATGATGTCAAATATTGATCATTTTACTGTTGGCTGTCTGTCATGCTTGATCCTTTCCAACTTGCAGACGACTTTTGAAATTAATGAGATCAATTTGTACTCTTTCTCTCAACGTTTTCTATATTTTGTCCTAGATGTTTCAAAGATTTTTGCTGCATATATATATGTTATACTTGGGAATTGGTTAATATATTGGCATGTTACATTGCCTCCAACTCTTGTATATTTTTAACACTATATAACTGAAGTATCTTTAGAATTTTTCTTTGAAACCATGTTTTTGAAGATTATATTGGTAACATCATTTATCAGTTTTCCTGAAATGTTTTCTAGCTCACATGAGCACAAAGTTCTCAATGTGAGATTTTGTTAACACATTCCGTTGGTCAATCCTCTCTTATAAACAATTGCTTCAAACAACGTCTCCTCCCAAATAGCTTAGAAATTTGTCCTGGTCGAGTTGGATAAGAAACTTGGTATCCGGAGTTCAATGCCAAGTAGCGGTGCGTCGGTCATGGTAGAGTGCCCTTGGGTAAAGCACATGTCCTATTCTAGTTCTGGGTTGTTTACCAAGGGACCATGAATAAGTGAACTGTCGCCATAATATAACTGAAATAATGTTAAAAACAGCATAAAGCAATAAGAACGATTCCTAAATCGCTTGGCAAATTTTGATGAAACTTTACAGGTTGGTTCTTTGGGTGGTGCCCTTTCGGAATGATTCAAAGAAATTAATTCCATGCAGAGCTCTGGTTTCCATGAGACAGAAAATTTACACATCATCATTGAGTGATTGCATAACTGTGAAAACAAATTGTCTGTGTTAAGTGTTAAATGAATAAAAAATACATAATAAAACTGTAAAGATTAAGGAAAGGACAGTTTGTATCTTTAAGGTGAACTTATTAATTATATTCAGCATTTGTTATTGATAAATGCAACTGCTCAACTAGACCCATACTACAAACGTTTATCATTGTTCAACAGAGAACAACGGAAAACAGCACAATTACGCTCCTTTAGTCACTTTTTCACAGCATTCCACTGAAACTATACAATTTACAATCAATTCCTCAAGCATTTTCATATTATAGCATTTGGTAAAATGTATGATACCCATATAATGGAACATTATCACTCATATGACACCGAGGTCACATTCTCTCTTTTCATTAGATCTCTTACCATCAAATTACTTTTTATCCCCCGCTTTTTCGAAGAAAAAAAGGGGGGTTATTAATTTCGGTTTGTCCGTCTGTCTTTCTGTCTGTCCTGTCCGTCTGTCTGTCTGTCTGTCACACTTCGTTTCCGTGCAATAACTGCCACAAATGTGAACCGTTTTTTTTCAAACTTGGTAACAAGGTTAAATGCCTTAAGGGCTAGGCCAAGTTCGATCGTCACTTTCGGCGGACTTTATTCGGTGGTGTTATGACCCCTTAATTAACAAAAAATGTCATTTGTTGCTGTTAACGTGCAATAACTGCCACAAATGTGAACAGTTTTTTTTTCAAACTTGGTAACAAGGTTAAATGCCGTAAGGGCTAGGCCAAGTTCGATTGTCACTTTCGGCGGACTATATTTGGTGGAGTTATGGCCCCTTATTTAACAAAAAATGTCGTTTCTTGCTGTTTCCGTGCAATAACTGCCACAAATGTGAACCGTTTTCTTTCAAACTTAATAACAAGGTTAAATGCCTTAAGGGCTAGGACATGTTTAATCGTCACTTTCGGCGGACCTTATTTAGTGGAGTTATGGCCCTTTATTTAACAAAAAAAGTCGTTTCTTGCTGTTTCCGTGCAATAACTGCCACAAATGTGAACCGGTTTTTTTTCAAACTTGGTAACAAGGTTAAATGCCTTAAGGGCTAGGCCAAGTTCGATCGTCACTTTCGGCGGACTTTATTTAGTGGAGTTATGGCCCCTTATTTAACACAAAATGTCGTTTGTTGCTGTTTCCGTGCAATAACTGCCATAAATGTGATTTTTTTTTTTTTTCAAACTTGGTAACAAGGTTAAATGCCTTAAGGGCTAGGCCAAGTTTGATCGTCACTTTCGGGGGACTTTATTCGGTGGAGTTATGGACCCTTATTCAACAAAAAATGTTGTTTCTTGCTGTTTCCGTGCAATTACTGCCTCAAATGTGATTTTTTTTTTTTCAAACTTGGTAACAAGGTTAAATGCCTTAAGGGCCAGGCCAAGTTCGGTCGTCACTTTCGGTGGAGTTATGGCCCCTTATTTAACAAAAAATGTTGTTTCTTGCTGTTTCCGTGCAATAACTGCAACAAATGTGAACCTTTTTTTTTCAAAATTGGTTACAAGGTTAAATGCCTTAAGGGCTAAGCCAAGTTCGATCGTCACTTTCGGTGGAGTTATGGCCCCTTATTTAACAAAAAATGTCGTTTCTTGCTGTTTCCGTGCAATAACTGCCACAAATGTGAACCGGTTTTTTTTTCAAACTTGGTAACAAGGTTAAATGCCTTAAGGGCTAGGCCTAGTTCGATCGTCACTTTCGGTGGACTTTTTCCAGTGGAGTTTTGGTCCCTTAATTAACAAAAAAAGACGTTTCTTGCTGTTTCCGTGCAATAACTGCCACAAACTTGGTAACAACCTAGACCAAGTTCGTTTAATTTACCCTGTAATACATGTTCAATAAAAAGACTACTGACATGTTTAAACCTAACCTCAACATTTTCCTACAATATTTCCTGCAAGCGGGGGATATAAATATCATGAATGTGCTTGTTGTGTCACCCTTCGTAGCATGGTTGGCACTTAGGGATTACTTTTTTTTGTCCGGCGTCTGTCTGTCCGTCCGCATGAGAGAGCATTTGTGGGGTGCGTGTTTTTCCACAAAACCCGACAAGTAAAACATCATCAAAGGAAATAACCCCACAAGTACTCTTCTATGAGTTCGTCCGTCCGTCCGTCTGACTGTCTGTCGAACTTTTTCGTCGGACCTTTTCGTCACACTTTCAATGAGCAGGTGCAGGTGACACACGTGCTCAGCGGAACACTCCATTCTAGTTTATATAAAATGTACGTTCACTTGAAAATAGTCTGATATTGACATCCTATTAGGATTTATACATGGCCAGAAATTTCAGTGAAACAACAACAGCAAAACATGGAAGCAGTAAATTGCTTGTCTGGAATTACCTGCCCCGACCATTACACAATAGAGTCAGGCATACACCAATAATGGAGCAAGCAAATGCCCGTAGAGATTTATAGGACCAAATGGTTTATTTTTTCTAACGCCGAAAGTAGTTTGGTATTGATTCCTAATATAAATCTATATGTCCGTTGTAGGGTTATGGAAAATAAATTGTATCTACTAGTTTACAACATGTACGGTATATCTACTACTTTACAACATGTACGGTATATATACTGGTTTACAACATGTACGGTATATATACTAGTTTACAATATATACGGTATATATACTAGTTAAAAACATGTACAGTATATATACTAGTTTATAACATGTACGGTATATTTTCTTCTTTCTTTATTCAGCATTAAATATAACATATTTATAGCCAATACACATATTAATATTTTACATAATATAAGGTATAATATATACTAGTTAAAAACATGTACAGTATATATACTAGTTGACAATATGTACAGTATATATACTAGTTGACAATATGTACAGTATATATACTAGTTTACAACATGTACGGTATATATACTAGTTAAAAACATGTACAGTATATATACTAGTTGACAATATGTACAGTATATATACTAATTGACAATATGTACAGTATATATACTAGTTTACAACATGTACGGTATATATACTAGTTGACAATATGTACGGTATATATGCGATATCAATATTTATGACCACAATCCAGTTGTCATTGTTGGTTCATGCCCGACGTACTAATTCACTATAGAACGTCGGAGTCTGGACTATAGTGAGAAGAGATCTTAAAGGTGCTGAACTCCAGATTATAGATAATTTAGTCAAAGTTTTAAAACTGTTTAAAAATTGTTTTGAATTATTAGAATCATAATTCTTGAATAAAATTAGAATAATAATTACACTTTCCAGTAGATTAAACATCTAAAGAGTTCTCGCTTATGGTTCGTTTGTACCGGGTAGACACACCCGGTAGTTTCAAAATTTCAAAATCTCCATCTAGAGTTCAGCACCTTTAAGGTAAACCCCGACAACCAAATGTTGTAAATTTTCATGACTTTCAATAGTTTTGAACTATTTATTTCTTATTGTGTTGTCACTATTAGCAATATATGCAGAAGTTTCAAAATTTCAAAATCTCCATCTAGAGTTCAGCACCTTTAAGGTAAACCTGTCAACCGATCAGCATATCAAACAAGTAAAATCAGTAACAATTGACAGACTTTTGAAAACATAAATCTGAAGGTCATTCATGTAGAAAGATTTCTGTTTGTTTCCAGGTAAAAAATAATGGGTTAACTGTCAATTTTGTTTATGTTTTCAGGTGTAGAAATCTGTTTAATTATGTTCCAAATCAAATTCATTATCCTTCAACTGTTGATTTGAATCATACCAAAGCCAACAAGTGACAGAAAGATCCAAGTTGATAACAATTTGGAAGTAGAGGAAGGAAGTTTTGAATAACAGAAATTAAGTTTAGAAAGGGCGTACGTAGTTTAACAAATCAAGTTATAAGAAAATATGTTCACATTTCACAGATGGCACTAAAGACTTATAAACTGAGTTAAAGACAAAGATGAAAGTTTATTTCTTTTTTAGATACTGTTTTCCACTATTATACTTCCATCCATAGAGATTTAACTACATTGTATTGTCAATCATATGAGTTTTCTGTACCCTGTATTTTCAATCATACGGGTTTTGTGTACCCTATATTTTCAACCATATGGGTTATGTGTACCGTATATTTTCAGTCATATGGGTTATGTGTACCCTGTATGTTCAACCATATGGGTTTTGACTTCTATGTAATATGTTTGAATGTCTCTGAGTTTTTTTCATTGCCACAATGTTTTCAACTGTATTCAATAATTTAAATTTTATTTATAGTGATTTTTTACATTTGCGCTAAAATATGTAATCAAAATCGGCTGCTGCAAATTCTTGTATGTGGGTAAGGGAGGTTAAATTAAGCTTGACATCGATTAACCTGTTGCAGCCTTTAAATCAGACACTTCTTGTCACAGGTCAATGAAATATCATATGTTGTTTCATCCAGATGTTCATGAATGATGGCCATTATTATTTCATTAACGAAAAATGACAAGTTTAATTCGAGTTTAACCTTGGTTGACTTTGCCTTTATGTCTAATTACGAACACTACTTCTCATAAGTCAATGAATTATCGCTATTGATTTCACCTTGATAAATATGATTGATAGCTGAGTTGTCTTTTGTCAAGACTCGTTTCCTAGCCTAAAGAGTGCTGGTTTATCTACCCAGGGATCTTGAATAAGTAATATAACTGAATATAATGTTGAACCACAATTTAAACCAGGGAAAAAACCTTAGAAATTGTATTTTGTTTAACATCAATGTGCATTAAAGATTCTATGTCTAACAATATTTATTGTGAGGTATCAGGGAGGATAGCCATGACCTTCCCATACAAAATCACATGGCTAATAAAGTTATATATTTAAAAAAAAAAAAAAGAGTTTGATTTTGTTTACAATTTGAAGTGACATGTATATTCATTATTTAAAACATTTCTTTTCACAGGTCAATGCAATAATATATTTGATTTCACCTTCACCCAGTGACTTGTACCTAAGATTTATGCAAATATGACCTAAGTTGAGTATATATTTACCTCGATTAATAGTTGTGTTATGTCTTTATCTCGGACGTTGCCTGTCAGGGATCAATGAAACTTCTCATATGGTTTCACCTTGATGAGTATGACAGATAGCTAAGTTCACCTTATATAAATACAAATACAGTCAAAAATAATTCCCTGTCTATAGCAACCACACTTTTAGTTTCCAAAATACTCCTCTTCTGCATGAATGGTCCTGCAAGTAAATACCAACTGCAAACAAAGACCATATTGTTGTTTTTACATGGGTAGTTTTTATATACAGGTTCCTTTGTAATGAAATATTGAGTTTGACTTTGGTGGTTTACCAATGGCAATCATCGGTGGGTTATCTCCCCAATTCATATTTGTGGTGGCGCTTCGGTCAAGTAGGTCCTTGAACCGGTTGTCCTCGGATTTTATCGTAGTGGGCGTTCCCACTATTGTAAACATTGAACATTGTGGAAATAAATGAACTAAATAATGCCTGAAACGACGTGTTGTGTTCCTAAATGCTCGCGAAAAGGGAGACATTTGTTTCCTAGTGATATTTCACGACGGAAAATGTGGGTGCACGCCATAAAAAGGGGAGAAACCAAATACGGAAGTTGGTCACCAAAGACGTATTCGTACATTTGTGAAAATCACTTCATACCAGACGACTACAACTCACTTACATATGCTGGTAAGAAAATTATTGCATTCGAAACATAAGTAGCTCTGTTATCCGAATTTGTATATTTCCTTCGTCATACAGTTTCGACAGTTTTAGTCAATGCGTTCCCAGTATACTTTTATGATAACTCGCACAGCAACTTGACATTCCTATTTCGACACTAGACGTCTACGTGTACTTCGAACAGATGATTATTATTTATAAGACCGGGTCGTGTTTCAAAATTATTTGATAAACGAATTCTTTTACAGACCACGTTTTATTTGATGCCACATTTATTTATAGTGTTTCTTTCAATGGGTCCTCTCATGTGTTTTTCACATATGAATGAGTCTTAGGTTTTTTTCACATTTTAATGAGTCCTGGCAAAATCTAACGAGTCTAGTAGGACTCCGGATGCGCATCATGATTCATATTGAAACATTATGATAGTCTATCAATACTATTGTAAAAAGACTGACATTAAATCATGAAAAATGGATGTTCTGTCTGCGTACATAAATGCCTCGACCACAGGTTGAGTGGCCATGCAATGCAATCCCTTTCACACCTTTTTTCACTATGTATATAAGGGGAAAAGGCATGGCCACTCACTGATCACTTTTAAACCTAACAAGTATGGTGTGTGCCCTTTATTAATTGTTGAGAATACAGATGTGTTTTATGCCTTTCAGGTACTGATCGACAAAATAAGACACTGAAGAAGTCAGCTGTACCAAGAGTTTTTGCCTGGACTTGTTCTGAGACCGCCTTGAAAGCCCAGGTTCAAAAAAGTCGATGCAATGCCAGGGAATCAACAAGACGTAAAGTGTTCCAGGATATCACGAACACCTCTGCAGACTATGATGTGGGTCAAGAACATGCAGAGCCAGAATATATAGCTTACAAACTTGATCTTGTCAGTGATGATCTTGATGTCGGAGCTTGTGCAGAAGTGTTTACAGTCACAACAGAGAATACATTAAATGTAGAGGTCCACAGAGAGCCCATTATAATTCAATCTGTTGATGCATGTATGCAGACTCCTAAAGTGGCTGCTTACAGTATTCATAACTTTGAAAACGATTCAGCTGCTGTCCATTTCTACACAGGATTAGAAACATACATGAAATTTTTTCTTGTCCTTAACACATTAGGTCCTGCAGCATTTCAGCTGAATTATGTTTATCATTCAGTCAGTAACGTCACTGTCCCTGACCAGTTGTTCCTTGTTTTGATGAAATTGAGAAGACACACAACTAACTTTGAATTATCTAGAATGTTTGGTATTGCAGAAAGTGTTGTTGCTAATGTCTTTTTAACATGGGTTTTATTTATGTACAGACAATGGAAAGAGCTTGACATTTGGCCTACTCAGAAATTAGTGAGATACTTTGCTCCTTCAGGCTTCAAGAGAAACTATCCGAACACTAGAGTGATCATAGATGGTACAGAATGCCCCATTAAAAAACCAAAGAACCCAAGTGCACAACAGACAACATTCTCAACTTATAAAAATAGAAACACTATTAAAGTCTTAGTTGGTGCTACTCCTGGGGGACTCGTTTCATATGTATCTGATGCATACGGTGGTTCAACAAGTGATCGGCAGATTGTTGAGCGCAGTGCCCTAACATCAATGTGCTCTCTGAATGACAGTATTATGGCGGACAAAGGGTTTAATGTTCAGGACATATTTGCGCCTTTCGATATTCACATCAACATACCGACATTCTTCAAAAAAAAGAACAGAATGAACAGTGAAACAGTTATTAGGGATAGAAAGATTTCTAGAAAACGAGTTCATATCGAAAGGATTATTGGACTTGCCAAAACATATCGTATTCTTGTCGAACCGATGACTGCCACAGAGACCAAACTGTCCTCAGAAATTGTTTTTATATGCTTCATGCTCTGTAACTTTAGAAACAGCATTGTTCCCCGCTATGCTTGAATCGAAGATGTAAACTAGTCAAAATGGGAGTGCATGTTATATTTGCATTGTGAATTCTATGATATTTCTTTGTGAGATTTTTTATTTGTAGAATGTCAGTCAGGGGTACAAACAACTGATAACCTTTCCATTTAAATCTTTAAAACAGAACAGAACTGACCACATAAAACATGAGTTTCATTTATCATTAATAATTGATTAAGTGAAACTCCTATGTTATGTGGATGTGGATAATCATACTTGTACCAGTTACCTGTCCATAGTTATGATAACAACAAATATTCATAATGTAAGTATGTTTAATTTGAAATAAACATTAAACAAAGCATCACAAAAATGATAACTAATAATGATTGAACAGTGCAACAAACAAGTTATTTACACAAGGCAAATATTTTGATACAAAATGTAGAAAGTATATTTACACTCAAATCAGTAGCAATAACCACAGAGGCAAGTATCTAAATGCAGAAGAATTTCTCCACAACTGTGTCTGACAGTCTGAGATCCTCATCATAAAATGACTGCAGTTTATCAAACTTAGAAGAAATAAGTTATTGTGCAATTTCCAATGGTAAATTAAAGTTGACAGCAAACTTTGTATAGCCATTTCAACTTATACATGAATCTTAAGCAGAAAACTTTTGAAAAACATTGTGGCAAAAGGAGAAATTGCTTGTTTCGAGCCATTTCTCCTTTTGTCACAAAGTTTTCAAAAGTTGTCTGCCACAATGTTTTCAACTTTTTCAGTCATTACACTTGCATTTATAGAGATTTTTCATGTGTTTGCATAGATGTTTTCGCAGTCGTCTGCTGCAGATTTGTTGTATGTGGGAAATGATAATCATTTTAAATTTTTGGCTTAAAAAAGACTGCATGACCAATTTTGTCAAGAATTGGAAAGCACTTTTAATGTTTCTCAAAAATGCCTTGTATATCATACATGTAAAAAAAAAGATTATTGTTTGAAGAGAATTAAGATATATTGCCTTTTAATTTAAAAAAGTCTCTGTAAATTTAGCTGTAAATTTAGCACTATGAACCATTTCATCCAAATAATATTATTATCCAACCAACCCTATGTTGTTTGTACTCAAAAGGATGGAGATGATTCTTGTGAGTACCCACAACATAGGGTTAGCTGATAACATAAGGATTTCAGAACAAGCAAAACACTCCTTATCCAGAGTTCTGTTAATTTATTAAAAAATCTTATCATCAAAATTTAACTTAAATTTTGTTTATCAGTTGGGTTTAAATAACAATGTTTTCAACATTATTTCAGTTATATCACGGCAACAGCTCACTAATCCATCAAAATTTAAATAATAGTCATTCTCCAAATACTCAACATTCCTTATATCATAGATGATCTCAGTTGTAGTCATATGACTGCATGTACCTACTGTTTCATATTATTATGATCTCAAATATTTGTTTTAACCCTTTCCCGCATGATATAGATGCATTTTGATGCAACTGCAGCATGTTCGCCTTTTGCCTCAACATTCCTTATATCATAGATGATCTCAGTTGTAGTCATATGACTGCATGTACCTACTGTTTCATATTATTATGATCTCAAATATTTGTTTTAACCCTTTCCCGCATGATATAGATGCATTTTGATGCAACTGCAGCATGTTCACCTTTTGCCTCAACATTCCTTATATCATAGATGATCTCAGTTGTAGTCATATGACTGCATGTACCTACTGTTTCATATTATTATGATCTCAAATATTTGTTTTAACCCTTTCCCGCATGATATAGATGCATTTTGATGCAACTGCAGCATGTTCTCCTTTTGCCACAATGTTTCCAACTTTTTTCAGTAATTATAGTTTATACCTACAATTATAGAGATTTTCCATGTTTTTTAGTAGACACTCTCAAAGTCGTCTGCTACAGATTTGCTGTATGTGGGATATGATAATCATTTTAAATTTTTGGCTTAAAAAAGACTGCATGACCAATTTTGTCAAGAATGGGAAAGCACTTTTAATGTTTCTCAAAAATGCCTTGTATATCATACATGTATAAAAAAAGATTATTGTTTGAAGAGAATTAAGATATATTGCCTTTTAATTTAAAAAAAGTCTGTAAATTTAGCACTATGAACCATTTCATCCCAATATCTGTCTTATTATCCAACCAACCCTATGATGTTTGTACTCAAAAGGATGGAGACGATTCTTGTGAGTACCCACAACATAGGGTTAGCTGATAACATAAGGATTTCAGAACAAGCAAAACACTCCTTATCCAGAGTTCTGTTAATTTATTAAAAAATCTTATCATCAAAATTTAACTTAAATTTTGTTTTTCAGTTGGGTTTAAATAACAATGTTTTCAACATTTTTCAGTTATATATATCACGGCAACAGCTCACTAATCCATCAAAATTTAAATAATAGTCATTCTCCAAATACTCAACATTCCTTATATCATAGATGATCTCAGTTGTAGTCATATGACTGCATGTACCTACTGTTTCATATTATTATGATCTCAAATATTTGTTTTAACCCTTTCCCGCATGATATAGACGCATTTTGATGCAACTGCAGCAAGTTCTCCTTTTGCCACACTGTTTCCAACTTTTTTCAGTAATAATAGTTTATACCTACAATTATAGAGATTTTCCATATTTTTTAGTAGACACTCTCAAAGTCGTCTGCTACAGATTTGCTGTATGTGGGAAAGGAAAGGTTTTTTTGTTATACTTTACTGTTTCATTATTGTTTGAACCTGTAATCACATGCATATTATATGCCTTGATATGAATAAAATGTTCATCAAATAATGTATGGATGTTTAATTTTGATACATCAGGAATTGCTCAATTATTTGAAAGAAGTGATAACTCTTTAATTAGCCATGCCCCGGTAGCTCAGTCAGTAGGGAGGCAGGCAGGCTGTCCAGGGGTTTAGAGTTCAAACACAAGCTATGCCAACATTCTTTTCCAAATTTGATAGAAGTCAGTGACAAGCATCATTCGTTTTCAACAATGGGCTAAAAGCAGCCAGTTGCTTTGAAAGTCTGTTGTGTGGGATAATGGTGTGAGAAAGCCAGTTAACACATGAGCTGGGGAACTGGCGGCTTTGAAATGACTGAAACGTTGTTAAAAACGGCATTCAACCCCAATGGATCAACTCTTTTTATGATACAGACAATTTTTGACAACATTGGGATGTAATTGTACATAACAAGCCGGTTTCATGTACTTCCTTTTACACGATTTTCCCCCTCTATTAATCCTTTCCAAAATATGGCAAATCCTGCTGCAGTAGACTGAAAACATCTTGGCAAAAATATGGGAAATCTCTATAAATGTAAGACTAATAACTGAATTGAGTTGAAAACTTTGTTGCAAGAGGTGAAATTGCTAATTATGCCACAATCTTCAACTCTATTCAATTATTATACTTTTCATTTACAAAGACTAAACCATGTTGTTACCTAGATGTTTTTAAAGTCATCTGCTGTAGATTTGTTGTATGTTGAAAATGGTTAATACTGGCAAAAAAAAGGCATTTTCATCAGGAATTGCACAATCACTTGTAGTCTCTAAAAAGAAGAATTTGCTCAAATGATCACTCTCTACTTTTACCACAATGTTTTCACATTCATAATAAAGCTAACCCGAAACTTCCTTGTATCTAGATGTAACTTTTCATATTATTAAATGATTTTGATGCAGAAGGCTCTGAAATAATCATATCAGTCGTGTTCAATCATCACAGAGACAAATATCTAAAAGTCTTTGAAGAAGAATTTCTCCCCAACTGCCAGTCTGAAATGCTCGTCATAAAATGACTGCAGTTTATCCAACATGACTGAAATAAATTCATGTTCACGCTCCACTCTAATACACTTAAAGTCGGTGATTGTGTATATGATAAAATCACAAAAACTTGCTTCTGTGCAAAACAACTGTCCTTGAACTTGATAGTAGTATGGATGCTTTTTACTAAGTGTCATCTTTCCATCAACCATTTTCAAGTAGGGAACTGTTACAGGGGAAATGTCTTTGTTTTTGGCACTGTAAGGGCATTTCACCTCACAAATGAGTTCGTCACTTATAACACCATCCGGGGAAGCACCCAAGAAAGGAAGTTTTTTGGACACAAATATTCCACAGGAATTTACTTTAAGTTTACTTTTTTGTTCATAAGCATGAATAGCCTCTTTTTCAAACTTGTGTCCATGTTTGATTGCATCGTTCGCTTTAATTGAACTGCCGTGTACCAATGCCCTTGCTAGGGTGTCCTTGTTAGTTCTAGCTGTAGCAACACAGATTCGATAAAAATTTGAGCTTTGAATTCTTTTCTCCCTCTCTTCAAACCATCTTTGGTTTTGACTTTGTCCTCTTGTACAAAATTCAATTGCAGAAATGTTGCTGTCGGTGACAGTCACAAGTTTATTGTCCCTGAGGAATTTTTGTTCATGAGTCTCTTTGAAATAGTCATGGTCTGCATTAAAAGCTCTTATATTTCCTGGATTGAAAGCTTGAACAATAGGTGTATCTGATATTCCCTTAAAATTGAGGCATACATTCCGGAAGTAGTCACTGTAACCTTCCTTATTACGAAGATGTTCTGGTCTCGGATCATAGTCCTTAAAATCACACACACTGTCAGCTCCAGCAACCTTCAAATTCCTTGCTTTCAGTGGTGTACCTGTGTGTTTCTTTGCTTTATGAAAGGTTTGTAACTTTTCTGTGCATGAAGATTCAACTTTCAGTTCAAATGACTTTATAAATTTGCAACATGCCAATAACACAGTACGTATGTGCTTACAATGTCCTGTAGGCCCTTCCCCTGCACCACACTCACATTGTGCCTCGTGTATAAAACCCTTTTTTTGTAGTGAAATGTCAACACGGTAAGTTATTTTCTTTTTCATCTCTGCTCTACAAGCACTATTTATAAAGTCAAATGTGTCGGTTAAAGAGAGGCGAAGATATAGCAAAAAATGTTCATCATACAAATCAACCACTTTGTCATCAAAGCTAACACCAAATTGATCCATATACTCATTCGCCTTTTCTACGTCTATGGGAGCCATCTTCATATCTGAATTTACGTCTTTGAAGCTTGTCACTGCAGGCACATTCATCCTAAATTCTGGCAGAAGGTCCTCTGGCTGATCAAAATTGTTATTCCTTTCATATGACTCTAGTCTGAAAATTTGAAATGAAAAAAAGAATGTTATATCTTGTATGAATCTTATATTGTCATTTGTACTGATATGAAAATGATGACAACTTAATCGGTTTTACTGTAACCAAGATATTGTCAAAATATAAGTAAGTCTACATCAGGGTTCAAAATAAGCAGTTACAAATTTCCTACTTAAAATGGGAACTTGCTATAGATCTGCCTAAAGTCAGAAAAAACTTGCTAATTCAAAAAATGGGCCATTTTTATTTTCGCTCAATGTTTCTGTTTTATGTTTATGTAAGTGCATAATCAAATTTAATTACAAAATTGTGTTATTAGTTCAAACAAACTTATTATTTCGAAGGCTGTCAGAATCATAAAAATATACTGACTGAAAGTTCCCCACCCACTATTGTAACAGTCATAAACCGTTTTTGCACAGACAAATATTTCCTGCAGCTAATACCAATCCGCTTTGTTGAAAAGTTATAGTATTTATCGATAATTTATATACACCCGACAATTTAGATGCTTAAAAACAAATACCATTCAAACGAAAATTTGATCTGTCAGTGTCAACTCATAATGCATTTACGGCAATTTTTGGTAAACAACGTATTTAATAACAATACCTTTCAATCAGTTCTTTCTTTCTCCCTGCAAGCTTTGCATTGCGTCCCCTGAGCTCAGTCCGTAACTGAGCTAACGATAAACTACTGAATTTTGATGCCATTGTTCATGAATACCGAGATTAAAGTTGATGATATCGATTTTTGACAAGGGAAACGGTATCCAATGTAAACAAAGTGATGATTACGTTCCAATTACCCGAGAAGTTCCGATTGGGGACCAACTTGACCGCAACGCCACCTTGCGAACGTTTGATTAGTCAAGGGAAATTACTGACCGACTTCCCTCATTGTGTTTAAGTCAATAATTCTGACGCCATCTGTAATAGGTCAATGGAATTTCACAACTGTATCACCTTGATTAATATGATTGATTGTCATCATAATTTATTTGTTGATTTTTAGTTAAGATTAGTGAAAAAATTACTTGGGTAAAGTTCAAGTTCTACTATGTGATTAGACACACTTCCTATCACAGCTTGATGGAACTTTATTTCTGGTAACACTCTCGAGTTATTAAATGTTGTACTAAACTGTTTACTACATAATATTATGACAAATCTGCAGCAGACTACTTGGAAATAATTATTAAACATATGGTTTAACACTATAAATGAAAGTTGAATCATTGAAACATGTTTGAAATATAATTGCAAGGAAATAAATGTTCATAATGAGGCATCAAAACACGAATAAAGGATCACAAGGACAAAGGACCCATGACATTTTTTATTAGGATGACAAAGGGTCCCACATCATTTTTACAGGATGGACGTAGGACACCTTGTTTCAGGGTGGAAAAAAACAAAAAAACATTTATTTGCCTTCCTTGTCTATGTTATTAGGTGACAGCTAAGGTGTCGCGTACATTTACTTCTAATTAATGTTTTTCAAAGAAACCAAAAAAAACAACATAAATCAAGTGAAATTTTATTTCCTGTAAAATAAAATAATGACATTGTTTTTATAGTACACAGCACATAGCAAAAGCCATTTACTTAAGTATAATAGAGTGTCCCAAAACTCAGAGAAATTCACTGACTGTTTTCTGTCCCTCAACAAGTAGCGTACGCAGCGTTTTCATTATTTTATGATGGTTGACCGTTTTCTTCTTCTGACTCCTTAATGATGTTGCAGGTATTCTGTAGAGGGTTGATTTGCATCAATAGTTGTATAGCTATGAACACATATATGCTATATGCCGAAATGAAATGCATATTATGTTAATAGAACAAAATATTATGTCCAAAACCTAATGACAAAGCGCAGGGTGGCAAATTAATGTCAGATCCTTTGTCCAACCTGTCAAAACTATGTGTGAGCCTTTGTCCTCCCCGTACACATGATGTGGGATCCAACCTGTCAAAACTATGTGTTCCTCTTTGTCCTCCCCGTACAAATGATGTGGGATCCTTTGTCCACCTTGTCAAAACTATGTGTGAGCCTTTGTCCACCCCGTACACATGATGTGGGATCCTTTGTCCAACCTGTCAAAACTATGTGTGACCCTTTGTCCTCTCCGTACAAATGATGTGGAATCCTTTGTCCAACCTGTCAAAACTATGTGTGACTCTTTGTCCTCCCCGCACAAATGATGTGGAATCCTTTGTCCAACCTGTCAAAACTATGCGTGATCCTTTGTCCTCCCCGTACACATGATGTGGGATCCTTTGTCCAACATGTCAAAACTATGTGTGACTCTTTGTCCTCCCCGTACAAATGATGTGGAATCCTTTGTCCACCTTGTCAAAAATGGGAAAGGGCTAATCTTCTCAAGGGATATCAGCTGCTTGGACTTTGGCAGTTGTGCAATTCTAGGTTTTATGTTATATTTTTAAAGAGATTGAATGTTAATCAACAAATTAGTTATATTGCAATTTATTCGTTTTGTATAATGGGTTTGAGTTTATAAAGATCTTATAGTTGTTTATACAAAGTTCTATTTATATGTTGTAGTCAAAAAGGTCTACAGAGAATTTATACTTTGAACATGTTTAGCTCACCCGAGAACAAAGTGCACTGGGTGAGACATTGTGATCACAATGTGTCGGTCTTTATCTATCGTTAATAGTTTATTTAAATACAATCTACTCTTAAACAACTGTGTCGATTGCAACCAAATTTCACAGGATTGTTTCTTTAAAATGTGTTCAAATAATTATTTGCAATTCAAAACTTTGGTCGCTGCATCATAATCAGTTTTCCTTTTAATGTCAAAACTTCTTAACTGTCCTGATTTCAAGCACGTTTGCACAAATGTTCCTTGGGTGACCCTCTATCAAGATTGTTCAGATTATTCTGGTCCATTGACAAATATGGCCAACTGGGGGGCGGAGCTTGTTTTCCTTATATATGTATTGTAAAGACTTTAAAAATCTTCTTGTCCCGATTTAAAAATAATTTGGCACAAATGTTACTTGAGGAACCCACTACCAAGCTTGTTGAAATTATTCAGATCCGTTGAAAAACATTGCTGCTTGCGGATGGGGCTTGTTTGTTAGAACGATTTAAAAAGAATCCTTCGGTGACCCTATACCAAGAGAGTTGAAATTATTCAGATTGTTGAATAACATGGCCACTAGGGGGCGTTGCTCGTTTTCCTTGTATGCTTAGATTAGAGTAAGAACATTGAAAACTGTTTTAAGTTATATTAAATCAGGTGAGCGATATAGGACCATCATGGTCCTCTTGGTTATAACTTTAGATACTATAGTTATATGTTTTGTAAAGCCATTCCTGTAATTCCAGTCGTTGACGTTATAAACAGGTTCATACATGTACTACAAATACGGTTATGATGTTGAAAACCCTTCTTCAGAAATCGCCTAGTTCACTTGTTCAATGTTCATACTTTTGTTTGCATTCCCGACTTGCAGACGCATTTTGACAACAAATGTAGGAGGCGGGATTTTAATAAACTGTGGCAAAAATATTTAAAAACTGTTTTCGTTTGCCACAATATTTTCAACTCACTTCATTATTTACATTTGCATTCATATATCACGTTTTTTCATAGTTTTGCTTAGAGATTTTCAATGTCGACTGTTGCAGGAAAAGCTTAAAGTTCATTGCTTTCTTTGTTTACTGTTTGTAAAATTAAAAGTTGTACCAACATGAATACTTGTAGATTGTGTTATACGCTGTACCCTTATGCTCGACCACATCTTATCTTTATGGTCAACAATGTATTACCCTTATGATCAACTATGTAGTATCCTAATGATCAACTTTTATGATCAATTTAAATGCCAAATAGATATCTGCTTCTTTAATAGCAATTAAATTATCTACTCCTGTGGATTTTGAAGTATCGAGGGATTTTAGTTGGCTTTCAACAAATTATATTGATACCAAAGGTATAGTAAACTTTTCAACATAAGAAAGCTTATTTTTAATTGTTGTAATAAAAGAATCTGATGGTGAACAAGAACAGTCAAGGTCACAGGTTAAAGATCTAGGTCAAAATTGGACTGACTATTTTCCCATATCAACAACCTTGTGACCACTCTACACTGAACATCCTTTGACATATCTTTAACTAAACTTGCCATACAGTTAGTGTATGGCAAGGTCTAGGAGCCAATTTATTTTCAAGGTCAAGGTCAAAATTGGACTGACTATTTTCTCATATCAACAACCTTGTGACCACTCTACACTGAACATCCTTTGACATATCTTTAACTAAACTTGCCATACAGTTAGTGTATGGCAAGGTCTAGGAGCCAATTTATTTTCAAGGTCAAGGTCAAAATTGGACTGACTATTTTCCCATATCAACAACCTTGTGACCACTCTACACTGATCATCACTTGGCAGATCATAACCAAATTTGCCATACAGTTAGTATATGGTAAGATCTAGAAGACTATTGATTGTAAATGTCAACGGGCAAAGGCGGAGACAAGGACAAATTACACTTAGTTCTCTGGTACATAACATTAGTTTTCTGATACATAACATTAATATCCAGGTCATTGGCCATATTTTTAAATTGAATACCGAGGGCTTGCATCCGCTTTGCGGTGCCCTTGTTCTTATTACATTCAAGCTTTACTAAATGCTAGATTGTTAACCCATTTCAACGGTCAGGTAACAGCTGACTTATCTGAATTCACCGGAAGTATCTTTTAATGCATAGTAGTTACAACAATACTCTTAATTTATTCTGAAATAAGTTAAATATATTTTGGAAATTTGTATTGGTCCATAAAATGAACGCAGTTGATGTATATATTTCCCTTGTTTATTTATCCAGTCGCCATCAACACCGTCTGATTAAGGTCTGCATCGTCTCACATATAACACATGCAAGCTGGTTAGAAGCTTATATCAACGTGTGTTGAATCTGATAAGACTGGTCAGATTAACAGGCTGATCTGAACATAAACTGATCAGAAAAAAACATACTATTTAATGCATGTTTAGACAGATCTGCACATGTACAAGCCATATGACACGGTGTCTTGGTACGGTTTAGTTTTGCTTCACAATGTCTCTATAGACTTCCAGACTTTAACAAAGGTAGTGATGGATTCCCGTATTGGCGCTCAGGGTTGCGGGTAAAGCATTACAACTGACTGGCTGGACTAAGGATAAATGGACCAGTAATACTGGTGACTTACACCGACACCGAAAAAGCCGTGATATAACTCAACAATAGTTGAATGCTGCGTAAAACACCAACAAATCAAACTATAATCTTCAAAGAAGATTCTTATCAGGCTGTGTAGAGTAAGGTCTATAGACTGACCAAGACCTTCACTGATCGCAAATTGCTGAAGTTTCAATTTAGTGTGACATGATTCTTGGAAAACGCAGTGAACCAGACTATGCCCTTGGAGTTATCCAGTGTTTTATAAGTGTATAACGGGGTTACCACCTTTGTCTGGACCATGCTGACTCTTTGTTGTCGTAAATCGGAAACACACAGAGCCAGTTTGTAGACCCTGGGTAAATAAAATGTCTAGGGCGATGAATGTTCCTGTTCGACCAACACCAGCACTGTAATAGAACAAGCCAGAACACTTGAAATATCTAAGGATAAAATATATGTTGTGGTATACTACATTAATCGTTTACAACGGATACTGTTTATTGAAGTAGATAACTTGGTACATCTAACTTAATATATAAGTAAGATCTATAAATGAAGGTACACTTATTGAAAAGAGACGGAAACATTGTACCAAAACAAAAAAAAGTTAATTATGACCACGTTCTCTTTTTTCCATTATGTTTTCAAAAGCCGCACGTTTGTTTCAGATGGATCAAACTGCGTCTGAATGTGATAAATAGGGTTAATAATGATAAAATGAAATATTTAACTGTTAACATATCTTACGAAACATAGCAGATACAACATAATATTTAAAAACAAATGTTGTGATGGAATGAAAATGTTTTACACATACATTTAAATACTCTGTTGGATGGTAGCCAGTTGCCTGGGGAGAATGTTGTGTAGAATACTCTACTGGCTGTAGACAGCCAATAAACACAGCTATGTTACAGAATACCGTGACATAACATACATACTGGTGATATCGGTGTAACTCTCTAATCAATCAATCAATCAATCAATCATGTGCATACCTACAATGCACCAGCCAGGGATACGTCTTTCCTCTATAATGATTTCGTACAAACTGAAGACCAGTGCTCCCTTCCGGAACATCCTTATCCGGCAATGAATTGAAATGGTAGTGCTTGATCTCACGTTGTTTCTTCAGTGTCTCCTGTATGCATGAGTAAATCACGTACACTACTTTATCAAACGTGGGGGTATATAATGAATTATAGTATTTCTTTTATCATGAACAGAAAGGTTTGTCTCCTCGACAGAAAACTTCTTTTATATTGTAATTTTTACCACATCCAACATATCTTCAACAGTCGACTTTGAAAATATCACGGTCATAATATGACTTTCAACTTACGTTTTTAGCCACTGTGTACGAAGTGCAAGGTTAGCTATTGTGATCACATTTTGTCCGGCGTCTGTCCGTCGTGCGTCGTCAAAAGATGCATTGTTAACACTCTACAGGTTATATTTTGCACCCAATCTTCATGAAGGTTTATCAGAACATTCATCTCCATCAAATGTTTTCTTGATGATGTGTACGTCAAGTTCGAACATAGGTCAAATTGAAGGAAAATCTTGTTAACACTGTAGAAGCCGCATTTTTTGCTTCAAAAGCCATTAAAATTCTTTAGAATGTTTGTCTGAATGATATCTCGGTCAAGTTCAATTCAGGGTCATATTAGGTAAAGAACTATGTCACTAGGATTGATTGAAGAGAAATCTTGTTTACACTCTGGATACTACATTCTTAGCTTGAGCATGTTGAAACTTTATTGGAATGGCTGTCTTGATGATATGAGGGTCAAGTTCGAATATGGGTCATGTTGGGTCAAAAAGTAGGTCACTAGGTCAAATTGAAAGAAAATCTTGTTAACACTGTAGAAGCAGCACTTTTTGATTCAGCAGCTTCAAATTTGGTCAGAATGTTTATTTTAATGATATCTAGTTCAAGCTTGAATACGGGTTGCAGTTAGGAACATCATGAAATTGACAAATTTACCGTTTATGCTCTGCTCCATTCCGTCCGCTTCGCTCACTGGGAACGCTTTTGTTCGATCAAAAGTAGTTATCGAGTACATTGTTGCATTTTTCTAAATGAGCGAAGCATTAATGTGATTGGATTTTTTATTATTATCATTGTTTCGTTCAGAGCGCAAAATTCCGTTCCACTCTTAAAGCGTTACAACTTAGTTTAGTTTAAACTTATTTATTTTAAATCGATTGCGAAACAAGCTTTAAGCTTATATTAATCACGCTCGATGTCTGCTTCCTGGATACTTCACCAGTACTCGCGCCGATTGTGTGGAAAAATCCCAAAGTCAGGACCCGCTCATCACGGGACTCGAACCAGGGACCTTTGATGTGATAGGCCGACGCTCTACCTCTGCACCACTGTCTTCCACCAACTACAACTTCGTTCCAATCACGTTCACGATCCAATCACTATCCGCTCATATTGTCCATTTCATGATGTTCTTAACTGTATACCCGGTCAAAAAGTAGGTCACTAGGCCAAATTGATGGAAAATCTTGTAAACACTCTGGAGGCCACATTTTTATATTATATCTAGGTCAAGTTCGAATATGGGTCATATTGGGTCAAAAACTAGGTCAATAAAGGAAATTATTGTTCAAACTCCGAAGGCAGCATATTTACTTTCAGCAAGTTGAAACTTTGTCAGAATGTTTGTCTTTTATGATATCTAGTCCATGTTGGAATATGGGACATATCAGGTAAAAAAATATAGATTACTAGGCCAAATGAAAGAAGAAAAAAAGTTAACACTCTGGATGTTGCGTTTTGAATCTTTGTCAGAACAATTGACTTGATGTGTTGTTCATTGCATTACATTGCTTAATTCAGGTGAGCGAACTAGGGTCATCATAGCCCTCTTGTTTATTTATTGCGACAGTGTGATGCTCCGGCCTATACACATGTTACAGCATAAGTACATTACATGTGAAGTGAGAAGAGTATTAACATGATAATGATACAGGCGTATAGTATCCAAACTCGGATATCCATTATATTAAATACTACTAAAACTGTTAATGACATGGCTGATGTTAGACATATTCCTCTACCCGTGTATACGGTATTTGGATTTACTAAGTTCATGGCAAGCGTCAAATCAGTAGGAAATAAAAATACAGTATACAGTTATGAGAATCATAAATATTTTGAAAGGTTACAAAAGCTTTTGTACTGTATAATATATCGGTTAAGATCTTTGTGTATTAGTTTATGTTAACAATTCAATTAAAAGAAATATATTTTTCTTAAATTAGAAGGAAAAAAGATAAACAAATCTAGATTTCTTATCAGGTTACATTTTGCGATGATATTAAATCGTAAAATTTATGAATACTAGGTTTTTCGAAAAAATGTGTGGAAAATATCGCAAACAATAATACAATGGACACAATCTTTTCAAACAAGGCATGACACTGATCAACAATGTCCAGTTTTCTTTTAAATAATAGGCAACTAGATAGGATTTCAGTTGTAAGTTAATTGGCGTATACATATATTTATCTTTAACTGGCAACACGAATCTTATCTAGTTAACCAGTTATTATGTTACTTCTTAAGTGAAATTCGCATACCATAAGTAGATAACCTGTAAATAGTGTACAAAACAATAACTGGTTATCTTATGGCAGTAATATACCACCATAAAATTGTGAACAGTATAGTTTACCTGATATCCAATAAGATACATTATTACAGCTTCGTCTTACAGTATTGATTTCCTTTATCTCTACTGCTTCAGGCTGAAACATGCTGAAACCTAACAGGTATGTTCATTGTTTTGTAAAATGGATACGTAAAGTGAATTGAAGAAAAAATGTTTGAAAAGAAGCATGATGTATTTATTGATTGATTGTTTGGTGTTTTACGCCGATTTCAACAATGTTTTAGATGTATCACCGTGTGTCATGGGTAAATTACCAGTATTACCAATCGTAATGCTAACCCCGCAACGCTGAGCGCCAAGAAGGACAGCCGTTACTACCATTTTTAAAGTATTTGGTATGACGCAGCCGGGTATCGAACCAACGACCTCCCGCTCTACCACTACACCATCGAAGCGGTCACATGTATACACGCCGGTAGGCGACGTTGGATTCGCCTTTACAAATATATATGAAGAACTAGTGTGATAGGGTCACTATTGTGGTAACTTGGTGAATACTGGTGAAAAGTGTGCACCTTGTAAAACCCCTCTCTGTGCACCCAACCATGTTTTATCACCCGTCTACACCCAACCCTTTCCCCTTGTTTATTTTTGCATTTGCATATTTTGCAAACTTCTGGCTCTAGCTAGGAAACCCGAGGTTGGAGGTCAATGAAAAAGAACTTTTGGTAGCTCTTCAATAGCTCTATGAGATGGTGCAATAAAATCGCTATCGAATACTACCACTGCAGCGCTAGGGGCGATTGAAGTAAAAAACGACTGTAAAAAGACCCTATCTTTGAAAGGCTACCATTAGGAAACAAAGGCCTAAATCAAAAATCGTAACGGATACTCTTTTTCTAAATATCTCGAAGTATCTATACCCGAAGTTTCAGCTCTGCACATTCAAAACTGTAGGAGAAGATGGTTTGGGCTTTTAAAAGCTGTGTTGTGTTAGTTGCATAACAACGGGTGGGTCCTTAGCAACGAAACTCAAACGCGCGCACCCTGAGCCCATATGGCATCTGTTCACCAAGTTTCATCTGAATCGGCCCGTCGGTTTGGGCTGTGGATAGTCGCTTTACAAATATTTGGACACACACACAGACGGAAAATCCTGACAATAAGGGATACCTAGCAAATCCCAATAAAAGAGGTTATTTCGTTCCCATATAGTTTTCATGTAAACCCAGGATATATTTTATATATTGTCATATGACACAGCTGTTCCTAAGAACTTTTACCCGCAATTCCCGTGTAATAAGACCTTTAAACCTATAGTCGGGTTCTATAAATTATCGGCTCATTGAGAAGATTTTCTTGAATCCCCATGCTATAGGGTTGGGATGGCACACACTATTGAACATATTACACTCACTTTGTGTAGCGTTCTGCAATAATATCAATGAAACGTCATCGCGAAGTCAAATTAATTATTGATAACAGTTTTACAGGTAGTGTTCTGTCTGAATATTGATCGAGTAAACCCTTCCGACTTTCAACCAATATGCAGCAGACGACTTCAAACACAGTGTGGCAAAACTATTGGAAAATGGTATTAATTAAATTATTTTAGAGACGTGGTGGCAAGATGAGCATTTATTTATTATGGGCAGTTTCTCCTTTTACCACAATATTGTTTACAGTCTGCTGCATGACCGCCAAAATGCGTCTGCGAGTTAGAAAGAAGTAAGAGAAACGTATTGTTAGTAGAATTGATCAGGCTGAAAGTAACGGTTCTAAATAAGTTGGTGTTATAGTATTGGTTTATTTGCATAACCTGTACATACACATCTTGAGAAATTGACTTGAAAATTATAGCATACAACTATCCACGTCAGTCGTCTGTACCAAGTGATAAAACTGTTAGTTTGGATATCGTATAGAATATAAATCGATCAGTGTATACAGTTAGCGGCTACTATCGCCTAAATAAGGCGATGAGATACATTTTTTACTATGAACACATACTCCTTTTACACATTAGACACCTACACATTTACCTGATATGGTGTCTACTACACCTTTAAAACACATTTACCTGATATGGTGTCTACTACGCCTTTAAAACACATTGGGGGGAAAATGATATATTATTCCGCAGAGAGGTTTCCATAGAACCGTTACGTTTAATAAGGTAAGTGCAAGTTGTTTTGTATAAAATGTATTTTTTAGAATTATTTTATTTTTTCCGTTGTTTCGTAATGCCAGTTACCCACTGTGAACTCGTCATCTATAGGCGTATTGATTTCGATATAATTTCAAAATTAGTAGTATAACCTTTTTAATACATGAAATTCATAGGTTGAATATGAGTTACTTCTAGAGATAGTTGGGTCTTAATGCATTTGCGGACGATGACGATTCGTCTGCATAGTCTTACACGAGTCTTAACCTTCCGTATTAATTTTAAAAATGGAATTTTCGACAAAATGATATGTAGCCCCACTCGTGTTATGCTCGTATGTCTGTAAATTATGTCAAAGGGGTTTCCACACATGTAGACGCTTTCTGACACCTCTGCAGTATACGACTTTTACAACATTGTGGCAAAAGAAGAAATTGCCTCTGGCACCAGGGCAACCAAGTGATGTTATCGTAAAATGTGAGAAAATAAATGAGCATTGTCTTTTCTAACTCTTAGGGTTATAACATGAAGAATTCATACCCTAGTGTCACTGCCTAACCGTAACCCTAGCCCTAACTAACTCTAACGCGTAGTAGATACGATCTTGCGTGCAAATGAGGAAATATTTGAAGTTTGCGTTATCAATTAATATTCATTTCTAATGTTTACAGATTTTCTTCTACCATGTTGAACCTTCGACATAGAAAGTTGCTGCTGGCCATTGGAATGGTTGTGTTGACGGTCCTGGTGATTAGTTCTACAACAATATCAAACGTGTATTTGACCGGTAATATATCCGTCCGTCTGTCTATCCGTTATTACAATATTACCCACGAGTCATGTCAAGCGAATACTTGTATAATGATTTATTTTCCTACCGCACGCTGTGTATTAGATAAAAACCAGGACTTGCCAATATCTAATTGATCCTGACCTATGAACAAAGAAAATACATACATATTTATATTGCGTACACGCCCTGATATATTCTTTTATGAAAACACAAACAATGGGGAAATATAAACACAGTTCAAATTCGATTAAAAAATCAATTACAATGAGCCGTTCCACGGGAAAACCAAAAGTATTGACTCTGCGTTATACATCGACCCAGATCCGTGTAGTCTAATCTGGGCCGTCACATGGTGATACAGGTATAGAGCAATGATTCCTGAAACAGAAAATCCACATGAGGCGAAAGGTGTCTGTCAGGGTTAGCCTGCGTGGGATGCTTAGGCTGATCCGATCCGCAGAGTCCACAATGTTGGTTTTTCTCGTGGAACGGCACCAATATATTTTCAAAAGTGTAATTGACAGGTTGATATTTTCAATATTAAAACTAAGCATAAACCTCAACCTATTCCCACATTTTACAAATCTGCAGCAGGCGACTTTGAAAACACGAAGACATAACAGTTATAAGTATCCACACATGAAAGTATAATTCTTAATAACAAACGGAGAAACATTGCTCATTATAAGCAATTTCTCTTTCTGCCACAATGTTTTCAAAAGTCCACTGCTGCTTATCTGTCAAAATGCGTCTGCAAGCGTGAAAGGGTTAACTTTGTCAGACGTAACTAAGACTGGTATTTAATGTGTTTAAGCAAACAGTGAAGGCTCAGATCAGAATGTGTCTGCAAGTGTGAAAGGGTTAACTTTGTCAGACGTAACTTATACTGGTATTTAATGTATTTAAATGGACAGTGAAGGCTTAGATCAGAATGCGTGCGATGGTGCATAAATTAAACAAAGTAACAACCCTGTCATACCGACTCTGTTGACTTTGCGATCATCGTGAATCAATTGATTGATTGATTGGGGTTTAACGCCGTTTTTAACAATTTCTCAGTCATTTCACGGCGGCCAGTTCACCTACTTATATGTTTCCTGGTTTTCGCACACCAGTACTCCACATAACAATCTTCCCAAGCAACTGGCTGCTTTTCCACATAGACTTAGCCCATTGGTGGAAGACGAATGACGCATGTCGCAATGACTTTTGTCAAACGTCGGAAAGAAAGTTGGCCGAGCCGGGATTCGAACTCACAGCCCCTGGATTGACAGCCCGCGTCGTTACCTGTGAATCAATATCAGTCTGCACCTCCTCGCCGTCCGATCAAGATATTGCAGTGTAATCTGGTTTCACACTTCTCGCTGTAGAGGCATTCAACAGGCTTCTAAGAACCATTTAAGCTTTAATCTTCTACCATATATAGACGCTTTTTTACACCTCTGCAGCAGACGACTTTTGATAACATTGTAGCAAAAGGAGAAATTGATCTTGACGAGCAATCTCTCATTTCGAAACAATATTTTTAACTCTATTTAATAATGAAATTATTATTTGAATATATTATCCATATTTTTTCCTTGGTGTTTTGAAAGGCTTCTGCTGCATGTTTGTTGTATGTGGGAAAGGGTTAATAAATATAGTACGGAAACACAGACAGATTTTACATTTCAAACTGTCTTCATTTTCAGAAAAGACTGGCTTTCTTAGAAAAATCGAAGATTCGAATATTTCCATGGTGACTAAACAATCTCAGCCAGTGACGGTTATTATACTCGCATACATGCACACTGGGTCATCCTACACCGGAAGTATTTTCCAACAACATCCGGGCACGTTTTACCACTACGAGCCTTTAAGAAATTTACAAGACAGAAGCAGACGACACATGTCAGTACAGTATCTGAATGGCTCACACAGGTAATCAATGCCGAGGTTTTTATTTCAGTCACGTTCGACGATAGGAGTTGTTGTTGCACAGGTTAACGGCGATTAAAGCGAGGATGTAGAATATCCCGAATCGACTCGGCAGTTTCCGTTTGAGGCCGATAAGGATCGCTATTGTCCGTGGGTTTGACGGAAATACCAATGTCTGTTTGACATCAGTCGAATTGCGCAAGAATAAATTTGAAAATATTTGTTATGCCACCGGCCCCGGTAATGCTAGAGGAGTGACAACATATTTACATTTGACTTTTTTTTAATATTAAATGGCGTAAATGCTTACTATTACAAATTGCATCTTGGGGCTGCAAACTCACTGATCATTCTATAGAATTGCAATCGGCGGGGAACCCAAACATGCAATAACAAGCTATTTAATTTCACTTCTACATAATGTGGTTCGTGAGATTATGCAGATATAATCTGTAGCGTTTTATTGGTTATATCAATTATAATTATACTGAACGAGTGTACCAGATATCACCAGTCTGTGTCATTATTTCGCCCTTTGTAGGCAGCAATAAAGGTAAATAGGAAACGTTGAATAAAAGCCCATTATATAGATATGAATAATGACAAAATCCAATCGATTTAATGGTGAATGCTGGCAAAATAATGAATTAAAAGAAATATACATAGGTATTAAAAACTGAATATCATTATGATACTTGTATATTTTACCATGGCATCAATTCGATGTTAACCTTCTCGTATATCTGCTCCGTGTATACGTTACTGACATTGTTTCAATTGTTGTGATTTTTAACTGGGTTCTTTCAATTCACTAAGCTTATGTTTTTTTTCGACGTTGAATTTAATAAATATGTAAAATTTAACAAAATGGTTTACAAAGCCTGGCTGTCAAATTGAGTTTCAATTTTGGATTAAACCTCGTATTTTTAAAATCTACCAAATAAAGAAATATAATACACCTATAGGTAATACCGGTTTACCAAAAAAACACACCGCAAAATGTTTATAAACGAAAATTATACATCATAATATCAACATAAATAGCTATTTAAAAAAAAGATTGACTGTACGATGATAATATTAAATATGTTTTTTTTTGCATGACCACTTTTTATTTGTAGTTCGTATTGTTGTCTATTATGAAGTACGGATAATGATAATAAATAAACATCAATATTTTATACCCATAATATCATTAAATTTAATAATTTTGTAATAATATAAGTGACCGAAAAGTATGCCTTACTTCTATAGCCATAAATATCGATTCTAAAAATAATTGACTAGACGACGATAATTTTCAATCCGTCTATGTGCATGACCGATATTTGATACATTTCCAAAAGGGACGTCAAATCTTCGAGTTTGGACCATTTCAAAAAAGCATACTAAACAAGTCTGTAGACATGGAAGAAGTTGCTTCGCCAAACAGCCTCGAATGTCAGTTTTCCTGGAATATTAACTGTGGCCCTGATATGATTTGTAAAACCGTCTGCTTTGAACACAAAAGTTGGGGGTTGCAGCACATACTAAACTCGAATACTATCGATGATTTGATGGGTAAAGAATAATTTATTGTCGTCTGTATTACAAGTTATATCATGTTCTGGTATCGTTTCAGACGGCTATCGGGCATATGGCTACCAGAAAATGTGGCTAGGGAGACTGCCGCTAACATGTTAAAGTGTAAATACACAGAGATTGACATCGGAACCTTGACGACCACCAAAAATGGTATTAGAGGCTCAAGAGTGAGAGACCAAAGTCCGTTCCTTATATGTATTAACAGACATCGACGAGGCAAAAACATCGCGAGAAGTGAAGTAATTAAAAACTGTCTGCCTTATTTAATAACTCCGTGTCTGCAGGCAAATATACGGGCGTTTAAATGTATTCGACTACCTATGTCAGCGGTCAAAAGGTTGATAGTAGAGAATATTAACCTCAGAGTGATCCACCTTGTAAGGGATCCGAGAGCCATGTTAGATTCACAAGTACGTAAAGATGATATGGGGTCTCGGCACCTTAGTACGTTTACAGAAAACACGAAACGACTTTGTGATAAAATGCACAGTGATTACGAAATGTCTAAATCATTCCCGCCACACCTTCGTCAGAGTATACAACTACTTCGTTACGAAGATCTAACCGACTCCCCGTCAGACGTGGTAGAACAGCTATTTCACTTCACTCGGATTCAAATGTCGGATCAAGACCGTCAGTTTGTTAAACGGACCACAAGAAAGGGAGATAACTCATCTGGTCACGATCTAGAGAAATGGAGAAGTCATATTACCAATGAACATATTCGTGTACTAAACACGTATTGTAAGTCCGTTTATAAGGATTTTAATTACATTGAATATCAAGATGTGTCAGACATTCGTAATATAGAGAAACCAACTTTTCTCAAAAACGTTTAAACTAGATGGAATGAGACACGAAATTGCTGCAGCCTGATCCCACATTCAAGAAATCTTCAACAGAATACTTTGAAAACGCTTCATTTTTAAAAGATGAAGAATGAATTTTGAACAGATTTCATACAATATCAAACGTTATTTAAACAGTTTTTATCGTTTGTGAGTAAAAGATGATGATGTAAGTCTTGTTTTGTATCGTCGTGTAATACAAATGACTAGACAATATATCTTTCTTGAAAAAGGTTACCAATATTTGTTTATTAATTAAGATGTTTAACGCACACTACTTATCACATTCCCTTAGTATTGTAAATGCTTAACGAGTCAAACACGACGAAATGTCATTTTTATCAAAATTACGATGGTTTCAATAATGGCTAAACATACATATGTATAATTGCAGTTGCTTCAAAAGCACGGTGAATCGCTCGTTTTGATTGGTTCAAAACCGATCACGTGACTAAAAGGAATTGCGTTTATTTTCCAATAACTGCAATTGATCACATGACCAGTTCACGGAACTACTTTCGGAAAATACCTTTAATTTCGACAGTTAACCGTAAACAATGCCACAAATAATTATGCCGAGGTCATATTCAGCTTAATTTTTTAAAAGTAATAATAAATAACACTCATGAGATATTATATCTATCACATAAAGTGACTTATGAGGCGTATTTCGATAAAAATGTACAATATTTCTAGATGAAATTTACGGGTTTTGGCGCCAAAGCGACTAACGTATGACGTCAAAACGTTAACGTGACGTCATTTTCCTAGTATTAGGTAATTTTCCTAGTATTAGATCATGTTATCGGCGTAAAGAACATAAAAAAGAGATCCCAATTTTCAATTTATATGTCCCTTTTCAAACAATTCTTTCGATGAAAAATAGCTGTTTTTTCTTAAACTGCAATTATAAGGGTTTAATGTATGTTTTGGTACAGTTATAAGAGTATAACACGAAATAGCCAAATTACACAGCTGACATAATGCCCTTCGGGCATTATTTGCTGAGTAATTAGGTAATTTCGTGTTATACTCTTATAACTGTACCAAAACATACATTAAACCCTTTAATAATTGTAGTTGCTTCAAAAGCACGGTGAATCGCTCGTTTTGATTGGTTCAAAACCGATCACGTGACTAAAAGGAATTGCGTTTATTTTCCAATAACTGCAATTGAGGGATCGCCGACTTTTGATTGACAGCTGACGTTAGCCAATCAGATCGCGCGAAACTAAGGACGCGCCGCCATTTTGCCCGACACTTTCATAAATGTCGTAGATTTTTTAAGAAAGTGTTTATTATGGTAAAACGGTGTTGCTGGGGTACCTGTAATACCGACACCAGGTATCCAGATCGTCTAAGGAATGGGGTTCATTTCATCCCGTTTCCTAAACCCGGCAAAAGTCTTGAAAAGGCCAGAAAATGGATAAGATTGTGCGGCAGGCCACACAGTCAGCTGAGCGAGGAAAAACTAAAGGAAAGGGGGAAAGCCAAACATTTGTATGTGTGTTCAAAGGTAATTTACATTTTCAATCTTTAACGTTTAACGTCAACAACCAAACCATTCACTTGCAAAACGAAATAAGCTGAAACGAGTGATTCGAAATACACACGAAGGTTAAATGTAGCCTATTTCGCCCACTTTATCTTCGTACAACGTTGAACAGGACGGGGGAAGAGATTTCATTCACTCGTTTATTGTTATGTTGTTTTTTGCAAGAGCATAATGCACGTGAAGAGTATTTGGTATATTTTACAAATGAAATAAAGATGTGATATAATTGATTTCAGGGTTCACAATTTTGATTTGTGAGACTCGTACCACTATAAATTCGTACCATTCTTGGCGTCTTCGTACCACATATATAATAATAATATTTCATGACACAGTTTTTCTGTAGTGTTGAATATGTGCTAACGGTGTCGATTATAGCAGACATTATAGGGTAAAAGACGTGAAAAGCGGATGACAATCTTTTATAACATGTATTATGAAAGTTTATTCAATATTCAAGATGTATGCCAACATATTGAAAATAATATATAATGAAAAAAGTTATGTTTGCATAAATTTATGATGGAAATGAAAAACAAAAAGACATATCACAGGGGCTTTCGACTTAGAGTGAGGGTGTCATAGCTAATAGCAGGAAATGGGTCTGAGTACTTCAAACATAAAGCAAACTATTCTGACATAATGTAAATAACAATTATATACCACATGTATGCAGACTTTTGAAATCACTATAAACCATTCCTGAACATTTTAGTTGAATTAGCAACAGGTTTAAATTTAACATGATGTTTCTGATTTGTTTGTTTGTTTTTATCAATAACATTGTGTATTTTCATGTATAAGCATTTCCTTGAGGGAAAACCATCAGAGAAGTACCCAGATCCATTCCCTGCACTTAGCTATGACACCCTCACTCCAAGTAGAAAGCCCTCAGCAAGAAGAAAACTCCTGTTCTCATGGAGTGCATCTAAGGAATTATCTTTGAGGGAATCAATGCAGATTGTGTGAGTAAATATGTACAAATCCACTGTACATTATATGTAAACATTGTTTAGTCTGTTGCTTTTCTCATTGATTTGTAAAGTGATCTTGATATAAGTGTTGTATATACATGTGCCTGTTTTCGCGGTACAGTAATTACAAGATGTTGTTGTTTTTTAAATATATCTGGATAAGGCATTATGCAAATGATATCACTGGCTTTTAAAATTTAATTAGTGGTAGCCATAACCTCAATTAACAAACTAGCTGAGTTTGAGAATAATTATTATTCTATAAATCTCTATTTTCTTCATCACATATAGTAAATAATTACTGTCAAAACCAGATTGAATAGCATATAAGAAAACTTGGAAAACTTCGCTTATGAGGAAGTTTTTCTATTGCCAAAACGTTTTTAAAATTGATATTGCTGCAAAGGCATCAGAAAGTGTCTATATATATAGGAAAGAGTTTAAGTCAGGTCATGGGGTTTATACCCAGCATGGTAGAGTTGTCTAAATACTTGTGTACAGTACAACAGTAGTTTGAGGGGTCTTATCAGACCAAAAAAAGCTAAAAGCATAACACAACTGAGGTTAAACCCTTTCCCTTATTATTAAGTTATATAAACTCTTCTGATGCCATAACAGCAGACAACATTTGAAAACATTGTGGCAAAAAAGAAATTACACAAAACAAGCAATTACTCTTTTTGCCACAATGTAATCTACTTTATTTAACAATTAAACTCTCATTTATTGAGATTTTTCATGTTTTTGCCTATTTGTTTTCAAAGTCGTCTGCTGCAGATTTGCTGTATGTGGGAAAGGGTTAAATACAATTCATAATATAACTAAACTTATTTAACAATATATATATTTAACTATTTACACAAAAAAAACAAGAAAAGTCACTAGTAGACAGAAGCTTCTAACAAGTTTGTTTTAGTAATATGTGAACAGTGTAGATCTGGATCAGAATGCAGTTGTACATACATATCTGGTTCTACATTGCTCACGCAATGCCAGCTTAAACATATTTCTATGCACAAGATCATTTTTGCCAAGATAATTTTGAGTCATCTGATGTAAATTTCTTGTTTGAGAGAATATTTATTTATTTATTGGGGTTTTACGCCGCTTTCAACAATATTTCAGTTATATCACGGCGACAGTTTACTTATTCATGATCCCTGGATAAACAAACCAGTACTAGGCTAGAAAATGTGCCTTGCCCAAGGGCACTCCACCATTTGTTTGAGAGAAAGGGCTTAAAATAGTTTTCTTCTTTTGCCACAACAATTTCATTATCTTTTGAAGAATAGCCTGCTAGTGGGTAAAATTGGGGTTAATGTAAAATGTCTTTTGTTTTCATATTAAGGATATTTTTTACAAAGAGTTATTACTTAAAGTATGAAAACATGGAATCCAAAAATTAAGACTTAACACAGATTAGCAGACTTGGTCTGTATATTGCAGAATAATTTTTTGTATAACATGGTTCCAAAATATGATGATTTTACAGGGACCAGAACAGTGAGCCAAGTACCAGACAGTGTATGTCAGCTTCAACTGATGGAGAAGTTTGCAGTTCATTCCTCATTCAAACAGGTCAACCATTCACAGACTGCACAGCAATAGAGAACAGGGATCCATTACATGTGTCTTCAGGTAATTGTGATTTGGAAAAAAAAACTTATTAGCTGATCTGGATCTATACTGTTCATAAATGCCAACTTGTATCTTTTGTAATGCACTTGCTCATTTCATGATTTTAATTTTTAGCATTCTCTAAAATTGTCAGGAATGGTTTATAGTGATTTACATAAAATTGTGACAGTCTGTCAATCAAATCATTCATTGTTGACTGATGGGGATAGATTCGCTCTACATGAAAGTCAGACTTTGTAAAAGTTACAAAATCACAGAATTTTGCTCCAGTGGTAAGCAACTGCCCTTGCACTTGATACCAATGAGCATGATCATGAGATAATGAGAATGAGTCTCCATCTTTGCACAAAAAGAAGTCTCCTCTTTTCTCACATGCCATTGTTAAAGTCAAGTCTCTGACAGAGTAAGGGCACTTGACCTCAATTATACCAGTTTCTGATGCCTCACATACAATACCATCAGGTGTAGCACCAAGGAAGGGAAATTCTGGATTTACAACTAAACCAACATCATGAATGTGATTACCCGTTTTCTTAATATACATTTGTTTGGCAACATGTTCATTGGCTTTACCATATGAAGTGGCACACGATCTGAAATCTTTTTTATCAAATGTGTTTTTCAAAAATTTGATATTTACATATTTTTTTCTCTTAATTATCAATCCAAAATTTGATGCTGTTAATCTTTTCTTCCTTTCTACATGCCAGAGTTGGTCATTGCATTGTAACCTGGTTGATTTTTCGAGTTCAATGGCATCATCTAGAGATATAACTAAATCTTTCCATTCATGACCTATTGGCTTGATATTCTGCAAATCAACACAAGTCCATGGGGTCTTTGGAAAAACCGTATCACCACAGCTGTCCATTTCCCTCGGCTTTACAACTGGCAGTACATGTGGGGCCTGTATAAAATGATATGACACTTTTGTAATATGTGAGTTGATATTAACCTTTCCCCACATACAAGAAAGCTGCAGCAGACAATTTTGAATACATCTTGACAACATTGGAAAATCTGTAAATTAAAGTATAATATCTGAGTAGAGTTGAAAATATTGTCAAAAATGGAGGAACTGCTTGTCATGAGCCTTTTGCCACAATGTTTTCATAATTTGACTTCTCCAGAGGCACAAAGGTTGGTGTATATGAGGGAAAGTGTTCAATATTTTTATATGTTTAATTTATTTGTATTCAGATTTTGACAATCTAAACATTCTGGCAAGCACTGCAGAGAACCAGTCATTAATAGATGAGAGAGACAAGCTTCAGAACATAGTCTTGAACCAGCAACTACATCAATCCCAAGAAATGATTAATCATGTTTGTTTTGGGAGCAAGACAATACAGTCAAAGGACTACCAGTACTATACAGGATTTTCAATGGATCGGTTCAGTGAGATTTTCCATTTTTTAGTACATACAGAAAATGAAGATCCAATAAAGTGGGTTAAGTCTGTAAAAGGAGCAACAAATTTATCAGCAAAGGATCAACTTTTGCTTTCATTGATTAAACTAAGGCAAAACTTTGACTTTAAACACATTTCTTATTTATTTAAAATATCTTCTCAAGATTGCAGTACAATCTTTTCACATTGGATCAATTATATGTTTTTTAGACTTGGAAGTCTGGTTATTTGGCCACACCGGGATATAATTATTGAAAACATGCCAGTCAATTTTAAGAGGGACTTTTCAAATACTATGGTTATAGTTGATTGTACTGAATTGAAAGTGCAAAAACCTAGCTCACTAAATCGACAAAGTCAGTGCTACTCAGATTATAAATCAAGCACAACTTTAAAAGGACTTGTTGGTATTGATCCTCGGGGGTCAATCATTTTCAGTTCCATGCTTTTTTCCGGTTCAATATCTGATAAGGAACTTACAGAAGAGAGTGGCTTTATAGATTTACTTACAAATCTTATTAAATGTGGAAAATTGAAGGAAGGTGATGGAGTAATGGCTGACAAAGGTTTCCCTATTGAGAAAGTTATAGAAGCAGTTGGGCTCAAGTTAAATATTCCACCTTTTACATCCTGCACATCACAAATGACAAATTCAGAGGTATCAGAAACAATAAAAATCGCAAAACACCGTGTTCATGTTGAGAGAGCTATTGCTCGTGTTAAACAATTTAAAATATTGTCTGGAAAGATAAGTCTATCATTCTTCAGCATTGTTGATCAAATTTGGCTGACTTGTTGTTTATTAACAAATTTTATGCCATTCTTAATTCAAGATAAAGATTATAATTGAAATTCATATATGATGTGTATCGGTTGTTTCTTGTTCAATATGAATTTTTGTGATCACCCTGTGTCTGTCATCCATAATTATACAGGGGGAGTTTGAATGACAACATTTTGAAATTCTTGTCTGAATTTGGTTGTCTGATTACAACATAATTTGTTAGAAATTTATCCCATATGAGTCTCTACAAATATTGGTCAAGCCATTTGGATTTAATTAACAATCATAACAATGGAGGAGGAGGTTTTCATTATTATAACCTCTACAAAGTTTGATCAAATTACTGGGATAGGTAAAAGTCATGGCCCCTTTGGATTAGTATGTTTCACTTAAAATGCTCATTTACTGTAAATGGGAAAGCTTCAACTACAAGTTTTTCAGATTTCAGCACTGGATTACTTACATAAAGCACATTTATTCCTAACCTTTTACTGGGATCACAATTAAAAAAACTTTTGCCTTGATAAAACTGAAATATTGTTGAAATAGGCATAACACCCCAATAAAAGACAACAAAACTTACATGATAGGCTAGAGCTGATCCAATGAGTTGAATACCAAGTGGTGTATGTTTACTTTGGCATGTGGAGGATGCATCTACAATGTAGGAGATGGGGCTATGCTTTAACCGCTTTAGGTGCAGGATATCACCAGCTTCAATATTAGTCTTCCTGTAAAATCCAACAATTTTAAACTTATGACATAAACAAAAATTAAATTCCTCTATCTTTCTAAGTAGTCAAAAAAGTATTTAAATATAATTACATTTTTTTTATCTAATATGCAGATGATATTATAAGACAATGTTTTCAGGTTGATGACATGTATGTGTGGAAAAGGGTTAGCTCCATCAAAGGGTTTATTCCATCAAAGTGTTTATTCCATTGATATATTAAACTTAAATAAAAATGTTGATTTTTATGACCTTATCCTGTTTTCATTTATTAATATCTGAATCCGTTCCCACATACATAATACCAGTTTTGAAGAAAAGAGGATGAAAAAGGTAGAAAGTGCCCCCTACTTGAAACTAGTATTTTTTTTCTTTTTTCACTCTGTTTTCAACTTTATTCAATATTTACACTTTCATTTGTAGATATTGTTAACATTTTTCAAGTCGTAGATATATTTCAATTGACTATAAGTACAGTACCGATAACCAGTCAAACGTGACAGATCAACAATAGGATAAAAATTATGTTCACACATTTTTAAATCCAATAATTGGACTAGGGGTCGAACAGTAAGAGGGTCGAAAGCTCTGTACACCCTAAACATGAATGTAATGAAACAAAAACTAGATGTAAATCAGGAATAAATAATAAAATAACATGGAAACATTAATCAGAATGTGTATTTACCCTGCTTTACAACTGCAGTGTGCAACCCTTATTTTCTCATTGACGATGTCGGTATCTATGTGTACACTATGCGGCTTCTCACTTTTACGCTGGCTCCGATAAATCTTGGAATTAATGTGTATTGTTCCAGCTCCAGGCGTAAACAACGACATCGACTTAATATAAGAGTCTCTATAAAATGACGTTGCCCTCTGTTTTTGTCTCAGTGTTGGTGAATACGGTAGATAGGCGGACGAAATATTGTCCGGGACATCTTTCAACGTTACGACGTCCGCCATTGTTGTTATTGTTTACAAATAATGTCGGGCTAGTTACCGTTGCTAATGTGGGCGGAGCTAAGTCGAAAATCGGCGATCCCACAATTGATCACATGACCAGTTCACGGAACTACTTTCGGAAAATACCTTTAATTTCGACAGTTAACCGTAAACAATGCCACAAATAAAATAAATAACGCTCATGAGATATTATATCTATCATATAAAGTGACTTATGAGGCGTATTTCGATAAAAATGTACTTAACGTTTACAATATTTCTAGATGAAATTTACGGGTTTTGGCGCCAAAGCGACTAACGTATGACGTCAAAACGCTAACGTGACGTCATTTTCCTAGTATTAGGTAATTTTCCTAGTAATAGATCATGTTATCGGCGTAAAGAACATAAAAAAGAGATCCCAATTTTCAATTTATATGTCCCTTTTCAAACAATTCTTTCGATGAAAAATAGCTGTTTTTTTCTTAAACTGCAATTATAAGGGTTTAATGTATGTTTTGGTACAGTTATAAGAGTATAACACGAAATAGCCAAATTACACAGCTAACATAATGCCCTTCGGGCATTATTTGCTGAGTAATTAGGCAATTTCGTGTTATACTCTTATAACTGTACCAAAACATACATTAAACCCTTTATTGAATTCATAATTGTTTTACAGCTACGAAACCAAAACAGTAGCATTACAATATTATGTACAGTAACATAATACGAATAAAATAAGTCTTAACAATACTGTATTTAAAGTGTAAAATGTACGAATATGTATTCGCAAACAAATCATGACTTTCCACTCCTTGATGCTAAGAAAGGTTGGGTTAGAACTACGATTCGCTGGTGTCAGGATAAATCAACGACTGGTACTGGTAAACTACCACGACAACACCATACTAATTTAAAGCGGCGCCAAACACGTTTCTTACAAACAATCTTGCATCACGTTATTTATATGTCAGATTTGTTTTCCCCTATTGAAACCTTTCCGACATACATCTAATATGCAACAGACGATATCCAGACAAAAAAGAAAATCTCTATCAATGAAAGTAATGCTATGTTAATGAATAGAGTTTAAAACATTAAGACGAATGAGCATTTTCTTCTTTTTATCACGATGTTTTCAGAAGTCTTTTGCTGCAGCTGCGTTGAAATACGTCTAAATGTTGGAGAAAGTGTATTCTAGATGTTACTAATTAATCAACGCTATCATTTAGTTTGGGGTAATTTAGTTAATGTAACAGTTGTTGCGTCACGTCACTTATGAACCGTCTTTCTGTTGCCAGATCCACCTGTGTCTTCGTATAGTTACCTGTTCCCAAACTAGCAGTACAACATATCTCTGTCTGGAGAACGATGTTGGAGAACTTCTCATAATACAATAACTTGTACAGCCCATGCCTGTAGTTACCATTACTTCCCATACTTCTTTAGGTCGGTTTTCGTGTGGTGTGACCCTGTTAGATAATGTGAGAGTCATTCGATGATATATCATCGTCATTTTTATCGTAATTTAACACGAAGTGCAAACATCTGCATTCGTTGATTTAGAAATGAACGACATTTACGATTAAATTGCATACACGTATTTGTATTTTGTTATAGCATTTCTCTTGTCACTTCTATAATGCTTGTTGATTTAATTGACTTACATGAATTATCCTGATCAGAATGCAGACGCGCAGGCTGATGTTGACCTTTGCAGGTCGCAATGTCCGAAAGATAGATTTTCGTATGACGTGGCCTATCAATATTTAATTTATCATTATAATTATTATTTCATCTAAATCAGACGACGTTCGACGCACCTGCAGTTCACAATCTTGGACTTAATCATGATTATTTTTCTCTCGCTCTGTATATAAAGTTTAGTTTCGTTTATGCAAATTGTCTGACATTTCTTTTTGAATTATGATGCATTTGTATGAAACTAAAATGATCTTATGAGATAATGGGTTTCTTGAAATGTTGTGTTAAGAGTACTGACCGAGATCTTGGCAAAATACCCATCTTCGTTCTGGCTTATGGCACGGCTTGTTCTCATCATAACAGTGGAGTCTGTGGGGATATGCATAAAAGCAACTGTCCTTAACTATATTTGATGGTATGTCAGAAAGTTACAATACGTTTTTATCAGCGGACTTTTTAAACCCAAACATTAAAAGTTGCTCAAAGTGTTACTGTTACAAATGGCCATACTTTACTGTTAGAAACGGACATATTTTTCAGTTAGAAATGGCCATATTTGACTATTAGAAATGGCCATATTTTACTATTGGAAATAGCCATATTTTACGGTTATAAATGGACATAATTTACTGTTAGAAATTGCCATATTTTTCTGTTAGAAATGTCCAGATTTTACTGTTAGATATGGCCATTTGATACTGTTAGAAATTGCCATAAGTTACTGTTAGAAATGGCCATTTTTTACTGTTAGAAATCGTTATATTCTACTGTTAGAAATGGCCATATTTTATTATTAGAAATATTAGAAATGGCCATTTTTACTGTTAGAAATGGCCATATTCTAATGTTAGAAAGGGCCATATTCTACTGTTAGAAATGGCAATATTCTACTGTTAGAAATGGCCATATTTTAATGTTTGAAATGGCCTTATTATACCGTTAGAAATGGCCATAGTGTGTGCAGTTGTAGTCATACTTGACTCGCGTCAGTCAAAAATATATTTTGTTAAACCTTCGAATAATTCGTTATTATTGTAAATACTTTACGAGTAAAACACGACGAAATGTCATTTTTATCAAAATTCGCATGGTTTCCATAATGGCTAGACATTACATAATTTTGAATTCATAATTGTTTTACAGTTACCATACCAAAAACGTAGCATTACAATATTATGTACAGTAAAACAATACGAATAAAATAAATCTTAAAAATACCGTATTTAAAGAGTAAAATGTACGACTATGTATTTGCAAACAAATTACACATGACTTTCTCTTCTTGGTGCTCGGAAAAGTTGGGATAGCATTACGACTCGCTGGTGTCAGGTAAAAATAAAAAAATAGTACTGGTAACCTACCCAGAAAACACCACACTTATTTGAAGGGGCGCCAAACACATTTCTAACTAACAATCCTGCATCACGTTATTTATATGTCAGAATATATTTTTTTTCCCTATTGAAACCTTTCCCACATACATCAAATGGGCAACAGACGATATCCAGACAAAAAAGAAAATCTCTATCAATGAAAGTAATGCTATGTTAATGGATCGATATTAAAACATTATGACTAATGAGCAGTTTCTTCTTTTTATCACGATGTTTTCAGAAGTCTTTTGCTGCAGCTGCGTTGAAATACGTCTAAATGTTGGACAAAGTGTATTCTAGATGTTACTAATTAATCAACGCTATCATTTAGTTTGGTGGTAATTTATTTAATGTAACAGTTGGTGCGTCACGTCACCTATCAACCGCCTTTCTTGAGCCAGATCCACCTGTGTCTTCGTATAGTTACCTGTTCCCAAACTAGCAGTACAAACATATCTCTGGAGAACGATGTTGTAGAACTTTTAATAATACAATAACTTGTACAGCCCAAGCTCATAATTACAATTGCTTCCATTAGGAATCCGCCGAGGTCGAGTGGTTAGCGTCGGGGATTTAAAACTGCGTGTCCCGGGTTCGATCCCTAGTCACGGCACGACGGTCATGGTCGAGTGCCCATGGGAAAGGTATATTTTCTAGCCTAGTACTGGTTTGTTTACCCAGGGGTCAAGAATAAGTGAACTGTCGCCGTGATATAACTGAAATAATGTTGAAAGCGGCGTAAACCCGCGATAAAACAAAACCGTTACTATCGAGACTTCTTTAGGTCGGCTTTCGTGTGATATGATCGTGTTAGATAATATGGGAGTTACTTTGTAGGATATCATTGTCATTTGTATCGTAATTGAACACGTGATGCAAAAACCTGCATTTGGATATTTCGAAATGAATGGCATTTACGATCAAATTGCATACACGTATATTTATTGTGTAATGGCATTTCCCTTGTCACTTTTATAATGCTTGTTGCATTAATTGCCTTACAGGGATTATCCTGACCAGAATGAGGACGCGCAGGCTGATGTTGACCGTTGCAGGTCGCAATCTCCGAAAGATCGGTTTTCGTATGACGTGGTCATATTATCATTGTTTACGTTATTATCATAATTATTATTGCATCTGAATCAGACGACCTTCGACGCACTCCCAGTCGGCAATATTAGACTTTAAGGATGATTATTTTTCTCTCGCTCTGTATATACAGTTTACTTTTGTTTGTGCAGATTTTCTAACATTTATTTTTGAGTTATGATGCTTTTATATCACAATGAAATAATCTAATGAGATAATGGGTTTCTTGAAATGTTGTGTTAAGAGTACCGAGAACGTGGCAACATATTCCTCTTCGTTCTGATTTATCGCACAGATTGTTCACATCAGAGCAGTGGAGTGTGTGGGGATATTTCAATAATAGGACTTCAGTTTGGAGCACTTCTCCAAATTCTCAAGCATAAAATCAACTGTCCTTAACTATACTTGATGGTATGTTAGAAAGTTACATTACTTTTTTATCAGTGGACTTCATAGGCCAAACATGAAAAATTGCTCAAAGTGTATAATCTATAATGTTATTACTGTTAGAAATGGCCATACTTTACTGTTAGAAACGGACATCTTTTTTTGTTAGAAATGGCCATATTTTACTATTAGAAATGGCCATATTTTTCTGTTAGAAATGGCAATATTTTACTGTTAAAGGTGGCCATATTTTACTGTTAAAAATGGCCATATTTTACTATTAGAAATGGCCATACTTTTCCTTTAGAAATGGCCATATTTTACTGTTAGAAATGGCCATATTTTACTGTTAGAAATGGCCATACTTTTCCGTTAGAAATGGCCATATTTTACATTTAGAAATGGCAATATTTTACTGTTAGAAATGGCCATATTTAACTGTTAGAAATGGGCCATATTTGACCGTTAGAAATGACCCTACTCAATTGTTAGAAATGGCAAATTTTATATTTAGGCTATATTTTACTGTTATAAATGGCCATATTTGACAGGTAGAAATGGCCAAATTTTACTTTTAGAAATTGCCATATTTTACTGTTAGTAATTTTCATTTTTTACTGTTAGTAATTTTCATTTTTTACTGTTAGAAAAGGCCATATTTTACTGTTAGAAATGGCCATGGTCTACTGTTAGAAATGGCCTTATTTTACTATTAGAAATGGCCATATTTTACTGTTAGAAATGGCCATATTTTACTTTTAGAAATGGCCATATTTTACTATTAGAAATGGCCATATTGTGTGCAGTTTTCTGTCCGTCAACATATAATATACACCTACAAGTCACTTCTAGTAGATGACTAGGATCGTATTCTCACTGGTTTAATGCCAGCCCTGACTCCCTGGTTTTTTAATGTAATACATGTGTAAAACCGTCGTTAACGAGGGCCGTATACAACCCTTCTTGTGATCTATTTACTCTTATCAACGTCTGATAAAAAGTTGGATTTTCTACCGACAAAGGACGAAGTACGTTCTCGGATAACATTACGTATACATTGAGATAATAATGATGTTGGTGTATCACTTTAGTTCAGCTCATTATGAGGTAGGTGTTTTTAATTCTTAGATAATATATTTTTTTTATAATTTATTTATTTATTTATTTGGGTTTTACGCCACTTTCAACATTATTTCAGTTATATCACGGCGACAGATCACTTATTCATGATCCCTGGGTAAACAAATCAGCACTAGGCTAGAAAATGTGCCTTGCCCGAGGGCACTCCACCATGACCGTAGTGCCGCGACTGGGGATCGAACCCGGGACACCCGGTTTCGAAATCCCCGACGCTAACCACTCGACCACAGCGGATTCCTAATTTTTATAATAATGAAGGTTATCTTTAATAAATACACATTTTAATATAAGTTGAAGTATTGTAAAGGGAAATATGAATTACAATTAAGAATACACAAAATAATAACACTTTTCAAAATATGTCATGTGGTAGATGTAGACATAATGTCAAAAATAAGGGTAGTTGTTTTCTGCTAAATTCTGTTGGCGTCTTCAGTGAAGAACAGGCGTGGCGTTTACACGCCAAGCTAAAATATATGTTTTTTTTGTCGAGAGGGCGTCTTAATTATGTGGTCCTGGCTTATTGGGATGCCAATACACGAACAAATTAATTATATGGTGTTTAACGTCGATTTCAGTTATATTACGGAGTTTCCATGGTAGGTTACCAGTTATACTGGTTCATTTACTCTGACACCAGCCAGTCAGTCGTTATGCTTACCCCGAAACCCTGTGCGCCAAGGAGAGCGGGAATCGAATCCGCGACCTCCCACGCCATAGTCGGCGTTTTACCACTACACCACCGATGCGGTTAATACACCAACACATGAGATCAACAAACTTCATTATCAGGCGTCATTCGGACGTGCTTGCGCTAAGCAGGCGCAGAAGTTTTAAACTCTGAAATTGACACATTCAATTGTTATAAGAACATTGATGTGTTCGAATACAAATGGTGGAACTATATGAGCCGTTCCACGACAAAACCAACAGTATGGACTCTGTGTAATGTATCAACCCGGATCAGCCTGCGCAGTCCACGCAGGCTAATCCGGGCCGACACATTCCGACTCAGGGGGATAGAGGTATAGAGTAATGATTCCTGAAATAGAAAATACACAGGAGCCGAAACGTGTCTGTCCGGGCTAGCTTGTGCGGCATGCTTAGGCTGATCCGGGTCGATACTTTACGCGGAGTCCACAATGTTGGTTTTCTCATGGAACGGCTCATATATCTATTAGTCAAATACATACATTCAGATGTAAAGTGAAGGTGTATACATTTCAATTAACGATAAATAACTGAAAACTTATCATGTTTAAAAAATAATTAATATTTTGCTCTTAAATATTATTATTCATACGTTTTCTCTGGGTTTTTTCACTGACATTTTTTAAGGAAATAAATGAAATGTTAGTATGCAGAACATTTCATTTTAAAACTTCACCTTATAAGTGCCTCTTGTAGGATCGCCAACTTAACTATGAACCAATCAAAACGTTTCATTTCCTTTATTTCTTCGACATTATTCATTATATACAACATTTGAAGGTCTACAATCTAGATCATTTGTTTAACATCTAGGTCAAAACCCGGGTTAATCGGCTATCGCCGAAAAAAATACTCGCATATAAATAAACTGGTTTACTAATCTTAATCTTCTATTGCAATCTCGAACGAGAACCAGCCTAGTGACGAACTGCTACGGAAATATCCAAGAGCTGACGGTAAAATACGGCGCATGCGCGATCAAGACGATTACCACGGTGCATGCGCAAGCCCATTGAACCAGTGCTAGTTCTAAACATAATCAATATATGCACTTGTGCTGATGCACCCACGCAATAAAAACCGAAAACGTAATCGGTAAAATAAAGTTTCACTAATTTCTCGCCTGCTCTGAATAGGATCATGTTTGACCTTGAAAATGTAAATATACTGGTATGAGTTGATATATATGTACATCTTTATGGGCATCTAGCTAATGTAACTTTAAACCGGCATTTCGGTTGTATTTTTTGTTACATATCGAAACGTAATTTTATCACGACTTGAGCTGTTACTTCCATTTGCTGTAATGCATGATATATATTTATATATAGGGAGACATTATATTGACTCGGTGTTTATAAGTGAGGCAATTTATATTTTCTTAGTTTGAACTATATTTTGGTTATATACATGAATATCAATATTGTCATAACTCAATTTCATTGCTGAACTATGTTTATGGTTCTCAATACACTTGAGGTGTTAATTAAGCACAACGTTTATATCTAAAATGCATTATATGCAATTATAAAGTGAGTTCATTCAACGAATATTCACATTTGATTTGAAGTATGCAATTAAACTGCGCATTCATTATTATTCAATACCCTTTTAACATACAGCTTTCTATAGAGAAGTATAATGAAAGATTTTTTGGTTTGAAAATCATTTGATAGTTTCCATTTCTCCAGGCATTCGATTGAGTAAATGTTATAGATTTACATTCGTTATTGATAATGTAAATTATGATTAATTAATTGGGTTTAACGCAGTTTTTTAAAAAAAATCAGTCATTTCACGGCGGCCAGTTCACCTAATCATATTTTCCCTGGTTTTCTCACACCAGTTCCCCAAACAACATACTCTCAAAGCAACTGACTGCGTTTCCACATATACTGTTAGCGGATGGATAGAGAGAGCGGGAGTGAAATGCAGAGTAAGGCAAAAGGTCCGGGATGTTCCACTCCTGTGAGACTTTTAGCCGGGTCTCTGCGCGGGCCGGCCTTCGGTGAAAGACGAGTGACGCTTGTCACAGTGACTGTTGTCAAACGGCGAAAATTCATGATGTTGGTCGAGCTGGGTTTCGAACTCACAACCCCTGGATTGACTACCCGCGTCGCTACCGACCGGGGCTTTATATGTTTATTATTTTTAATTCAGATTAGACAGCTAGCAGGAGGGATAATAGATAAACATTGAATAGTCAAGCTATTGTTGAAAATGGAGTATCCTGCTAGTATGGCTAATATTCTACCTTTAACTTTAAACCCAGGTAGGTTACCTGTATATTTACATCATAATTATATACTCCTAATGTAATGACTTCATTAAAACAGCATGTGCGGTGTATCCTAGAAATCACAGATGTATTATTCTCGTATTCGGCTTGACTTTCAGAGTTGTTTCAATCACGTGATCTTCATTGTTGAGTAATGTTTGGTACAGCTATATACCTACTTTGATGATGACGTCTTTCTTCCCTTAATCGAAGCCTTATAAATCGATACACACTATTATTAGTAATTCATAGTTTACATCTCTCTGTCAGTCAATAAATCACGTTATTCGATGGAAATGACTGGCAAGCCGACGAGCATAGCCGATCTCTAACAATCAAACACGATTATGGTGGATAAAAGTTTCATTGTCACGAATACCACCAATCGAGACGCAGTCTGCACTGAAAGAATGGTGTGTGGTATACTAGTGCGGGAAAGTATAGAAACACATTAATTGATGACATTACTACTGTTATACGACCTCACTACTATTGAAAACGACATTAATCAATAATCAATCATATATACTTTACCATCTGTGATTTCATTCATTGCCATTACTCTATAAATACTCTTATCAGTTCAAACGTTTCTATATTCATCTTTCAGAGCCAATTCATTCTGTTGAAATAAAGAATTCTACTCCCTACTTTCTACACGATGGACAGACAAACAATGTAAAAATGCCTATATCTAACCCACCAGGATGGGCTGATTCCGGAGAAAGAGATATTGTAGAGTTCTTACCACCCAGGGGACAAACCATGTTTCAACCATTTTATACCTCTTTATCCTGGCTGATTGAGTCTGAACAAAGACGGCGCGTGGTGGTCATTTGGGGATCATCCAGAGGCATTAATCTGATGGAGAGTGAACTTATACTTGGCATAACGGATGGCGAGACAGAAAGCTTTAATCTTTGGAATGTCGTTAATAATCCATCTTATTCAAGAGACGGACATCTGAATTATTGTCACACAACCAAGAACAAGTCGTATGTCAAAATTGAAGATAATGACTTTTGGTTTGAAGGGGTAATCGTTAATGGGAATTCTAAGATAAATATCAAAACCATTTTGAAAGAAAAAATGATTGAATGATAAGAAAACTGTCGTGTGCTTGAGAGACTCTTCTGTTGTAACAATGATAATTATAACAATTATAATAATTGTAATTATTTCTTTATGATGTTACCGACATTGCTGATTACTTAATACATGAAACTAATAAATAAATAAAGTTTGACATTTGAACGCGGTCGTTATTTATTGGTTTATTTTCCTACATTCCCTAATCAAGTCGTCAGTGGTTGACTGGTCGGTAAGATAAGGGTGATACACCACCCATTTATTCATCCAGCACTCGATTTACACCTGGAGTGTATCGGTCGATGGCAGGTCTTCCCTGATAACTCGTCGTTAAGTGCTATATCAACTTGCGGGAATAGTAAGAATGTCGTAGTAGCCAGCTGCTGAAGTGAGGTAAATCGTTTGAGGAATCCTTGGAGCACATGATCCAAGAACGGGATAGTTATAACATGCTTATGATATTCATCCGGATTATCATCGGGTTTGTTGTTACGGCGTGTCTGTCGGCTACACAAACCGGTATAGTAGGTCACGCGACTTCTTCGTTTACCATTTATCTTTCGTCAACCCCCGGTAAATCCGCCACTGCATTTGTAACGCGCCTTCTTTGTTAACCATTTATTTTTCCATAAGCTTCCATATTTGACCTCTCGGCACATTAATTTCTAAGCATTTGTTAAACTTATATTCGAGTACTCACGCCTTATGTTTTACACTGATGTTCCAACAACATTATAATGATCACTATTTGGGTGATATTAACCGTTTAAATGAAGTTGTGTTGAATCCATGATGAACTATTTTTCTGGTGCAGTCTCACCCTAAAATGCGTTATAGGGTGTTAACAGCAATTGGCGGACTGCCAACTCCGAAAGAATGGTATTACCACTACATGACAGAAGTTTATTTCAATCAATGTACACATTGTCGGTGACGTCACGTATATATATATAGTGACGTCACTGCAAAACTGGCAGATTACAAGATTCGAATCTCTCCACTTCTGAGCTAAAAATAAGCTGTACAGGGGTATTGTCGTTTAAAAACGAAAATTATCGCCGAGTATATAATAGTTTAATTAACATTGTTTTCATGATTTGGGAATTAAATCCGTCGTGAAAGAGATTCTTGCATATAAAACTCGTGCGCTATGGCGCACTCGTTTTATTTCGCAAGAATCTCTTTCACTTGGGATTTAAATCCCGTATCATGAAAACAATGTTAATTAAACTCTATATAACCGAGTTAATAACGTCGTTCCCTCGTACTTATAAGTAATTGTTTAACATGTTCAAAGCTCAGCCACGTTCTCCAGGTCCATAATAACCATACCACGCTCTTTCCGGTATACACTATGTTCCTACTTGGTTTTACAAGTTCTTACTGTGTCCGACTATTTTTTTTGAAAACGAACTGGGAAATTGGTCTAATGTGATATGGATTTAAAGTGTGAAAAAAAGCTTTGAAATCTATGTGAACCATTCCACGAGAAAACCAATATTATGGAGTCCGTGCAGGCTAATCCGGACCGACACATTCTGTCTCATGGGGATAGAGAGGATAATGATTCCTTAAACAGAAAAAACACAGGAGGCAAAAAGTGTCTGCCCGGATTAGCCAAATGGTAGGTTTTCTCGTGGAACGGCTCATTTATAAAGGAACAAACTAGACATTTAAAATAAATGGTGTTAGATTGCCTGGTCTGAATGTCGTAATCAGGATCCTGGAGGAAAGCTATCGTGTACATCTGTGTCGTATCAACGACCAAAATATCCGGCTATTGCTGGACTACTCCTATGTATGGGCAGATAGTGGATGGAATGACCCTTCAGTATCGCGGTTTGAAATACAGTTGGGAAATAACACTAATACCCCTCTTGGCTGGCGGCCACCTTCTAAGTTATGTGTGGTATAAATATAACATTTTATTTATTTAGCACGCTGACAGTTGTTTGTTTTGTAACATATATAAGTGTACATATCCTGTTGGTGACGGATCTTAATATGTTGGAGACTCACATCAATTGTACCCGGCGACTTACTGGGTTTCACCATTGCTGGCGGGAAAGATACAGATATTGCTACAGATAGCGGCATATCAATCAACAAATATTACATAGTTGCATGTCCTTGATGAATATAATTTCCCTTTATAGATAACTCTGTACTAAAAACAACTATGTACAGTATAGGTTCTCATTATAGATAGCTCTGTACTTAAAACATCTTTGAACAGTATAATTTGATGTGTATAGGCGAACAGTGGAGGCTCAGATCACACTGCTTACATTTACATGTCAAACCGACCCTGGGGACTTTGCAATCACCGTGAATGAGTATCTGCCCTGATCGGGATCTTCTCTGTTTGCCATTTAGTCATACAAGCAGCCTCGGATCCCCTGGTGAAATGACTTGTTCACAATTACCCATACTAGTCATTCATGGGTGCTAAGCGAAAACCAACCTTGACGCATTTGCGACCAGTGTAGATTCAGAACAATATGCGAATTCGTGCAGTGTAATCTGCTTTACACTTCTCGCTGTAGAGGTATTTAACAGACTTCTTCAAGCTTAAATAAATATAGTACGGAATAACAGACAGCTCTTTTCTACTTTCTACCCACCAATATGCAATTTTTAGTTTTTCTTGTCTGTCTGCTAATCTATCGTATCGTATTGTGATTGACTATTTTATTGTTTCCAAACCGATAATTAATATAATATCTAACTTTCAAATAATAAGTTATCCAGAAAGTTCTCATATGCCTGTTTTGTTAATGCTAAAATGTCCTTTTATATCAGAACCACGTAACACTCTAGGAAATAAACACCTGGCTGTTACACGTTATGATATAAATACTGACAATCAAGATGCTTATTTACAGTCGCTTGCTAACGAATTTGACGACAATTGCGTACAAACATTTGAAAACATCGTGAAAAACTATGATACAGACATAAACATCGTTATTAAAGAGTTTGAAAATATTTTGCTAACAAGCTCAGATAGCTATAAAAAGAGTGTTAAGTCAAATCCCTGTTGTAAGAAAACAGGCTGGTTTGACAAAGAATGTATGTTGTATAAGAAAAAAGCAAGAGTTAACCTTAAACGCTTTCGGTCCAGCCGAAATGTAGACGATTTGAAAACATACATAGACCATAAGGCATCGTATAAATCTATATGTAAATGGAAAAGGCATATACATAGTAAACAACAAATAAATAAAATGGAAAAGTCTATTAAAAATAGCAAAATCTTTTGGAGAGAAATACGTAATTTAACTAATAAACCAAAAGTTACAAATAATATATCACTAGAAGACTGGTACAATCATTTTCGTTCATTGTTTAATAGCGACAGTTGTCACGACACAAACGATGCGAGCGAAATACATGCTATAAATCAGGATAATTTGGACGAGCTAGAGAGTGTTCTATTCGATTCTCCTATTGATGATGATGAGATATTATCTAGCATCAACAAGATGAATGTTAATAAAGCATCATCTGGTTGTATAACGCCCCATCATGTCAAATTCGGGATTCCCGTGTTGTTGCCATATATACGTATGTTGTTTAACAGGATATATTTTACTGGAGAATTTCCTTCAAGTTGGTCAAAATGTTTGCTTATACCCATTTACAAAAAGGGTAATGTCCAAGATCCAGGTAATTACAGGGGAATTGCGCTAATGGATATACTTAGTAAGGTATACACAACGATAATAACAAAAAGGTTAACATTTTATGTCGAATCACATTCAAGGTTAACTGAGTCACAGGCCGGTTTCCGAACTGACTACAATACGGTAGACAATGCTTTTGCTTTATACGCAATAATCACTAAGTATCTTAGTAGGAAACGAAAAACAATTTATGTTGCTTTTATAGATTTCGAAAAGGCATTTGACTCTGTTAACCGACCATTATTGTACAATGTTTTACTTAAAAATGGTATAAAAGGTAATTTATTCAGAGCTATAAAGTCTATTTATAATAGTGTGAAGGCCTGTGTTAAAAAAGAGAATGACGTAAGTGACGTTTTCTCGTGCCCAGTCGGTCTTAAACAGGGATGTCCTTTAAGCCCTATTTTATTTTCGTTATTTATTAACGAACTTCATGATGTAATGAAAAACAGTGACGTCAGAGGCATACAGCTTTTCCCGGATATAACGGAAATTTTTATGCTTATGTTTGCAGACGACATTGGGCTTATTTCTGACACTGTCATTGGTCTGCAAAGAGATTTGAACCATCTGCAGGACTATTGTAATAATTATAAGGTAAAGGTCAACATAAATAAAACAAAAATCGTAGTATTTAAAAACGGGGGACAATTATCTAAAAAGGAACACTGGTCATATAATGGGAAATCATTAGAAGTTGTTCAAAATTTCTCATATGTGGGTATCAACTTCACAAATAGAATGTCATTGTTTAAAATGGCAGAATCCGCTTCTCTCAAGGCAAAGAAAGTTGTAATGTATTTATTTTACGCATTTAATAAATTGTCATACATACCAGTTAAGACTTTCCTCAAAGTATTTGATACCAAAATACTTCCAATTATGCTCTATGGCTCGGAGATATGGGGTCTTACACCTATGAACTCTATTGAACAAGTGCAGATTTGTGCATGTAAACGCTTATTAAAAATAGGTATGGAAGCTTGCAATCTTTCAGTTTTAGGTGATACGGGTAGATACCCAGTTCACATTATGTCATCTAAAAAAGTAATTAAATACTGGATTCGAATAACTAAATTGCCACATAATAGGTACGTAAAATTATGCTACAATATGTTAATGTATTACGACAATATAGGATATACAAATTGGGTAACTTCTGTTCGTCTTAACTTATATAGTAACGGGTTTGGTCATATTTGGGAAGCTCAATGCGTAGAAAATGAAAACCTTTTTATCTATAACTATACACAGCGTCTTAAAGACTAATATATGCAACAATGGAGAGCTGACTGCATACAAAATAGGAAACTCAATTATTACTGCGGGTATAAACAATTATTTTCTCAAGAATCGTATCTATCTGTAATTGATGTGAGTAAATTCAGAACTTGCCTGGCAAACTTTAGAAATTCATGTCACTGTCTTATGATCGAGAAAGGCAGACATTATGGCATATCAAGGGAAAATCGTTTCTGTGTCTATTGTGAATCCAGTATCGAGGACGAGCTACATTTCCTATTGTGCTGTCCATTATATGCCGATATTCGGACAAAGTATATAGCTGAGAGATATGTTAAAAAGCCAAATGAAACTTCTTTCTATAATATAATGTCTGCAAAAAATGAGCTGGTTATGCGTAATTTGGCAATGTTTCTTTTCTATGCCTTTAAAAGGAGATCAGAATATCTCGATGGACAGGATTTATGAATTTCTAAAGTGTGTTAAGCTCGTTCTTTTATTATGAGATTGTATTTGTATCGCATGATTACCGTATGTTAGTGATATAATATATGTTTTACTATATATACTATAGTTATAGATACTATACTGATTTAACAATTGAGACATGTTTGATTATTGCAATATTAATGTTAAACGAATTTGTATAGCAATGATGTTCTTGTAGATAGGGCACATTATTGTTTATTTGTATCATTATTAATTTGATTTTATGATATCCCTTACACAAAATCACAATTTGTAAAATGTATAAATGTATACAACTTGTGTATGGGCCGGTGGCCCGATTATGCAATAAAATCTGAATTGAATTGTATCATGGACACACGTGACACATCCGTAGAAACTACGTGACCTTTCATATTTGAATTGAATTGTATCATGGACACACGTGACACATCCGTAGAAACTACGTGACCTTTCATATTTGACAATACGGTATTAATATATGTATATTCTCACATTCAACAAATCTGAAGTAAACGACGTTTGGCAAAACTTGTAACAATATCGAACATCTTTATCAATGAAAACGCAATGAAAACGCAATAATCAAATTGAACTAAAAACATGTTTCAATAGTTTTCTGCTGCAGATGTTTCATTATGCGTCATAATGAGACTGAAAGTTGGAAACGTTTAACGGATATTATAAGATAAAAAATATTTCTGTCTGTGCTATCCTTATCCAAGAGTCGCCTGCATTGGAAATAAATACTAATTTGTAACACTATCTCCTTTTCCTTTATCGTTTTAAAAGACTGTCTACTTCATAGGCGCAAACTGTCAATTCTAACACATAAATTGCAATGTCATATACTCCATGGAATCATTGACATAGGAAATATCAATAATGTGATAAGATTTGTTTCTCCTCGCTGTGTCGATAAGTACTGGGTTTTCAAATTTAGGGTTGGGAGTTCAAATCACGCATCAGCTACTCGTTCAAAAGTAATTTAGACTGCACGCCATTCGTGTCCTACCAATCGCTAAATATAGTATATTAGGGAGGATAACCTGTGAAGAAAGTTGTGTTTGGCACTGGTGCGAGAAATGCAAGGAAACGCATGGGTAATTTGAATTAACCTCCGTGTTAAAATTGAAAACTGCTAAAAACGGCGTTTAACGATAGTCATCAACCCTCGATGCTGTCTTACCAGGGTATACCGTATCTATTAAGTCTTTAAGCCAATCAAGTATTACCCGGGATAATCTGGACCAGCTTGTGGCTCATGCAACGTTTCAGGTTAAAGCGTCCACCTTGTCACCGTTTTCGGTTTGTAGTGTCGGCAGTGGATGCGAGAGACCAGGGACCAGGTTACCAGGGACCTTGGGAGCTGGACACCAGGGTTTAATCCACGGTCAGATTTTATTAAATTCTTACAAATGATAGAAATGGTTTGCCTCCTTGATTCGCATTGTAGCGGGGGTTACGATTGATGCATATGTGTCTAGATAAATGATATCGGTAGAAGGGGGTTCAAACTTGTTTCTCTTAGCGCCAATTCGTTAGACAAATTCCGTCTGTTGATGATTGGTCATGGTCGATGTCCGTTTGATCTAGCTAAAATGATACATTTCGAACTGTTTTCATTTTTCCGAAAAGACGGACTATATTAGAAATTCGAACATTCGAATATTTCCATGGTGACGAACCAGTCTGAGCCAGCAATGGTTATTAGGTTATTATACTCGCCTACATGGTCAAAGGGAAGTAATTCTGATCGGCTTGCATATGAATATATAAGACTGAGGTTGGCTCCCATTGGACAATAATGATTTTGTTCGAAGTTGAAAGTGATTTTCATAAAGTTGAATAACATTTTTTTTAATTATCATGAATTTGTATTTTGGGCCGGTGGCCTTATGTTACAAAATAAACAATATATATCTAATAACCTCTGACTGATTTATAACCATGTTGACACTCTACTAGCCATTTTCATAACATGCTGTATTTTCTGAAATCGAAAGTAAAATTCAGTGCGGGATAAGGGTCACCTTTGATTTGACCTCCTAGCTCTGTCAAAAAACGGTGAATACGTGGGTTTGTTTTGCTTTTTTGGTAGTTCTAAGAATGAACTTTAGTTTGATATAGGTACATGTGCTAATTCATTTGCTAGTAACGAACCATAACCCATAATGCTATAATGGTCGCTAATGAAAAATGACTTCATTCCTTTTGACCAGGCACACTGGGTCATCCTACACAGGAAGTATTTTCCAACAACATCTGGGCACGTTTTACCACTACGAGCCTTTGCGATATTTACAAGACAGAAGCAGACGACACATGTCAGTATAGTATCTGAATGGCTCACACAGGTAATCAATGTCGAGATTTTTATTTCATTCACGTTTGACGATAGGAGTTGTTGTTGCACAGGTTAACAGTTAGGTTTCAGGCGAGTAATACTGCAGTAAAACAGTGAAGATTTAGGCTAGCAATGCGACCAATCACGGTAAGGTAGCTCGAATGGGCTCGGATATTTCCGTTTGAGGTCGATAAGGACCGGTATTGTCCGTCGGCTTGTCGGTCATTTCGAGAGAGAGAGAGAGAGAGAGAGAGAGAGAGAGAGAGAGAGAGAGAGAGAGAGAGAGAGAGAGAGATGAGAGAGAGAGAGAGAGAGAGAGAGAGAGAGAGAGAGAGAGAGAGAGAGAGAGAGATAGAGAGACAGACAGACAGACAGACAGACAGACAGACAGACAGACAGAGAGACAGAGAGACAGAGAGGAGACAGAGACAGAGACAGAGACAGAGAAAGATACAGAGACAGAGACAGAGAGACAGAGACAGAGACAGAGACAGAGACAGAGACAGAGACAGAGAGACAGAGAGACAGAGAGAGAGAGACAGAGAGAAGAGAGAGAGAGACAGAGAGAGAGACAGAGAGAGAGACAGAGAGAGACAGAGAGAGAGACAGAGAGACAGAGAGACATAGAGAGACAGAGAGAGAGAGACATAGATACAGAGAGATAGATACAGGAGAGAGAGATGAAAACTGGAGAGAATACCAATGTCTGTTGGACATCAGTCTAAATTTCTAAATTTCGCCCTTTTTGTGCAGGAAACATTGAATAAAAGTCCCCTATAAAGATATGAATAATGATGAAATCAAATCGATTTAATTGTCTAACAGTGCACAAACTAAAACACATAGAAAAACCACAACATAAGAAAATCAAGTCAAGGATCAAGTAAAAAAAAAAAATCACTGCTTTTAAAAAAAACCTTTTCTCCTCCTTTACACTGACCAGTCAAAACAGGTGACCGTTTCAGTCATTAGTCATTGCACAACTATTTACTTAAAATAAACCCTGTTACGGACGTGTTACGCCGAAAGATACAGACGACAATTAAAGAATTTAGATTATATTTACTTTAAATCAATTTACATAAGATTACTTTTTTACAATATTTAAACCATGGTAGTAATGTCTTCCTTCCTTTTCGCTCAGGTTTGCGGGGATATTATTACGGCATTAGTATAATACTATCATTTGTAATTTAGCATGGAGACGCCGTGATATGACTGTAATACTGTTATAAGTGGCGTAAACACCAATTAAATAAGCAGCAAACGACAAATAAAACTAATCCATTTAATGAGTAAGAGAATAAAATGTTCTCTAAGATATTGACCAACATTCGGTCCAAAACGTGTAGCAGTGTTGATGACAATTGTTTATAAAAAAAGGTTAACGGTTTGTTTCAGAGTAGCTCGATTTGTGGAAAATTTACATCTTTACTATAACAATTGTGGCAAATTGAATAACATGATTATTTTGCAATACTTGAAATTCTTATGTTTCTATTTTTTTTCCCTGTCTTTGCAGCACGTTACATATACACACATGTGGGGGGTGTATTGTTCAACACGATTTCTTTCTTCTTTTTCTCCAACAAGCTAAATACTTCACTGCGTTATGTATTGTCCTGAAATACCCATTTTAACAGAGAAGGCATATTCGAACTTTCGAAAATGAAAGGTAAGGCATTTCTGTTTGGTAAACTGTTGGTTTAACTTCATTTTACAAAAATCACTGTGAACAAATATATAGATACAACATCTTACACAAAAACACTTTATTTAAATGACCATTGAAATGATTCGATGTACATCCGAAAATCAACATACACAAGTCATGATATTAGTACTTCTTTCATTATTGTTATTATTTTTGTTTTTATTATAATTATTATTTAAACATAATTTTATTTTAAGTATAAGTATTATTAATAGTAGAAGAAGTACTTGTAGTTGCAGAGAAACTAGTACTAGCAGTATTACGAACGTGTCTCTCAAGCAGGCGTAGTGAATTTACATAGAGCTTTTCTTTTCTCTCAAAATTGCTTTTATCTTAGAACCATCACACATTACGCTTTCAAACCAAAAGAAATCATCCCACAATTTGACAGCGTTTTCGTTGCTAACGTATGTAAGGTTTCCCTGTTTTCCATACTGTTGGCGATCCATGAGTGTGAAGAGATCACCGTAATCGACTGTATTACAACCAGGATCAGTTATGCCAAGTATAAGCTCTCTTCCCGGATACGGTTTGCATGTGTCGATGCCCCAACTGACCACCACCCGCCGTGGTGGGGATGACTCAATCAACCATGACACAGAAGTAAATCTGCTGTTAAAACGTTTACCTTGCTGGATGGGTTTTGAAAACTTGACAATATCGCTTTCTCCAGGAACGGCCCACCCTGGTGGCGTAGATATATGCATATTGTGGTCGTTACGGTCTGTCTGTCCATCGTGTAGAAAGTAGGGAGTAGAGTTCTTTATTTCAACGGAACAAACTTGCAAAAAAGACGTATATAGAAACGATTAATGAATAAACCACATGTTTAAGCTATATATCTTGTAATAGTAGTGAATAAAGGAATATGAAAGGATGTAAAATACAGCTGCTTTATTTTAAGATTGATTGTCATTTAACTTATATGCACATATATCATATGTATAAGCTGTTAACAGTATTGCCCTGTTAATGGTAATGGTAATGAATAATTGAAATAAAATGAGGTAACATATATCAGATTGATTTCATGATTGAGTTTTTCAATATTATAGAGGTCTTGTAACAGTGACGATGTCATCAGTCGGTGTATTCATAGTCTCTCCCTGCACTAACACACCACACAGCATTCTTTTGGAATAAATTGAGATATTTAATATAAAGCCCCGGTAGCTCTGTCGGTAGCGACGCGGGCTGTCGATTCAGAGGCTTTGAATTTAAATCCCAACTCGGCCAACGTTCTTTCCGACGTTTGGCAAAAGTCTCTGTGACATGCATACACTTATATATCCGAGCACGTTGAAGGGAAAGAACTCGTGCTGAACTGGTGATGAATACATTTCAGCCTTGTGTTCCATAGTAAACACAACATAAACAGTTTAAGCTATGACTATCAAACGGAACGAAACCTACCTGTTTTATGAATGGAAAACAGGTAGAACATGTTTGGTTAACCGACTAAGGAACGGTATATCGACAAAACCTATATAGGTTTTGCAAAACCTATATAGGTTTTGCAAAACAGGTTTTGAGTGTTGTGACTATGGAACACAAGGCTGCCTTGTGTTCCATAGTAAACACAACATAAACAGTTTGAGCTATGCCTATCAAACGGAACGAAACCTACCTGTTTTATGCATGGAAAACAGGTAGAACATGTTTGTTTAACCGACTAAGGAACGGTATATCGACCAAACATTTCGCAAAACAGGTTTTGAGTTTTGTGACTATGGAAAACAGGGCTGTTCTCGGTTCGAGAATTACGAAGTCAAGCTTGATCTAACATTCCTAATGGGCTTGGCGATATCCATGGCAGGTCGTATGTTCGTGAGCTTGTCCGTGATTTCCAACCAAAGGCGTGTGATTTATTTAGTACATAGACAAAGAAATGTAAACCAATGAATTACCAATATTTTGTTTCGACCCTGGTATTCGAAAAAGTGAAGAAAAACGTTATTGGCAATGTAGAGTAGGCCTTACATTGTATCAAACGTTACTCTCAAATAAGAACTACGCGAGTGTAGCTACCTTTGATTGGCTAGACGAATAGAAGAAAAGATACTTTGTCCTCAAGTTGTTTTGATGGTGGGGAATCCGCCTTGGCTGAGTGGTTAACGTTTAAGATTTTGGAATTAGCATCCCTGGTTCGATTCCCAGTCGGTCATGGTGAAGTGCCCTTGTACAAGGCACATTTTATAGCTCAGGCCTGTTTTGTTTTCATAGGGATCATGAATAAGTGATCTGTCGCCGTGATGTTACTGAAATAATGTTGAAACCGAATACATCCCCAATAAAATATCAAACTGTTTTAATGGTGTTAAATGAAAACGAGTATAATCTAAAAGTTTGGGAATAGCCAACCTACTTATCGTTGGAGTAGCCATACTGATAGTATATTCTATTTTCAAGACTATTTTGAATAATCAAAAGTTTATCTGTTATCCCATCTGTCAGCAGTCTTATCTGAATAACAAAAAATCATGTTAAGTTAATTTACTTATTTACAAAATCTAAAACGAATGTAAAACAGTAACGTATGCCCTTTCGAAAGTCTGGAATCAAGGAAACTATAAAATTAATGTTCATCCAAATAATGTATCTTTGTATTCCCCTTATATATAATTAGCTTATATATTCACTCCAATACCGAAATACAATTCAGACATAATCAATTCTTATTATTATATCACTATTTTTTTCTTGTTCATGTACTGTTTCTTATTATCATATCACTATTTGTTCTTATTCATGTAATGTTTTCTTATTTTTTTTTTATCACTATTTGTTCTTATTCTTGTACTGTTTTCTTATCATTATATCACTATTTGTTCTTATTCGTGTACTGTTTTCTTACTATTATATCACTATTTGTTTTTTTCATGTACTGTTTTCTTATTATTATATCACTATTTGTTCTTATTCGTGTACTGTTTTCTTATTTTTTTATCACTATTTGTTCTTATTCGTGTACTGTTTTCTTATTATTTTATCACTATTTATTCTTATTCGTGTACTGTTTTCTTATTATTATATCACTATTTGTCCTCATTCGTGTACTGTTTTCTTACTATTATATCACTATTTGTTTTTTTTCATGTACTGTTTTCTTATTATCATATCACTATTTGTTCTTATTCGTGTACTGTTTTCTTTTTATTTTATCACTATTTGTTCTTATTCGTGTACTGTTTTCTTATTATTTTATCACTATTTGTTCTTATTCGTGTACTGTTTTCTTATTATTTTATCACTATTTGTTCTTATTCGTGTACTGTTTTCTTATTATTTTATCACTATTTGTTCTTATTCGTTTACTGTTTTCTTATTGTTATATCACTATTTGTTCTTATTCGTGTACTGTTTTCTTACCATTATATCACTATTTGTTTTTGTTCATGTACTGTTTTTTTATTATCATATCACTATTTGTTCTTATTCGTGTACTGTTTTTCTTATTATTATATCTCTATTTGTTCTTATTCGTGTACTGTTTTCTTACTATTATATCACTATTTGTTCTTATTCGTGTACTGTTTTCTTACTATTATATCACTATTTGTTCATATTCGTATACTGTTTTTTTATTATTATATCACTATTTGTTCTTATTCGTGTACTGTTTTCTTATTATTATATCTCTATTTGTTCTTATTCATGTACTGTTTTCTTACTATAATATCACTATTTGTTCTTATTCGTGTACTGTTTTCTTACTATTATATCCCTATTTGTTCTTATTCATGTACTGTTTTCTTACTATTATATCACTGTTTGTTTTTATTCATGTACTGTTTTCTTACTATTATATCACTATTTGTTCTTATTCATGTACTGTTTCCTTATTATTATATCACTATTTGTTCTTATTCGTGTACTGTTTTCTTACTATTATATCACTATTTGTTCTTAATCGTGTACTGTTTTCTTACTATTATATCACTATTTGTTCTTATTCATGTACTGTTTTCTTACTATTATATCACTATTTGTTCTTATTCGTGTACTGTTTTCTTACTATTATATCACTATTTGTTCTTAATCGTGTACTGTTTTCTTACTATTGTATCACTATTTGTTCTTATTCGTGTACTGTTTTCTTACTTTTATATCACTATTTGTTCTTATTCATACTATTATATCACTGTGTTTCAGTTTTACGGTTGTGAGTAGAATGACCGATAAAACGAAACAAACAGCAAACCGTTAAAACTTAAATGTATTATCTAAAGCCGCCACACTCCACCTTTTAATAATATCCGATAAAGGCAGTAATAATTGTATATAACGCATTGCAAAATGGTAATTAAATGGTAATTTGTTGCACCAGTACTAACGATCATTTCAACACTTCAGGTCTTTTTTTCAGTTTTGCATTCATATATTGAATTTTCATCTAATCTATATTCGACCATGTCCTTTTCCTTTCAGAAAACTTTATTTATTCAATCGTAAGAATCCTTTCCCCATTTGATCACCTCATATGTAATATGACTCTTTGAGGTACAACGTATCATATATACGATTAATTGGGAAGTATGAAATACTTATACTTAATTTACATTCGCGTTATTTAATAATAAAAAAGAGAAGACTTTTCACACAGCACGAAAATAGTATCATCATAAAAAGGTGATGAAAGTTTTAGAATTCTAACCGGGACCACTGTATTGGCAGCTCTGTGTGCTACGTAAAAGCCAAGTACGATATTTGTTCACGACCAGTGTTAAACTGGACATTGTACCTTATTGTTTGTCTCCACACATAAATTCAGAACAAAACGTCAGGAATATTTATGAGTGCTATGTAAGTTTTGTTTACATCCGAAATAAACAAATGTTGCAACGACCGATAAAAAGAAACAAACAGCAACCTGTTAAAACTTTAATGTATTACTTAGGTTCGCCACACTCCACATTTAAATATCATCCAATAAAGGCAGTACTTCAAATCAAATGAAATTTAATGCAGTTAAAACTATTTGAGTCGAACCTGGAAGTAATTTTAATACATTGGGGACGATTGAGTTAGTAGACAACCCCTTATATTGGGGACCCCTTTTTATCTGGATCGGTTACTCCCCACTGAGTGGGGGGAGGAGATTGTTGTTCTGGCCACCTGCAAGTCACGTGATGGAACGCGCTCCCTTTCTTGTAAGGATTACGTAATATGACGTAACAACCCCTAGGAAAGCGAGCGCGTCATCAGTCGCCATCGTGTTAAAACTAGATCAACACGGGTTTCTTTGCTGGGGATAAGTTTATTTTATTTACGGTGTTTCTACCTTAAGATTGTTAAAGTTAAGTACAATTTATAATCTTATCACAATTGTAACTTATTTTGTTTCACGAATAACCTCCTGTAGTAAGGTGTAGGCGTGAGTTATACGTATTGCGCAGTTTGTGTACAAGGTATCTACAATCTTGGTTTGGACTCGTCATGTTTTAATGATAAATATTTGGGCTATGGTGGTTTGTCACTGATGCAAATATATATATATATATATATATATCCGTTTTGTTACCTCAATTAATAATTTTATATAACGCATTTCAAAATGGTAATTAAATGGTAATTTGTTGCACCAGTACTAACGATCATTTTAACACTTCAGGTCTTTTTTTCTGTTTTGCATTCCTATATTGAATTTTCAACTTATTTATATTCGACTATCTCCTTTACTTTTCAGAAAACTTTATTTATTCAATCGTAAGATTCCTTTCCCCATTTGATCACCTCATATGTAATCTGACCGATTGAGTTACAACGTATCATATATACGATTAATTGGGAAATATAAAAATACTTATAATTAATTTGCATACCCGTTATTTATAAGGAAAGACAAAAGAATTCTCACACAACACGAAAGTAGTATCATCATAAAAAAGTCATATTTTTAGGTTTCGAACCAGGACCACCGTGTTGACAGCTCTGAGTGCTACGTAAAAGCTAATTATGATATTTGTTCATGACCAGTGATAAATTGGACATTGTACCTTACTTTTTATCTTGAAACCTGAACAAACTAATATATTAATCAGAGAAAGCAGATGAGACATTACTTATAATTTATCTTACCATTTATATCATTATTAAAGTCCGAGGTAAGTGTTTCATGTGCTAGGTTGTTTTAGATTTATTAGAGTCGTCTGATTTAATAACACATACGACAAAGGGCATTTCGAGGAACACACGTGTCGCCTGCGAAAGTTGGATAAACAGTGAGAACATGGCCGGACAAAATAAAGACACAAAAGGGAAAACTCAAACAAGAGATGCTAGAGTTATGTCCTTTAAAGAGTTATATCATTCTGGTCAATATGTATAAGTGTTGCAAGTGTGAACTTAATCCTACACAAGAAACACATCACCAATTCATGCAACACTTGAAGGACAGACGGACAGCCAGACAGACAAGACAGAAGACACATAATTTAGCCGTAACAATTTAATAAAACGTGACACAGTTTGGCAATACTTAAAGATATCCTATCTGAAACTATACAAATTTAATATTGAATCGGAGGGTACCATACTTTGGGGCAGGAGTTATTGCTCGGTATCTCATATTCTCACAGTGTTTCTAAACGTCCTCTGTCGTAAACGTGATCAGAAGTCTAGAATATAAAGTAGAAGATTTAATTAAGCATCAAATAATAGTTAATGAATTTCCAACCTTAAACAATCATTAATATAAAGAGGATGTCCTAATGAGGGAAAGCTTATATGACATAGGTGAACAGTTAAACAAATGGGCTACATATTCATTTAAGTTTCACTATATGAACATGAGATAAATCCCTTGCTTGTTTATTTTGATATAGTTTCTTCTTTATTCCGATCCGAATAATTGATTCAATATATGCCGTTAATGCACTCATTGCTATTGCATTAAGATCTCTGTCATGTGCTTCTAAGAGTAGAACAACTTTAACACACATAACTGTTACAAAGAGCTTCTATTCGAAATGTAATGATTTTCACTATTAGCCTACACGTTTTACAAAGTTTAACATTGTAAATATTCATGTTTGTCGTCGCACGCGGTGTCATATCAATAGGCATCTTCCCTATACATGACATATCTGGGAGGCAAAGCATATTTTATGTTTTTTGATAAAATACCATTTATGCCATCAGGGAAGATGAGCAAATACTTGTATGAGAGTTCGAGCAAGGTACCGATAAGCGTTCAGACCAAGTGCGGGAAGGACTTGTATGTAATGAATAAAACACTTAAGAACAGATTTAATGAAAATGGGCATTTATTAATGCCATAAAGTAATAAACATGGTTACATGCATAACCCAATTAAATATGAAGATTTATGCATGACATATCTAGGAGACATAACCGCCACAAGTGAAGCTACGCCCATTATAAGCATATATAGCAAATGAATCAATACAGAAGACTAGTTATATACAGGTTCGCATAGGCAAAAAACAATAATTGAAAGATAAAAAATATGTTAACATCTACAAGGATCAAACTTAAACATGTCAATTAAAATACCTGGCCAGTGAGATTCTGCCTCAAACAGTACACATAAGATTATATTAAATAACCAAGATAATTTTAATTGAATATGAGAACTTCGGATAATTCTTCTTTGATGTGCCAGTGCCTCGGTAAAAGCTCTTACAGTCTTCAGTAAAGAACTTCATGGAATTGACAATTTTACCGTTCACGCTTCTCTTCGTTCAGTTCCGCTCCGCTCACGATCCAATCCGCTCCTAAAGCGTTCGGTCTTTCAAATCACTTTGGTTCCGATCAAATTGATCGCTACTTTACGTTCACTGTAGTTTCGAAACGTTCCAGCTTCGTTCCAATCACGCTCACGATCCAATCACGTTCCTTTCAGATTGTCAATTTCATGATGTTCTTAACTGTTAACGGTTAAGAACATCTTGAAATTGACAAATTTACCGTTTACGCTCCTCCCCGTTCCGTTCAGTTGCGCTTCGCTCACGTTCCAATCCGCTCCTGAAGCGTTCAGTCAATCAAATAATTGTGATTTCTTTTTTCCGTTCCGATCAAATTAATTGCTTTTTAACGCTCACTTGGAACGATTTTTTTCCGATCAAAAGTAGTTTCGTAAAGTAATTACCTAGTAAATTGTTGCAACCGCTCAATGAGCAAAGCAGTCATGTGATTAGATTTGTTCATTCATTTTGATTGTTTTGTTCAGAGCGCAAACTTATGTTGCGATCTTAAAGCGTTCTAGCTACGTTCCAATCACGTTCCGCTCAGAGTGTCAATTTCATGATGTTCTTAACTGTAACACAGTCAAATGCTCGCCCGAGCGACCAGTGTAGACAAACAGGGAATGTAAAGAATGAGATGGGAAAATTGCAGATGAAGTACTGTTGTGTGTACAGCTGGAGCGCAAAATACCTCTCCTAACATGCTTTTGTTTAACTTTGGGAAACAGGCAGTTCTCATGATAAAGGCAAAAGGTTGGCAAATCTTCATCGGAAAAAAGTTGGAATATTCCTTTATAAAATGAAGAACTTTGAGTATTGGTAATGTAAATTCATACCGAGATATATACCTTGGGCAGACAAATTCCCCGCCACCTAAAACAGTCGAGGAACTCACTCTGTCGTAAGAGGTTAAGCAGATGGACGTATGTATTTAAAGTTAGCAGGAGATTTCCATCGAACTATTTGTTTGATGTATTCTGTGGGCTTTCCCATTGAATAAGCGTAAGAAGCAGCACCGATGCGGAAGAAATGTCCCGTAAACAGATTGGAGTCGAGATGACAGGCCATAACACATGGACGGAAATTTGATGTAGTAATAGTTTGACCATGAACATCTTGAAATAAGGGACCAAGATTGTGTTGGGCCAGTCTTAGGTACATGTACTGTAACAACTGCGAACTGGGCATAATGATTTGAAGGTTTGGCTCTGAGGACCCGGCGACCTTGTGAATGTTTATAATGGTCTAACTTGATGAGGATTTCTTGTATCCGGCCATGGAACCGTATGAAAGAGAGTGATTGGTAGGGGACTACATTTTGGGGGCGTTTGACGATAGGGTAAGATCACCCACTCGAAACAAGCCAAGAAGGCAGTCAGGAACATGGTTTTGTATAAAACCAGCCTATACTTGGAGCTTTAGAAGGAGTTGTTGCATGTGATCGATAGAAAAGGGGTGACGTTTATCTTGAGTACGAAATCTTCTTGTGCTTTGTAGAATGTTGTGGATAACAAAGTTATTAGTGGGGTTCTTGAGCCCTTGGATCTTGTGGACGTAAGCTAATGCAGACATATTAGGGGATATGGAGGATGACCTAAAGCCTCTGTGATGGCAAACGGCCTGTGTCAGTGGAGGTTGGTAAAAGTGGGCGAGTAGAATCATAGGTCAAGTTGAAATCGTAGAAATGTTTTAACGTATTCCGGTAACTGGCGGAAGTCGATTTGGCGAGCGATGCATTTAGAAGATCCAGGACCGCTGAATTCAATGGACAGTTAGTAGACGTTCCTGGACAGGAGTTGGGTTTGTGTCCATAGGAGGAGCCAGGGTAGTAAGCGATAGATCGCCTACCAACGATTCATGTGCACACAGAAGCGAAACAGTAGAGGAGATATGGCTTGAACAAGGTTCGGCAAGATTTTTCTTTTTACATCATTTGCGTAAAGTTGGTCCATAAAAAATAGACATTTCGCATGACCTTGGTGGTTGACTATTTGTTTCATCTATGTGCACCAGTGATACCCCCCTTTGATAAGTGAATTGTTATTTAGATATGGCCCGAACAAGGTTAGGTGGAAAGACGCAATAGCGGACAGACCTAAGGACGGACGAAACGCAAACCTATAATGTCCCCGGAGTTAACTGGTCGGGGACTAATAAAGAGACATTCATGAATAAATCAGATACTGTATTGGGCAGTTCATTCATATTATTTGGCATTGTGGCTTAGTTGAAACAGAAACAGAAATCCAATGACGTATGTTCTGATTTTAAATTCGTAATGATATAACTGAAGTTTGTATAAAGGTCTGGTCAATTAAAAGCCTTTTAGTGGCATGATATTCATGCTGCACTCAAAAGTCTAGATTAACCAAAGCACTGAATGTGCTTACAGCAAGGGGATAAGTGAAGATTACATTAAGACATGGATTTACCGATCCCAAAAGTATAATTTGAACACTTTACAATAGCTCTTTGTTATGTCCATATATTGAATGATAAAGGAGTTGAACGCAAAATACTGTACACACAGTATGGTGGTCTTTCGATATACTAAAATTTGACGTACATATGCGCATCTGTTATCTGGATAGTTTTTGCTAAGCACACTTCCTGGTCTACACTGGATTTAAGCCGAGTTTTTGTTATGCAATCAACACATACATGTAATATCAAAATCACAATATCCTAACAATGATAAACATATTGAGTGTCCAATCCTATTATCAAAGCAGCAATAAAACCCTGTGTTATTTACATTCAGCGTGATATAACTGAAATATTGTTAAAAGCGACGTAAAACATCATACACACGAATAAATCAATTTCTTAAAGTGTTTCACAACGCATAGGTAAAAACCGACATTATGTACTATGCGTAATGTATCGACCGAAATAAGCCTCCGCAGTCCGCGCAGGCTAATCCGGACCGACACATTCCGTCTCAGAAAGATAAAGGTATATAGTAATGATTCCTGAAACAGAAAATATGTATGGATTAGCCTGCGCGGCATGCTCAGGCTGATCCGGGTGGATACTTTACACAGAGTCCACAATGTTGATTTTCTCTTGGAATACGGCTCATATGTGAACAGACGATATCTTGATCAGCCAGTGTGGACCACAAATGTCAACGTGAACCTTTTCGGACGGACGGGCTCATAAATAAAACAAGAGCATCCTCTCGCAGTTTTTCTTCATTAGTCGCCGGGCAGAAGCCCGCGACTTCTATTTTTAATAGCTTTTCGGAAATGACAAGGGGGGAAAAGTTATTATTATATATATTTTTTTAAATGTCTTGAACATATTACAATTGCGTTTGTTTAAAAGCGCTAAGTTATGACACATCTAAAATGAGATAAATATTTCGATGTTTTAAGCATGTGCAGTTCCTTTATTTTGACTCGCATTTATGTTTTTTTGTTTTATTTACGAAGACAAAACAGTCCCTATTAGCTAGACTGAGATACTTTATTTTCATATACTACATGTAATCAAAAGGGGATAACTACAAACCTTTACGTCGCACAGTCTAATTTGTTTACATACGCGCACCTGCTAGCAGCAGACTATCGATGTGAAAATCACGTCGAATTCCCCTTTTTAATAGACACGAGGTCAACATTTCGAAGGAATGCTCAAACACTTAATATTACAGAGAGATAGGTAATATCGCACACTTAAATGATTAAATATATGTGATAAATAAAGAAAATCTGGTCTTTCGCACCCAATTAATTTCATACTTGTCACCTTTTTTAGAATAGTAATGGGACTCGCAACTGGCATTTCTCTTGCGCCATACATATATTGTATGCATCAATGATTTAAATAAACAATCTAGCTGCTAATATGGTGTTTCAAGTGTGGTTTACTTTTTAAACATATGAGGATAAATTTTAACATTTGTGAAATACTTATTATAATTATTATTAAAAAGGAGGAAGTTCATGTCTTCAACAATTTTACCGTTTTCTCAATATTTTAAACGTTTAAAGGTTTTAATTGTTGCTTTTATTGCTTGTAGAATCCCAAACTGTGTTTGTTGTGGTTTTATTGACAAATACAAAAAAATCAATGACCAAATCCTGAAATTTGTATGTGGAATTTCAAAAATCCTGGAATTAGTCCTTAATGAAAACATTTTGTGTATGATTAGACTAATGAAAGTCAATAATACATGAATAAATCAATGCAGTCTTTTCCGGCGACATTGATGCCTTGCATCAACTTTCTCTTGTTTCTGTATAAACAAAATATATTTATGATACTCGTTATACTTATTTTATTGATATTTTCTGTTTGGATACGTTTTATTACCCTTGAAGTTTTACAGTTGTATGAATCATACGGAGGTATATATCAGTCTACACACAATGTGTATTAGGTATGATCACGGAAAAAACAAAATGTGTGTACCGTGTTTGCCAAATACAACAAATATGCAGCAAAGAATGTTTGTTGCTTCGGCACAAGAAATAGGTTATGACAAGAAGTTCATCAAATCTAAATAAGCATGTCTGATCACAGGCGTCTGAGTTTGTGTTTAGAGGAATTAAAAACCACATGCAACACCTGGTTAAACTACTACAAATAGTCTTTATATGGTCCATATGCTATAATAATAACAAAGAAATGTTATAGTATGCGAAAACACGGGGAATCTCCAAAAAATACCGTGTTACTATAAATAGACTCTCTATTGCATTATATAAAAAGACAAGGTGTGCAACGCGATTTTAACCCCCTGATTCATTCAGGCCAGATCTTTAATTGAAAAATAACGGGATTGGCATATTATTTTGTAGAAATAGGCCGAAAATTAATTTTCTCGCGATCCATAGCATCAACAGGTTTCATCATCCATAACGCCGCTGTACTAGAGCTTAATGTTTATTAAATGTTTTCATTTGCAGAAGGCCTGACCGTCATGCGCTGACGTCAAAACAATCACGTTCCGCATCGAGTATTTAACGCGAAATGACGCGACAATGATAGTGTGGTTAATGAAACCGCCATCACTTTCTCGTTTGAAGTGGTATTCGGTTAAAATAGACGGCAAACAATAGGGAATAGCATGTCCTGTGTGCTGATATCAATGCCATGCATCTGCCATGACGAATTAGATAACTAAATGCGAATTGATAGGAAAGTTTCGCCAAAATATTTTCACAGTTATAAGATTATTTCTGATTTATTCAAAAATTCGCCCGATATTTGAAAGATATATAATTTAGGACACATGTTCGTCTACCATTTGCTGAAATGTCAGGAAGGAATATATATCGACCCGATTTTTAATAAATTACAATGCTGTTAAACGTCTGTCGCGCTTCGCAACGTACACTGCAGAATTATAGCCAGATACGCATCAAGGGTAATAAAATGAACACATATGTTTTTATTATAATCATCAATTTCAATCTTTTAAATAAGCTATCCCTCAATAAATAATGGTAGGTTGTACTAATTTGCTTCTCTTTAAAGATTCAAAGTAGCTACGATATTGCAATTTATATAGTAAATACATTAACAATACAACAAAAGAATACTTGCATTTTTACGTGATAGCGAGAATGATATTTTCATCAATATCAATATGTCCTATCGTGAGAATTGTGCATCAGTAACGCAACATTATACAACTTTCGTGAATTAATGAGTAGTGACGGGTTGATACTTATTCATGCGAAGATAATTACATTTCAGGTATACAACAGTTACACAGCAAAATAGATGTGTCAGTATATACGAGGGGGGATCAAGAAGTAATAGGAATTTAGTTATAATTTTTCAAAAGTTCAAATTTCTCTTACATACATGACAAGTATTGGAATAATCGGTTGACAAATAACATTTCTGGGAGATTATGAAAATTGTTAGCCACGGTAGTAACGTCACTCCGACGTCGCCGTTTGGAGGGAAACGAGTAGGTTTGAAAACGTGAATAAATATGTTAACAACATTTATATCAACTCAATTGTTGCATAAACTTTCCAGAAGCCATTGCTTAAAAAACATTCCGTAACCTTTGCTCATCGAAATATGTAACATGTTATGTGTAACAAATGACAATTATTATTGGGAAAAACCCACACTCAAACTATTCCATTCAACGTCAGAACTGGCTCCTTTGCAAGTGACATTTTCTCCCCTTCAACCATAAAACAAAAGTGTATGTATACATCGCTAGTGACTGCAAGACTCCTGGTGAACTCCACTTAATAAACAGTTCAAATGACTATTTTGAAATTTGTCTACGTTGTGATATAATTTTACTATTTAGCATTTTGCAATCGTACATTTGACGTCTTTTTATGCCCCCGGAATCACCGATTCGGTGGGCATCTAGTTTTTGGCCTGTCTGTCGAAAACAACTTTAACCTTGACCACTACTTTTGAACCATAACAGGTACGGCTACCATATTTCTAATGTGTATTCCTTGTGACATGACCTTTCAGTCAGTACCAACATATTTGACCTTGCGACCTTGACCTTTGACCTAGATGTTGCCATTCTCGAAAAAAACTGTAACCTTGACCACTTCTTTTGAACCATAACAGGTACGGCTACCATATTTCACATGTGTATTTCTTGTGACATGGCCTTTCTGTCAGTACCAACATTTTTGACCTTGCGACCTTCACCTTTGACCTAGATGTTGCCATTATCGAAAAAACTTTAACCTTGACCACTACTTTTGAACCATAACAGGTACGGCTACCATATTTCACATGTGTATTCCTTGTGACATGACCTTTCTGTCAGTACCAACATTTTTGACCTTGCGACCTTCACCTTTGACCTAGATGTTGCCATTCGGGGGCATCAGTGTTTCACAAACACATCTTGTTTACGTGTGTTCTTGCACGTCGCTAAACAACTTTACTATTTGAGGGTTATTATGGAACAACAACATTAAACTTTTGTAATTAGAACAACATAACAACAAATTAATGTCATGCACATTTTCGGTATCTTCTGTTTATGTATATTTGAAATATACACAGCATCAACTGGTACTTTTTAGTAAAATTACGCTGTGGCCCGTTTATGCCTCAACTCGTTACTATGACAACGATTTATAACTAATATAATGACAGTATTAAACTATATTAATTTGACATAAGGTAGAGAAAAAATAAATATACATATGGTATGAATTTCCGAAATATGCATTAACTAATACAATAATCACTAAGAAAGTTCGATTACTTTTGGATTACCCTCGTATACATATTATATATATATAAATAGATTTCCAAGTATGATTATCCCGTATTACGTCTATTTATATACTGTATATTTTGCAATAAAATAACTATTCGGGAAGAAATAGATTAAAATATCCATTTTTAGTAGGGAATATATTTCATGATACCATAAAGTTGATAATTATTGTGAAAAAATAGGTTTCAAATTTTAAATCCGCTATCTGCATTTCATCTAAAATATCGCAATGTGCGTTCCGACGCGCGACATCGGTAAAACGGCATTCGGATTTACTCAAAATCGGCTCGACAGATTGTCTTGAAGTTCTAGTAATTTATAGTAGAAAGGGTGATCGTAATGATATGTACTTCTTAACAAAATCTCTAGGTTAAATGTTTGGACTGTTAATTATGCATGGCAGCCATCTTGGATACCAATATGGCTGCCATGGCTGTCATCTGAGATTATCTGTAATTACAGAAATGTGTTCCTTGACCCTTAAATGTGGGTATTGACACCAAAATCATGACTCCATGACATATAGGAGGTGAGATATAAAGAAATCCAGATTTCTGCATGGCGGCCATCTTGGATCCCAATATGGCCGCCAATGCTGTCAGCTGACACTATCTGTAAACACGGAAATGGGTTCATTGACCCTGAAAATGTGGGTTTAGTCACCAAAATCATGAATTTATGTTGTTCATAGTCCGAGATATGGTGGATAGTAGGTTTCAACAGCGGCCATTTTAAAATCCAAGATGGCCGATGTTGGAGGATTTGTGAAAAATTGCCAACATTGGTTTTCATGCTCCCCGATAGTCTAAAACTGATCCCTGAAAGTTTCAAAGAGTATACCAAAAATAACATATGGGTCCCATAAAGTAACTGACTATTGCATTGGATTTCGGAATTTACTCCTTCCAACCTACGTAGAGACACTTTCTGGAGCCTCTGCAGACGACTCGTTAACACTTGTTGACTAAAAGAAGAATTGCTCAAAACGAGTAATTTCACTTTTAGCTAAGAACTATGTTTTAACCCTTTTTTTTCAGTAATTGTACTGTCATTTGTAGATATTTTCAATATGTTTGCCTAAACGTATTCAAATTCATTCGGGAAAGAGTTAAATGATTGCTCGTTACTATGCTCATTTTAACAATCTCACATATTATAGCTAGTTAGCTACCCATTGTACCTCCCCCTTTAGAACTCGAGAACACGAGTGGAAGCTCGCAATGACACCAGCGTTCTCCTATAAATAACGCTTTATGGACCGTAACCATTCAAAATACTACCAAAATTCTTACAAGACAAAGAATGCTAACAAATTGATTGTTTCGGATATCCAAATGGTTTGAGTATCCGATTCAGGAGCTGGAGATCGAACCAGATTTAGGCCAGTTCACATACTCTTAGGCCAGTTCACATACTCATATGTTTCCTGGTTTTCTAACACCAGTACCCCACAAAACATACTCTCCAAGCAACTTGCTGCTTTTCCACATAGACTGTTAGCCCATTGGTGAAATACGAATGACGCTTGTCATAGTGACTTTAGTCAAACGTCGGAAATAATAGCTTGGGTTCGAACTCACAACCCCTGGATTCACAAGCCGCGTCGCTACCGATTGAGCTAGCAGGAGGTATAATATATCTAATATATATACCCTAACCCTCAACACTGAATAGTCAAAATATTGTTGAAAATAGAGTATCCTGCTATTATGGCTTATTTTCAACATTTAGCTTCAAACCCAGGTAGGTTGCCTGTATATTCTCATTATAAGTATATACTCCTAATGTAATGACTTCATTAAAAGAGCTTGTGGACGGTGAATCCTAGAAATAACAGATGTGTTATACTCGTATTAGGCTTGACTTTCAGAAGTTTTTTAAATCACGTAATCTATATTGTTGAGTAACGTTTGGTACAGCCATATGCCTACTTTGTTTCTCTGTCAGTCAATAAATCGCACGTTATCCGTTGGAAATGACTGAAAAATGAATCGCTGGTAATGAAAATGTCGTGTGCTTGAGTGACTCTCCTGTTATAATAATAATAGTTATAATAATAATATGAAGACGTTTATTTCAAATATAAATTCAATAGGCCACATGATCCGTGAGAAAAACAAATTACACAAATAAACATTACCAATAATAGTGATGATAAACATAATAATAATTTTAATTATTTCTGTATGATATTACCGATATTAATAATTACTAAATACATGAAACTAAATAATTAAAAGAAGTTTGGCATTTTAATGCGATCGTTATTCATTGGTATGCTAAGGTCTATTTTCATATATTTCACAAATGTTTGTATTTGAATTTTTTCTCACGGTCTTCTCTCAGCGATTTTGGAAAAGTACGCCTATACCACATAGTTATGCAGACAAGTAATACCTGTTATTGTCAAAAATATGTTTGGTGATACTATGTGAATTCTCATTTGGTTTGTAATGAACTGTGTGGGTATTTTCAAATTTGAAGGTCAATCAATTCTAATAATCATAAAACGAAATTATGGAGGAAGCGATAACCGCTCAGCCAAAACAAACAATGGCACACCGGGAGTAAGCGTAAGTGACTCTTTACATTCAGCAAAAGAAGTATTTTTCGAAGATGTTACGTTATATGACAGTGTTTTCTTAACTAAATCTACAACTACAAACCTAATTCATCTTATACACATATCAAATATGGATGCACACACAACGTCTAGTACTACCCCAACCTCCTGTATCACATTTTTATTAGAAACCTGGGGTGACAGTACTTCTAAAATGGATATTGACGGTTAAAGTTCCTTCAGTTTTTACCGTAAATTACAAAATAAACGTGCAAGACGATGTAGCGGAGGAATTACACTATATATTAGAAACTATATTGTAAATGGTGTATCTGTAGGGCGATTTTAGGTAAAAGCTAAGACAGTCTTTCTTTCTTTTTGACAGTGATGATTTTGTTTCAGGTATTAACATATGGCCAGAAAACTCGCCCATGTACAACGTAGTAGCTATTGATTTCTTTAGAAAGATGCAAAATTACATGAATGAGTTTTTCATGCACTAGGCAAGTGTTAATTATCGGTGACTGGACATCACAAACGGGTTGCCGTACATTGTAGGTAAGGACTGACTCCATTGATGACGACAGTCATGTAGTTGACATTACATTATAACGTCACTCAATTGATAGCGTGCGTTATACGTTTGGTTTAGAATAAATCGACCTGTATAAAATGCCAAGAGTCGACTGATTTACTACATATATGAACGATCTTAAATTTACCGGTCATACAAAGTCTAGTGTAATCGATTATTTCCTATTTTACATACATGACATGTTTAATGTAAATGATTTCAAAGTATTTCCTTTTTTAGATCACGCCGAAGGCTCAATGTGATCTACTCTGATCACTCTCTGTCCGTCGTCCGTCCGTCCGTCGTTAACTTTTAGCTTCAAACATCTCTTCCTCCTGAACCACCGCACCAATTTCAACTAAACTCCACAGGAATGTTTCTTTGCTAAACTTCTTTCGAAATTGTTCAAAGATTTAAATTCAGTTTGAGAACTTTGGTTGTTGCGGCATCAGAAAGGGGGAAAAATGTCCAAACTTTAAAAACCTTTTCCTTTGAATCTGCTCGTTAGATTCCAATATAATTTAGTTGAAATCTTTCTTGGGACCTTCTACAACAAGTGTTCAACCCATACTGATTGGTCGAAAACATGGCGTCAGGATACATCAGAAAAGGAACAAATTGACACAATTTGAAAATAATTTTTGTTTAAAGTGTTTGTCTGATTTTAAGAAAATTGAATAGGAATCTTACTTCAGTGATCCTCTACCCAATTTTTTCAATCCGTCTTGATTTGTTACAAAATCATAGCAACCAAGCGTCATCACAAAAGGGGTTAATTGAACTTTTAGCTACAAATGACAACTCCTACCATTAAACTGGACCAATTTCAACTCCACTTCACAGGAGTGTTCCTTTGTTGGTTCTCTTTCATAATTGTTCAAAGACTTACATTCTGTGTAGCACTTTGGTTGCTGCAGCATCAGAAAGTGAGAAAAATACCCAAACTTTAAAATCCGTCTCCTCCATAACCTGCTTGTCAGATTCCAAGATAATTTGGAAGAAATGTTTTTTGAGTGACCCTCTTCAAAAACTGTTCAAGCCATATTGATTGCGTTGAAAAACAGGGCAGCAAGGCGGCATAAGGAAATACGCAAAATGACAAAACTTTATACAAATGGACTTTACTGATAGGCCATTTTACTATTTCTTTAACAGTGTCCACCACTCCTTGGTGTTTCATTTGCACTCCTCATCAAATTTACCCAGAAATTTGCTGCAGTTAAATATTTGCTACTAATTTACTATCATTCAGGTGATCGATTTAGGACCATCTTGGCCCTCTTGTTAAATGGTCGGATCATGCTTAATTATCCTTTACTATTTTATGTTATACATCTATAAATATTTCTTAGGATGTTCATATTGATAATACACAGGTTAAATGGAACACAAAGCTAAACGATAGGCTTCGAAGACGGACGATAAGAAAGTTACCGACATATAACAATCTTGTCAATAGTATTGATAGTACTGTTTCAGAAGCCATAGACGCAAACATTGACAATGGAACATGTACGTCAATCATGCATGTAATCGCGGATCCGTTTTTTAGCAAAACTAATACTCATGTGCAGTGACCATGGGGAACAATGAACAAAGTCGATTATGTAAACATGCAGACTGCCTCGATTAGAAATATCGTCAAGCACATAATACTAATATATGAGCCGAATTACGAGAAAACCATAATTGTGGAAGCTACGTAAAGTATCGACCCGGATCAGCCTAAGCATGCCGCGCAGGCTAACCCGTACAGACATGTTTAGCCTTCTGTGAATTGTCTGTATCAGGACTTGTTACTCCGTCTATACCTCTATCCCACTGAGACAAAATGTGTCGGTCCGGATTAGCATTCACAGGCTGATCTGAGTCGATAAATTACGCAGAGTCCATAATGTTAGTTTTCTCTCAGAACGGCTCATATATAAACGTTGAATAATTTTAACAGGATTAAATGTGCCGAATTAGTAGGTGTACACAAAAAAACCGTTTCATAAAATATTTTAAAATTCGGAAAAAAAGAAATTGTATGGACTAAATTTCGGCAAACAGTTAATCTGTGACGTTTAAAACCAAAAGATTTCCTGCGATTTTTCAGTACAAAGCGAACACATTCAATTCGTTCTATTAATTAAGAGAACTTTCATCAATATATTTTTTGTTACAAAAATGATTTTGTTTCTGAAAATGACGCGTAGTCTGACACATTTTTGGCGAAAAGGATTTTATATATTATCTGTTGATACGATAAGCGCTTACTTCGTTGATATTTTTAATGCAATTCTAAATTGAGGTCGTTTTCCTGTTAAATGGACAAAAAGTATTCTTGTACCGTTATTTAAGAAAAACGACAGATCTGATGTAAACAATTACAGAAGCCAATTGTCAATACGAAGTAAAGACGACCCAGCAATGTTTTCTGTTTGAAATGCTCCCACTTTTTTTTCTTTCTACGAACTGGATCATGCACGCAACGTGTCTATTGCATTCTTATTACGACCAGTCGTATCCTACCACGCGCTTACCACATTCGCATTAAGTTGTGAGAACACAGTTGACGTATCAAGAACGCAGTGAAACATATATGCACGATTTCCCCTCCGACCCGCGCTTGTACTACGTCAATGGAATTCATTTAACATGTTCAAAGCTCAGCCACGTCCTCCAGGTCCATAATAATCATACTGCGCTTTTACCGGTATCTACTGTATTCCTCCTAGGTTATACAAGAAAATTAGCCGTTTCACGAGTAAACCAATAGCATGGACTCTGCGTAATGTATCGACCCAGATCAGCCTGCGCAGTCCACGCAGGCTAATCCGGGCCGACACATTTAGTTTCAGGGGTATAGAGATATAGAGTAATGATTCTTGAAACAGAAAATACACAGGATGCGAAAAATGTCTGTCAGGATTATCCTGGGTGGCATGCTTAGGCTGACCCAGACCGATACTTTACGCTTTACGTCCACAATGTTGGTTTTCTCGTGGAACGGCTAATTTAAAAAGAAACAAACTAGACATTTAAAATAAATAGTGTTAGGTTGCCTGGTCTGAAAGTCATAATCAGCATTGGAGGAAAGCTATCGTGTACTTCTGTGTCGTACCAACGAACAAAATATCCGGCTATTGATGGACTATTCCTATGTATTGAATGACCCTTCAGTATCACAGTAGAAATTACAGGTGGGAAGACGCATTTTAAATCAACATACAATGAGATATATACTTCTTTAAGAATTACACTAATACTCCTCTTGGTTTGCCACATTCTAAGTTAGGTGTGTTATAAGTATAACATTTAGCACGCTGACAGTTGTTAAGTTTGTAATATATCCTGTTGGTTACGGATCTTATTATGTTGGAGACTCATATAAATTGTACCCGGTGACTTACTGGGTTTCATTGCTGGCGGGAAAAATATATTTAAAGCTACAGAAAGTGGCATATCAGTCAACAAATATTACAGAATTGCATGTCCTTGTTGAATATAGTTTCCCTTTATAGATAACTCTGTACTAACAGTGAAGACCCAGATCAAGACTGCTTACAGTGTCATGTCATACCGACCCTCTGGACTTTGTGATCACCGTGAATCAATATAAGTCTGCGCCTCCTGACTCGTTTGCGATTGACCATAATTGTCATTTAATGAGTTGGGCTCATCGAAAACTAACCTTGACGCATTTGCGACCAGCGTAGATGAAGAACAACATGCGCATTCTTGCAGTATAATATGGCTTTACACTTCTCGCTGTAGAGGCATTCAACAGGCATCTAGGACCAATTTAAGCTTTAATAAATATAGTACGCAAACACAGACAGCTCTTTTCTACTTTTTTCACCAACACGCTATTTGTGGTTTTCCTGGTCCATGTGCTATAATCTATTATATCGTACCATGGACACATGTGATACATACGTGGAAACCACGTGACCTTCCATCTTCGACAATAAGGTATTAATACATGTATAGTCTCACATTCAACACATCTGAAGTAGACGACGTTTGGTAAAGATTTGTAAATACATATTTATAGAACATCTTTATCAATGAAAACGCAACAATCAAATTGAGCTGAAAACTAGTTTCAATAATTTTCTGGTGCAGATATTTCATAATGCGTCATAATGAGACTGAAAGTGTGAACAGTTTAACGGATATTATAAGATAAAAGTGTTTCTGTCTGTGCTGACCTTATCCTAGAGTCACCTGGTTTGGAAATAAATACTGATCTTTAGCAATATGTCATTTTCCAATCTTGTTTTTTAAAGACCGTCTACTTCATGGGTGCTAACAGTCAATCATAGCAGATAACTTGCAATGTGTTAAAATCAATGTAATCAATGACATAGGAGAAATTCTCTGATCATTTATGTTCCTCCTCGCTGTGTCTTTAAAGACTAGACGGTGTCTTTAAATCTAGTTTAGTGAGCTCGAACCACGGCTCGGCTACTCAAGAACTTTACAAAATACATTTAGACTTAGCCCATGTACTACCAATTGATAACTATAGTATATAAGTAAGGATAACCTGTGAAGAAAGTTGTATTTAGCGCTGGTGCGAGAATTCCAGGAAACGCATGGTAATGTCAATTAACTGCGTGGTATAATTCAAAACTGCTGACAATGGGGTTTAACGATATTCATTATTCGTCGGTGCTGTCCAACCAGAGTATACCGTATTTATGAAGTCTTTAAGCCAATCAAGTATTACCCGGGATAATCTGGACAAGCGTGTGGATCATGCAGCGCTTCCTGTGTATAGTGGTTAAAGGGTCCCCTATGATGTTTCCAATTGTAGTTTCCGCCGTTGGTGCGAGAGACCAGCGACTAGGTTACAAGGGACCTTGGAAGCTGGACACCAGTGTTCAATCCACGGTCGGATTTTACTAAGTCAATACAAATGGTAGCAATAGCTTGCCTCCTTAATTTCCATTCTTGTGGGAATTAAGACTGGTGCCTAGATAAATGATATCGGTATAAGGGGAATCATACTCAGGACCTTTCCTTTTGCCACAAACGAAAACAAGAAATGTCCAAGCCGGGGTTCAAGCTAACGACCTCTGTATTTATACCGACTAGTCTATCTCGGTTTGCCGTACAACCGTTTCGGAAGGCTCAAAATACTGGTTATAACCGAACGTTAACTGTAAGACTGACTATATATTCCGAATATAAGTACTAAAAAGTGAGTAAACTTTGTTTCTCTCCGGTAGCGCCATTTTGTTCGACAACATTAAACTGTTAACGATTGATCATGGTCGATGTCCGTTTGTTCTGGCCCAAATGATACATTTAAAACTGTTTTCATTTTCTGAAAAGATGAACGATCTTAGAAATCTCGAAATTCGAATATTTCTATGGTGACGAACCAATCTGAGCCATTGACGGTTAATATACTCGCCTACAAGCACACTGGGTCATCCTACACCGGAAGTATTTTCCAACAACATCCGTGCACGTTTTACCACTACGAGCCTACAAGACAGAAGCAGACGACACATGTCAGTACAGTATCTGAATGGCTCACACAGGTAATCAATACCGAGGTGTTTATTTCACTCATGTTCGACGATAGGAGAGAGAGAGAGGGACGGATGAACGGACGGACGGACGGACGGACGGACAGACAGACAGACAGACAGACAGACAGACAGACAGACAGACAGACTGACAGACAGACAGACAGACAGACAGACAGACAGACAGACAGAGACAGAGACAGAGACAGAGAGAGAGAGAGAGAGAGAGAGAGAGAGAGAGAGAGAATACCAATGTCTGTGTGACATCAGTCTAAATTACCTAGAATAAATATGAACATATGTTTTATGCCACCGGCCCCGGTATTGCTAAAGGAGTAACAGAATATTTAAATTTCACATTTCTATTTAATATTAAGATGAAGCAAATAATGGCGTAAGTGCTTGCTAGAATTGTGTCTTGTTTTTGCAAAACCACTGATCATACTATAGATTTGCAATCGGCGCAGAAACCTTAACATGAATTAACAAGCTATATCATGTCACTGCTACATAATGTGGTTCGTGTAACTATGAACCTGCAGCAGATGAATTTTGAAAACTTTGTGACCAAAGGAGAAATTGCTCCTTCTGCCACAATGTTTTCAACTTTTTTCAGTAATTATACCTACAATTATAGATATTTTCCATATTTTTAGTAGACATTTTCAAAGTCGTCTGCTACAGATTTGATTTATTTGGGAAAGTTTTAATCAATTTACACAAGATTACTTTTTTACAATATTTAAAACATGGTAGTAATTGCTTCCATCCTTTTCCCTCAGGTTTGCGGGGATATTATTATGGCATTAGTATAATACTATCAGTAGTACTGGTAATTTAGCATGAATAGCCGTGATATACCTGCAATACTTTTATAAGCAGCGTAAAACACCATTCAAACAAGCAGAAAACGACAAGTAAAACTAGTCCATTTAATGAGTAAGAGACTAAAATCTTCTCTAAGATATTGACCAACATTCGGTCCAAAACGTGTAGCAGTGTTGATACCAATTGTTTATGAAAAGACGTTTACGGTTTGTTTCAGAGTCGCTCGATTTGAGGGTTATTTACACTTTCACTACAACATAGATCAAATTGTGGGTAATTTAAAAACATGATTATTTTGCCATACTTAAAATTCTTATGTTTCAAATTATTATTTCCCTGTCTTTGCAGCACATTTCGTATACAAACATGTGGGGGATGCATTGTTCAACACGGTTTTTTCTTATTCTTCTCCGTTACTTATTGTCTTAGCGAAGGCAAATACGCATTTTAACAGAGAAGGCATATTCGAGGAAAGCAGTGGTTATTTTCCCACGCGCCAAATCGGTTAACTATGCACTTTTTCGAAAATTTGAGGTAAGATATTTATGTTTGGTTAACTGTTGATTTAAATTTAAATTAACGAAGATCACTGTGAACAAAATATAACTGATCATATGACAGCACTGATACCTACGTGGATACGCCAGCTGATGAAGAATTAATATCTCAGCAGCCCCGCCCCCAACAATTATATCAAGACCTTGATCATGCTTTAGGCAAACTTCCCAAGGATAGTTATATACAACAGCTCATAGAATTATGTCAAAATGACCATGCACGTATCGAGGATTACAGAGAACGCTTAGCTGATCGTGTAAGGGCTACATCAAATTTTGAACATAACAAACTGGTAAATAGAAGAAACTCAACTGGCTCATCTAAAGCTCGGAAATACGCCCATGACTGCTATGTTTTGCACATGTTCATAAATGGATCCAGATCGAAAGAAATGTGTGAGATATTCGCGCAAGGTCAAAATGCTGTAGATAGTAGTCAAACCTTGAATATTACAAACTGCCAAACAACAGAAAACGACGAAAACCACGCAACTTATACAGTCCAAGCAGTAAAGAATGATATCCCGGAAATGATAACTATGTTATTGAATATACAGTCTGACATGGCATATATCAAGAACACATCCGATCAAAACAACAGCATATTGAGAGGCTAAGCGAACGATTTTCAGCAAGTAACAATAAATGTTAGACACACGTTAGCGTCAGTAAACGGACTAAGATCACGAGCAACAGATAGTGATACTGTTAACAAGTTACAAACTGACATGACGCAATTGAACTAAAATCTAGCCTCAATGAATAAAAAAGTTAACGATATACTCGTGAATACACAAGACAATGTATTAAATATTACAGCACCGTCATACGCATACGTCGTCCAAACAACGTGTACAGCGCCAAAAGGAACGACGAAAAAGGACGAAGAAAGAGATCAAACAACAATGATAACGGAAAATACCCTAATCGCGAGTAGTGAAATACAAGACTGTGCCTTTAAAGTATCAGAAACGTGTGAAATATCTGACACCTCACATTCCGTTAATATGCATACAACATCATACAACACAGACCATACATCGAAACCAACAACAAGAGTGTACGATAGTGGTACAATTAATTTAATAGCCACTGTTAGAGACACCGTCAAAGTCCACAGAAACTCAAATACCACAAATAGATATCTAGATAAGACACAGACTACAAGTACCCACGGAATGGGAAAGACACGAAATACAACTACGCAGAGTTTAAAACCTAGTCCCCCAAAACATGCGTCAGCCGAACGATTTATAGCGGTGCGCAGAAAAACACCAACTCATATTACCTTGGCAACATTGACCCCGATACTACCGATTCAGACATTTATGATTATATTACAACTGAAAGGAAAGTAAAGTGCACTAATATAAACATGTTCTACGGAAAAAATGGGTCTGCTGCAAAGGTTAACATATCGGCTGAGTTCGCCGACCAAGTCGAGAGTGAAGGGTTTTGGCCTTCCGAGATTACATTTAGGAAATGGAAAACCAAGTCCTATTTCGACAAAAATAGTCGATATACAACACAGAACTATGGGAAAGAACGAACAAACTACCCACAAAACTCACAACGAAATAGACGACGAGACAATAACTATAACAAATATGATACATACGATTATGATGACAAACACATGTCAAAAGACTCGAATGATAACACCAACAGTATATGGCGCGATGAAGATGATGAATGGAATAAAGACACTGATAGGTGGGCTAATTCCAACGTAGATAAATATTAGACAAAGTGCCGTGAATATAATATACAACAATGAGAAAAGAAGTACTTATATATTATAGTATGGCTATGCTAAGTGTAATGTTTTGGAACGTCAGGGGAATTATGTCTTCGGCATATGCACTCTCGGATATATTAGATGCAAACGATATTGACCTTTGTATAGTTGCAGAACACAAGCTATTTACCCATTCAAAGTCGTTTCTGGATAGCATTAATCATAGATATAAGTCGTATTCGGTGTGTGACAGCTCTATAGACCAATATGGCCCCGCTAAGTGTGGAAAAGGTAGCGTGGCTATTCTGTATAAAAGATCATTACAGCCATCAATCAGTGAAATAGACTGCTTGGACAGTGAGCGAATCATAGGTATAGAAATCAAACTAGTCAATACCGAACGCATCTATATAATTGGAGTGTATATGCCATCTGACAGCTACGTTTCAAACTATATTGAAACAATAACAGAACTCGAAGCCGTGATACACTTGTGCTCTGAGAAAGGAAAAATCATAGTGCTTGGTGACTTTAATGCACGCCTTCAAGGAGAATCAAACTCCATTGATAAGTATTTAGGAAAAAAATCTTTATTGCTACCACAGTTCATATTACGTAATGGCCTCATATCTGCTCAGAATAATAAAAATGATTATACATATGTAAGAAATAGATCGAAAATTGATCATATTTTCATAGAAAAGTCGTTGATGAAAGATATCACAAGCTATAATGTTTTGCCTGAATCTGAAATATTTACATCAGACCACCTACCTTTAATCATATCGGTAAATGTGAAAAAGCAAGATCAGGAAAATCATGAACATCGAATCCGTATCGCATGGGACAAATGTAACGAAAATGACTTTGAGAAGTTTCAAAATACATTGTCGAATTATCTACACACACATTCCATCTCACCAAGTCATGACCCAAATCAGACATCTGATCTCATTATATCGTCTATCCTAAGATCAGCCGATGAATGTTTACCTAAGGTTAAGTTTAATAAACATACGAAACCGTATTGGTCAAACGACCTTAAGTTAGCCCATGCCGAATCAAGACGCCTCAGGCGAGTCTGGATTAATCTAGGTCGGCCCAGAGGATCCTAACGCGAATCTTATCGAAATTACAAAGCTGCCAAAAGTAACTTTCGAAGGAAACAGCGAAGTGCCTCTAACAACTTCTTCAACAAAGCATTCGAAGAACTTGATAAAGTAGCTCAATTAGATATGAACCTTTTCTGGAAACTAGTCAGCAAGCGGAAGGGAAAAGGTTTGCGTGAATGTTCTGAAATAGTGTATAAAGATACAACTTATACGGAAGAAAATATACCAACCGGTTTCTCTGAATATTTCAAAGACACATTCCGATTCCCTCACACTTCTAAAAGTCGGCATAACTTTACTGACGATTTAGAAGCATTGATCGAACATAGTAAGCATGATAGATCAGTCGAAAAAAGCGCGGACTATGATTATAAGGTAATGGTTGCCCCAATTAATTGGGAAAACGTAGAGACACTCGCAAAGGACTTAAAACGTGGGAAAAGTCCATCACATGATTATATACTTAATGAGCATATTATTAACGGCGGTAAAACACTTTATAAAAGTTTATCGGACTTATTTAATTGTGTGTTAGACCAAGAGGTTATTCCAGAAGACTGGAGAGAAAGCCTTATAGTTCCTATCTACAAAGGAAAGGGAAAGGATAAAAACAACCCTTCGAGTTATAGACCTATATCGTTAATCCCGTGTTTTTGTAAACTATTCGAAAAGCTACTCTTAGGCAGAATACAGACATTCTTACGGTCTAGAAACACTCCGTTCCCAAACGTACAACAGCAAGGTTTCCAAAAAGATCTAAGTTGCATGACAGCAGCCTTCAATCTACAAGAAACCATATACGACATATCCGAAAAGAAAAGTCGGGTGTACGTCGCCTTTCTCGATTTTAAGGCCGCGTTCGATTCTGTGTGGCATACAGGCCTTTTCTTTAAACTAACACAATAAGGACTAAAAGGTAAAATCCTAAGGATCATAATCAATTCATATGAGAAATTAACGTGCCGTATCCGTGTAAACGGCGTGACTTCATGTACTGTAAATATACAGAAAGGCGTACGGCAGGGAGGGGTAGCTTCTACATTTTTCTATCTCGTATATATGAAAGAACTTTTACAACAACTAGAGGACTCACAATATAGTTTAAACATCGGGCATACCCTCAGATGCAGCAATCCTGCATTCGCCGATGATCTTTCCCTTATTTCCCTGACTCCGAACACGCTGCAACTCCTATTAGATATTGTCTATCGATATACCAACAGGTGGAAATTCGAAGTTAATGCGAGCAAATCTAATATAGTCGTATTTAACAAACCTAAACATGACTCGCCAATTTCTCTTATCATTGGTGATACGTATATTTTTGAAACTGATCATGCAGTACACCTTGGTATAAGACAAGACGCATCACTTAAATTAACAAATCGAATTAAAGAAAGGTGTCAAAAAGCGAAAAATGCATTTTTTGCACTTGCCGATATAGGTATGCGGTCTGATGCTTTAAACCCAATTACATCAATTAAACTATATAATAGCATAATTGTACCTACAGCATTATACGGGTGTGAGCTTTGGAATGAGATGTCACAGGCTGACACAAATACAGTGGACAAGGTACAACACTTTATTGTAAAGTCAATACAGGGTTTCAAAACCAGAACGAGATCAGATATGTGTGAATCCATGGTCGGCATACATCGTCTATCGTCAAGAATTGATATCAGAAAGTTGATGTTTCTACACAAACTTCTCAGTCTTAAAAACGGATCATTGAGTAAAAATGTATTCCTCAACAGATGCTTGTCATATATGCAAAACCCATCAAAAGTAAAAAAGGGCTTCATCCCTGACATAACGAATATACTAAGTAAGTACGGTCTTCTGCACATACTACACGCATACATTTATAATTCAGCTACGTTGCCGTCTAAATATAGTTGGAAATTGGCTGTTAAAAATGTCGTTAATGCATGTGAAACACAAAATTGGAGGTCGAGGATGAGTGCCGACCCGGATTTCATAATATTTCAACAGCTACAAACTTCAATGAGCACATGCTTACTTTATGATATGTATACCGAGTTAAGCCCAAAAGTTGTCAGAAGATTAGCCAAAGCATGGACAGCTATCCCGGGCGATACAAATCAGTATTGTAATTTGTGCTCGGAGTCCACGCCTGATGGCATTAAACATGCTCTCTGCGAATGTCCAGGATCGTTGCTTCCGAGATCACTGCTATTACAGGATATAAGACTAAACATTCACACCGAACTTGCAGACGAATTAGGCTCCGACGCCCCGGATATATTCATGTTGAAAGTCCTGGGATCGGAACCTGATACGAACATTGATGCAGAAAACAAAGCTCTACTTTGCAAACGATGTTTAACTTATGCATACAGCTATCTGAAAAATCTTATATAAGTTCTGTGTTCAGAAATGATAAAATATGCCCAATAACGGCGTGTTTTTATATATAATAACATGTGTAAATATAGCCCCAGCACTATCATTTCTTTTCATATTGTTTATTGTTAATATAGCAAAACATTGTATGTTTATTTATTGATCTCCAATAGGAGGAATTAAAAGGAATAAATAAATAAATAAATAAATAAATAAATAAATAAATATAATTTTATTCTAAGTATAAGTATAAGTAGTAGTAGCAGAAGTAGTTGCAGAAGTACTAGTACTAGCAGTATTATATAAGTGTATCTCAAGCAGTCGTAGTGAATTTACATAGAGCTTTACTTTTCTTTCAACATTACTTTTATCTTATTAATATCACACATTACGCCTTCAAGTAAAAAGGAATCATCCCAAACTTTGGCAACGTTTTCGTTGTTTACTTTGAAACCGTATATAAGGTTTCCCTCTGTTCCCAACTGTTTGCGATTCATGAGGTTGTAGAGACCATCGCATTCGACATCCTTACAACCAGGCTTAGTCGTTTTCAATTGTCCCGATGAAGGGGTTTCCTATTTAAAAATACCACGGAATCCTTCAGACGGGCACCTTGCAACAATCACGTGATATAACTATATAACGGTTCACTCTGACAGGCGTGTAAAGTTATACACAATTTACACGTTTGGCGGAGTCGAACGACAGTAATCATAGAGATTTGTTTGTGATTACATGAGCTCCTCGTGATTTTGCATAAAACCTTCATGGTATAAAAATGTTTCATTTAATGCGCATGCGTCCTATCGGTCATGTGACGACTATTCAATTCACGTGACGACTTTTCAAGTCACGTGATGAATGAAATTAAAAGCATCGAAAGCTATTTATAAACTTACCCCGTTACTGACAGGGTAGAATTTGCGATGGAAAAAGTATCGAAAACAAGAAAATCTCACCGATTATAGGGGTATGTAATATGTCAGTTATCATATTTTAATGCCCCAAATACAAAAATAACACTTATTTTCTTAAACTTGGAAATTTTCTTTTTTTTCGACAGTTGGGTACCTGGAATTCAGTCGCTTTAATGGTGGCATCAAATTACGAGTATAATCTAAAAGTTTGGGAATAGCCAACTTACTTATCCTTGGAGTAGCCATATTGGTAGGATATTCTATTTTCCAGACTATCCTGAATATTCAAAGGTCTATCTGGTATCCAACCTGACAGCAGTCTAATCTGAATAATAAAAAAGCATGTAAAGTTAATTTCATAATTTACAAAATCAATAACGAATGTAAATCAATAACCTATGCCCAATTGGACGTCTGGAATCAAGGAAACTATAAAATGAATGTTCATCCAAATACTCTATCTGTGTACTCCCCTTATATACAATTATTTATATATTTACTCCACTCCCGAATTATATTTCAGAAAATATAAACGGTGATGATATAGGTGTTTGAGGTATGATAAAACGGTACTAAATAAGAGCATCGCCGACGATACAAATCCCCTCCCACGGTCATGTTGTAGAGACATATTTAGTCGCTGTCACCTTGACATTTGACCTACTTCAGTGAAACATGAACCAGTCCAAATTGTGTATAGAGTATGCAAGTAATTCCGTCCACAAATTAAAATGCTTAAACAATGACCCCGTTTTGTACAGAGATAATATAGTCACTGTGACATTGATCTTCGAACTAGGTTAGTAAATCTAACAAATTCCCAAGATATCTTTACACTGCAACTGTGCGTGAGGCATGTAGAAATTCCATCCACAAATGAAAAGGCGTCACCTTTTAGACAGACATATTATAGATCTTTGATGAGATGCAGGCTGTATGCTTAGCGAACGTTTTTGTTTTATAAAGTTTAAATAAGGTAACACTCTAGCATTATATCAACTTTAAGGCAACGTAACCATTTCCATTCTTTGTAAATTTGATTCCAAGATATGTGAAACTGTCCACTACTTCAACTATTTCAGTATTGATAAACCAATCATAATTTAAGGATTGTCTCCTTTTTTCAGAAATAAATTCTTTAGTATTTTTAACATTATGGTTAGGCCATATTTTGTAGAATATACCTTCAAACTATCTTAAAGGGACTGTAAACTAGACTTATCAGTTGTTAAAAGAGCAATATCGTCCACAAATATCAACATATATATAGATAGAAGATGTAAATCAGATTCAGTGAGATAATAAAATTCATATTCTCGCTTATTTCATTAACAAATAAAATGTATACAATAGGTGAAAGAGGTCCCTCTTGTTTAAAACCTATCGAAACATCAAAGAAATCGAACAAATTGAGATCAGTAGATCTTACACATGAAGACAATTTATTATATATATATTTCATAATGTTTACAATTTTGTTACTAATACCAAGTTTCAGTAGTTTTTGCAATAGATACCTATGGGGAACAGTATCGAAACATCTTTTGTAGTCCACAAAAGTGCAAAATAATTAGCTTTTACTTGCAATTATGTTTTATTTGATGCTATGACGAATAAAATTGCAATCAACTGTGCTCCTTTTATCTCTGAAACCTAACTGACAATCATTGTATACATATAGATTCATTTTTACAAAAAGCATTAAGTCTATTCCTCAAACTCAATGAGAATATTTTATCGACAGCACATTATTAATGTTATTCCCCTATAGTTAGAAGGGTCATCTGAGTCTCCCTTTTTGTAAATTGGAACTATTATTTCTTTCGTCCATAATTCTGGATATTCTCCGCTTTCATAAATATGGTTAAATATGATCACTAAAAAAAGGTGAAATAAAATAAATTGCATTTCTTTTCACCATCCCATACTATCTTCTGATAAAATACAGATTCATGGCTATTTGTGTCATTTAAATCCGCATCCATAGAAAATACAATCGGACAATGATCGGAATGTTCCGCAAGGTCCTTCACTTCAAATGTCTAATCTTATCGAAATTACCCGTTATGTAAACTTCACCCAAATCACAGTAGCTCCTTATATCGTCACTAATCTGTGCAAAGAACTCATAGTCAAACAGATCTAATTCCACATTGTTATATACAGTCGAATCTTCTGGAGGTATATACGTTACACACAAAAAAATAGTCTTTATCAACATTAAAGAGACTTTTGTGTAACCTAAACCATAACATTCCATTATGATTCACTTTAATAAGGTCAATTGTCCAGTTTAACCATGTTTTGTTATATACTATAATATCACCACTAAATCGTTTAGCCTTTTTGTTCGGTCTTGGTCAATGACAACTAATTTGAAGCGTTGGATATTCCAGCATGCCATGTTTCTGTAAGCAAAAGTAGGTCGTAATCACTAACCAATTTAATGTGAAGTCATTATCATCAACTTTTGTCCGTAAACCCTTAACATTCTACTGTAAAATAGTAAATTGCCGTTTGCTCGTTTCTCATTTTCTGGTACCAGAAGTACCGGAATCTGTGCTAAAAGCAGGTGGAGGGTAATTGACTGAGAACATATGTCCGTTGATGTACAGTTTGCCATAAGAGAGAACTGGTTTTCATTATTGTACTTGCTTTATAGTGTTTTTAAACAAGGTTACCTATATCTGATCATGAGAGAATAAACAGGTCTTTCAACGAAGAAAGACAGTTCATGAAGTAAGACTTATCATGCATATTAAATGTGATCAATAACGATATTCTTTTTGATTTGTAATATGTTGAAATGTAATTAAAGCAATAATAACTTTATTTCATCATTTTATTTGTGTTTGTTCATTGCTTTGACAGCTATACTATCAACTTATTTAATCCGTTCCACGGGAAAACCAACATTATGAACTCTGCAGTCAGCGCAGGTTAATCCGGGCCGATACACTCATTCTCAGGGGGATAGAGGTATTGAGAAATGATTCTTGAAACAGAAAATGCACAGGAGGCGAAAAGTGTCTGTCCGGGTTAACCTGCGCGGCATGCTTTAAATAGAGTCAACACTTTTGGTTTTCTGGTTGCACGGCACATTTATATTTTAGAAAAGTTATATAAGAGATGCTAGACTTATGTCCTTTATAGTGTTATATTATTCTGGTCAATATTTATAAGTGTTGCAAGTGTGAACTTAATCCTATTTCAACAGAAATATATCATAAATTCATGCAACACTTGAATGACAGACGGACAGACAGACAGACGACAAACAATTGATCCGTAAACATTTTGATAAAACGTACCCCTGACACAGTCTGTCAGTACTATCTGAAACTATACAAATTTAATAATGATACAGAGGTTACCATACTGTTGGGAAAGGAGTAATTGTTCGGTTTCTTATATTCTCACAGTGTTTTTAAACGTATTCTGCCGTAAAGGAGATCAGAAGTCGTGAATATCATGTAGAAGATTCAATTAAGCATCAAATTAATAGTTAATGAATTTCAAACCTTTCGAGAATAAATAAATTATTTTACGCCAATTGTGTTTTTCTATAGTGTCTTTTACTTCCTTAAACAATGATTTATATCAAGATGCTTTCCTAATTAGAGGAAGCTTATTTGTCATAGACGAGCAGGTAAACAAATGGGCCATATATTCATTTAGGTTTCACTATATGAAAATAAGAGTAATTGTTTATTTTGATATTATTCCGTCTTGTTTCGATTCGAAAAGCGGATGCAGTATATAACTACGTTAACACACACAAACGTTATAAAGAGCGCCTCTTCTAAATATAATGAGTTTTACTATTAGCCTACTAGTTTTACATTGTAAATATTTTTGTCTGTCGTCGCACGAATTGTCATATCAATAGAAATCTACCCTTCATGTCTATTTATAGAGATAGCTTTTTGTATGCAGGATTTTTCTGGTAGTACGTGGTGTGCATTACCTATACGTCAGTGACTACACTCTATCTAGGGCCCGTTTGTTGCGCATAAACTAATTTTGGTTTAAAACTAGTTTCGTAAACCATCCATTTGTTGATCAAACCAGTTTTTCCATTTGTTTACACAAACTTAAAACTGTTTTCTTAAACCTATCAAACCGCTCTCGAATGTGGTATAGGAGGTTTGGTGTAGATATTAGACTGTTGAAACCTTAAACCACAAACTAAAACCAGTTTAAGTGAAACAAATTGGCTCACAGTTTCACTCTTCTTATTGTCACAGTACGGTATTCATTTGTGACTTGTATGAGTTATTGGCGTTCTAAATAAGTTTATTTAATACAGTGTCAACAAAATTAAGATGGATTTAAGAACTTCTACGCCGATTTAGCAGAGTATGTGTTTGACTCGTTATTTTGTAGAGTTCTTCTGCCAAAAGAACTGACCCAACGCAAAATAATGTGCAATAACCTATAAATAGCCCAACGAAGTAAAATTAAATCGCACGATCAAAAGGTCAAACAGAGGATAGAAAGTAACCGTATCGGTGATAACTCAACATATCAATGTAGTGAAGTGTGTATGAAATCGAACGCAAAAATTACCTACGAGTCGCGTACAGCGAATTGAGGCTGGTAATCTCCATGTTTGGTATACAATAGAGTAATGAAGTTGAGAATTTAGGTGGGATTTCCATCTTATTGCTTTCGTCAGCGATAACATGTACACGTACTATTCTCAATTCAATATCAATTGTGTATTGTATTGTATACTTTATGTATACAGTCACTTAAATTACCCAATATAACTTCTAACAGCAAATAAAAGTGTCGCCTTTTCAGTTGTACGTCCATATATAATTTAGTTAAGTTTTAGTTTAGCTTAATAATCTTCCATTGGGCCTAACCATGCCACAATGATGCCATTACGGTGGTGCAACAAGATTCGTCTTCCCCATACGTAACTCATTAATGGTATCAAATAAGTGAAAACAGTTCTAAGGGTGCTGATTTATTCCATGTTATCTTTGAATGATAGAATAACACGCAAATACGACAACTTAAGAATTGCCGTTCTGAGGTAGTGGCACATTAGCGCACCTGAAACACACACACACACACACACACACACACACACACACACACACACACAATCACATACGTGTATGGACCATCAATTGAGAACACTTGATTTTTCACAACCAAATGAGGACCTTTTTCACCGCATATATTTCGGCATTGTTAATGCACTATAACCTTGTATATTTTTTCTTCATAAACTAAATCACTTTAGAATAAAAAATATTTCAATATCTACGGAATTGACAAAACACAGTGAACTGAGGACATAGTTCCCAATGGTGCGAACATTCCACTGAGGATGTCGATCCAACTGAAGACACCAAACACACACCGGCTATTGAGAACGCGCACAATGTATACCTGCAATTGGGGACACGTGTTATTTTATCAAATACATCTTGTAATACCCCTTTCATAAAGAAAAAATATGCCGCAGAGAACTTTACATACATCTTGTAAAAAGATATAGAAAATCTCTAAAAATATAAGTATAAAAATTGAACAGAATAGTAAACATTGTGACAAACGGAGAATTGCTCGTTATAAGAAATTTCTTCTTTTGCCAATATGTTTCTCTCAAGTCGTCTGCTACAAATGCGTGAACATGCATATACAAGTCGGAAAGAGTCCACGCTATGTTAAGAACACGTTTTGCCAATTTTGCTATCACTATCTTTGGACTACTTTCAAAATTGTTGAAAACGGTGTTTAAGCCTAATTAATCAATTAATTATTTTTCCCCGTTATTCTCTGATCATTTGATAAAATATCACCATCGTCCTAAAATATATGACGCTAAAATAATCGCGATTTGACTTGATCCGCGGTACATATTGCTTGTCGAATAGCTTCTGTAGATTTATGATTTCATGATTTAACCCTTCCCACATACAAACGTTTTTTGACGCCTCTGCAGCAGACAAAGTTTGATAATGGTGGCAAAAGAAAAAAATGCTCATAAAAACTTTCATTTAAAGAGAGTTTCCATAGTTTTGAATAAAAGTTTTCGAAATCGTCTGCTGCTGATTTGTCATATGTGGAAATAATTGAAATCTAGTCGATTGGTTTTCTGTATGACCCGGCGGGGATCGATCCTGCACCGATGCGGAGAGGCAGAGAGAGGTCTCGGGCATATGGTGCACATTAATATGACATAGCGTGGCAGTGCATATTTAGCCATTATGTACACTGATGTTCGTACAGCACGGCCCGTTATGGTCGCTATGTGGGTTTCACTATCATAAAACATTTCAAATTTCATAATTATATACGATATCTAATATCACCTCACTTTCAAAGTTCTTTTGGTCTGTTTCTCACTTACATTTATTCTGCAGCAGACGACTTCAAAATCGTCTTGGCAAAAACATTAAAAAATATTTTAAATAATAGCATAATCATTAAATAGGAAATAAGATTTGAAAATATTGTAGCAAATGGTGAAAGTGCTCATTATGGGCAATTTTACCTTTCAAATGTCGTCTGATGCGGTTACGTGTACACCAAATTGTGTCTTCAGGTGGGAAATGGTTATTCGGAGTATCAGTGCATAATCATAAATAACTCTTTTCATTCGTGTATAAAGGTTCACAAAGGGAACCATAATATATACAGTTTTCTTATCTCATCTTATCATGTCTCTTTTTCTAATTGTGTTCAAGTAGAGAATGCTAACTGCAGTTATGCAGTTATGCAAGATGTTATCAAACGGTTTTAAACTCGACATATCAGTAAATCCATCCATCTTTTTTCTTGGGGACTTAATTTTCTATTGACCATTCATTTCTTAGATATGTGTATACATATTTAACTTGTGTTTTAGGGTAAAGAGCTTCTTTTCAGTGAAATGAGTTTGCAAAATAATCTAGATATTGGGTGATTTAAATGATAAAAGATGGTTTTAAATTATTCTTTAGTGATGAATTCACCATGCTATGAATAAATCAAATTTTCTAAAGATGCATACATTTTGTCATTTTGATTTATAAAATGTTTATAAATTCAAAAGGTTTTAGATGATTTAACTCTTTCAGCGCAAATGGCAATAAGGAAGTTTTGTCTCACATGAAAACAGCATTGAGTTATCAAAATATTCCAAATCTCTTAAAACATGAACAATTGAGTCGCCCGATCTTGAACATGGACTAGTCCATCAGTTCTTTGGAAAGACCCCGCTGAATAAGTTAAAACGTACATTTATGGATACATCTGTATTTATCCTGTCGTTTTATCATGTTAAAGGTTGAGTAGGAAAGTTTTAGTTGAATTGTGTAACCAAGGGAAAATGCATTTCGAAGTTTTACATAACTGTGCGATCAGTGAAAATGATCTATGGCTAACGCTTTTGCCAAGCATATCAAACAGGTATACAAACCAAATCATAATATTATTGAAGGACATTCTGAAAAGCATATACATGTACTAGAAAGCCTTGATTTAGATCAACGTCAATCTACATCCCAAAACTCACAACCTAGTAATGGACAGCACTTTTGAAACAATAGAAATCACAAAGCAAATAAAAACCCTTAAGAAGGAAAAATCGGTAATGAAAAAAGTCCAGTAAAATCAGAAGCAAAATGGCCGAAAAAAAAGTCCTATGGGGTTGAGATTTGATATGCGAAAAATAGTAAGATTGTACTGAATTCTCGCTTTTTTATCTCTTATGATGTGTTCGAACGTGTAACATTTAACGCTTTAACACGTATTAGGAGCTCAATAATATATAGGTTACGAAATGAAAGGATTAAAATATTTTAAGCAGATTTGAGGCATGAGTGTGTCCCATATCTTAAAATGTTACGTTTTCGACTGATAATCAAAGGTGTTCTTTGTCTAAACAAAAAAACTTGTTCAAGATAGCACCTATTAGACTTTCAAAGATATTGCACTGTTGCAAATTATATTGAGCAATATTAGGAGCTCAATAAGATATAGGTTACAAAACGCCCAAAACTCTTTCGGGTACGAAACAGCCGATATATTTTCGGGTATGAAACAACCAACTTATTTTCGGGTACGAAACAGCCAATATATGTTTGGGTACGAAACAACCAATTTATTTTCGGGTAGGAAACAGCCAATTTGTTTTCGGGTGCTTATTATGATGCTAAATCATTGTTTATATTGGTCTTTTTCTGTACTTAATAAATACACTAAATGAAATTGAGAACCCTCAATATATATATCCCTTTAAACCTTCGTGTCGTTTACTAGAATTAAGTACAATAACTTAGTAACATCAAACAAATTTTCTGATAGTTAACACAAACAAAGTGCTGGAAATTGAGTCTGTAGACTGTAAGAGGCGATTTTCAAAAAAAAATGGAAGGAAGGGGAAACTCCTCCGGTAAACACCCCTTTCGCAGCCCCAATGTTCAATACCTTCCTACGCGCCTGTTTGGCTAAACATCATTAAATTAAAAAGCATGGACAGAATTTTAGAATGTCTATTTGACTATCTATTAGTCATGATAAAGAGTGACTCTTATCATGACTTATACCCTGAGTCCAAGGACACATTACTGATAATTTCTAGAGAAAACCCCATGTGTTTTCTTTTCTTTTTTGTTTACCTGCTCAAAATACTGAATTTGGCGAACCATATTGTTTCATAAAATAATCAATGACTTTCTAACAAACAATTATTTTATCCAACTGGTCAGTCATACATTACTGGTCTTAGCTACACTTCTTTCATACCCCTATGAACAACAACAACAACAACAACAACATTGTTAGCATTTACCAGGCAGGCTTTATTAGTACAGGACTGAGGAACAAGTAATCATTAACAGATTCTTCTGGTCAAGTATTAAATCAACATTAGTTATATAAACCTTGATATATCGAACAGATCTATAAACAATATGAGCTTTTAATGCGGTCGACTGGCCCAGGAACAACCAGAGATAAAAACATCTTTTGGATGAAATAACTCTGGAAACCTGTGTCCGGACGTCAAATGCCATACCGCGAAGCGCCGGACCTTACTTTGCTCTAGACAAATGCAATATGCACTCTATAAGTGCGCAATAATACCTTTAGTAGTACATGGTGACTTAAACAAGTATAAATATTGTCCCTTTCAAATCTCAAAGGACTTCAATTATTTAAAATAATCGACTTTCATCTAAAGTAATGTATAAAGAAAAACGAAATCATTAATGAAATTGAAATTGAACACGTCTTGCCTGTACGTGACTGACTTGTAGAATGATTTGCCTACTCAAATTGCGCACGGGTTCACCCGTGCGTAAACAACTCACAATTCAAATCACGTGTCGCTGAGACAACATTTTCTCTCTATACTTCGCACCGCGAGAAAATACTTTTCTGTTACTCATACTATACATTATTTACATGTGAATCTTAAAAGCAAAAGGTATACTTCTTTTATTAAGTAGAGATAGTTTCCATGTTGAATAATCATTACTGTACAGAAATCGCAGTCCTTAAATTTTCTTAGAAAAGTTGTACAAGTATGGTCGCGAAAATACATGACATATTTTATTTATCACGACTTATTAAAAAATCCATTTCTTACATAATCATGATTGTACATTTATCGGATTTATTGCAACATAATCACACATAATTTGTACAAAAAGATGCAACTTATAACGTAGCCTATTTGAAAATCAAGATTGCTTACGATGCTGTCTGGTGTTTACCGCCAAATGAGGCAACGAGTGCGAAACTAAAAATATGGCGATTTTCATAATCAACACACATGACCGACACACCCGACCAATGACACCTCCGACTAAGGCCGAATTTATTTTTATATATATTTTTTACGTTTTAGCCCAAAACGAGCATTTTAAGAGTAATTTATATTTTTGTCAAATGAGGACGTCCTCACTTGTCCGAAATGTTCTCAGTCGCTGCTGTTATTTCTAAGAAATGTCCTCAGTACACACGCGCACACACACACACACACACACACACACACACACACACACACACACACACACACACACACACACACACACACACACACACACACACACCACACACACATACATGTGATTGGTGTCAAATGGGGACATGTGTATGAACCTTATCAAATGGGGACTTCATTCAGAACGTGTCTAGAGTCCATAAGTGTACAGTTATAGATAGTGTCTGACACATTATTTCCGTTTTTATTACTTAAAAGCCTGATATAAAGGTTTTTTAAAATGTGTTGAATGATGGTCAAATGGGGACACACACAATGTGATGAATGATGGTTAAATGGGGACACACACAATGTGATGAATGATGCTCAAATGGGGACACACACAATGTGATGAATGATGGTTAAATGGGGACACACACAATGTGATGAATGATGGTTAAATGGGGACACACACAATGTAATGAATGATGCTCAAATGGGGACACACACAATGTGATGAATGATGGTTAAATGGGGACACACACAATGTGATGAATGATGGTTAAATGGGGACACACACAATGTGATGAATGATGCTCAAATGGGGACACACACAATGTGATGAATGATGGTTAAATGGGGACACACACACAGTGTGATGAATGATGGTTAAATGGGGCCACACACAATGTGATGAATGATGCTCAAATGGGGACACACACAATGTGATGAATAGTGTTTAAATGGGGACACACACACAATGTGATAAATGATGCTCAAATGGGGACACACACAGTGTGATGAATAGTGCTTAAATGGGGACACACACACAATGTGATGAATAGTGCTTAAATGGGGACACACACACAATGTGATAAATGATGCTCAAATGGGGACACACACAATGTGATGAATAGTGCTTAAATGGGGACACACACACAATGTGATAAATGATGCTTAAATGGGGACACACACAATGTGATGAATGATGCTTAAATGGGGACACACACAATGTGATGAATGATGCTTAAATGGCGACACACAGACAATGTGATGAATGATGCTTAAATGGGGACACACACAGAAACACATTTGAAATAATGGTATAGATGGTAACTGTGACATTTCTCCGATAGTTGGCTTGGTGTACAAACTATAAAGAAAATGGCTCACGTGCATGAATAATTTAATTGAAATGAGAAAGTAATAACAAAAATCCACTATATGATAACAAATCAACAATGCATTTGAAAAACAACACCATAATGCACTAATAGTAACTTAAAAGCCTATAATGTGTTGTTTACAATTGTCAAGATATTTTTTGTAAAACTCTAATAAAATGGCATATAACTTAAGCCACAATGATTGTGTCGAATTTCACTCAGATCATCAGAGACATATAAATGTACATTTATATGTCTCTGGTTTAATCAACCTCACAACGTTAAAGTAAATTTAGGTACAAAGTCAAGTAAACAATTAGACAGACTCAGTTGATATGTACGCAAATGATTATCGTGCGATATTGTTTAAATTTTCAAGGCTGCGAATTTTTCATTTTTGCAATTAAAGGCCTTGAGTTTGAAGCTGCAGATATTCTCATGAAAAGCTAGTTGGCTAGAAGGATCTTCTTATGTGTCCATGCTATAGGAATTATCTAGCTATACTATAGTAGGAATATTAATTTTCACTGTTTTGTCTTGCATTTTCAGAAATTATCATAAATTTACAGTGCAAGAACGCAGATATAGTTTCGTGCTATTACCAGAAACATTCAGTGGGCTCATCACGTTAATATATCTTTGGTAAATTAATTGCTTATTAAGCAACTTACTAGTGCAAATTACATCCATGCATAATTAGCAAAGTCTTTGAAAAAAACCAGTTTCAAATATTATAAAAGCGCTGAAAACTCTGTTGGTATAGGGCATATGTAAGTTGAAAATATTTGGCATAGATAATATGGACAAACATTATTGAAACAATGAAACATGACCTTTAAACAAACCAAACCAAAAATGAGTGAAGCAACACACATCGCCTGCAAATAACAAATGCCTAACTTATCAAAGTTTTATCCTTTTCTTGTTTAAACAAAATAAATCACGAAGGACAAAAGACTGAAAAGAAAACTGAGTAGCGACCCTTAATTAAAATATTTCCAGTTCAGAAATCACTAAAGATCCCCAATGTATATTGTAATTATGCTGATAAATGAAAAACAATCGAAAGCATGCTAGAGTTATGTTTATTTTGTTCTGCACATCTGTAGCTCTGAGTTTCCTATACACCAATTCTTTAATTAATACATTGGACATTTATTGAGACAATAACCGAAGAAAAGAAAAAAATGAGTTATACTCTTAAAAGACCAGATCAGATTTGTGTTCAAAATATTGTTTCGATCTCTTAATCCTAATGTATACATGTGACGACTTTGAACTGGATCTGCGAAACAGAAACAAAGTTAATGCAAGCTGTAACGGACAGACGGACAGATTGATGAACACAAAGACAGACGTACTTATAAAGTGTATTTGTGGGGTTATTTCGTTTGATATTTTCTTGTGGGATGCAATCCACAAATGTATGCTATTCATTTCGCAATTACATCCCTTTTACGGATTGATTTACATTAATATGCAAATAAGATATCCGTTATAAAAGAAACACTATATATATCTCTCTCTAAGTGTCTTTATAAAGATGGTGAATGGGCTTGAGGATAAACACGCACCCCACAAGTACTCTCTCAGTCGCTCCGGACAAAGTGCAACGCTTGATAAGCACTCATTAACGAAACAGCCCGGCCGGGTAGCTCAATTGGTAGCGTATCTGACTCGTGATCTGGAGGTCACGGGTTCGATACCCGGTTGCGGCGCATTATTTCGGGCGATTTCTCCATTGCCTCTCACGTCTGATCTATGTGAGAAAGTAGTCAGTGGCTTCGAAAGAATGTTGTGTAAGTACTGGTATGGGTAAGCCAGGAAAACATGGGTAGGTGCACTGATCGCCGTGATATGACCATCGCTGTTGAAAGCGGCGTTAAACTCCAAACAAACAAACACAATGTGATAAATGATGCTCAAATGGGGACACACACAATGTGATGAATAGTGCTTAAATGGGGACACACACACAATGTGATAAATGATGCTTAAATGGGGACACACACAATGTGATGAATGATGCTTAAATGGGGACACACACAATGTGATGAATGATGCTTAAATGGCGACACACAAACAATGTGATGAATGATGCTTAAATGGGGACACACACAGAAACACATTTGAAATAATGGTATAGATGGTAACTGTGACATTTCTCCGATAGTTGGCTTGGTGTACAAACTATAAAGAAAATGGCTCACGTGCATGAATAATTTAATTGAAATGAGAAAGTAATAACAAAAATCCACTATATGATAACAAATCAACAATGCATTTGAAAAACAACACCATAATGCACTAATAGTAACTTAAAAGCCTATAATGTGTTGTTTACAATTGTCAAGATATTTTTTGTAAAACTCTAATAAAATGGCATATAACTTAAGCCACAATGATTGTGTCGAATTTCACTCAGATCATCAGAGACATATAAATGTACATTTATATGTCTCTGGTTTAATCAACCTCACAACGTTAAAGTAAATTTAGGTACAAAGTCAAGTAAACAATTAGACAGTTGATATGTACGCAAATGATTATCGTGCGATATTGTTTAAATTTTCAAGGCTGCGAATGTATGGAGTACTGATGTGAGAAAACCAAGAAACACATTTGTAGGTGAACTGGCCACCGTGATGTAACTGAAAAAATGTTAAAAATGGCGTTACATCCAATCAATCGATGTTGAAATTAACTTATCTCTAATTTGTAGATTTAATTTCAATTTCCTAGTTGGGTCGACATAGATTTTTGTTTTTTTAAGTTTTACATTTCAACATTATTTCAGTTATATCACGGCGACAGTGTACTTAATCATTATCCGGGTAAACAAACCAGTACCAGGCTAGAAATGGTGCCTTGCCCAAGGGCAATTCACCATGACCGTAGCGATGGGACTGGGATCGAACCCGGGACAATCGGTTTCGAATACCCCGACGTTAACCACTCGACAACAGCGGATTCCCCGACATACAGCGACACATGAGAATATTCAACACAAAACGCGACCTGTTTTACCAACGATTTCCCAATAGTGGTGAAACCATTAGTACCATTGTTTCATTACTCTTTGGTAGAATTAGAAAAGGTTAGAATAATAACTGTTGACAAATATTTTCGTAATCTAGGTTATAGAACAAAAATTGAGATTCATGTTTCAAAGCATTGTTGGAAAGGAGGAATTGCTCATTTCAGCAATTTTTCCGTTTGCAAATATACTTTCAATTCAAGGATGATATTTATTCATGATCCCTGGGTAAACAAACCTGGACTAGGCTGGAAAATGTGCCTTGCCCAAGGGCACTCCACCATGACCGAATTGCCGCGACTGGGGATCGAACCAGGAAACGTGTTTGAAAGCATTGTGTGAATATATATTTAGGATTTCAACAAAAGCTCCATTTTCAACAATATTTTCAGTATTCGAACGTTTATATTATGACGGAAAGAGTTCCGCTTACAGACGCTTGCATCTGCAGTAGACGACAATCGAAAACATTGTGACAAAAGGAGAAAATACTTATCATAGGTAATTTCTACTTTTGACACAATGATTTTAACCCCTTTCAATAATTTTCTATTTAAAGTGATTTGCACTTTTCTCTATATAAGTCGACAGCTGTAAATTAATGAGGTCACAGCACGGTTGGCGTTACCTAGAACCACTGACATTGAGGTCAATCATAGTTCTGAGTGTGTTCTTGACTTTGTTAAAGTTGTTTACCCTCGCACTCGGCAATAATGCCATTTGGCGAGAAGCTGTTGTTTCCTTCAATTATTAATTTACAATAAGCAGATTGACTATTTTTCTGTTTGCAGATTATTTTCTATTAGTTATTATCTATTACTTGGTTGGGGATGGGGGTATAAAAATTATTATAAAATGATATACATGATTAATTCTATTTTTTTAATCTACTATAGATGAATAAAGATGACTAAGTCCATTATTTTTCCTTATTAAAAATATACTAAATTGGCTGTTGTAATATGGTTACATAATCTTATGTGATCAATTGTTGTTAACATAGATAGATTAAAAAAAAAAAAATAGAGAAGATATCTACATTTGATAAAAAAAAAAGCAAATAATAAAGGAAAAGTACAACAAAAAGTATAACTATTCGAATCGAATATCAACTGGGTTATTTTTATTTCTGTGATGTTAGCCATTTTGAGGATGGTGCTCCTCCTGATCACATTGATATCCGCTCATTCAAATATGCAACTATTCGGAAGAATTTGAATGGGCCGTGTCTCAATGAGATCCTTGGTCTGATGTATGTGCCCTTGTGTTGGTTGATGTTCAATTTTGATTTCCACCGCACGATTGCCTACTGTTGTTTAGTTATTTAACAAGTCGCTAAGCCGTAATATTATCCCCATCCACTGAGCTGAGGATAGTACTAAAGTTTTTCGTTGTTTGGATTGAATTGCGTGACAGACTCAGGGCGTTTTGTGTTACAATCGTGCAGTGGAAATTAGTTATAAATACATAACAGTGTTACACTATTGAACTGTCAAATATAGTAGGTTATAAACTGTACACATATTTATTACGAAGTTGGAATCCCGACCGCCACTTATTTAAAAAATAGATATGTTTTAAGAAATATTGCATATAAACAGTCAACAAACAACCCCAAGTAGGGCCTATACAAAACTAAGTATCTACGTTCCATATAAGTGGCGGTCGGTAAAAAGATTTAATAAAAATAAAAATAAAAACAAGATACATATATTTATAATGTAGAGTGACGGGATCTTATCACAAAATAGGGTATTGGACGAACTCTCTTATAAAAAAAAAAAAAAAATAGACCTGTATTGGACTGAGGAAGGGATTCGTTCCTCATTGCACTGTTGTGTAACGTTTAGTAATGAGATATGTGCAATGATTCTCGTACTATCCGATAATGGACCCCCAAACAGCGGGGACGTTGTCGAGAATCATTGCCCATATCGACGTCTAATCTCAGCTCCACTATTTTATTCTAAAAGTGTAATATAGCTTTTATAAAATTAAATAGTGGATTCAGGTTTCCTTTACTGTAAAAAAAAAGTTCTCCAAAAAGTAAAGTTGTACAGCGCAAACCACTGAACACAATACTGGCTGATCTAAGCTCCACTTATTTTTTTAAATTAAGAATAGTCGAATTGTTTAAATTATTATGATTTAAGGGAGAACACTCTTAAACGGGAGAATTCTTAAAATGGTCTAAAAATAGGTTCCCTGAACACGAGGTTTGTTTATATATTAAATGTCGGTAAAAATGTGTAAATAAATGGATTTAAATTAATTATCTGGATTAAAATAAGTATTTAAATACATCATGGTCCCAAAAAATGTAAAGATTGTTTGGATCTATATGTTTAAAGTAATTTAAATTGTTGATTCTAGTTGGCTATAGACAAGATAAAATTTCGGCCAGTAAAGATTTGTTTTTAGCAAAGAAATAATTGAGAGTTCGTCCGTTTCAGGTTACATAGGGTGTATTGGGATAGAGCTTTCGATCACCAAGCGAATCCTTTTGGAGAGTATTCTGACCAGTGGTCATATAATTAGGGCTACGACCAATGGTTTGTGTAAGAAATTAACGCATCCCAAGAGGGAAAAGGTATGAGTGACTCTCAGACTAGGTCAGTAATGAATGACTCTCAGACTATGTCAGTAATGAATGACTCTTGGACTAGGTCAGTAATGACTCTCAGACTATGTCAGTAATGAATGACTCTTGGACTAGGTCAGTAATGACTCTCAGACTATGTCAGTAATGAATGACTCTTGGACTAGGTCAGTAATGACTCTCAGACTATGTCAGTAATGAATGACTCTTGGACTAGGTCAGTAATGACTCTCAGACTATGTCAGTAATGAATGACTCTCAGACTATGTCAGTAATGAATGACTCTTGGACTAGGTCAGTAATGACTCTCAGACTATGTCAGTAATGAGTGACTCTCAGACTAGGTCAGTAATGACTCTCAGACTATGTCAGTAATGAATGACTCTCAGACTATGTCAGTAATGACTCTCAGACTATGTCAGTAATGAATGACTCTTGGACTAGGTCAGTAATGACTCTCAGACTATGTCAGTAATGAATGACTCTTGGACTAGGTCAGTAATGACTCTCAGACTATGTCAGTAATGAATGACTCTTGGACTAGGTCAGTAATGAGTGACTCTCTGTCTATGTCAGTAACGATTGTCTCTAGGACTAGGTCAGTAATGAATGACTCTTGGACTAGGTCAGTAATGAATGACTCTTGGACAAGGTCAGTAATGAGTGACTCTTGGACTAGGTCAGTAATGAATGACTCTTGGACTAGGTCAGTAATGAATGACTCTTGGACAAGGTCAGTAATGAGTGACTCTTGGACTAGGTCAGTAATGAATGACTCTTGGACTAGGTCAGTAATGAATGACTCTTGGACAAGGTCAGTAATGAATGACTCTTGGACTAGGTCAGTAATGAGTGACTCTCAGACTAGGTCAGTAACGATTGTCTCTAGGACTAGGTCAGTAATGAATGACTCTTGGACTAGGTCAGTAATGAATGACCCTTGGACTATGTCAGTAATGAGTGACTCTTGGACTAGGTCAGTAATGAATGACTCTTGGACTAGGTCAGTAATGAGTGACTCTTGGACTAGGTCAGTAATGAATGACTCTTGGACTAGGTCAGTAATGAATGACTCTTGGACTAGGTCAGTAATGAGTGACTCTCAGACTAGGTCAGTAACGATTGTCTCTAGGACTAGGTCAGTAATGAATGACTCTTGGACTAGGTCAGTAATGAATGACCCTTGGACTATGTCAGTAATGAGTGACTCTTGGACTAGGTCAGTAATGAGTGACTCTTGGACTAGGTCAGTAATGAGTGACTCTTGGACTAGGTCAGTAATGAATGACTCTTGGACTAGGTCAGTAATGAGTGACTCTCTGTCTATGTCAGTAACGATTGTCTCTAGGACTAGGTCAGTAATGAATGACTCTTGGACTAGGTCAGTAATGAATGACTCTTGGACAAGGTCAGTAATGAGTGACTCTTGGACTAGGTCAGTAATGAATGACTCTTGGACTAGGTCAGTAATGAATGACTCTTGGACAAGGTCAGTAATGAATGACTCTTGGACTAGGTCAGTAATGAGTGACTCTCAGACTAGGTCAGTAACGATTGTCTCTAGGACTAGGTCAGTAATGAATGACTCTTGGACTAGGTCAGTAATGAATGACCCTTGGACTATGTCAGTAATGAGTGACTCTTGGACTAGGTCAGTTATGAATGACCCTTGGACTAGGTCAGTAATGAGTGACTCTCAGACTAGGTCAGTAACGATTGTCTCTAGGACTAGGTCAGTAATGAATGACTCTTGGACTAGGTCAGTAATGAATGACCCTTGGACTATGTCAGTAATGAATGACTCTTGGACTAGGTCAGTAATGAATGACTCTTGGACTAGGTCAGTAATGAATGACCCTTGGACTAGGTCAGTAATGAATGACTCTCAGAATAGGTCAGTAATGAGTGTCAGACTATGTCAGTAATGAGTGACTCTCTGTCTATGTCAGTAACGATTGTCTCTTGGACTAGGTCAGTAATGAGTGTCAGACTATGTCAGTAATGAGTGACTCTCAGACTATGTCAGTAACGATTGTCTCTAGGACTAGGTCAGTAATGAGTGACTCTCTGTCTATGTCAGTAACGATTGTCTCTAGGACTAGGTCAGTAATGAGTGACTCTCTGACTATGTCAGTAACGATTGTCTCTAGGACTAGGTCAGTAATGAATGACTCTTGGACTATACATGTCAGTAACGATTGTCTCTAGGACTAAGTCAGTAATGAATGACTCTTGGACTAGGTCAGTAATGAGTGACTCTCTGTCTATGTCAGTAACGATTGTCTCTAGGACTAAGTCAGTAATGAATGACTCTTGGACTAGGTCAGTAATGAGTGACTCTCTGTCTATGTCAGTAACGATTGTCTCTAGGACTAGGTCAGTAATGAATGACTCTTGGACTAGGTCAGTAATGAATGACTCTTGGACTAGGTCAGTAATGAGTGACTCTTGGACTAGGTCAGTAATGAATGACTCTTGGACTAGGTCAGTAATGAATGACTCTTGGACTAGGTCAGTAATGAATGACTCTTGGACTAGGTCAGTAATGAGTGACTCTCAGACTAGGTCAGTAACGATTGTCTCTAGGACTAGGTCAGTAATGAATGACTCTTGGACTAGGTCAGTAATGAATGACTCTTGGACTAGGTCAGTAATGAATGACTCTTGGACTAGGTCAGTAATGAATGACCCTTGGACTAGGTCAGTAATGAATGACTCTAGGACTAGGTCAGTAATGAATGACTCTTGGACTAGGTCAGTAATGAATGACTCTTGGACTAGGTCAGTAATGAATGACCCTTGGACTAGGTCAGTAATGAATGACTCTAGGACTAGGTCAGTAATGAATGACTCTTGGACTATGTCAGTAATGAATGACTCTTGGACTAGGTCAGTAATGAATGACTCTTGGACTAGGTCAGTAATGAATGACTCTAGGACTAGGTCAGTAATGAATGACTCTTGGACTATGTCAGTAATGAATGACTCTCGGACTTGTTTAATAAGGAATGACTCTTAAACTCTGGCAGTAATGAATGACTCTTGGACTAGTTCAGTAATGAATGACCTTTGGACGAGGTCAGTAATGAATAACTCTCGGACTAAGTCAGTAATTGCCATCAGGCGGTGTTACTTTTTTTCCATAGAGTAAAAACATTAATAACAACTTAAGTTCTATTAACCCCTTCCCTCATATGACAATTCTGCAGCAGACGACTTTGTAAATATTTGTCGAAACATAGAACATCTCTTGAATTGAAAGGATAACTTCTAATTAAAAGTGGAAAATATTGTGCCAATAGGTGAAATTGCATGTTTTGTGCAATTTGTTCTTTAGTCAGAATGTTTTCAAAAAGGCGTCTGCTGCAGAGGCGTCATATGAGGGAAGGGGTTAATAGACATACAATAATCTCAAAACTAGTGTGAGGTCTTGGTCTGTCTAGTCGTTATTTTGTTCCGCACAAAGTCCTTGACATTTTTCCATGTCCTGTGTTCAAGAGAAGGTTCTCTTGTTAGACACTTCCCTATTTCATCCTTCTTAGGAATTCTGCCAAAAATGATGTGTGACTCGAAATGGCGCAGAACTGCTGCCTTTTCAACTTCAGTCCATGGCTGTTTTTTTCCTTTAAGAAAAAAAATATTCACAGATTTCATGTTACCGGACTGGTTATTTATTCACAAGTAATTGGTGGGGAAGGGAAATATATTCAAATAAGAATAAGATCACAGTCCTGATACATATTATAATATATATTTAGGTAGGAGTTAACTTTACTGTTTATTATATTAGTATATAGTTATAAGCAAAAACCAGATAGAAAACTATAATATTGGTCAGATTAGTAAGAAAGAACAGGACAAACACACAATATGTATTGAGGGATAAATAGACAGGTTAAGCAGCCACTATCATTTTCAGGCTAGCAATGTGAAGTTTACAATTTACCTGGTGTTTTCTTTTCCACATGTCTGTCGGTCTCGTCTTCCTTTTGTGTAGGATTGCCAACTGAAAGAAAATATGTTAAAGTATGCAAGTAAGTGCAGACCTTCAATTATTTTACACAATTGTTCCTTAGGGCACCCTCTACCAAGATTATTCAAATATTTCCGATCTGTTGAAAAACATGGCCACCAAAAGGTGGAGCATGTTTTCCTTATGTGCATTGTTATAAAAATCTTCTTGTCCAAAAGTGCTGGCCTGATTTGACAATTATTTTACACAAATGTTCGTTAGGACACCTTCTACCATGATTGTTGAAATATTTCCGATCCTTTGAAAAACATGGCGGCCAGGGGGTGTAGAGCTTGTTTGCTTATATGTGAATTGTTTAAACTTAAACCCTTTCCCTCATATGGAAACTTTCTGACGCCTCTACAGCAGACGGCTTCTTGAAAACTTTGTGACAAAAGAAGAAATTGCACAAAACATGCAATTTCTACTTTTGACACAATGTTTTTCACTTTTAGTAATAGGTTATCCATTCAATTATAAAGATTTTCTACGTTTTGACAAATCATGTTCAAAGTCGTCTGCTGCAGAAGAAGGGAAAGGGTTAAAAAAGTACTTGCCCAATTTAAAGATAATTTGGTACAAATTTTCCTTTGGTAACTGTAAGAACTAAGATTGTTCAAATAATTCTGATCTGTTGAAAGCATGACTGCCAGGGTGCGGAGCTTACTTTCCTAATTATGTAAAGGGTAAAAACTATTTAAGTTCTATTAAACCAGGTGAGTGATATAGGGCCATCATGGCCCTCTTGTTTCTATTCAGATTGAGCGAAACATTCATGTGATTATGATTGTTTCTTTCATAACGCATAATTCCATTCCGTTCATAAAGCGATTCAACTTCATTTCAATCACGCTCACATCCACTCATGTTCTGCTCAGATTGTCAATTCTATGATGGTCTTAACTGTAAGACTCCCTAAAATTAACAAACTTACCATTCACACTCCACTCATGTTCCATTCCACTCATAAAGTTACCCTCATAAGGCGTTCATTCCTAACATTGCTTTTTTACATTTCGCTCAGATTGAGCGAAGCATTCATGTGATTTGATTTTTTTCTTTTATTCATTCATAACATTGTGATTGTTTTTTCCTGTTCCGCTCAGATTGAGCCAAGCATTCATGTTATTGGATTCTTTTGTTTTTTATGATTATTTTTTTCAGAGTTCAAATTCTGTTCTGCTCATAAAGCATTTCAATTTTGTTCCAATCACGCTCACAATCTAATCACCTTCCGCTCAGATTTTCAATTTCATGATGTTCCTAACTTTACTTATAATATGTGACAAACCATTAAAGTTGGTAGACGATCATGAGACAATGTCTATTACATGTAACATATATCTTGGCAGGAGCAAGTCTGCTTTCCAAGAAAAAAAAGACTGTACCTTCATCTTCACTTTCCAGGTCACTAATCTCATCCTCATCTACTTCAACTCCAATTTCTGAAATGTCAAAAGGATATGCCCATAAATGGAAATGTACAACAAAAGAATGTACCTATCAAACAATTAGACAATTAAAAACCTAGAATCTTCATGAAAGTTTATCAGAACATTTATCTCCATAAAGTTCGAAATCAGGTCATTTGAGGTCTAAAACTAGGTCACTAGTTCAAATTGAAGGAAATTTTTGTGAACACTCTAAAAGGACACATTTTTAACTTGAGCATGTTGAGACTTTATCAGAATGTTTGTTCCGATTATATGTAGGTCAAGTTCGAACATTGGTAAGAAACTAGGTCATTAGGTGAAATTTATGGAAAATATTGTTATCACGGTAAAAGTCACATTTTTGCAAAGGCACTAAGGCAGCTTCAAATTTTGTCAGAATGTTTAATGATATCTAGGCCAAGTTCGAATATGGGTCAAGCCGGATTAAAAACTAGGTCACTAGGACAAATTGAATGGAAATCTAGTTAACACTCTGGAGGCCTTATTTTCAACTTGAGCATGGTGAAACTTTATCAGTATATTTATCTTGATGATATCTAGGTCAAGTTCGAACATTGGTCATGATGGGTCAAACTCAACAGTTTCTTCATCGTCGTGACGGTTTGCGATTTTGAAAAAAGTAATACTAGGTTTTTTTGGGATTTTTTTTAATTTTCTGGACATAACGGACCATTTGCAGCCCATAAAAATTAAAAAAATAAATTCCAAAAGATGTCTGATGACTGGGCGGAATCTGAAAAATGCGGGCCACTTTTGACCGTCGCCGCTGCACTATACTTTTGGTTTTTTCCTAATATCTCATTTATTTTTTGTTTTTTTGAAATGATATTTTGTATATATTGATTCACAAAATTACCCTTGTTGACACTCTACAGGCTACATTTTGCATCCAATCACCATGAAAGTTTGTCAGAACATTAGTCTCCATGAAAGCTCGGACAAGTTCGAAACTGGGTCATATCCGGTCAAAAACTAGGTCACTAGGTCAAATTTAAGGAAAATATTGTTAACACTCTTGAAGCTTTATTTTTTGATGGAGCATGTTGAAACTTTGTCAGAATGTTTGTCTTAGTGATATCTAGGTCAAGTTTGAAACTGGGTCATGTCTGGTCAAAAACTAGGTCACTAGGTCAAATTTAAGGAAAAACTTGTTAACACTCTGGAAGCCACATTTTTTGCTTGAGCATGTTGAAACTTTGTCAGAATGTTTGTCTTATGGATATCTATTTCAAGTTCGAAACTGGGTCATGTCCGGTCAAAAACTAGGTCACTTGGTCAAATTTAAGGAAAATATTGTTAACACTCTGGAAGCTATTCTTTTGGATTGATCATGTTGAAACTTTGTCAGAATGTTTGTCTTAGTGATATCTAGGTTAAGTTCGAAACTGGGTCATGTCGGTCAAAAACTAAGTCACTAGGATAAATTTATGGAAAATCTTGTTAACACTCTGGAAGCTATATTTTTTTTTATTGAGCATGTTGAATCTATGTCAGAATGTTTGTCTTAGTGATATCTAGGTCAAGTGTTCGAAACTGGGTCATATCCGGTTAAAAGCAAGGTCACTAGGTCAAATTTAAGGAAATTCTTGTTAACACTCTGGAAGCCATATTTTTGGCTTGAGCATGTTGAAACTTTGTCAGAATGTTTGTCTTACGGATATATAGGCCAAGTTTGAAACTGGGTCATGTCCAGTCAAAAACTAGGTCACTAGGTCAAATTTAAGGAAAATCTTGTTTACACTCTAAAAGCCACATTTTTTTGGCTTGAGCATGTTGAAACTTTGTTAGAATGTTTGTCTTAGTGATATCTAGGCCATGTTTGAAACTGGGTCATGTTCGGTTCAAAACTAGGTCACCAGCACAAATTTAAGGAATATCTTGTTGACATTTAGGTGAGCGATCAAGGGCCATCATGGCCCTCTGGTTCATTTTGTTATTATCCTGCACACCAATAATGACAGATGATGAAAAGCGAAAGCGAAACTTTCAAAGTCTATATTCTTTGGACTTAATCCGAGACTTCTCTGACCCTAATAGCCTTTTTTTTTTTCGGCTTTCCTACACCGCAAAATAAAATATCAAAATCGTAAAAAAGGCTGTGTAAGGGTCAGAGAAGGCTCGGATTACTTTGGACTAGGGCTACAGCATCAGATAAGCAGCGTATCTTCGTAAAAATCTAAGCAATTAGTTTTTAAATGATGTATTAAAAAAGCAAATAAAACATGAATAAAGCAATTGTTAAAATTTGGGTTGCGTACATCGAATCAAATTGACCGCGTATCGCAATCATAGGTTACTAGACTACACTACACAGCTGTTACCCGTTCTGAATGTATTGATGAATAAAAGATGCAGAGAACCAGTCCAGTAATGACGACCGGAACTGCATAATCGTAACACGTGAGGTAGAGAACCAGTTTTGAAAAAAAACTGTTAGTTTAATCAGAGGATTAAAAGACAATGGAAAGTCACGGACGCAAAAAATAGAGTAGAAAACAACAATAATGACATTCTTTAACAGCAGTGAATCTAGTGTCTAGTAGTGACAAGCATTCTAAATGAAATTGTAAATTCTGTAACGGACACTAGTTTTGCGAGTGGTTCGAAAGTGAAATTTCATGTTGGTGAAAAGGTTACAAAGAAAACAATAACGGAAGGGAAGAAAAAATATCCATGGTTCGATGTAGAAGGAAAGGCAGACACTTTACTGACTTCAAACCAAGGCCAGTTAAAAAACAGAAGACTTAAAGGTAAAAAATTGAATTGCCTCAATGAATAACTGTTGTTTAATACTTAAGTTAATTAATACATAGATCAGGAAGATCTTTTTTGTTTACTATAACACAGGTAGACAACTGTGAAATTAATTTAATAAACTATGATCAAGTAAATCCTTTATCCTCAGTGTTTTTTCAAGACCAACATTTTTGAGGGTCATGTACAGCGATTTTTTTACCTAAATTGTGAATGGGTCCGGTACCAGGGAAATTGTGAAAAATAGTGTTGTTGTTTCCATAAAATTGTGAATTTAAATATTACAGCTATGTAACTTAATAATAAGCCGCTGTCTGTGTTAAGGCTTGCATTACTAGCTACGATCACTTAATCGTCAGTTTGAGTAGCAGGGGATACGGTTTGAGATTCAGATGTAGGCGATACGGACCCTAATTCTAGTTGGGTTTAGACAGTTAAAACTGTTTCCATGCATGGCCCTGGTGAATGTTCTGTACGCTGCTCAGTATCATGGCTAGTGTCCAATTGTGCCTTACCAAATAATTGATCGTTTTATAGCCTTTTCAGGCGCTGATGGTAGTTTTTTCTGATAATATTTATTATATCTCGACATTGTCAAATCGTTTTTATCGTAATCATCTAGACGCTTTAGTTATAAATGCATGCATGCGTCTTCAATAAGTAATTTTGTTTTCATTTATCCGCTGTTAACATCATAGGCAGCTATTGCAACGATTAAATAAATCATATTTAACATTAAATTGAGTCTAGAAAATATGCAGTTACCATTTAAATACATGAAAATCCAATTCACATCAGCGAAAAAATTCGTCGGACGCCATGTTTTTTTTAAAAACACGTGGTTAAGTCGACAAGATGGAATGGGTAAAAAATAAATAAACGAAATATCACCCAACTCCCAATACTTATTGTACGAATAAGAAATATAATTATTTCGTTAAATATTTGTTTCCGATAAATAATTGCGCCACCTGAATGGATATACGGCACAGAGAAATGTTGCGATTTGTTTTAAAATGTAAACAACAGCGACGGGCCGAGAATGTTTTTGATTTTGTCAGAAAAGCTAGTTACAAAGTTAAAATTAGGCTAGTCGGCCAGAATTGTGAATTGACGGACCCTTTTGGCCAGAATTGTGAATGGGTCCGTCGGACCCTTTTGGAAAATTGTGAAGAGCCGTTTGTAATTGTGAATGGGTCCGTTAAACGGTACCAGCTAAAGAAGGAAAAAAATCGCTGATGTATGATCCCCTACTTGGAATTTTGGGGGTCATTTGAACATATTGGTGACACACATGGTTTACATTAATTAAAGAAACCATTAACAATACTGATGTATTTAGATTTTCTTTTAATCACAACTTACTATAACAGAGACTAAATGACTAGAAGAGACTAGACTTAGAAATTAACAGAATTAACATTAACTTTTGAGCCTACCTGCCCAAACAGACAAGTTCTTTGAAAATTGACTTGCCCGGACTCAAATACAACTGGTACAAATAATAATATACATGTTGTTATATTGTGAATTACTGAACAGTGTGCTGCCTTGTTGATTTGCTGTCAACCCTTTTCCTAATATAGACGCTTTCTGACAACATCGTGACAAAGGAAGAAATTGCTCAAAACAAGCAATTTCTCCCTTTGACAGGATTTTTTCGATTTTAAGTCATAGGTTATCCATTCAATAAGAATTTTTCGATTTTTGACAAAATATGTTCAAAGTCGTCTGCTGCAGAATTGTCGTATGAGAGAAAGGGTTAAAACCGCAGCCGAATCATGGTCTCTGGACAAATTGTAACCAGGCAAATTTACTGTTTGAATTTGTCATATCCACTGATGGCCGGTTCACTTTAAGCAATTGTTGGAATAACCCATTAAGAGCATGCGCCTCACATCTACTATGTAAACACTTCCGGTTTACAGAATTGAAGTGTTTATTGCACTATGAATGGGGAATTTTACAACTCTACAGGTTTTGATTCGTCCCTATGACTGACTGAATTTGTTTTCAATTTTGTTGCATCATGAAAGACGCAGATTATCAATTTATATGCGTCAATCACGCAATGTCAATTAAATTAGAAAACACAATCTGGAGAAAACACTGTATCCTTTTAAGCCATCCTTCCAGAAAGACAACTACATAATAACTAAGAAATTAAAGATCAAGTAGATCTAGAAATATATATTGTGTCACCACAGGAGGAATTTGTTGATAATTTTGATCAAGCAGATCATGTGATTTTTTAAGATAACCAAAGTCGAAAAGTAAAATTGTAAGTTACTTGAATTATTTATACTTAAGTTAGTATCATGTGTCAACAAACATTAAAATATTAAAACAAATGTGGGAAAAGGAGAATTTGCTCTGATTATTAAATGCCTGCCTTAAATTATCACAATTATTTCATCTGTATTCAAAAAAGATAGTTGTAAAAAAAATCATTCAAATGCATGTAAAATTATCTCTGTTACTCTATTAAAATGGAAAAAAAAGCAATTGTCTGAAAAACAATGGGGTAAATGGGTGCTGGATGTTTAGGTAAATGACAGGTTCAGTAAATTGGTAAATATAGAGTAAACCCATTGGATGTTTCGGTAAAAAGGACTTTATATAATTAATATAGTATTATAATAGTATATCTACCCATTTAACCTACTAGGGGTGAACAAACAATCAGTTAACTTTATTTAGATAATATAAGATGATATTGTAGATAGTTAAAAATATTATCTGAAAAATGTATGATTTTAACACTCATTTTCTATTCTTTTAGTAATAATATGTAGTTTATTTCAGGTTATACATTTGTTTGATGTTAATTTTTTGTACACCATTTCAAGAATTCTTCGATGTCGACCCTAATTAAATAATTGATTGATTGTTTGTTCACACCTAGTAGGTTCAATGATTAGGTATAATATTATAATACTATATAAAGTCCTTTTTACCGAAACATCCAACTCTATATTACCAATTTACCGAATTTGTCATTTACCAAAACATCCGTTAATCAGGTAAATACTCTTTCCCTAAAAAAGTTATCTGTAGCCTGGGTTGCATCATTTGCTTCAGCAATTAAATTTTTTGTCAGAATGTTTGTCTTAATATCTGGATCAAGTTTTAATAGAATCATATTGGGTCAAAATCTAGGTCACGACACTGAGTCGAATTGAAGTAAAATCTTGTTAACTCTGTAGAAGAGTCTGGTGATGAATTTTTTTGCTACATTTAATCCAAATGTTTATCTAAGCCAAGTTCAAATATGAGTAATGTAGGGTCAAAAACTAGGTAACTAGGCCAAATTGAAAAAAAACCCATCTTTTAAACACTTTGGGTGCAACATTTTTTGCTTCAGCAGCTTGAAATTTTGTCTGAATTATGTCTAGGTTAAGTTGGAATATGGGTCATTATATTGTGTCAGAAACTAGGTCAATAAAGGAAAAAATTGTTCAATTTCTGCAGGCTGCATTTTTACTTTGAGCAAGTTAAGATCTTCTGCAATTATTATACATTTAGTTGCCCCGCTCACGTTAACATAACGTTGCTATGGTGATAATAACAAGCGTCTTATTTTTAGCTCTACTGGCCAAAGGCCAGAAGGGCTTATGTCGTGGCGATTCGTCTGTTGAACAATTTAAACAATTTCTTGTTCACACGATACAGTCTTTATTTTTGATTGTATCTCAACCAAACTTATACAGTAGTTAGATATCCATGAGAGCTCGGTTCCTTTCTTAAACCAGCCGGATCCGCCCATGCATGACTGGATTATGGCCCTTGAAATTGTCAAAATTGCTATAATAGACCTTGTTAACCCGATACAGTCTTTATTTTTGATTGTATCTCAACCAAACTTATACAGTAGTTAGATATCCATGAGAGCTCGGTTCCTTTCTTAAACCAGCTAGACCCGCCCAAGCATGACTGGATTACAGCCCTTGAAATTGTCAAAATTTCTATAATAGACCTTGTTAACACGATACAGTCTTTATTTTTGATTGTCACAATAACGCCTTCAAGATCCATGCCAGTAGAGCATAGGCCCTCATGGGCCTCTTGTTTAACTTTGTCATTTTACTTCTGAAAATGAATAGAAGGTATATAGAGCTATGTATGTTTAAGAATTGTGAAGAAGTACTTAAAAAAAAATTGTTGGCGAAACTTTCCGAACACCCCTTGTAGATACGGAGACAATCATGGTGCACTCTTTACGAAGTTAGGCTAGCCAATTTGCCCATGGTATCATATATGTTATGAATAGCCTGGGTACCGAGGATGTATAGCTTAAACACACAGCAAAGATTGCAAAATTCAGTAAAGGTTTTTATAAGAAGTATGCCCCTTTTTCGACCTTCAAAGTACTTTGCTTATAAATAATATATGATAAAGCATTTGGTTTTGTTTTATATATATATATATATATGTAACTGTTGTATTAGACTATTCAATGGTTTTCCTCTTACCTTCATCAACCGTAACTTCTATATCTGACAGTGTCTTGCCGCACTGTTTAGAAAATTGACCATTTTCAAGTGAGAAAAGGAGTTTCGAAACTTTTGCTACTTGTAGTGTGTGCTCTGGTAACCGGTAAAATTCTCGGTGCACTCGAATATCGTGTCCCAAAAAATCTGCTAATAGGTCCATTTCATTGTCCTTTAAATTGAGGACTTGCGATAAGGTGGCTATTTGTTTTCGCAGCTTAGTTGATCGCAGCAATTTCGGTTCCTTGGCCCCACAGTCCTTGCTAAAAACCCTCAGGCAGTCTGAGCCTCTAATATGGTTCAAGGACCCATAATTGGCTCTAGCGAACACATAGTTGTTGTTAGTATTTACTCCAGCTGTTCCCCGGCACTGCACAAGAAGATCAAGCCATTTTTTCATCTCATTTGTTAATATAACGGGCACAGTCCTCCCTCGCTTGCCAACAATTTCTATCCTAGTTAAAGTTTTACAGAGCTTTCTTTCCAATTTTGTGAGGCAATTCTCAACATCCTTTTCTTCTCCATTATGTTCTCCTAATAAATCTTGTAGTTTCATCTTTGATACCTCCCCTTGCCTCCTTCTGTTAAACAATATTATTTGGACAAGAGTTGCCTCACACAAATCTGACCAAGCCTCTGTGAAGCAGCTGCTTACGTTTAATGCCGAATAGGCAGTACTTCCTTTCTTTTTCAAGAACTCTGATAGGAGTTTACAGTCCGAAGTCAATGGTATTAATTTGACTTTGTTTCTTTTTTTTTCACCTAGTGACCGTAATGCATGTGTTGATATTTCTTCGGTCCATAGGTCTTCACACAGTTCCAGAAATCTGGATGACTGTGTCAACAGTATTTCGTCGCCATTCTGAAGAGCATTTCCTTTTAGTATCTTTGCACATTTCTTTATAGAATGCCCAATTTTCAAGGCTAGAGATGGTGTCTTGAACAGATGAGTGACTTCACTGAAACCTGCCACTTGTTTTGCTGCTGCAACTACAGACTTAAAATGTGCAGGATGTATAAACGTTGCTAAATTTGCATCCTTTGGCCCGACCAGTTCTCTCAATGATTGAAGTGTTCTAGCTAGCTCTCTCATTGAATTTCTAACAGTTGAGAACTGATCAAGGTCATGTCCCAATTTCGTGTATATTTTTTCGCCAAGCTTGAGAATAAGATTATCACTTTTAACCACTCTTGATACCATGTCCGAGCTAAGGGTTGTCAGGACATTGTTCAGTCCCACACTTGATTGACTGGAAGCGGGCAGTAATAGCTGACTGTTGGATATAACCCTTCCCTGAACTGTTTTCCCTTCTGGAAGCAAGAGGCACCTTTTTCTGTGTTTCCACAGATCCGACTTCACATAGTAGCCGAGGCACATATCACATGGCACATAGTCCTCCCATGATGAATCGGAACTGGGACGGTAAGTGACAATCAAATTGCCACTCCCTTCTTTGATTACTTCAGAATTATGGAGGTGATTACCTAAATTTCTAATTTTGCTAAGGATCTTGTTTTTTACACTTCTGTTAGTTTCATGTTCATATTGAATAACTTCGCTTTCATCTGCATGCATAGTTGAAAGATGGCGAGGAAGCTTGGCATGTGGTTTACTGCAATAAGGGCAGTAGTAGCGCTTGTCGTACACTCTTGAACCAATTTTGTCACTTGAAGTTGTATTCATGACCACAATAGGAGTTCCGACATCCTTACTACATGCAGGTTCATGATTTTCAATGATTTTATCTGAAGATGGTAGTTGGTATATTTCTGACATCTCTGAGTCACTGACAGATGCTTCACTTGTGTCTGGTATATACTCCCTATCTACGTCAGAGTCGTCGAAATCACAGAATTCAGAGTCATCTGTAATACTTTCATTTTTTCTTCTTTCTTTACATTTTCTAGATTTGCTAATGAGGGAGTTCACTGGAATGTCAGCCCCAAGTCCACCTTCAACAAGCCTGGCTCTAATGTATTTTCCTGCAAAACAGAAAATGAACGTAAATATGAATAGTAAAACATTTTAACCAGTAAATAGCATCACTGATTGCGTCTCAAATTAGAAAGCATGAAATATGTTATCACATGTTCGGGCGTTTGTAGTTCACCTAAGCACGAAGTGCAAGGTCAGCTGTGATCACTCACTGTCTGGCGTCCATCATCGTCTGTCCGTCGATTAACAATTTCCTACAAGGTACTTCTCCTACTAAACAAATGGTCAGATTTCAAAATATTTTTACAGGAATTCACCTTAGGTGGTCGTCCTCTTACAAAGTTGTTTTAATAATTTAATTTCAAGTAGAACTTTGCTTTTGGCGGCATCAGAAAAGGGGAAAATTACCAAAAGTTCAAAAATCGTCTTGTCTAAAAGTATTGGCCTGATTTGAAAATTATTTTGCACAAATGTTCCTCAGAACCCCTCTTCACAGTTTGTTTATATATTTCAGATCCTTTGAAAAATATGGCCGCCAGGGGGCGTTAAAACTCAAAAAAATTTCTTGTCCAAAAGTACTGGCCTGTTTAGAAAATTATTTTGCACAAAAATTCCATTGTTCAAATATTTCTTATCTGTTGAAGAGCATTGCCGCCATGGGGCAAAGCTTGTTTTCTTTATTATGTGCATTGTTATAACTTCAACATTCTTTTTGTCTAAAAGAACTAGCCCGATTTGAAAATTATTTTGCACGAATGTTTCTTAGGGCACTCTCTACCAAGATTGTTCAAATATTTCCAATCCGTTGAAAAACAGGGCCGCCAGGGGGGCGGAGCTTGTTTTCCCTTTATATGTGCATTGTTAAAACTTTAAATATCTTCTTGTCCAAAATACAGGCCTGATTTGAAAATTATTTTGAACAAATGTTCCTTAGGGAACCCTCAATCTCTACCAAGATTGTTCAAATATTGCCGATCCTTTAAAAAACATGGCCGTCAGGGGGGGTTGGAGCTTTTTTTTCCCTTATAATTATGTGCATTGTTAAAACTTCAAAAATCGTCTTGTCTTAAAGTATTGGCCTGATTTGAAAATTATTTTGCACAAATGTTCCTTAGGACCCCTCTATATAGTTTGTTCATATATTTTAGATCCGTTGAAAAACATGGCCACCAGGGGGTGAAGCTTGTTTTCCTTATATTTGCATTGTTGAATCTTTAAAAATCTTCTTGTCCAAACAAACTTGCCCTATTTGAAAATTATTTTGCACAAAGGTTTCTTGGGGCACCTTCTACCATGATTGTTGAAATATTTCCAATCCACTGAAAAACATGGCCACCAGTGGGTGCAGAGCTTGTTTCCTTATATATGCATTGTTTAAACTTTTAAAAAGTAGTAGCCCAATTCAAGATAATTTGGTACAAATGTTCCTTGGGTAACTGTAAGTCCAAATAATTCTGATCCGTTGACAGTCTAAATGTCCTCATTTCAACATGATTGTACAATGTCCCCAGTTAGTCAGTATGCTGCAAGAAATGAGTGCAGAACTCCTGAACTTAAGAATAGCTCTTGCACTGTGATAAGGACAAAAGGGAAAGGGGGATGTGAGAAATTTATAAGGATATCTGAATGCTGTCTTCTGATAGTTATATACAACTTAAGCTGGAATACGGATAAAAGCTCCTTAACACAAACAAAACATCTACAATATGATCTAGAAAACACTCTCTGCTAATTTGTAATAACACCTTTGATTTTAAGCTCACCTGTGCACGAAGTGCAAGGTGAACTATTTTGAACACAATTTGTCCAGTGTCCATGCGTTGTGCGTCATCAACAATTGCCTTGTAATCACTCTACCGGTTACATTTTGCAGCAGACCTTCATGAAAATTTATCAGATGACAGAACATTCATCTTAATCAAATCTTGGACAAGTTTGAGACTTGGTCATTTGAGGTCAAAAACTAGATCACTAGGTTAAATTGAAGGGAAATCTTATAAACACTCTGGATGCCACATTTCTAACTTGACCATGTTGAAACTTTATCAGGATGTTTGTACTGAATATGGGTCATGTCGGGTCAAAAAGTAGGTCACTAGGTCAAATTGAAAGAAAATCTTGTAGGGGCCGCAATCTTTGCTTCAGCAGTCTGAAAAACTGAGGATCCAATACATATTTAAAATTTTGTCAGAATGTTAGTATTAATGATACCTAGGTCAAGGTCGAATATGGGTCATATTATGTTTGAAACTATGTCACTAGGTCAAATTTAAGGAAAAACTTGTTCAGCTCCAATTTAATGGAAATCTTGTTAACACTCTGGAAGCCACTTTTTTGGCTTAAGCATAATGAAACTTTGTCAGAATGTTGTCTTAGTTATATCTAGGTTAAGTTTGAAAGTAGGTCACTAGGTCAAATTTAAGGAATATCTTGTGAACATTCAGGTGTCAGAGCGATCCAGGGCCATCATGGCCCTCTTGTTCAGTGTGGCTCAAGATGGTGGCAATTGATCTTTTTCACTAAATCAACACTACAGCAATATGTCCCCAATTAGAATCTGATTTCTGGGTAATGTGTAGATAACCCCAAATAAAAGGCCATCAGAATTTATGTAAAACCCAAAACGAAAGGAAACAGGAGTCCTTAGAAATTATTAGGCAAATGTTTAAATAATGCTAGATTAAAAAAAAAGAAGTACAATCTATATTGTAGACACTCTTAATGTCCATATTTCAGTGTGTCAGTGTGCTACAAGAAATGTGTGTAGAAATCATGGACATAAGAACATCTTTTGCATGGTGATAAGGAAATTATTGGAAGGAGGATATGAAAAACAAGGGTAAGTGATTTCTGTTTGCTGCTAAATTTGTATGTTGTTGTTTAAGAAAGAGAGAAATTCAACTGATACCTGTATTATCCATATCCTCATCCATGTCCTCTTTAATTTCCTCTCGGGTCTCTGCAATATCCAAGTGATCTGTAACGGCACAGAGGAGATTACATTTAAAGAGGGGTTACGCTTAATTGAAATATATACAGTTAAATACAACTTTGGCTAAAGGTTAATAGCACATTTGCAATCTGTTCTAGACAAACACTGTCTGCTAACTGATCTTTTCACTAAATCAACACACCAGCACTATGTCCCCAGTTAGAATCTCAATTCTTAGTTTTGTGTAAAAACGTCCACATTTAAACATAAGTATACAATGTCCCCTGTAAGTCAGTATGCTGGCAAGAACTATGTATAGAAATCATGGACATAAGAAAAATGTTAACATGGTGATAAGAAAATAATGGGAAGGAGGAAAAGAGAATGCTGTCTGCTGATAAGCAGGGCTGGCACTGTAGGTCGCCATTGTCACCAAATGGCGATTATTTAATGAAGACGGCCATTATTTTGCTAATTTGGCAACAGAAAAAGGAGATTATTTTATTTTGCAACTGCATAAAAAAATCGTCTGCTAATCACGTATGAGACTCTTGAAAACATGTGTCAATGAAGTTAGAACGACCTTGTTTATAACTCTTGTGTTAACTACAAGCTTGATTGGCCAGCCGCGGGTCATTGCCTTATCAGTTAATCCTGGAGTGTGTGTAATACACTTCGATGAAAGTTAAATTTTGTTCATTGCCACTTAAATTATCACCTTTCATTGTAAATTTGAATCGCCCCAATTTAGAATGATATATAACAGCTTAAATTATTTCAATGCCAATATATTTTTCGATGCATCCAAATTTTTAAAAAGACCGACATGTTTATTAATAAATCTAATAGATTTGTTTACCTTTCAAACAAAATGGCGGACGATTAAAATTTATCGCTAAAGCGAATTTGATTTTCATGTATTATTGAAGTGTTTTTTAGACGTAGATTGCAAAACAAATACGAGCAAATACTTGTCTAAATGATTTGGACTAGTTAAACACAAACTTGTTTTTGTTTAGCTGGCAGGGTTTTCCGTTAATTAACTTTCACTTTGGTAATTATATGCAGACTGTGTCACTGGGGTCAAGACGTTTCACACCCTTTCCGTTTCGTACCCTTGATGTTTTGTTACAGAAATAAATTGACTTAGTCAAAGACAGTGATCATAAGGGAGGGTTTAGATTTCCCTAGATGAACTTATGAATATCAATCGCCTTATAATGTATAGTTAAGATCAAAGGTATCCTTCTGATTCATATAATTTATAAAAAAATATGTTTTTGTTCTGACAGATCTTTATGTTTTGTCAGAACCAATGTCTGACACCTTTTTTTTTTTAGCTCACATGAGCACAGATATTTGTACCTTATTGCTATTTTGACCAACTGATAATGTCATATAATAAGTATAATAACTAGGGATGGGAACGAATACTCGAATATTTGAAAAACTGACAAATATTCGAATACGTTTTTCGAATAAGAATATTCGTTTTCAGTTTACGATTTATATTAAGAAGAAAAAATGACCAAATATTTTTAGTTAAATTCTGACAGAGATCGCGAGTTGGAGCTAATAATGATTAAGGGTGTAGTGATAAAGAGTGTGCATGTGTCAATTGTTGTGTTTCTATAACACATGTTAAACCTTAAGTAACAATTAAAAATCGATAATTGTCACACTTACGTGTACCCCAGTTCTAACTTCTTATCGTGCGTAACCAGACATCACCTTGACGACAGGTTTGTTGGAAATTTTTGAATTAACAGACATGTATCGACGGTGACAGTCTGCATATAATTACAAAAGTGAAAGTCAAGTTCCGTAAAACCCTCCTAGCTTAACCAAAACATATTCATAGACGGCTATTGCAACAGATGAATAAATCATATTAAACATTGCTATGCAGCTTTTCTCTTTACCTCTTTAAAATTGAATTCACATCAGCAGTTAAATTGAATCGCCCGCCATTTTGTTTTCTTACACCACGCGGTTAAAAGACAAAATCGGTAAATCAAAACAAGACGAATGTTTGACGCAAAGCGTCAAAGTGAAGCCGCAATATTTCGTTGCACATGTAGAAATAAGAAAACAGAACATTTAAATCCACAAAATTTAGAAAAAATTAAAACTGTAGTCAGGACGCTGATATCGGTATTTGAAGATATATTTTTATGAAGGATATTTAACCTGGCTGGTCTGTGTTTTAAGCGAATTAGATGATTTAAAGTTAAACTGATCATGAACAGTGACAAACTAGACGAATACTTAAAAATAATTGGACATGAGGTTATGATAAATTTCAATTTGTACCGAAGATAATCAACTATTTGGATTAAACACAAGCAATGATATGATATTGTTTTGTCAATTAATGCAGACACACAGAACATCTGTTTTTGTTTTGTATTGGTAAATACTGATAAATGATAACGCTATAACCACTTCCAACATAAAACAAATGTGCAGCAGACGACTTTGAAATGATCAAGTACACAATATAAGATATCTATAAAATGATAGTATGATAATTGAAAAGTGTTCAAAATGATTGTGGTAAATGCATATCATGATTGCTCATTATGAACAATCTCTCCTTTTGCCACAATGATTTCAATGATGTTTAACCTGACATACTTTGAAATAATCAAGTACAAAACAAAGATTATCTCTATAAATGATAGTAAGATAATTGAAAAGAGTTTAACTCTGTGTGGCAAATGGAGCAATTGCTCATTATAAGTAATTTCCACATTTCAAAGTCGCATGCTTCAGAGGCTCAGAAATGCTATATACTCGTATGTTAAAACCGTAAATTGAGAAACTTAAGCTCATTATGACTAATTTCACCTTTTGCCACAATGATTTCAAAAGATGTCTGTTGCAGAGGCTCATAAAGGGTATATACTCGTACGTTGGAAAGGGTTAACACCGTAATTGGAGAAAATCTATCTCATCTTTGAGCAATTTAACCTTTTGCCTAAATGATTTCAAACGTCGTCTGCTGCAGAGGCTCAGACCAGGTTTATACTGGTATGTGGGAAGGGTTAAAACCGTTAATGGAGACAAAATCAGCTTATGATGAGCAATTTCATCTTTTGCCACAATGATTTTATAAGGTTACAGTAAGGGTATATACTCGTATGCGAAGAAGGGTTAAAACCGTTTATTGAGAAATCACTTCAAACATAAAACAAATTTGCAGCAGACGAATTTGAAAATAAAATGTACACAAATAAAATATCTATAAAATGATAGTATGATATTTGAAAAGTGTTCAAAATTATTGTGGTAAATGCATATGTTTAACCTGACATACTTTGAAATAATCATGATAATCTCTATAAGTTATAGTAAGACAATTGAAAAGACTAGAGTTTAACTCTTTGTGGCAAATGAAGCAATTGCTCATTATAAGCAATTTCACATTTCAAAGTCGCATGCTGCAAAGGCTCAGAAATGCTATAAACTCGTATGTTAAAACCGTAAATGGAAAGAATTAAACTCATTGTGACTAATTTCACCTTTTGCCACAATGATTTCAAAAATTGTCCGTTGCAGACGCTCATAAAAGGTACATTCTCGTATGTGGGAAAGGGTTAAAACCGTAATTAGAGAAAATCTATCTCATATTGAGCAATTTAACCTTTTGCCTCAATGATTTCAAACGTCGTCTGCTGCAGATGCTCAGAAAGGGTTTATACTCCTGGGAAATGGTTAAAACCGTAAATGGAGAAACAGAATAGTTTATGATGAGCAATTTCATCTTTTGCCACAATGATTTTAAAAGGTTACAGTAAGGGTATAAACTCGTATGGGAAATGGTTAAAACCGTTTATTGAGCAAAGTAAACTCAATATGAACAATTTAAACGTTTGACAAAACGATTTTAAAAGACGTAAGGGTATATTTGTGAGAAAGGGTTAGCAGATAACCATAGTATGTCCATAGACGTTTAATAAGAGAGATTTTCATTGGCTCAGAAAGAGCGCGCTTTCTTTGGTTCCCGGTTTTATCGTAAAATGTATGAAGCAGGTAGCCATTTTCAATCGAATGGTTCTATGATTATACATTTTGTCCATGCTTATAAGAATAAAGCGTAAGCCGTACTGTTAGAATAGACACAGAATGAATTTCGTTGAACTTAAAATACACTCATAGAAATAATTAACCGTCCTTGGTATTTTTTAAACTTTGTTTTTGAACTTGAAAAACTGTTACATACAATTAAAGTGTAAAACAGCTGCTTTAGCTTCTATATATACTTAATAAACAAAGGAAATTCACGATACATTGTGGCATGTCTAATTTATCTCCTTGTGCTAAATTTCAAAGCATTACTACAGGAAGCCGCCTCCTGGCGGCTTCGAATAACCGAAATATCACGCAACTCCCTATGCGTGTTGTATGAATATTATATATTCTTAAAGATATATTTATATAACTATTTTATTAAACATTTGATTCGGTTAAATATTAAATTCGGTAAACAAGCCACAGTTGAATGAAAACTTTGCTATTCGGTTTTATCGTTTTGAGTTGATTTTTTTAAATTTTATTTACATCAACTTGAAATTCTAAAATATCTGTTGAGAAAAAAGAGAGTGTAATGTGCACTACGTAAAAAATAGCTTATACTTGGAAAATCGCCATTATTTGGAAAGACAAAATGGACCAGTATTCGGATAAACCTAAAATCGGAAAATGATTTTTGATTCGAATATATTCGAATAAGTAAAACGAATATTCGAATATCGTTTTTCGTATTCGTTCCAATCCCTAATAATAAGTGTAATATTATATAAATACAGGGACTATATATATATATATATATATATATATATAGTCCCTGATATATACAGGGGTAATAAATGAATATGAAATAAAAAGGCTAACAACGCACATTCATGCGCTTTGCACTTTAGCTTTGGCTATTAATTGAAAAAATAATGGCTCTTATTTTGTCTAGGCCAGAGCCAGCCCTGGATAAGTTAGTATTTTGTTGTTTTGGATAAGTTAGTATTTTGTTGTTTTGGTAAGAGAGTAATCACAATTTTACCTGCCATCATCTCATCCTCTTGGTGTTCAGTCTCATCAACCCCTTCAGTGTCTTCATTTTCTAAGTGATCTGTAACAGCACAGAGATGATTACATTTTAAGAGGGTCCTACTCTTTATTACAATATACAATTAAATACAACTTAGGCTGCATCACAGGTATAAAGCACCCTCACACATAAATAATCATTATAACTCGAGATCACCATACAATCTATCTAGACAAACACTATCTGATCTATCCCAAACAGGTTAGACTTTGAATTCTGAGTTATGTGTAGATTAACAGATATAAGTAGCACTGATCAGCCTTTACATGAAACCCCAAAAGAGAAAACACCCTAGAGATAAACACAAGGGTGTTTAAATGCTGTTTAGAAACTTTTTAACTTCACAAAAAAAGAATTGCAATAAATATTGTTGACATTTTTAATGCCCTATTTTAAATATTAGTGTTCAATGTCCCCGGTTAGTCTGTATGCTGCAAGTAATGTATCTAGAAATCCTGAACATAAGATGAATATGATATAATGGAAAGGAGGATTTGAGATGAAGAGGGTAACTTTATGCTGTCTTCTATAAGTTAGTATTTTGTTGTTAAAGAAAGAGAGAAACTTAACCTATACCTGAAATATCCTCATCAATTATATTTTAAGTGGTCCTGCTCTAAATTATAATTTATACAGTTAAATACAACTTAGGCTGATTCACAGTTAAAAACATACACATACATGTATGTAGATATTGTAAATCAAGATCAGCATACAAAATAAATATTGTTGACAATCCAGGGCCTTATTTCCTTCTATAATAGAGGCCGATCTTCGGTGGCTTCCCAATTGCAAAAAGTATCTTTTTTTCCCAATTGGAAAAAAATATTTCCCAAAATCTAAAAAAAAAAAAAAAAAAAAAATTTTTTTTTTTTTTTTTTAAGTGAAGTGAAGTGGAATACACTATTAACAGATATATTTGTCTTGTTTAAGGTAATATGATTGTTTAATTGCATTATATAAACCAAAAGTCTTAAGTTATTGTAAAAAGGACTATTTATATAGCCACATGTTATATGTCTAATTTTTCCCAATTTGGCAAAAAATCGCGCTAAAATTTCCCAAAATGAAAGGCTAAGGCCTCTTCCCAATTTCTGGAAAAAAGGCCCTGCAATCTTAATGCCCTCATTTAAACATGAGTATACAATATCCACAGTTAGTCTGTATGCTGCAAGAAATGTGTGTTGATTGATTGATTATGGTTTAACGCCGTTTTCACCAAATTTACAGTCATATCACACCAACCAGCTCCCCTACTCATGCATTTCCTTGTTTTCCAACACCAGTACACCATACACTACTTTCGAAGCAACTGGTTTTTAGCTCACATTTGCATAAAGTGCTAAGGGTGAGTTATTGTGATCATCTGGCCTCCGTGGTCTGTCAACTTTTTCTACTCAGTAACCAGTGGGTCAATTATGATGAAACTTCACAGAAAGCATCCTCTAAATGACTTCACCATAATTCCTTAAATTTTTTGGGATCCATGCAGAATTCTGGTTTCCATGGCAACAAAACGAAAAAAACTTCAAAATGCTTCTTCTCCCAAACTGGTTGTCAGAATTTCAAATAATCTAATCTTTCTTCTCCGAAAGTTTCAGGTATATTTTCAAATGATTTTGTGGAAAAGTTCCTTAACCCTTTTCCTCATATAGACACTTTCTGACGCCTCTGCAGCAGACAGCATTTTGAAAACATAGTGACAAAAGGTGAAATTGCACGTTCTTTGCCACAATGTTTTCCACTTTTTGTCATAGGTTATCCATTCAATTAGAGAGATTTTCTAGTTTTTGACAGGATATGTTCAAAGTTGGCTGCTGCAAAATTGTCTTATAAGGGAAAGGGTTAATTGACCCACTATCAGATTCTTTCAAGCCATGTTGATTGGTCGAAAAACATGGCCGCCAGGGGGCAGGCGGGGCTAATTTGCCTTATATGGCTAAAGTGAAAACTTAAAAAATCTTCCTCTGAAAGTGTCAGGCTGATTATCAAATAATTGTGTAGAAATGTTCCTTAAGTGACCCACTATCAGATTCCTTTGCCTTATGTGGCTATATAGTGAAAACTTTAAAAATCATCTCCTCCAAAAGTGTAAAGCTGATTTTCAAATAATTTTGTAGAAATGTTCGTTCGGTGACCCCTCTATCAGATTTCTTGAAGCCATGTTGATTGGTCAAAAAACATGGCCGCCCGGGGGGGGGCTATTTTGCCTTTTATTGATTTTCAAATAATTTTGTGACCCTCTGTCAGATCCCTTCAAGCAAAGTTAATTTGTCGGAAACTATGGCCGCCAGGGGGCGGGACTAACATGGCTAAAAAAAAGAAAGAAAATCAGGTGAGCGATCCAGGGCCATCATGGCCTTCTTGTTTACATCTATAGCAAGTTTAACAGCCTATTGGTGAAAGAGTAAGAACACATGTCACGGTGACTTTTGTCAAACGTTTGAAAGAATATTGGCCAAGTTTGGATTCAAACTCACAACCTCTTGATTGACAGCCTACATCATTACCAACTGAGCCATCAGGTCTTGGTAGAAATGTGTGTAGAAATCCTAAACACAAGAAAATCTTTTGCATTGTGATAACCAAATAATGGAAAGGAGGATGTGAGAATGACAAGACTGCAAATATCTGAAAATATGATTAGGAATGCAATGAAACTGCAAGGAGTGGCTAAGAAATAACTTTTAACCGTAAAGGCCTTCTGTTATAAGGCATTAAGTCTTTACAACATTTGAAATAGGTCCACCAAAGGAACATTCCTGTAAAGTTTGGTAGATATCCATCCAATGGTTTAGAAAGAGATGTATTTGGAGCTAGAAGGTTTTTAACCCCTTTTCTGATGCCACAAAGCATATCTATTTTAACTGAATAAGTTATGTAAAAGGTCAGTAAAAGAAAATTTCTGCTAAATTATCTTGAAAGCTAACAAGAACTTTAATTAGAATGAAATTATAAAGATTTGCAAATTTGCCCTTTTCTTGTTGTCTCCTTTTTGTAAAGGATCACTCATGTAACAGTTCTACCAAATTATCTTGGAATCGAACAAGCAGATTATAAAGGAAAAGGATTTTAAAATTTGGGCTTTTCTTTCTCACTTTCTGTTGCAGCAGCAACCAAAGTTGTACATAGAATCTTATACTTTGAATTTGAAAGAAGACCCAACACATGAACTTGAAATTGGTCCAGTGGAATGGTAGTTGTCTTTTGTTGTTTTAAGTTCAATTACCCCTTTTGTGATGACACCTGGTTGCTATGATTTTGTAACTAATCAATATGGCTTGAACAAATTAGGTAGAGGATCACTGAAGCAAGCCCTCTGTTCAATATTTTTAAAATCAGACAAGCACTTTCATAAAAATGGAATGTTTGATTATTGTCATTTTGTCCCTTTTCTGATGCAGCCTGGTTAAACTAATCAATATGGCGTGAACAATAATTTTAGAGGGTCCCTCAAAGATCATTTCTACCAAATATTTTTATAGCTGAAACTGAGTCGGATATTTTGCCTCTCTGATGCCGCAGCAACCAAAGTTCTCCATGTAATTTATATCTTTGAAAATTTGGAAAGAGGACCATCAAAGGAACATTCTTCAGAAGTTTGGCTGAAATTGGTCATATGGTTCAGGAGGAGATGATGTTTAAAGCTATAAGTTATCAACTGACAAAGTGTGATCAGAATAGATCACATTTGGCCTTCGGCTCAAGCTATCGAAAAAAGAAACTGTCTCCACTATACCTGCAATAACCTCATCCTCCTCGTGTCTCATCTCATCCCTTTCTTTGCTCTCTACATTCTCCAAGTGATCTGTAACAGCACAGAGGATATTACATTTAAAGACTACTCTAGACTTAATTAGAATACAACCCGCGGCTGGAAATGACTTTTTTAAGTGGGCGAAATTAAATTTATTCAACCTTTGCACATCTTGGTAAAGAACATTTTACAGGAGGACATTTTTAGCACTTTTCCACAAAAATAGAAACAACCAATATATTGTAAGAGACTGAAGTCTGTTTTTGTTTATTATAAAAAAAAACTGAGAAATCAGGATGTTGATCAAAAGACAGTATTTAATGGAATATCAATGAATATGCTCAAAAGAAAATGCTATATAATTGTTATTTCCCTTGAGGTGAAAATATTTCTCCAAGTGATTTGTAACAGTACAGAGGTAACTTTTAAAGATGTATCTTGCTAATTAAAACATAACTAGCTAAATACAGGTAAAAGTACCTTAACACTAACAAAACATATGCAATCTGATCTAGACAAACACTTTCTGCTAATTGACAATAACACAATTGATTTTTAGCTCACCAATGCACAAAGTGCAATTTGTGCTATTGGGATCACATTTTGTCGTCCGTCGTGCGTCGTCAACATTTTCCCTTGTTAACACTCTACAGGGTACATTTTGCATCCAATCACCATGAAAGTTTGTCAGAACATTCGTCTCCATGAAAGCTCGGACAAGTTCGAAACTGGGTCATGTCCGGTCAAAAACTAGGTCACTAGGCCAAATTTAAGGAAAATCTTGTTAACACTCTGGAAGCTATATTTTTGGATTGAGCATGTTGAATCTAAACTGACACGAAAAAGAACGCAACAAGTAATGTAACAGTCAATATTTATTACATATTTGATATTTAGCGGTGTCTGTATATTCTGACCCTCCCGTCAGCGTAATGGAGATTAAATCTCGATTCGTCGCTAAATACAACAGTTCCCACTGACGTTGTCGGTTATTAAAAGCCCAGCGTTGTCTTTCCTGGCGATGACGTCGGGTATGTCCCTAACATCGAGCTGGACGACGGCAATGACATTGACCAAATACGTAATAATAATAATAATATCTTTATTTAATGAAGGTAACATATTAAGATGTGAATCCCGCGCTCACGTAAACGATAAACCACTGTGTCATGATGAATTGTTCGTCCAAGGTTTCCTATAAGAGCATTTGACGTGGAATGCGCCGTCACAAACCTGTCCCGTAAATGACGTAGACGTATCAGGTTATCTCGACGTATGCCTGTCACATGTTGATCTTGAAACATTGTATTGTCAAGCTACCACAATTTGTGAAACACCACCGGCAAAAAGTCCCAAAATTTGATTTCTTTGTGCCAAATTTAGCTTTGGCATATTTGTTAAAAGAATTAATCCGTGTTGGGTATACTTTTTGTACAGTTAATCAATGAGGCAATGTACACAGCCAGTTTTGTTTCGATTCGCCTCGTGGTTAGACAGCACGAGGTGCACGTGCATTTTGTACCTAAAGTATTGTTATTTGTCTTAATAACAAAATGTTGAGGAAATATGCTTGTTGTGTTTCTTATTCGTGTCAGTTTATGTCAGAATGTTTGTCTTAGTGATATCTAGGTCAAGTTATAAACTGGGTCATACCCGTTTAAAAGCAAGGTCACTAGGTCAGATTTAAGGAAATTCTTGTTAACACTCTGGAAGCCACATTTTTGGCTTGAGCATGTTGAAACTTTGTTAGAATGTTTGTCTTAAGTAGTGATATCAAGGCAATGTTTGAAACTGGGTCATGTTCGGTCAAAAACTAGGTCACCAGGTCAAATTCAAGGAATATCTTGTTAAGTGTAGTCAGTGTGATTCTAGATAGAGGGCATTGACCTTTTTCACTAAATCAGCCCCCAACACAGACACAGATGAAAGTGGAGTCCTATTTAACTTACATTGGAAGTTAAACCAAAAAAGAAAGAAAACAGACCTCCTTAGAGATTAATAAAAATTGTTGACACACTTCATTTCCTCATTTCAACATGAGTGTACAATTTCCCTATAGTAAATCAGTATGCTGCAAGAAATGTGATCAGAAATCCTGACCATATGAACAGCTTTTGCATGGTGAAAAGGAAATAATGGAAAGGAGAATGTGACAAACAAGAGTAACTGATCACCATGGACATTAAGATATTTAACTAATTCCTTACCAAAATGACCTTTTACTTGAAATAAATTACCTTGTTGCGATGGAGCTTTCCACTTAAATTTTCTTTCTCCAACTTTAAATAAATCTGAATCTTTCAGTTGATTTATTTGGGGTGTGTTTCCATTAATCAGAAATACCTACAACAGATGGACAGATTTTAATATTTCATGATAAATAGTTAAAATGATTTCAAAATGGGTAAATTTCTAAACTTGTTGCCTTGAATTTGCTTGGACCAATAAGAAAACATTTTGAAAGTTTTTTGTAAATACCTCATTCAATTGTTTATACTCATGTTTGGTGAGCAGTTTGCCTTAAAGTTATATGTTCATAATGCTAGGACCCTGGTGGTAGTAGAACTAATTCTTCCAACAGGGCACAAGCTTTTCAAATTACTCAAATTATGTCAAGATCTGCAGACTAAAACTCAGGCTGTCAAGCCAGTGGTTGTTAGTTTGAATCCCGGCTTGGTCAACTTTCTTTCGGACGTTGAACAAAAGTCAATGCGACATCCATCATGCGTCATCCACCTAGTCTATGTGGAAAAGCAGCCAGTTGCTTGGGAAGTTTGTTGTGTGGAATACTGGTGTGAGAAAACCAGGAAATATGTGTCTATGTGAACTGGCTGCCCTGATATGACGTGAGAAATTGTTAAAAACGGTGTTAAACCCCAATCAGTTAATTGACTATGGCTTATGTGAGTTCAACATGTTAAGGTGCGGCAGACAGACAGATGGAGAGACAGAAAAGTTAACAGAGAAGTCATCACCAAGTATCTTCCTGTCTTGCAGGCAGGCAACACACACAAAAAAGATTTAAGCAGTACCTCTCCAAACCTGTTTACTTCAATCAGTGCTTCATGGGCTGAAGTATTCTTTAAAATGATATCATTTGATCTTGCACTGAAATGATAAGTATATATATTTGCAAGAGTCTTCGAACATTGAATGGATAAAAACAAAAAAAAAAAACCTCGAAAGTGTCAAATTTCAACCTACCAGCAAGCCCTACAACATTTTACAGTATGTTCAAGTAAACACATAATAAGCTACATACCTTTTTTTAACCCAATATATTTTTAGAGCACAAAGTGCTCAAGGGAAGTTTTTGTGATCGCCTTGTCAATCATTCGTCAATAGCCCTACAGTAATGTATCATATTGATGTAATTAATTTTGTTTTATATGCTTTAACTACCAATATATATGCTTTTAAAGATTGTGTTTTCACGTCGTGTCGATCGCCTATGGGCGCCGCCATCTTTGTTAATATTTAGCTTTCTGTGATGTCATAACCCCCCATTCCGATTTCTAAAAAGGAGTTTGTTCAATCTTTAATTGCATCGTTATGCCGTTACCAGAAGAAAATGTGTTTTGCAAGGAGAGCAATAGCAATTTAACCATCGGGAGTATTGATGATCATATTTGCATAACAGATATGCTTAACATTCAAATTAAGTTTTATTGTAAATAGTATCCAACCATAGTAGGTGGATAGAATACACCAAAATGACTAGCATAATATATATATGCCAATTAAATGTATATGTGTTAACATTTATTGAAACAAATAATGTCATTCGATTATATATTTGATAGTTGTTTGTTATGATTTCACAGCCCGTTTGTTATGATTTCACAGCCCGTTAGACATAATGAACTGGCGTTGTTTGTACAACAATCAAAAGTCATGGAAACAATCAAATTTCGGACGCTACTGTTATAGGATATGTCGGCGAGTCTTTTGAGCAGACATAATTCGATCCCTTCCCAACATACACAAACTCTGCAGGAGACGGTAAAGAGATTTCCATAAGTTTTATAAAAGACGTTTCAAAGTCATATGCTGCAGGTTTGGTGTATGATGAACAGGGAGAATTGAATGGTTAATTTTGACAACATTTCTAAAAGGATTTTTAATGTTAAAATATTGAAGAAATATTCTCAAACACAATTTTCGGCCATTTCTATAAAGGTCTTTTTTTGTATACCGGCACCCGCACAACACTATACAATATCTATGACAGCAAATACATGTATAAATGCAGTTGTAAAGGTTGTGACAAAAGGCGTAATTTAAAGATTAGTCGAAAATAACAAACGCTGTACCATTCTTTATTGAAAACAATTAAAGGTCATAAACCCTAATCATATTTTCGGTAGCGATCAGACGCTACTTATAATCTACCGACAAACACCGCCGAGGATTTGAGGCGCTGATCATAAGCAATAACCGACTCGTGATAATAAACAGCAAGTCAACTACTAACGGGTAATAAAATAATTAATTGACCATAAAGCAAGGCGTGAAAAGTTATGGTTGTTGGTTTGAGAACATTCTATTTAGCTTTCCTTTATAATTAATTACTGCAATACTGTTATGTCTTTATAATTATTTAATGAATTTGACTACGGGCAAAACTGTTGAACTCTAAGTTCAATGATTTTTGGAACCTCTATAAATGAAAGTATAATGATTCTCGTACTTGTTGAAAGAAGTTTTTCCACCATTTCCTGATATGTATTATTTTTGTATATCTACCCAACCCACAACATTCTTTTCGAAGGGATCATGATTAAGTACAAAACAGAAACAAATATACGCCCCAAGAACTCTTCTTTGAGCAAGTAATTTTACGTTACAGTATTGCACACACTATTGTAAATTCATTTTATAGTTACGATGTTTAATTTTTAATTTCGACCATAGGCTATGTGTATAACTTCACTGTATGATAAATGACCTGATGAGGGGTTCTGACGTCACGATTCTTAGCAGAATGTCTCGCGATCGACTGATAAGCAAAAAATGGCCACGCCCATTATCGGAACCGAAAAGCACTTTTAGTTGTCTTAAAAGTGCAATTTCTTGATAACAAGGTGTTTGTTAATGAAATGCATCTTAAATAAATTTAGTTGATCGATATTTTTCATATAAAAGCGGGTTGTTTTCAGCCAAGCGTTGTCCTTTAAGGAAAATCTTGTTAACACTCTGGAAGCCACATTTTTTGCTTGAGCATGTTGAAACTTTGTCAGAATGTTTGTCTAAGTGATATCTAGGCCAAGTTCTGACCTGGGTCATGTCTAGTCAAAAACTAGGTCACGAGGTAAATTTATTGAAAATCTTGTTAACACTCTGGAAGCCACATTTATGGCTTGAACATGTTGAAACATTGTCAGAATGTTTGTCTGAGTGATATCTAGGTCACTAGGTCAAATTTTAGGGAAATCTTGCAAACACTCTGGAAGCCACATTTTTGGCTTAAGCATGTTGAAACTTTGTCACAATGTTTGTCTAAGAGATATCTAGGCATGTTGTTGAAAGAAGAAGTTCAAATCTTGTTAGCAAAGCTCATCTAGCAGTATACTATAACATATATACTCAAATGAAACATCAAGAAAAAGAAAAAAATTGAACTACCTTCCAATGGATAGGACAGTTGAACGCATTGGAAAGACTGCAACTTCTGCATCTTCAATCACAACAGCCACTGAGCCCCAAAGCTGTTTACCTGAGAATACAACAGATAATCATAAGAATTGATAATCAACAGTAATTGCAATATATATACCTAGACCACTCAATTAAAGAGAGTAATACCCGACAAAAGAACTGCCCTTAATCGTTAGACTTTAAAACATTGTCATTTATAACACTTTAAAGAAAAAGTGAATGGAATATCAATCAGGATTGAGGAAATTTTGGAACCTAAATCAGTCCAGGGTAGCCAATTACCAAAATATGTTTACACTTCCTTCTCTTTATCATTATAGAGATTGTATGCATGTTTCTCAATATAAGTTTTCAAAGTCATTTGCTGTATATATATTGAAGATCCTGGATTCCATATGAATGTATTGATTGAATGGGGTTCAACTCTTATTTTAAACATTCTTTTAAAGCAACTGGATGCTTTTCGACTTCAGACTGTTAGCCCATTGGTCGAAGTCCAAAGATTTAAATCTCAATGACTTTTGTCAAAAGTTTATTTATAAGAATACCCGATAAACATTGTAACTCAAGAACACCATGCACAATGTGTGTAATCTGATCTAGACAAACACTGTCTGCTTATAAGTAAATAACACCATTGTTTTCTAAAATGTTGTCAATGTCTGTTTAGATAGAGAGGACTGGTCTGTTTCACTTATTCAACACTCCTACCCAATGTCCCAAGATAGACAATCAGTTTTCTGTGCTATGTGTAATCAAAGTGCAGAAAGCGCTAATGGTATAGGGGCATACGAATTTGAAAATATAAGGCATAGTTAGTATGAACAAACATTGTAAACTCTGAATCATCACCTTTAAACAAACTGAATAAAACTTGTTTGAAACAACACAGATTGCCTGCCAAAATCCTAATATATAATATTGAAAGATAGACAAACGGAATGATTGAAAAATATATTTTCAAGCGACATATGAGTATATCTAACACAATGAATGAATGTATATTGTTTTATGGCGCATCGACAGCTAAGGTCATTTAGCGCGTAATTAAATTTTATTATTCATGATCCCTGGGTAAACAAACCAGTGCTAGGCTAGAAAATGTGCCTTGCCTAAGGGCACTCCACCATGATCGAATTGCCGCGACTGGGGATCGAACCAGGGACACCCTGTTTCGAAATCCCCGACGCTAACCAGTCGACCACAGCGGATTCCTTATATTTAACACAAAACGCACCCTGTTTTACCAACAATTCCCCAGTAGCAGTTAGATCGTTAGTACCATTCGTTCATGTCATGTATACACAGTATGAAGCTCTCTCTTTGGACGAATTATGCAATAAAAACTTTGTTCAGTCTTCCTAACCCTTGACCACATAGGCTAAATATACAGCAAACAACATTGAACTAAGCCTAAAATATTTACCTAATTTGATGAAAATTAAATTTAAAATAGTGATGAAACATTTTGAAAAAGAAAAAATTGCTGAGTATCAATCATCTGTTAAGATTAGTCAAAATGTGTCTAACAGGGAAAAAGTTTAAAATAATAACTGAAGGCAAATGTTTCCGTTATCTAGATTGTAGAAGAAAAACCTTAATACATGTTCAAAGCATTGTTTAAACAGGAGGAATTGCCCTTTGTCAGCAATTGCTGCGTTTGCAAAAGAATATTTGTATGTAATTATGTAGCTATAACGGAAACGGTTCAACCCTTTCCAATTTACAGTCGCTTTTTAGCTCGCATGCAGTAGACGGCATTTGAATACATCGTGACACGATAAAAAATTGCTTATCGTGATCCATTTCCTCTTTTTCTGCAAGGATTTCAACTATATGTTTCCCCCTAGATGTAAGGCGAAATTCCTCGTTAGCATCCATTTCTTGCATGTTATTCAAAATTTGTCCGGAAGGGAGAAAGGGGGAAAAATCACCATAGTAAGGCGTTTACATATATATATGATAAGAATTAATTGAAGCGTGTTTGAAAGCATTGTGTAAAATGGAGGGACTGCTCATTGTCAGCAATAGCTCCACTTTCCATTATATTTTATATCAGTATTTGACTCTAATAGTATCACGGCAGGTGTCCGCTTTCATGGGAAGGATATAATCAGTTTCCATTTACAGATGTGTAGCAGACGACATTCGAAAACATCGTGACAAAAGGAGATTTTACTTATCGTAGGCAATTTCTACGTTTGCCTCAATGTTTTCAACCCCTTTCATTAATTAGAATTATATTTACGATGAGTTGCACATTTCGCTATGTAAGTCGACTGTTGGGAACTAATGGGGTCAAAGCACAGTCTACGTTACCTAACAGTAAAGATATTGAGGTCAATCATAGTTCAAAGTGTGTTTCACGCGTTGAAACTATTTTGTCTCCGATGATTAATTATTGCAAGTGGAGGGTTTTCGTGATTCGGTCGACCCAATGAAATCGTTGAAACGGCATATTATAACCAATCAAACTCAAAAGTCGCGTACTTATATGCAATTGTTAAATGCGGTTGCAGCATTTAATCCGACTTTTTGAAAGCAGGCTAGCAATGGGATAGTGGCGAAACGCCCCTATCCCAAAAATCAGCATCAGCATTTATGTTGTAACAGAAACAGAAAGAAAAGAGAAAACATAAGAACTTAACAGGCAGGTGTTGAAATGCTGTTTAGAACCTTTTTAACTTCACAAAATAAGAATTGAAATAAATATTGTTGATACTTTTAATGCCCTCATTTAAACATTAGTTTAAAATGTCCACAGTAAGTAAGTGTGCTCCAAGAAACATGTTTAGAAATCCTGAACATAAGAAGATATAATGAAAAGAAGGATGTGAGACAAATGATAACTGAATGCTATCTTCTGATAAGAAGTATTTTTATTATTTAATGAAGAAATAAACATATCCTATACCTGAAATACTCTCCTGATCCCCATGTCCCATCTCATCCTTCATTTGGCTCTTTGCAGTCTGTATATGATCTGGAACAGCACAGAGGCGATTATATTTTAAGTGGGCCAGCCCTACTCTAAATCTGAGTCACTTATTTAATACTATTCCACTATGCCCCCAGTTTGACAGTCAGTGTTTATGGTTGTGTGTAGAAAATCACCCAGTTATTTTTAAGTGACATAAGCTTTTATGTTAACACCAAAGAGAAAGACAGCAGAACACCCTTGAAATGAATAGGCAAATGTTTTAATGTTGTTAGTGCCAGTTTAACTTCACAAAAAAAGATGTACAATCAATATACTCTTAATGTCCTCATTTCAACATGATTGTAGATTGTCCCCAGTTAGACAGTATGCTGCAATAATAGTGTGTATAAATCCTGAACATAAGAACAGCTTTTGCCTTTTGATATGAAGGAAATAATTGAAAGGGGGATGTGAGAAACCAGAGTAACTCAATGCTGTCTGCCCATAAGCCCTATTCATAATTTAAACATAAACAATTAAATACAATTTAGGCTGGATATATACTGGTTAAAAAGCACCCTCATATATATTCAAACGTTATAACATAAGACTACCATGAACGATATGTGCTATCTGATCTAGACAAATACTGTCTGCTTATAAGTTAAAACACCATTATTTTCTAAAATGTTACAAAGTCAGTGTTTGTCTAGATAGAGGGTACTGTCCTGTTTCACTTATTCAACACTCATACCCAATGTCCCCAGTTAGACAGTCAGTTTTCTGTGTTATGTGTAAAAAAACCCAGTTATAATCAGCATCAGCACTTATGTTGTTACAAAAACAGAAAGAAAAGAGAAAACATTAGAGATTAACAGGCAGGTTTTTAAATGCTGTTTAGAACCTTTTTAACTTCACAAATTAAGAATTGCAATAAAAAATTGATGACACTTGTAATGCCCTTATTCAAACATTAGTGTACAATGTCCCAAGTTAGTAAGTATGCTGCAAGAAATGTGTCTAGAAATCCTGAACATGAGAACAGCTTTTGCAAGGTGAATATGATATAATGGAAAGGAGGATTTGAGATGAAGAGGGTAACTTTATGCTGTCTTCTATAAGTTAGTATTTTGTTGGTAAAGAAAGAGAGAAACTTAACCTATACCTGAAATAGCCTCATCCTCCCCATGTCCCATCCCATCCTTAATTTGACTCTCTGCAGTCTGTATATGATCTGGAACAGCACAGAGGCGATTATATTTTAAGTGGTCCTGCTCTTAATTATAATCTATACAGGTAAATACAAGTTAGGCTGATTCACAGGTAAAAACCACTGTCACACATACATGTATATAGTCAATGTAAACCAAGATCACTGTACACAATATGTGCAATCTGATTTCAACTTACACTGTCTGCTTATTAGTGAGTAACACCATGTATTTCTTAAATGTAGTCAATGTGGCTCTAGATGGACTGCACTGATCTGAGGCATCACTTATTTAATACTATTGCACTATGTTCCCAGTTTGACAGTCCGTGTTCATGGTTGTGTGTACTCAGTTATAAGTGACATAAGCTTTTATGTTAACACCAAAGGAAAGACAGTAGAACACCCTAGAAGTTAATAGGCAAATGTTTTAATGTTGTTAGTGCCAGTTTAACTTCACATAAAAAGATGTACAATCGATATTCTTTACACTCTTAATGTCCTCATTTCAATATGATTGTAGATTGTCCCAAGTTAGTTAATATGCTGCAATAATAGTGTGTATTAATCCTGAACATAAGAACAGCTTTGCAAGGTGAATATGATATAATGGAAAGGAGGATTTTAGATGAAGAGGGTAACTTTATGCTGTCTTCTATAAGTTAGTATTTTGTTGTTAAAGAAAGAGAGAAACTTAACCTATACCTGAAATAGCCTCATCCTCCCCATGTCCCATCCCATCCTTTATTTGACTCTCTGCAGTCTGTATATGATCTGGAACAGCACAGAGGCGATTATATTTTAAGTGGTCCTGCTCTTAACTATAATTCATACTGTTAAATACAACTTAGGCTGATTCACAGGTAAAAACCACTGTCACACATACATGTATGTAGTCAATGTAAACCAAGATCACTGTACACAATATGTGCAATCTGATTTCAACTTACACTGTCTGCTTATTAGTGAGTAACACCATGTATTTCTTAAATGTAGTCAATGTGGCTCTAGATGGACTGCACTGATCTGAGGCATCACTTATTTAATACTTTTGCACTATGTTCCCAGTTTGACAGTCCGTGTTCATGGTTGTGTGTACTCAGTTATAAGTGACATAAGCTTTTATGTTAACACCAAAGGAAAGACAGTAGAACACCCTAGAAATTAATAGGCAAATGTTTTAATGTTGTTAGTGCCAGTTTAACTTCACATAAAAAGATGTACAATCGATATTCTTTACACTCTTAATGTCCTCATTTCAGCATGATTGTAGAATGTCCCCAGTTAGACAGTATGCTGCAATAATAGTGTGTATAAATCCTGAACATAAGAACAGCTTTTGCCTTTTGATATGAAGGAAATAATTGAAAGGAGGATGTGAGAAACCAGAGTAACTCAATGCTGTCTGCCCATAAGCCCTATTCATAATTAAAACATAAACAGTTAAATACAATTTAGGCTGGATATATACTGGTAAAAAAGCACCCTCATATATATGTATTCAAACATTATAACATTAGACTACCATGAACGATATGTGCTATCTGATCTAGACAAATACTGTCTGCTTATAAGTTAAAACACCATTATTTTCTAAAATGTTACAAAGTCAGTGTTTGTCTAGATAGAGGGTACTGTCCTGTTTCACTTATTCAACACTCATACCCAATGTCCCCAGTTAGACAGTCAGTTTTCTGTGTTATGTGTAAAAAACCCCAGTTATAATCACCATCAGCATTTATGTTGTAACAAAAACAGAAAGAAAAGAGAAGACATAAGAGATTAACAGGCAGGTGTTTAAATGCTGTTTAGAACCTTTTTTTATCTTCACAAATTAAGAATTGCAATAAAAAATTGATGACACTTGTAATGCCCTTATTAAAACATTAGTGTACAATGTCCCAAGTTAGTAAGTATGCTGCAAGAAATGTGTCTAGAAATCCTGAACATGAGAACAGCTTTTGCAAGGTGAATATGATATAATGGAAAGGAGGATTTGAGATGAAGAGGGTAACTTTATGCTGTCTTCTATAAGTTAGTATTTTGTTGTTAAAGAAAGAGAGAAACTTAACCTATACCTGAAATAGCCTCATCCTCCCCGTGTCCCATCCCATCCTTTATTTGACTCTCTGCAGTCTGTATATGATCTGGAACAGCACAGAGGCGATTATATTTTAAGTGGTCCTGCTCTTAATTATAATCTATACAGGTAAATACAAGTTGGGCTGATTCACAGGTAAAAACCACTGTCACACATACATGTATATAGTCAATGTAAACCAAGATCACTGTACACAATATGTGCAATCTGATTTCAACTTACACTGTCTGCTTATTAGTGAGTAACACCATGTATTTCTTAAATGTAGTCAATGTGGCTCTAGATGGACTGCACTGATCTGAGGCATCACTTATTTAATACTATTGCACTATGTTCCCAGTTTGACAGTCCGTGTTCATGGTTGTGTGTACTCAGTTATAAGTGACATAAGCTTTTATGTTAACACCAAAGGAAAGACAGTAGAACACCCTAGAAGTTAATAGGCAAATGTTTTAATGTTGTTAGTGCCAGTTTAACTTCACATAAAAAGATGTACAATCGATATTCTTTACACTCTTAATGTCCTCATTTCAATATGATTGTAGATTGTCCCAAGTTAGTTAATATGCTGCAATAATAGTGTGTATTAATCCTGAACATAAGAACAGCTTTGCAAGGTGAATATGATATAATGGAAAGGAGGATTTTAGATGAAGAGGGTAACTTTATGCTGTCTTCTATAAGTTAGTATTTTGTTGTTAAAGAAAGAGAGAAACTTAACCTATACCTGAAATAGCCTCATCCTCCCCATGTCCCATCCCATCCTTTATTTGACTCTCTGCAGTCTGAATATGATCTGGAACAGCACAGAGGCGATTATATTTTAAGTGGTCCTGCTGCTCTTAACTATAATTCATACTGTTAAATACAACTTAGGCTGATTCACAGGTAAAAACCACTGTCACACATACATGTATGTAGTCAATGTAAACCAAGATCACTGTACACAATATGTGCAATCTGATTTCAACTTACACTGTCTGCTTATTAGTGAGTAACACCATGTATTTCTTAAATGTAGTCAATGTGGCTCTAGATGGACTGCACTGATCTGAGGCATCACTTATTTAATACTATTGCACTATGTTCCCAGTTTGACAGTCTGTGTTCATGGTTGTGTGTACTCAGTTATAAGTGACATAAGCTTTTATGTTAACACCAAAGAGAAAGACAGCAGAACACCCTAGAAATTAATAGGCAAATGTTTTAATGTTGTTAGTGCCAGTTTAACTTCACATAAAAAGATGTACAATCGATATTCTTTACACTCTTAATGTCCTCATTTCAGCATGATTGTAGATTGTCCCCAGTTAGACAGTATGCTGCAATAATAGTGTGTATAAATCCTGAACATAAGAACAGCTTTTGCCTTTTGATATGAAGGAAATAATTGAAAGGAGGATGCGAGAAACCAGAGTAACTCAATGCTGTCTGCCCATAAGCCCTATTCATAATTTAAACATAAACAGTTAAATACAATTTAGGCTGGATATATACTGGTAAAAAAGCACCCTCATATATATGTATTCCAACATTATAACATTAGACTACCATGAACGATATGTGCTATCTGATCTAGACAAATACTGTCTGCTTATAAGTTAAAACACCATTATTTTTTAAAATGTTACAAAGTCAGTGTTTGTCACAGGTAAAAACCACTGTCACACATACATGTATGTAGTCAATGTAAATCAAGATCACTGTACACAATATGTGCAATCTGATTTCAACTTACACTGTCTGCTTATTAGTGAGTAACACCATGTGAGCCATAATATGGTGTCCGGATTTTGAGTTACATCACAAACACTGTGGTGTCCTCTTTTGTAATATTTGACTTTTGTCAAATTAAATGCTATATATGTTTAGAGCAATATCTAAAGCTGTTAAATTCTAAATGACAAAATAGATTTTATCTTTAAATAAAGAGAAATGTGGGTTTTAAATTGTATTGTTAGTAACACAGGACACCATGTAATAAATCAATTTTATGAAGAGTATGCCTAGTTAATTTTTTTTAGATCTAATTTACATTTTCACCATCTTTATTTGGAATTATTTCAATTAATAAATGGTTTATTTAGTGAAACAATTAATAGAATACAACTAGATAAAGAATGGTGTAACAGGACACAAACTGGTGTGTAACAGGACACAAAATGATGTAACTGGACACTAATTCAATTGTATTGTTAGTAACACAGGACACCATTGTAATAAATCAATTTTATGAAGAGTATGCCTAGTTAATTTTTTTTAGATCTAATTTACATTTTCACCATCTTTATTTGGAATTATTTCAATAAATAAATGGTTTATTTAGTGAAACAATTAATAGAATACAACTAGATAAAGAATGGTGTAACAGGACACAACATGATGTAACAGGACACAAACTGGTGTGTAACAGGACACAAAATGATGTAACTGGACACTAATTCAATTGTATTGTTAGTAACACAGGACACCATTGTAATAAATCAATTTTATGAAGAGTATGCCTAGTTAATTTTTTTTAGATCTAATTTACATTTTCACCATCTTTATTTGGAATTATTTCAATAAATAAATGGTTTATTTAGTGAAATAATTAATAGTATACAACTAGATAAAGAATGGTGTAACAGGACACAAACTGGTGTGTAACAGGACACAAAATGATGTAACTGGACACCAATTGTGCACTTCATATAAGTGTGTAATATAATAGCATAAACATTTTCAGTATAAATAATTCTCCAGTTAAATTAAAATATACTTATCATGCAAATATGTATTTATTATGTAAGCACAATGCTTATGGAGATAGAATATGCTTTCCAGGACAGTCAACGTTACAAGGCAAAAGAGACAAAATTCGCGATTTTTTTCCCCCAGTCAAAAATAATAACAAGTTCTTCGTAGTGAATTAAATAGGTTCGCAAACATCTCTGGACAATTTAAATAACGAAATAGGAAGTTACTACGCATTGCGATACATTATAAGCAACCATTGATGACCTCAATCGGCTTGGTGCCGGCGTAACAAAATTTCAGAAGTCTGACTGTCATTTTGGAGCCGCCATTTTAAAACACTCTTGTCGTAAAACGTCTATAACTGTCGTAAATTATTGCGATGTTTAATGTCGTAAATAGAACAGCCAAAATTTAGTTTCCTCCTAGGTGATTGACGAAGCATTTTTTAATTATAACAAAATAATAGGGCGTAACAAAAAAAGACACCATTTTGATAAACAATATTTTGACTCCCTGTCAAATAAAAGATATCTGTCCCAGAACAACATGTTTACGACATTAACAAAGAATGTAAGTGATCACGTGATTTGTATGCAATGAAAATATGGTTATCGGTCCAGGTTTCGAGTTTTGATGCTATTTAGACGTGATGTAACTGGGTGGACACATTCGTTACGCCGATGTCCAGGATTTTATATTCAAATCAAAATCGTATTTACGTCGCTCTATTAAATCTTAAAGTTATATTTACAAGTAATTTTTTAAATTATTATTTCACATATATTAGTTTCCAAACTTTAAATATAAAGAAAAACAGTTTGTTTTGGTTTTCAAAAAGTCCTCCCATGCCTTTGTCGGGAAGGACACGGCGAAAATGCTCAAGAAAAGTATTAATTAAAGGAGTTTATCAGTTCTTTCAGAAATCAATAGCATATTATTTAATAGATTTAGTAGTTTCTAACAGTTTGTGACATGCTGATAAACTATAAAACACATAGTTCTTCAAATAATGACTCTGTGATGTAACACAAAATCCCGGACACCATACTATGGCTCATGTATTTCTTAAATGTAGTCAATGTGGCTCTAGATGGACTGCACTGATCTGAGGCATCACTTATTTAATACTATTGCACTATGTTCCCAGTTTGACAGTCCGTGTTCATGGTTGTGTGTACTCAGTTATAAGTGACATAAGCTTTTATGTTAACACCAAAGGAAAGACAGCAGAACACCCTAGAAGTTAATAGGCAAATGTTTTAATGTTGTTAGTGCCAGTTTAACTTCACATAAAAAGATGTACAATCGATATTCTTTACACTCTTAATGGTCCTCATTTCAATATGATTGTAGATTGTCCCAAACTAGTTAGTTAATATGCTGCAATACTAGTGTGTATAAATCCTGAACATAATAACAGCTTTTGCAAGGTGAATATGATATAATGGAAAGAATGATTTGAGATGAAGAGGGTAACTTCATGCTGTCTTCTATAAGTTAGTATTTTGTTGTTCAAGAAAGAGAGAAACTTGACCTATACCTGAAATAGCCTCATCCTCCCCATGTCCCATCCCATCCTTTATTTGACTCTCTGCAGTCTGTATATGATCTGGAACAGCACAGAGGCGGTTATATTTTAAGTGGTCCTGCTCTTAACTATAATTCATACTGTTAAATACAACTTAGGCTGATTCACAGGTAAAAACCACTGTCACACATACATGTATGTAGTCAATGTAAATCAAGATCACTGTACACAATATGTGCAATCTGATTTCAACTTACACTGTCTGCTTATTAGTGAGTAACACCATGTATTTCTTAAATGTAGTCAATGTGGCTCTAGATGGACTGCACTGATCTGAGGCATCACTTATTTAATACTATTGCACTATGTTCCCAGTTTGACAGTCCGTGTTCATGGTTGTGTGTACTCAGTTATAAGTGACATAAGCTTTTATGTTAACACCAAAGGAAAGACAGCAGAACACCCTAGAAGTTAATAGGCAAATGTGTTAATGTTGTTAGTGCCAGTTTAACTTCACATAAAAAGATGTACAATCGATATTCTTTACACTCTTAATGGTCCTCATTTCAATATGATTGTAGATTGTCCCAAACTAGTTAGTTAATATGCTGCAATACTAGTGTGTATAAATCCTGAACATAATAACAGCTTTTGCAAGGTGAATATGATATAATGGAAAGAATGATTTGAGATGAAGAGGGTAACTTCATGCTGTCTTCTATAAGTTAGTATTTTGTTGTTCAAGAAAGAGAGAAACTTAACCTATACCTGAAATAGCCTCATCCTCCCCATGTCCCATCCCATCCTTTATTTGACTCTCTGCAGTCTGTATATGATCTGGAACAGCACAGAGGCGGTTATATTTTAAGTGGTCCTGCTCTTAACTATAATTCATACTGTTAAATACAACTTAGGCTGATTCACAGGTAAAAACCACTGTCATACATGTATGTAGTCAATGTAAATCAAGATCACTGTACACAATATGTGCAATCTGATTTCAACTTACACTGTCTGCTTATTAGTGAGTAACACCATGTATTTCTTAAATGTAGTCAATGTGGCTCTAGATGGACTGCACTGATCTGAGGCATCACTTATTTAATACTATTGCACTATGTTCCCAGTTTGACAGTCCGTGTTCATGGTTGTGTGTACTCAGTTATAAGTGACATAAGCTTTTATGTTAACACCAAAGGAAAGACAGCAGAACACCCTAGAAGTTAATAGGCAAATGTTTTAATGTTGTTAGTGCCAGTTTAACTTCACATAAAAAGATGTACAATCAATATTCTTTAAACTCTTAATGTCCTCATATCAGCATGATTGTAGAATGTCCCCAGTTAGACAGTATGCTGCAATAATAGTGTGTATAAATCCTGAACATAAGAACAGCTTTTGCCTTTTGATATGAAGGAAATAATTGAAAGGAGGATGTGAGAAACCAGAGTAACTCAATGCTGTCTGCCCATAAGCCCTATTCATAATTTAAACATAAACAGTTAAATACAATTTAGGCTGGATATATACTGGTAAAAAAGCACCCTCATATATATGTATTCAAACATTATAACATTAGACTACCATGAACGATATGTGCTATCTGATCTAGACAAATACTGTCTGCTTATAAGTTAAAATACCATTATTTTTTAAAATGTTACAAAGTCAGTGTTTGTCTAGATAGAGGGTACTGTCCTGTTTCACTTATTCAACACTCATACCCAATGTCCCCAGTTAGACAGTCAGTTTTCTGTGTTATGTTGAAAAAAAAACCAGTTATAATCACAATCAGCATTTATGTTGTAACAAAAACAGAAAGAAAAGAGAAAACATAAGAGATTAACAGGCAGGTGTTTAAATGCTGTTTAGAACCTTTTTTTATCTTCACAAATTAAGAATTGCAATAAAAAATTGATGACACTTGTAATGCCCTTATTAAAACATTAGTGTACAAAGTCCCAAGTTAGTAAGTATGCTGCAAGAAATGTGTCTAGAAATCCTGAACATGAGAACAGCTTTTGCAAGGTGAAAATGATATAATGGAAAGGAGGATTTGAGATGAAGAGGGTAACTTTATGCTGTCTTCTATAAGTTAGTATTTTGTTGTTAAAGAAAGAGAGAAACTTAACCTTTACCTGAAATAGCCTCATCCTCCCCGTGTCCCATCCCATCCTTTATTTGACTCTCTGCAGTCTGTATATGATCTGGAATAGCACAGAGGCGATTATATTTTAAGTGGTCCTGCTCTTAACTATAATTCATACTGTTAAATACAACTTAGGCTGATTCACAGGTAAAAACCACTGTCACACATACATGTATGTAGTCAATGTAAATCAAGATCACTGTACACAATATGTGCAATCTGATTTCAACTTACACTGTCTGCTTATTAGTGAGTAACACCATGTATTTCTTAAATGTAGTCAATGTGGCTCTAGATGGACTGCACTGATCTGAGGCATCACTTATTTAATACTATTGCACTATGTTCCCAGTTTGACAGTCTGTGTACATGGTTGTGTGTACTCGGTTATAAGTGACATAAGCTTTTATGTTAACACCAAAGGAAAGACAGTAGAACACCCTAGAAGTTAATAGGCAAATGTTTTAATGTTGTTAGTGCCAGTTTAACTTCACATAAAAAGATGTACAATCGATATTCTTTACACTCTTAATGGTCCTCATTTCAATATGATTGTAGATTGTCCCAAACTAGTTAGTTAATATGCTGCAATACTAGTGTGTATAAATCCTGAACATAATAACAGCTTTTGTGTTAACACCAAAGGAAAGACAGCAGAACACCCTAGAAATTAATAGGCAAATTTTTAGATCACCTAGAGCCAAAGGCTCAAGGTGAGCTATTCTGATCACTCTGTGTCCGTCGTCCGTCGTTAACTTTTAGCTTAAAACATCATCTCCTCCCAAACTACATGAACAATTTCCATTAAACATCACAGGAATGTTTCCCTGGTTGGCCTCTTTCAAATTTGTTCAAAACATTTAATTCCAATGAGAACTTTTGTTGCTGCGGCATCAGAAAGGGGGCAAAACGTCCAATCTTTGAAAATCTTCTTCTCCAAATCTGCTGTTCAGATTCCACTATCACTTGGTAGAAATGATCCTTAGGTGACCCTCTACAAAAATTGTTCAAGCCATACTGATTGGTAAAAAAACATGGCAGTCAGGTGGCATCAAAAAAGGGACAAAATTTGGAAATTTCTTTTTTTTTAACATCATCTTCTAAACCAAGTGACCAATTTCCTCCAAACTTCACAGAAATCTTCAATTGGTGGGCCTCTTCAAAAAATGTTCAAAGATTTTAATTCCATATAGAACTTTGGTTGCTGCGGCATCAGAAAGCGCGCAAAATGTCCAAATTTCAAAAACCTGTTTCTCCAAAGCATAGTTCAATGTAATTTGGTAGAAATGTTCCTTGGGTGACCCTCTACAAAGAGTGTTCAATGCATACTGATTGATTGAAAAGCATGGCATTTTGGAGGCATAAGAAAGCGGACAAAATTACATCAAAATTAAATTACAATTTTTTGAAAATCTTTGTCCGATATCAAAAAACCTTAAGTAAGAATGACTTATTTTGGTGATCCTGTACTGAATATGTTCAAGCTGTTGTGATTGGTTACAAAATCATAGCAACCATGCTTCATCACAAAAGGGGTAAATTGAACCTTTACCTACAAATGACAACTTCTACCATTCCACTCTACGAATTTCAAGGTAACAGAAAATTTCCTTTGATGGTCCTCTACCAATCTCTTCAAAACTTACAATCTGTGTGGACATTCTGTGTAGAATTTTGATTGCTGCGTCATCAGAAATTGAGAAAAGTACCCAAACTTTCAAAACCTTTTCCTCAATAAAATTCATTGGTCAGATTCCAAGATGTCTTGGCAGTAATGTTCTTTAAGTGATTCTCTTACAAAATCTGTTGAAGCCGTATTGATTTTGTTGACAAACAGGGCAGCAACGTGGCATCAGGGAAGGTGCAAAATGACAAAACTTTCTTAAAGTTCTTGTTACATTTCAAGAAACAAATGACCTCTACTGATAAACTGTTTATTTAACAGTGTCCACTCCTTGCAGTTTCATATGTGCTCCTGTTCAAATTTTCACAGATATTTGCAGTTAAATATTTGTTGCTGATTTACTATCACTTAGGTGATCCATTTAGGGCCATCTTGGCCCTCTTGTTTAATGTTGTTAGTGCCAGTTTAACTTCACAAAAGAAGATGTACAATCAATATTCTTTACACTCTTAATGTCCTCATTTCAATATGATTGTAGATTGTCCCAAGTAAGTCAGTATGCTGCAATAATAGTGTGTATAAATCCTGAACATAAGAACAGCTTTTGCAAGGTGAATATGATATAATGGAAAGAAGGATTTGAGAGGAAGAGGGTAACTTCATGCTGTCTTCTGATAAGTTAGAATTTTGTTGTTAAAGAAAGAGGGAATCTTAACCTATACCTGAAATAACCTCATCCTCCTCATGTCCCATCATCCCATCCTTTATTTGACTCTCTGCAGTCTTTATATGATCTGGAACAGCACAGATGCAATTATATTTTAATTGGTCCTGCTCTTAATTAATTGAGCCCCATTAGCTCAGTCGGTAGCGGCGAGGGCTGCCAATCCAGGGATTGTGAGTTCGAATCTCGGCTCGGCCAACATTCTTTCAGACATTTGACAAAAGTCAATGCGTCATTTGTCTTTCATCAATGGGCTTAGTCTATGTGGAAAAGAAGCCAGTTGCTTGGAAAGAATGTTGTCTGATGTATTGGCGTGGGAAAACCAGGAAACACATGAGCAGAACTGGCCGCCGTGATATGACTAAGAAATTGTTAAAAATGGCGTTAAACCCAAATCAATCAATCTAAATCATAATTTATACAGTTAAATACAACTTAGGCCGATTCACAGGTAAAAACCAATCTCACACATACATGTATGTAGTCATTGTAAATCAAGATCCCCATACAAAATATGTGGACTCTAAGCAAACACTGTTTGCTTTTTAGTGAGTAACACCATGTATTTCTTAAATATAGTCAATGTGGCTCTAGATGGACTGCACTGATCTGAGGCGTCACTTATTAAATACACAAAATAAGAATTAAACTAAATTGTGTTGACACTCTTTGAATGCCCTCATTCAAACATTAGAGTAGAATGTCCCCAGTTAGTCTTTTATTGAACCTGACCAACTTTCAAATTCAAGTTTCTTACCAATTTCTGATGAAATGTTGCTTTTAAAATGCTAGCTGCATGTGCTACATAATGCTATTTTTTTGTGACATGTTGAGGCTGATTAAGGCCAAAAGGATCATCTTCATCCTCGTTGTCCTTTGCAGTTACTTTTATACCTATTTTTATTAGACAAGAACATTTTACAAAGAATATGATTTATATAATAACTAAAAAAGGCCCATAAATCAATGAAGTCAAACTTGTATACTGAATTCTCAGAATATTTCTTTTAAAGATAGAACACAGAACTTCCTCTCAGTGTGTCTGATCATTGTATGCAAGATGTCAACATATGCTACGGACAAGAACATTCTTTGTTTGGCGAAGAGGGGTATAGTATATAAAATTTGTTAACATATCTCGTACACCCTTTTATCAAAATTAATACCTTTCCCAGACCTAGAAGCATTTTTATTTGATGAACAAGAGACAGGGTGCTCCAAAAAAAGTTAAATATTAAAAACTCTGTGTTTGCTTAGATAGAGGGTAACCAAAGGACCATTTGTAACAAAACTTTTTAAAATCCAGCCAATGGTCTTGGACAAGAAGATCTTCTGTAATTTTTGTCATAAACGAATATAAGGAAAACTAGCCCACTCTTGGTGGCCATTTTTTTTACAGATCAAAATTAATAAGTCTTGGTTAAGGATACTACCCAAGGATCAACTGTGCCAAATTGATATTGTAGTTTTTGAAAAGAAGAAAAGTTTTCACTATCTAATAGACATAAAAGAAAAACTTGTCTGCCCCTGGCAGCTATGTTTTTTTTTTTGGACCCTTAATAATTTGCACAATATTGGTAGAGGGTCAACCAAGAACCATCTGTACCACAACATTTTGAAACCAGAAAGTTGTTTCTGACAAGTTTAAAATGTAGAAAAACTTGCCCTGCCCTTTGTTTGCTGCAATATTTTTATACAATTCCAAATAATTTGAAAAAATCTTGGTGAGCGTCACCCAAAGAACAATTTTGTCAAATTATTTTCAAATCTGGCAAATTGTTTTTATTAACTTTATTACATTTCTATCCATCAAAGATAAGGATATATCGGTGAAAGAAAATTCACAATCGTCGATTTATTAGCTCTACTAGCCAAAGGCCAGAAGGGCTTATGTCGTGGCGATTCGTCCGTTGTCCGTGCGTCTGTAAACAATTTCTTGTTAACACGATACAGTCTTTATTTTTGATTGTATCTCAATCAAACTTATACAGTAGTAAGATATCCATGAGAGCTCGGTTCCTTTCTTAAACCAGCCAGATCCGCCCATGCATGACTGGATTACGGCCCTTGAAATTGTCAAAATTGCTATAATAGACCTTGTTAACACGATAGTCTTTATTTTTTATTGTATTTCAACCAAACTTATACAGTAGTTAGATATCCATGAGAGCTCGGTTCCTTTCTTACACCAGCCAGATCCGCCCATGCATGACTGGATTATGGCCCTTGAAATTGTCAAAATTGCTATAATAGACCTTGTTAACACGATACAGTCTTTATTTTTGATTGTATCTCAACCAAACTTATACAGTAATTAGATATCCATGAGAGCTCGGTACCTTTCTTAAACCAGCCAGATCCGCCCATGCATGACTGGATTATGGCCCTTGAAATTGTCAAAATTGCTATAACAGACCTTGTTAACACGATACAGTCTTTATTTTTGATTGCATCTCAACCAAACTTATACAGTAGTTAGATATCCATGAGAGCTCGGTTCCTTTATTAAATCAGCCAGATCCGCCCATGTATGACTGGATTACGGCCCTTGAAATTGTCAAAATTGCTATTTATAGACCTTGTTAACACGATAGTCTTTATTATCCCCTCGGTTACGAAGTAGCGAGAAAGGGATATAGTAACGGGACCGTCCGTATGTATGTATGTATGTGTGTCCTTCCGTCCGTAACAAACCTTGTCATCACTCAACACTAACCATTTCTTGACAGATCTTAACCAAACTTGGTATAAAGTAAGTATATGGTAACATCTTGAAGCCTATTGATTTTCAAGGTCATAGGTCAAAGGTCAAGCCCAAAATAGCCCAAAATTTTGTTTTCATCAAGAAAACAACTATTTTTAAGGCAAAATAGTAGTTCCAATATATTGAGTCACAAGACAACTCAATGTGAAGATTGAAAGCCGAGGGGATGCATCCGCTTTGCGGGTGCCCTTGTTTTTTATTGTATCTCAACCAAACTTATACAGTAGTTAGATATCCATGAGAGCTCGGTTCCTTTCTTAAACCAGCCAGATCCGCCCATGCATGACTGGATTACGGCCCTTGAAATTGTTAAAATTGCTATGATAGACCTTGTTAACCCTTTCCCACTTGCAGACGCATTCCAACACATTTGCAGCAGACGGCTTTTTGAAAACATAGTAACAAAAGAAGAAATTGCACAAAACTTGCAATTTCTCCTTTTGCCACAATGTTTTCCACTTTTTGTCATAGGTTATCCATTCAAGTATGGAGATTTTCTATGTTTTGACAAAATATGTTCGAAGTAGTCTGCTGCAGAAATGTCGTATGGGGGAAAGGGTTAACATGATACAGTCTTTATTTTTGATTGTCACAATAAAGCCTTCAAGATCCATGCCAGTAGAGCATAGGCCCTCATGGGCCTCTTGTTGTTATTACCTCCCTTTTTTTCACGGCCACGCCTCATCCTAAAATAATGTGCAAAGAAGGTAAAAAAAACAAAATAATCCATAGTTTACATAAACTATGGTGGAAGACGCGTATTGAAAAACTAAATGTATTACAAAAAATAACAATGAAATGTAATAAACTTATTCAACTTATTTTTTCAAAGATTAGAACATATTTCGCTCGCCGTCTTGTGAATGGGAGGAGTCACTCCAATTCACGCGTTGGCTCTTGAAATGAAATCTTATATCTTTACAAAATGAGCAATTTTGTTAAACATTTTGAAAGTCTGTTCTGCCTCTGGCCACCACATTTTTAGCTCGGCTTTGTGAAAAAAAACGAGAGCTATTGTCATGACCCTGGCGTCGGCGGCGGTGGCGTTGTCGTCCGGTTAAGGTTTTATGTTTAGCTCAGCTTTTTTTCCTATTTTATAACAAACTACTACTGCCAAGCGTCTGTGCCATATGCGGTGCTCTTGTTTATACATACATTTATTTAATTAATTTGAACAGTTATGGCAAATGGCTACCCAAGGAACAATAGTGCAAATTTATTTTAAAATTTAGCCAGTACTTTTTGATGAGAACATTTAAAAAAAATTATCAATACATTGCCATGGAAACAAGAGTTCTACATGAGATAAAGGACACAGAACGTTCACAATACCGCACCTTTAGCATGTTGTTAACATTTCAGATGATGTTATTTGAAACCAAAAGTGAATGACAGATTCAACACTTCTGAGCCTTTTACAGTATAAATTCAACGCAAACAGTATCTACTACAGCAAAGGTCTGGTTTGTTTTTCAAACAAGGCCATGGTGGCCCTTGATAGCTTACCTGAAGATAGCCAACCAAACAGTCAATCACAAAAACTCATTTCGCAATCAGGTAAGTTTATACTAGAATGTTTACAAGATAACCCTTCAATTTTGCCTACAAGACAAAGCTTTATAAAGGTAATTTGTAATGAGGCGAATATTTGAAGGAGGACAAGAACAGATTCATTCCTGTGAAGTAGTCAATTTATTTAGGAGGAGATAATTTTACCCCTTTTCTGATGCAGCCTGACAGCTATCTTTTTCAATCACTAAAACAAATTATGTACAGTTGCACTAAAGGAGATAAGTTTTCAAATTTTGTTTGTCCAAATTCACATAAGGAAAATGTCTACATCAGGCCTGTCTACATATTTATCTTGAAATAAGCAATGCAGTTTCATAAGTTATAAGTTAAAGAACAGGGTTTTTTCCCCAGTTTCTGATGCTTCATTGCTGCCTGTACATATTTTGCCAAATACTTATTTTGGTTTAATATTTTAAACATTCTAGAAAATTTCAATTGACTATTTTTATCAAATGTTAAAACTTTGCCCAGTGATCTTAATATGCCAAAATTGGTAATTTTGTGGCCACCATGTCACTAAAGTCAAACTTGCTAGACCTTAGCTGTAGTACTAAAAACTATTACCTGTGTTATGATATCTCTGAAAATGAATAAGATAAAATGGTCTTTATTTAATTTCCAGTTTGCATTTTTTTGTCCTTCGAAAATGTATGTTAGATAGTTTCTAGATTAGAGAGAGGTTGGGTGTGTCACCTTCAACTTCATGATTGTTTAAACAAGCTTAGGACAATAAACCAAATCTTATATTCATAAGCTGGATATATCTTCGGCTAAAACCAGATAAATATAATGTTTTGGTGAAGTGGCTTACATTGAAGATAACAGAAATAAGAAATAAAGCAGAACAAGTAATACCCATGGTAACTTCTTTGGGTCTTCCCCATAATCATACCGGAGTTCTTCTCCAATGACAATAGCTTGTGTGGCAAAGAGGCACATGCGTGGGTAATTGTTTACCACCAGCAGCTTCATCTTACTGTTGCACATTGATGATCCATTCTCACTGTCATTTACCATGCCAGCAAGTCTTCCAGGCATTGTTTTTGATGCATCGATCCTGGGGGAAATAAGTTATACATTTATCTCAATATAAGTAAAGTATCGAGTTTCTGCACTAAATCTCTACAAAATGGAGTTCAAGTGTGAAGTAATTAATCACAATAACATCTGATATATCACGTAAATTAAGAAAAAAATCCATTCTAATACTTTATACTTAATGGGATACAACAGTGGAGGAAACTGTTCTGTCCTGATTCAACATTGCTTCTCTTGATAAAATCCTGTGTTGGCTGTTCCACAATTTGTTATAGAGAAAACATGTTTCAATAAACAATTTTGAAAGTACGATATCTCAGCGATATCTGAGCGGGGAATTTAAAGAACAGATTGAATTCTGAAGGGTGTCTTTAGTATTTTATTCCTTTTTTGCAAATTTTGATGAGGTAGATCGGGAGGAAAATCAATTATGAACCTGTCTCTACCTGAGAACAGGTTGTTTTAGACGTTTATCTGCATAAATTATTGCCCGAATCGAGCTAGGGGGTAAAACATCGTTGCACTCCTTGTCATTATTATTACACTATATGGACATATAAAGGGGCTATTTATAGTAATACGTGTGGGATTGCCCAAATCATTTTATAATAGCTAATGGACGATTAAGACATAATTTTCCGAGGTAATGTGTATTTTTCCGCATTTTTTGCTGTAATAGAAATTCTTACGCCTGTGGCATATGTTTCAACAGTTTCAAGTTGTATGCTATCAACAAAGGAATTAAAGATGCTGAACAGAAACACTGTGCAGGTGTTGCAGAGAAAGATATTTTCTTCACCCTTAATGTCCAACACCCAGGGGAAGACGAAATGGTGAAAGGTATTTTGGACAATAGTTTTAATCTATTAAGTAAATTTATGTGATATATGAATGGACTCAGTTTAGAGGCATGACCTAGGTGGAAAATGAAACACTGAACAGTTTGTAACTAGACTAAATCAAAATGCCTGAGGGCCACCAAAGGATCATTCCAATGATTTCTAGTTGAAATTGGTCCAGTTGTTTAGGTGGGGATAACATTTAAAGTGAAAACGTAACGACAACAACGGACGACAGATATTCAATTCGGCACAGGTGATATAGAATCTTGTTAATTAGAGTGATGAAACGAGCATGTGTCACCAGCTTGAACTATGGAAAGGGGGAAATAACAGAAACACAGAGTTATGTTTCTTGTGTTCTGCACTTGACCTGTCTATCTTCTGTGTTAGAAGATGATCAATTGCTATTGTCAACAAAGTTGAAAGTGTGAAAAACAACTAAAAAAGAGTGTCAAGCTGCAGCACGCAGCAGCACGCAGCAGCAGTCATCTCAAAAACAAATTTGACCTCAAATATAGTTTAAAGCATAATTGTAATCAGCTTTAATATAACAAAACTTGCCAAGTTTAAATTCTATTAAATGAAAAATATTCAGCAGTAATCTTCGTGTTTTTTGGCACATCCTATATATATAAACATGTTTGCAGATTACAAATAAGCAAAAATAATGTTCACATACCACTGAAATTTACCGTTGTACTTAAAACCGAACAAAAAGCAGTTTCCCTTCGATTCTCTTTTGTTTGCCTTGACTTCATTTATTCTTTCGCCTGTGTATTCTAAGAGAAAATCTCCCTTTTGAAACTCTTTGGTTGCACGAACACCAAATCCTATAAAAAGGAACAAAAAACATTAGAGGACCATGATAGTACATCAATTGCTCACCTGTTTATTTAATAGAAAATTTTCAATGCTTTGACAGCACGCAAGCCTTTTTCACCCCTTATAAATTACTGAGATATGGGAGCAAATTATTAATTAGAATTACTTCACAATGTGACGGTTTGGAAGGGTTGAATAAAGTTTCAACGCAATGCTCTTAATGTAATTGCACGCCAAACTTTGACCAGAATTTCTTCTCAGTGAAAGAGAGCATAATTTGCATTGTAGTATAGTTATATATCTTCCTTGATTGCGACATAGGTGTATTTGTTGGGAGGAGTTTTATAAAGTTTCAATACAATTATTAGTTACTGAGATATTGAAACCTTATGTAGTTGCAAGCAATTCAACCTATAATTTAAGATTTTTAAGTTTTCACTTCCTTCACATGAAAATATCAAGCCCAGTCCCATGATGATTTCATGATTGTTTACAGATATAAAAAATTTGGTAAAGAGTCTGGACAATCTGTATAACATGATTTTTAACTTGGCCTGTACTTAAGGACAAGACAATTTGGTATGTTTCCCATTTTCTGATGCTGCAGCAACCAAAGTTATCTGAATCTCCATGGAATTTAATTCTTTGGACTAATTTGATAGAGGACAACCTAAGGAACATTCTTGTAAAATTGTTTTTAATTTGGTCCATAGGTTATTTAAAGGGGTTTAGTTTAATTGTTTTTAGAAATTATGAATAGACTGACACAGGACTGCAAGTGATCACTAGCTCAGGTGAGCTAAGATAAAACAAAAATCAAGGAATTTATAATGTGGAACCAGTTTCTCCAATTCATCATGATGCTACTAATACAATTTTCCTAATTACTTACAATGCTCGATTACTTTTTACAGACTAAATCATTATATTATAAACTATTTTAAGCCATACATGTTTTGTCAAATAGGAACTGAGAAATGGCCTAAGAAAAGAACTTGTTGTAAATTTAACATTAATTTGGTTTAAAAATAACACAGTGAGTTACTAAATCCTTTCCCTCATACAACAATACTGCAGCAGACGACTATGAACATATTTTGACAAATCATAGAATATCTCTATAAATGTATGGATAACCTATGACTAAAAGTGGAAAACGGCAAAAGGAGAAATTGCACGTTTTGTGCAATTTCTTCTTTTGTCACTACTTTTTCAAAAAGCCATCTACTGCAGAGGCATCAGAAAGATAAAATGATATAGAATAATTAAGACTATTTTGGAATCACTAGTTCTGAACATATTAATAATTCTAAATAATGAACCAGTAACTAGAATAGAACAATTTTTTAGAGGGTCACCCTAAAAACTTTTTTATCAAATTCTATTGGCATCTTACAAGAGGATTTAGAGAATTTTATTATACTTACCGATAAGTTTAGACAGGAAGAACTTCTCTAACCCATCTTGGTCTAGCCCAGCAGCAGACCAAAATATTGCCCAATCAGTTGGAGACCTTCTTGGCTGAAAAAAGAAATTGCAGAAATGTTGCTAGGATTTTTTTCAGTTGTTGGAGTCCCCAGTCTACCGCCCTGGCAGTATCTCTGATAATGTTTTATTTATTGATAACTAATTTGAAGAATGCAAAGAATAAATCCAGGAATGAGAAAAGCAGGTAACAGAAAATAACCTATGGTGAAGCTCAGTTTAAAAGTTCATAATCATACACTTAATTATAATTTTTATCTTTTATTTTTATTAGCTCACCTGAGCTATTGGGATCACATTTTGTCCGGCGTCCGTGCGTCGTCAACATTTACCCTTGTTAACACTCTACAGGCTACATTTTGCATCTCCTTCTAAACTCTTTTGTTGATTGCAATCCACCTTTATAAGAATGTTTCTTAATCATAAATGCTTATCTCTTTGTAATGGAGATGCATTTTTAGCTCGGCTTTTTGAAAACAACTTTGTCAGAATGTTTGTCTTAGTAATATCTAGGTCAAGTTCGAAACTGGGTCATGTCTGGTCAAAAACTAGGTCACTAGGATAAATTTATGGAAAATCTTGTTAACACTCTGGAAGCTATACTTTGGATTGAGCATGTTGAAACTTTGTCAGAATGTTTGTCTTAGTGATATCTAGGTCAAGTTCGAAACTGGGTCATATCCGGTTAAAAGCAAGGTCACTAGGTCAAATTTAAGGAAATTCTTGTTAACACTCTGGAAGCCACATTTTTGGCTGTAGCATGTTGAAACTTTGTCAGAATGTTTGTCTTAGGGATATATAGGCCAAGTTTGAAACTGGGTCATGTCCAGTCAAAAACTAGGTCACTATGTCAAATTAAAGAAAAATCTTGTTTACACTCTTAAAGTCACATTTTTGGCTTGAGCATGTTGAAACTTTGTTAGAATGTTTGTCTTAGTGATATCTAGGCCATGTTTGAAACTGGGTCACGTTCGGTCAAAAACTAGGTCACCAGGTCAAATTTAAGGCATAATTTGTTGACATTTAGGTGAGCGATCCAGGGCCATCATGGCCCTTTTGTTTTTAAACACTGGCCTGATTTGAAAATAATTTGGCCCAATTGTTCTTTTTGTGATCCTCTTCAAATATTGATCAAATTATTTCAATCATTGAAAAACATGGCTTATTCTACTTGTAATTGCATTTGAAAAGCTTCATATACTCATGTTTTACACAGGAATTAGAATATTACTGTGTTTTAAGATAACAATTCAATGTTAAGAAAACATCATTTGTTATGTTTTTTAAATTACAATTAAATTATTTCAGAGATGTAAACAATTATTTATAAGGAATTCCTTTTTTTTTGGTAAAGAACAGGAGGCATTTTCAATTTGTGACTTTCTTTGAGAAAAATCTTGATTTTAAATTAAATGTGTTTAGCTACAATTTGAGACCTTATAGTTTTAACTGGTAAAACACCTGGTCTAGCCAGGAGTTCTGAGTTCAAATCTCAGTGGGGACAAAATGACACTGTAGCTAAATACATAACATTTAATCAATCTGAGCACAGATTTTGTGATAATCCTCAATCCATCATACAATCTCCAGCAGCAACTATTGCATTAATTTTGCTCATGTGACCATCCATACAGTTATTCAAGTCATAGAATTTTTTTTAATTAAAAAAAACATGTTGCCAGGCAGAATCAGAGTTTGGGGGTAATTTGTTACAAAGAAAAATCCACATTATGTTGACCTTTCCAGAGTGGTTTAAAATCAATGCTGCCTGTCGGTATCAGAAAGGGAGTAAAATAACAATTTTCCTCTGAACTCTTTCCCTCATAAAGACGCGACCCGGCCGGGTAGCTCAATTGGTAGCGTATCTGACTCGTGATCTGGAGGTCACGGGTTCAATACCCGGTTGCGGCGCATTCTTTCTGGCGATTTCTCCATTGCCTCTCACCTCTGATCTATGTGAGAAAGTTGTCAGTAGCTTCGAAAGAATGTTGTGGGTAAGCCAGGAAAACATGGGTAGGTGCACTGACCGCCGTGATATGACCATCGCTGTTGAAAGCAGCGTTAAACTCCAAACAAACAAATCATATAGACGCTTTCTGTCGCCTCTACAGCAGACAGCTTTTTGAAAACATAGTGACAAAAGAAGAAATTGCACAAAACGTGCAATTTCTCCTTTTGCCACATTGCTTTCCACTTTTAGTTAAGATTATCCATTTAATTATAGAGATTTTCTATGTTTTGACAAAATACGTTCTAAGTCGTCTGCTGCAGAATTGTCGTATGAGGTAAAGGGTTAAACCGCTTGTCATATGTAAAGATAGTTTGGCAAAACCTTCTTTGATTAATCTTCTACATAATTTTTTCAAGGGATATTGATTAGTTCAAAGCAATGCTGAAATGCAGCATCAGAAAAATACTAAAATTACAAATCTAAATGTTTTTCCTCTGCAACTGCTTGTCTGATTTCAATATCAGTTAAATTTTTATTTCTCAAAATGTTGCTGCATTTATTCTAAGATATAATATAAACATAATTTATATGTAAATTAGTGCATTTACTATGGATATTCCCTCAAACTTCATGGTCATTGTACAGTCTATACTCTTTTAAGCTTCAATATTCACTAATAAAAGTAGTCCTTGACATTCGGGAAGTTGTCTCAGCTTGAACTTGAACCCATGGATTGACAACTCTATCCATTATCAATTGAGCAAATAGTAAATGTGTAAGTGCACAACAGCTTATCAATATTTTGAGTAGGGGATTAAATCTGTTGCAACTGAATGCACTTCCCTAAACTTTCAGAGGCTTTGCCTTAAATCAAACTATTATAATCAATAAAATAGATGTAATACTCTATAGTATCAGTTAAGGTAGTAGGATCCTAATGAAAACCTCCACTTGAAACTCTTCAATTTTAATGCTTTAGCCTATGTGTTAAGCACATGCCTACAAATCTTTTGAGGATTTCAAGGTAGTGGTTCGAATCCATGCAGAAGCACAAATATTTTTTTTTTCTTTCTTTTTTATTTTTTTTCAATAGCTTACATTTTTTACAAAAGTTTATATTGTATTTTCATTAAAAAGTAATTAAATACATTTCTACACATAAATATTTGCTTTTTAGTCCCCTACCGGCGTGCCGAAGGGGACTCTTAGGTTTGCACTCCGTCCGTCAGTCCGTCAGTCCGTCAGTCAGTCCATCTGTCAGTCAGTCAGTCCGGCAAATCAGTTTTCCGCACTTTTTTATACGCCCGTTTGAAAAACGGGACGTATTATGGGATCACCCATGGCGTCCGGGCGGGCGGAATCCAGTTCTTTGTCCGGAGCATATCTCCGATATATACTACCTAGATCTATGAAATTCCATATGTGGATACATCTCATCAATGCGGAGTGCAGTGCATATGAACCATAACTCTTGCTTCCCTAATTTTTGAGTTATTTCCCTTTCTTTATTTTCATACTTGATTTTTGTCCGGAGCATATCTCCAAAACTGTACTAGCTATGGTTATGAAATTTCACACATGGATGCATCTCATCAAGGGGGAGTGCAGTGGACATGAACCATAACTCTTGCTTGCCTAATTTTTGAGTTATTTCCCTTTCTTTATTTTCATACTTCATTTTTGTCCGGAGCATATCTCCATAACTATACTAGCTATGGCTATGAAATTTTACACATGAATACATCGTATCAAGGGGGAGTGCAGTGGACATGAACCATAACTCTTGCTTGCCTAATTTTTGAGTTATTTCCCTTTCTTTATTTTCATACTTGATTTTTGTCCGGAGCATATCTCCATAACTATACTAGCTATGGCTATGAAATTTCACACATGAATACATCGTATCAAGGGGGAGTGCAGTGCACATGAACCATAACTTTTGCTTGTTTTGTGTTGGACATGCCAGGAGTATAGGCCATTGTGAGTCGGAAATTTTGTAAATAACAGTTACTATGTTCTAATAAACACAGGCCAAATTCAGTTCAAAACGGTATTCCAAATGTTGTTTCTGCTTTATTGAAGCAATATCGAATCAAGTTCGAATTCGCTTCTGACCCAACAACTTCGGGCTGTTTTCCACCCTTCCCACTCATTATCTCTCACATCTGGCTCACGGTCAAACACCCTACGGGCGTATTTTGCACCGTTTGCGATGCTCTTGTTTCTACATGCTTTGAGGTATTGAGCTGAAATTTTGTATATGCCTTTGTAATCATGTGTCACAGATCAAGTTCGCGTTTCCTGGGATTTCGTGCAAACCGGTAGGGGACTATGGTATTGCTTGCAATCCAGTTACTTGTTTGAAGATGATTTTGTTATTTGTTGTGTCTTTATCACTATATTTCTGTAACTGGTGGTCAGAATTTCCTTATATTGCACATACAATCCTGTAGATTTGTATATAGATTTTAAAAATACTAGGATATAGAGGATCTGCAGACTAGTGCATTAGGCTCCCACTACCTTCATAGACAGAATCTGTTACATATATGATACTTATATAACAAAATATGTACTTTGTAAATTGAAAATAATACCTGTATAACCAGCCACCTAAAAATTTACAATGTTTATTTAGAAAATTTACTTAGTGTTGAATGCAGTGACAAACATTATTGTCTTCATATAAATAAATAAATATTTAATTAATTAACACTTGCCCTCATACAACAATTCTGCAGCAGATGACTTTGAACATATTTTGTCAAAAACTGGAAAATCTCCGTAAATTAATGGACAAGAGGCCCATGAGGGCATAAACATCATGCTTTATTGGCATGAATCTTGAAGGCGTAATTGTGTTCACAAGCTGTATACAAATTTTGACAATTTTGAGAATACAAAAAAAGATAAAAACTGTATTGTGTTAACAAGTTCTATTTAGCAGTTTTGACAATTTCAAGGCCATTATCCAGTCATGCATGGGCAGATATGGCTGTTTTAAGAAAGGAACCAAGCTCTCATGAATATCTAACTACTGTATAAGTTTGTTTAAGATACAATAAAAAATAAAGACTATTGTTGTAACAAGCTCTATTATAGCAATTTTGACAATTTCAAAGGCCATAATCCAGTCATGCAAGGGTGGATCTGGCTGGTTTAAGAAAGGAACCGAGCTTTCATGGATATCTAACTACTGTATAAGTTTGATTGAGATACAACCAAAAATAAAGACTGTATTGTGTTAACAAGCTCTATTATAGCAATTTTGACAGTTTCAAGAGCCATAATCCAGTCATGCAAGGGTGGATCTGGCTGGTTTAAGAAAGAAACTGAGCTCTCATGGATATCTAACTACTGTATAATTTTGATTGAGATACAATTAAAAATAAAGACTTGTTAACAAGAAATTGTTTACGGACGGACACACGCGCACAGACGACTGACAAAATCCAACAAATCACCATGACATAAGCCCTTTTGGCCAGTAGAGCTAAAAATGGAAAACATTGTGGCAAAAGAAGAAATTGCATGTTTATGTTTTCAAAAAGCTGTCTGCTGCAAAGGCGTAAGAAGGCGTCTATATGAGGGTAAGGGGTAGTGTAAATGATAAGAAGACAGTAAACACAATTATTTGTAAACCAAAGACATGTATTACGTCTTAGTAAACAAAACGGCGCTGCCACAACTGAAAGTAGCTCTTAGAACCACAAAGGTCCGTCAATATTAGGTAAAAACCAAAAACAATAGTTTTACTATAAATAGCCTCTTTCACCAAGCAAATTATTTTTTAAAAGATGACAGAATGCTATTATTAGAAACACGTTTTTTCACAAATATAAAAAGTTAAGGCCGCCCTAAAATCACTCGACTGTAACATAGCCCCACCCACTTTCTCAATATTTCTAAAAAACGCACAAAAAAGGTATTTTTTCATTTATGACGATTCAATTTTTACTTTTGAATCTTCCCGCGTCAACTGTGCGCGCGCGGGATGGTCTAAAAAGCGGACACAGAGGGGTAAAATGACGTCACGCGCACATGCTAATACTATCATAACAAAGCTGGTTGGCAATATCAGAACATTGGTGGGTGGGGTGATGCATATATGAAAGATTGTTTTATGATGTCAAATATCAGCAACTGGAGGAAACATTAGTTTAGAAACTTGACCATTCCCTTTTCTGTACGTAAACTTTAATTACATTTGATATTTTTAGGTTGTAATGACCCTGATTTTGCACCTTCCATGAAAGTGGGCTTGAACAACTTAGTGTCGTCAACACCAGACGTTAAGTTATGTAGGTATACTAGAGCACGGGGCGCAGTTCAAAGCGTTTGTTGTTAGAAAGTGGTGAGAATGAATGCATATGGCAGCTTCAATTCTGGTAGACCTTTCATCATTATGCAACACCAGTATGATGAAGGATCTTCCCCTCCAAAATCCAATACAGATGTTTCATCATTTTGAGTCTCCCACATGAAATAAAACTTCTGCACACATTAACTTTGAAATCAGTTGGGTCAAAGTATAGACTGTCTATAAATAAATACTGAATTCAAGAATTGAAACTTTGTTTTTGGCAACACGGGAAAGCTGATATTGTTTATTGACCCTTTTCCTTATATGACAATTCACCAGAAGATGACTTTGAATTTATTTTATCATAAAACGGAATGTGTCCATCCGGATCTGTCTACATGGACAGCGCAGGCTGATCTGATCGATACATTTCGCAGATCTATGCCATTATGTTGGTTTTCCTTCGGGAAGGCTCAAGTTTAAACATTGTGGCTAAAGGAGAAATTTCTCGCCTTGGGCATTTTCTTATTTGGTCACTTTGTTAGATCACCTGAGCCTGCTATTCTGATCACTTTTTGTCCGTTGTCCGGCTTTTAACTTTTATCTTTAAACATCATCTCCTCCCAAACTCCAATAACAATTTCCATGAAACATCACAGTAATGTTCCTTTGGTTGTCATCTTTCAAAGTTGTTCAAAGATTTTTATTTCATCGAAAACTTTGGTTGCTGCGGCATCCGAAAGAGGGCAAAATGCCCAAACTTTGAAATATTTGCAGTTAATATTTGTTACTAATTTGTCGTGAGTACGAATCCCGGCTTGGCCAACATTATTTCCAACATTTGACAAAAGTCAATGTGACATGTGTCAAAAATGTCTTTCACCAATGGGCTTTTTCTGTGTGGAAAAGCAGCCAGTTGCTTGGAAAGAATGTTGTGTGTTGTAATGGTGTGAGAAAACCAGGAAACACATGAGTAGGTGAACTTGCCGCCGTGATATGACTGAGAATTGTTAAAAACAGCGTTAAACCCCAATCAATCAATCAATTGTTACTAATTTACTATCATGCAGCTGATCGATTTAGGGCCATCTTGGTCCTCTTGTTTTCAAAAATCTGTCTGCTACTGAGGAAAAGGGTTAATTATATAAGAATGTCTCCTGCAAAAGGGTCATAGGATCTGTGAGTCGAATGACATTCAAAACAATGTTGCAAAAGGAGTAATTTCAGAAATTTCTCTTTTTGCCACAATGTTTTCATCATTCTCTATTTATAAGAATATTTTTCATTTCAGAGAGATGTAAGGAACTTGAAGGCGAGCTGAAAGTGTGCAAAGAGACTTTGGCTCAAGTTCGTGATGAACAGCACTGTCTGATGGAGGAGCTGAAGTGCCTACAAGAAGAAAATCTGTCCCTAAAAACTGAACTGGAAAGCAATCGGTTTGGTGTGCAGTTTCTCCAGTTTGGAAGTAGTGACAAGAAAACGCAGTTTTTACACTGGATTTCCAAATTTTGCTACATTTATGTGGATTGTAACATTTTTACAAACTTCACTGCCAGTATTCTCATCAATCTCGTGTGAAAATATAGTGTTCTTGACTGATGAAACTAAGAATAAATTCGCATAACTATGATCTTGCATTTAGATTTTAAATTTCTCAAACTACATTGTCTGATGTTTTAATTAAAAAGATCTTTGCCTGTTATTGCTGAGAAGTTGAATGTTTAGCTCACCTGAGCTTTGCTCATGGTGAGTTATTGTGATCGCCTTTTGTCCGGCGTCTGTCACATCTCTCCACAGTAGCCAGTGGGTCAACTCGGCTGAATCTTCACCTCAATGGCCTCACCAGAATTCCTTCAAATTTTTCGGATCCATAGATAATTCTGGTTTCCATGGCAACAAAATTGAAAAAACTTCAACTGGTTGGCAGATTTTCAAATTATTTTGTAGAAATTTTCCTTGGGTGACCGACCCTCTATCAGATTCCTTGAAGCCATGTTGATTGGTTGAAAAACATGGCCGCCAGGGGGTAGGGCTATTTTGCAATATATGGCTATAGCGAAAACTTAAAAAATCTTCTCCTCTGAAAGTGTCTGGCCTATTTTCAAAAGATTTACTAGAAATGTTCCTAGGGTGACCCTCTATCAGATTTCTTCAAGCCAAGCCAAGGTAGGAAACAACCAGGGGTTGGAGCTTTTTTTGCTAAAGTGAAAAAAAAAATCAAGTAAGCATGGCCCTCTTGTTAGATCACCTTGAGCCAAAGGCTCAAGGTAAGCAATTCTGATCACTCTGTGTCCGTCGTCGTTAACTTTTAGCTTTAAACATCATCTCCCAAACTACATAAACAATTTCCATGAAACATCACAGGAATGTTCCTCTGGTTGGCCTCTTTTCAAATTTGTTCAAAACATTTAATTCCATTGAGAACTTTTCTTGCTACGGCATCAGAAAGGGGGCAAAACATCCAATCTTTGAAAATCTTCTTCTCTGAATCTGCTTGTCAGATTCCACTATCACTTGGTAGAAAAGTTCCTTAGGTGACCCTCTACAAAAAATGTTCAAGCCATACTGATTGGTTAAAAAACATGGCAGTCAGGTGGCATCAAAAAAGAGGCAAAATTTGGAAATTTCTTCTTTTGAATATTATCTTCTAAACCATGCGACCAATTTCCACCAAACTTCACAGGAATGTTCAATTGGTGGGCCTCTTAAAAAAAATGTTCAAAGATATTAATTCCATTGAGAACTTTGGTTACTTCTCGAAAGCTGTTTGTCATAGTTCAATGTAACTTGGTAGAAATGTTCCTTGGGTGACCCTCTACAAAGAGTGTCCAATGCATACAGATTGATTGAAAAACATGGCATTCAGGAGGCATAAAAAAGGGACAAAATTACAACAAAGTTGTAATTTAATTGTTTGAAAATCTTTGTCTGATATCAAAAAAACTTCAGTAGGAATGACATACTTCTGTGATCCTGCACTTAATTTGTTCAACCTGTTGAGATTGGTTACAAAATCATAGCAACCATGCGTCATCACAAAAGGGGTAAATTGAACCTTTACCTACAAATGACAACTCCTACCATTCCACTCTACCATTTCAAGGTAACTTTACAGGAATTTTCCTTTGATGATCCTCTTTGATGACCTTTACTGATAAGCTATTTCTTTCACAATGCACACTCCTTGCAGTTTCATATGTACTCATTTTCAAATTTTCACAGATATTTGCAGTTAAATATTTGTTGCTAATTTACTATCACTCAGGTGATCGATTTAGGGCCATCTTGGCCCTCTTGTTTAATTTACTGGCCAGTGAAAGAAGATGTTTTACGTACTTTACCTAAAGTTTTTAAACCAAAATATAACAAGAGCTCCGCGTACGGCACAGACGCTCGGCAGTAGTAGTTTGTTATAAAATAGCAAAAAAGCTGAGCTAAACATAAAACCTTAACCGGACGACAACGCCGACGCCAGGGTCATGACAATAGCTCTCGTTTTTTTCAAAAAGCTGAGCTAAAAATGCAAGAACAATTATTGATTGTACAGAACTGTTCATTGAGCATCCTGGAAATTTAATTGCACAAGTGTCAACCTGGTCAAATTACAAAAACCATAATCCTCAAGTATCTTGTGGCCATAACTCCTGTAGGAGCAATATCATTTATATATCACATGCATATGGTGGAAGGACATCTGATAAGGGACTGACTCAGCGCTGTGGATTTTTAAATTTAATTGAAAATGGTGATCTTGTGCTAGCTGATAGGGTTTTTAGCTCTACTGGCTCTACTGGCCAAAGGCCAGAAGGGCTTATGTCGTGGCGATTCGTCCGGTGTGCGTGCGTCCGTGCGTCTGTAAACAATTTCTTGTTAACACGATACAGTCTTTATTTTTTATTGTATCTCAATCAAACTTATACAGTAGTTAGGTATCCATGAGAGCTCGGTTCCTTTCTTAAACTAGCCAGATCCGCCCATGCATGACTGGATTACGGCCCTTGAAATTGTCAAAATTGCTATAATAGACCTTGTTAACACGAGTCTTTATTTTTAGCTCTACTGGCCAAAGGCCAGAAGGGCTTATGTCGTGGCGATTTGTCCGTCGTCCGTGCGTGCGTGCGTGCATGCGTCCGTCCGTAAACAATTTCTTGTTAACACGATACAGTCTTCATTTTTGATTGTATCTCAACCAAACTTATACAGTAGTTAGATATTCATGAGAACTCGGTTCCTTTCGAAAACCAGCCAGATCCGCCCATGCATGACTGGATTATGGCCCTTGAAATGGTCAAAATTGCTATAAAAGAGCTTGTTAACACGATAGTCTTCACTTTTGATTGTATCTCAACCAAACTTATACAGTAGTTAGATATCCATGAGAGCTCGGTTCCTTTTGAAAACCAGCCAGTTCCGCCCATGCATGACTGGATTATGGCCCTTGAAATGGTCAAAATTGCTATAAAAGAGCTTGTTAACACAATACAGTCTTCACTTTTGATTGTATCTCAACCAAACTTATACAGTAGTTAGATATCCATGAGAGCTCAGTTCCTTTCGTAAACCAGTCAGATCCGCCCATGCAAGACTGGATTATGGCCCTTGAAATTGTCCAAATTGCTATAATTGAGCATGTGAACACAATACAGGCTCCATTTACTATCTGATCTTCACCAAACGTAGATAGTAGTTAAATATTGATGAGAGCTTAGTTCCTTTTGAAAACCAGCCAGATTTGCCCATGCAAGACTGGATTATGGCCCATGAAATTGTAAAAATTGCTATAATACAGCTTGTGAACACAAAAGAGCCTCCATTTACTATCCGATCTTCACCATACATACATGCTCTGGATTGAAAATGACCAAAGAACCATACCAGTAGAGCATAGGCCCTCATGGGCCTCTTGTTTATTGTATCTCAACCAAACTTATACAGTAGTTAGATATCCATGAGAGCTCGGTTCCTTTATTAAACCAGCCAGATCCGCCCATGCATGACTGGATTACGGCCCTTGAAATTGTCAAAATTGCTATTTACAGACCTTGTTAACACGATAGTCTTTATTTTTGATTGTATCTCAACCAAACTTTTACAGTAGTTAGATATCCATGAGAGCTCTGTTCCTTTCTTAAACCAGCCAGATCCGCCCATGCATGACTGGATTATGGCCCTTGAAATTGTCAAAATTGCTATAATAGACCTTGTTAACACGATACAGTCTTTATTTTTGATTGTATCTCAACCAAACTTATACAGTAGTTAGATATCAATGAGAGCTCGGTTCCTTTCTTAAACCAGCCAGATCTGCCCATGCATGACATGATACAGTCTATATTTTTGATTGTCACAATAAAGCCTTCAAGATCCATGCCAGTAGAGCATAGGCACTCATGGGCCTCTTGTTTTAATAGGTGAGGAAATTACCTCAAGGAATTGTTTTCTTTCAATTCCTGCATTTATAAAGGGACAGTCACAATTAACGCACCAACAAGTTGAAACAACCTAGTCGACACATAGCAAATGTACGCATTCATGTTGAAAGAGCAATTGGACCTTTGAAGACATTTAAAATCATCAGCCAACATGCCGCTGAGCATGGTACCTCAATGTGATTATATATATCCTAACACTTTTTTCAGCTGTGCTGCGCTTCAAATTAAAAATCTGGTTTTTTTTGTGATGAGACTAACATGACCTTCTTATGGTGATTATGGTGCCATGTCTTCTTATAACATTATTTTGACCAAGTTTATATAAATAAATTAAAAAAATCTTATATGAATGTGTTTTTTTATTATCACAAATCAAAACATGTATTTCAAAAGCAGAAAAAAACCTCGATTAATGATCGATTTGTTGAAAACCCATTACTTTACATGGCTGTTCATAGGTCATCAACTTTTCAGTCATCATACTAACAAATTTCACTAATCTAGAAAACTGAAGGAATTATATTGATAAAGAGACCAAAATATTGCAAGAGGGAAATTCACCATTATTAATTGTAATGTTTTCAAAAGTCATCTGCAACAGGAGGTGTCAAATGTCTTCCATGTGAACTAATGGGTTAACCCTTTCACGTTTTACATCAATTCAGCAGCAGATGACTCTGAAAATATTTTGTTATGGGTGGGTCTAGCTGGTTTAAGAAAGGAACCAAGCTCTCATGGATATCTAACTACTGTATAAGTTTGGTTGAGATACAATAAACAAGAGGCCCATGAGGGCCTATGCTCTACTGGCATGGATCTTGAAGGCGTTATTGTGACAATCAAAAATAAAGACTGTATCGTGTTAACAAGGTCTATTATAGCAATTTTGACAATTTCAAGGGCCATAATACAGTCATGCATGGGCGGAACCGGCTGGTTTAAGAAAGGAACCGAGCTCTCATGGATATCTAACTACTGTATAAGTTTGGTTGAGATACAATAAACAAGCTCAAATGCTGACTACGCACGACGCACGGACGCCGGACGCCGGACAAAATGTGATCCCAATAGCTCACCTTGCACTTCGTGCATAGGTGAGCTAAAAATAAAGACTTTTGTGTTAACAAGGTCTATTATAGCAATTTTGACAATTTCAAGGGCCATAATCCAGTCATGCTTGGGCGGATCTGGCTGGTTTAAGAAAGGAACCGAGCTCTCATGGATATCTAACTACTGTATAAGTTTGATTGAGATACAATCAAAAATAAAGACTGTATCGTGTTAACAAGAAATTGTTTACAGACGCACGCACGGATGCACGGACAACAGACGAATTGCCACGACATAAGCCCTTCTGGCCTTTGGCCAGTAGAGCTAAAAATAAAGCCTATCGTGTTAACAATGTCTATTATAGCAATTTTTACAATTTCAAGGGCCATAATCAAGTCATGCATGGGCGGATCTGGCTGGTGTAAGAAAGGAACCGAGCTCTCATGGATATCTAACTACTGTATAAGTTTGGTTGAGAAACAATAAAAAAAAAAGACTCGTGTTAACAAGGTCTATTATAGCAATTTTGACAATTTCAAGGGCCATAATCCAGTCATGCATGGGCGGATCTGGCTGGTTTAAGAAAGGAACTGAGCTCTCATGGATATCTAACTACTGTATAAGTTTGATTGAGATACAATCAAAAATAAAGACTGTATCGAGTTAACAAGAAATGGTTTACAGACGCACGGACAACGGATGAATCGCCACGACATAAGCCCTTCTGGCCAGTATAGCTAAAAATTAGAAAATCTCTATAATAGGAAAGATAACCTATAACTAAAAGTGGTAAGCATTGTGGCAAAAGGAAAAATTGCACGTTTTGGGCGATTTCTTCTTTTTTTGCTATGTTTTCAAAAAGCCTTCTGTTGCCGAGGCGTCAAAAAGCGTCTATGTGAAAGAAAGTGTTAACTCCTTCCCACATACAATAATTCTGAAACGGACAACTTTGAAAACATGAAAAAAATTCATAAATCAACTAAAATTGATATGGCTTTCATCAAACAAAACTGCAGCCGACAAATTTGAAAAAAAAACCATGAATAATCTCAATAAATAAAAACCCTTTTCCTACATATGACAAATTTGCAGCAGATATCTCCACAATAATATAACAAGAGTGCCAGTGCTGCCACAAAATATAAAGATCAAGATTGGTCCTTTTAATTATTGCATTTAACATGTCTGTATACATAAGCTCAACATGAAGTCTGTGAGACCAGTTAGCTTAGCTAGAAGAGACATGGACCTGAGATCATGGTTGCCTGGGTAGTAGGTTCGATCACTGCAGGGGCAGCCGGTTGTTTCCTTGAGCAAAACAGTTTATCCACACTTGTTCAGAGTTGAAAGTCTTACTCAGCTTACCAGCCTAGCTGACTTTAGTAGGTCAAATGGCAGTGTCAATATGCATCCTTTTTTCCTTCTGAGCATAACTCTTGCAAAAATCACTCTACCGGATGATCTGCGCTTTATGCACTTTTACCTGTTTGGAAACTTGAGTTGCATCCTCAAGTGAATATGCTATAGAAACCAAGTTTCGAAAGGCATAACTATTGCAAAAATTGCTGAACCGGAAAATCCCTGCTTCATGCACATCTACCCATTATAGTAATGATATTGACCAAGTTTTGAAAAGTTTCAGTCAGAAACGTAGGAAAAGTTGCGTTCACAAGACGCAATATCAATCAGCTACAGACTAAGTTACAAGGGACATAAAGCTTGCAAAAACCAATGAACCGAAAAGTCGCTGCTTCATGCACATCTACCCATTATAGTCATGACATTGACCAAGCTTTGAAAAGATTCGGTCAGAAACATAGGAGGAGTTGCGTTCACAAGGCTGCAATATCAATCAGCTACAGAGACTTAAGTTACAAAGGACATAAATCTTGCAAATATCAATGAACCGGAAAATCACAGCTTCATGCACATCTACACATTATAGTTATGACATTGATCAAGATTTGTTGATCAAGATTTGAAAAGATATGGTCAAAAACATAGGAGGAGTTGCGTTCCCAAGAAAAGGACGGATGGACGGACAGACAGAGAAGTTGACGCAAATATACGACCGCCTCCGGCAGCGTATAAAAAATCCCCCTATATGAAGTCAGAACACATTCTTATTTAATGGGCTCTTTATAGAGTTTAAACACAATGTGTCAATAGGAGAAACTGCATGTTTTGAGCAATTACTTCTTTACTTCACTAAGTTTTCAAAAGTCATTTGCCGCAGAGGCGTCTGTATGTGGGAAAGGGTAAATCTTTAAATAGATTTAAAAACATTATGGGAAAAGGAGAAAATTCTCATGATAATTTCTCCTTATGCCACATTGTTTTCAAAAAGTGTCTGTAAATACAACCATTGAATCTTAAAAATGATATGATAAAAAAATCAAGTTGGAAATCTGACACATTTTGGCAATTTTTGTAAATAAATTCACAATGAGATTAATAGTTTATACAACTGATATTAACACACTCATAGTGGAAGTATTTCGTAGGACAGTCCTCATTCCTGCATTCGATCATTCTGCCATACTTGGTCTCTTGGCAGAAACACCAAACATCCCCAACATTGTATGGTTCGTCATCTACAGAGTTAATCAAGGTTTCTGTATTTACTATTACACCATTTTCGAAGTTATGTGTTAGAAGTTCAGGCAGAACATTGCTCAAAAAGAAATCCTCACATTTGTCAACTAGGTTTGAACAAAACTCATCGTCATTTTTAACATCTACAATGATATTATCTTGTAGATAAACAAGTCGCACCTCTTTACATTGTAAACATACATTTGCACCTGCATATAATGGCAGTGTGAAGGCTTCAGTTTCAATGTAGAATCTAGGCAAAAGTCTTTGTCCTTTATCTGCTGTATCTTTTTGTTTAAATTGGCACTTAATCTCCACTAATTGTTTTTCACAACAATTGCAGGTCACAATCCCATTGTCAACCAACCATGAGACCTACAGTTCTGAAATTTAAATGTTCATGATGACCTCATTTGAAATTCCCTACTTCACTGCTTTCTTCTCTGATTAATTGTAGCACTTGCTACCAGTGATAAGTCTGACGAGATTATCTGGCTGAGTCTTTTGTTTCCTTACCAGGATGTCATGGGCCCTCGAAGCAGTGATTCTTCCCTTCCTTTGTTCATACCATGTTGGGCACACTGACTGACCTTTAGTTGCCAGTTCTAAATCTTTTGCTTGTCTTTTTGTCACTTTAACATTTCTCTACACTTCTAAAATGTCATCTTGACTCAAGCATTCACTACTTTTTTCTCTAAATAGGTCTCTTAATGGTCGCACATGTGCTTGATATTCACCTGTCTCTGACACTGTATCTGTCTCTGACGCTGTATCTGTCTCTTCCATTCCTAGTCATGGAATGGTTGTGAAGAACACTGCACCTGGACATGCGGCTTTAGGGCAAGAAGCTGTTCTTTGTCTGGCAACTTGTCTCTGCCAGACAGAATGGAAGATGAGACTTGTTTCTTTCTCTTTCCATTCATAAGTGTCTGGATGTCTGTAATGGTCTAAATTTTCAACTGAAAAATATATAACATTTCATTATCAACCAAATCGTAAAGAGAGATGTAACTTCTCTTTAAAAGGAAATAAATATGTAATTCTAAACATAAGGGCCAAATTGACTGCTCAGCTGAGATCACTGACTTGAATGTTCCTTTAAGCCCATTTCAACGATCTAAAGTTATACCACAGCATTTTCCCGGTCCATTTATCCTTACTGAGCCAGGGAGCTCTGGTTTAAGCAACAAGAGCTGTCAATTATTGTGTTGTGAGTTCGAACCCCAGCTTGACCATAATTCATCCTAACATGGTTGACGGACAAAATGTGATCACAAAAATCACTTAATTCAGATTGAACTACATTAAATCTCGGTTTTCATTCACTGAAATTAACCCTTTCGCACATATAGATGCATTTGATATTTTGCAAACATTGTGACAAAAGGAGAACATTTTCAAAACTGCTCCTTGTGCCGCTTTGTTTTGTACTGACAATCTTTAAATGAAACAAATGTTTATCAAAAAGGATACAATTGCAGCAGACATCAGACATTCAAACTTCTCATTCTTTATTAGTTTTATGTTTGCATATGATCAGTTAATAAATGGGGGGGGGGGGGGGGGGGATTGTTGTCATTCAATTCTAAAATTTTAAAATATTCTATTTACGGAATGCTTGGTTCCATTTGCAGGCTTCACTAGTTGAGCATGTTGAAGAAATTCCAAGTCTTATGGCAATGTCCATCTTGAAAAGAAGTGCAGCTACATGACTGCATACCTCTCCTAGCCTGTAAATAAATATGAATTATTATAAAATGTTAGTTATTGCACTTAGGAAGTAAAAGCCAATGCATTTCAGTAACAAGAGGCCCAAAAGGGCCAGTATCGCTCCACAGCCACAACTCCCTAAAGCCCTGCCCCCTGGTGGCCATGTTTTTCAATTTAAAAATCAACATGGCTTGATGGAATCTGAAATAGGGTCACCCAAAGAAGATTTCTACAAAATCATTTGAAAATCGGTATGATACTTTCTTGGGAGAAGAAGTTTTCACTTTGGCCATTTAGTGCAATATAGTCCCACCCTCTGGCGTCCATGTTTTTCAACCAATCAACATGGCTTGAAGGAATCTGGTAGAGGGTCGGTCACCCAATGAACATTCCTACAAAATTATTTGAAAATCAGCTGAATAATTGTGGAGACAAAGATTTTTTAAGTTTTCACTATAGCCATATAAGGCAAAATAGCCCTGCCCCCTGGCAGCCATGTTTTTAGACCAATCAACATTTCTTGAGGGAATCTGGTAGAGGGTCACCCAAGGATCATTTCTACAAAATTGTTTGAAAGTCAGCCCGACACTTTTGGAGAAGAAGATTTTTTAAGTTTTCACTATAGCCATATAAGGGAAAATAGCCCTGCCCCCCTGGCGGCCATATTTTTTAACCAATCAATATGGCTTGAAGGAATCTGATAGAAAGTCACCCAAGGATCATTTCTACAAAATTATTTGAAAATCGGCCAGTAACTTTCGGAAAAGAAGATTTTTAAAGTTTTCACTATAGCCATATAAGGCAAAATAGCTCCGCCCCCTGGCGGCCATGTTTTTCGACCAATCAACATTTCTTTAAGGAATCTGGTAGAGTGTCACCCAAGGATCATTTCTACAAAATTATTTGAAAATCGGCCCAACACTTTCGGAGAAGAAGATTTTTTAAGTCTTCACTATTTTTTTCTTTCCGTTGCCATGGAAACCAGTTTACAAAGTTTCAACCAAATTGGCCAAGTGGTTAAGGAGAAGAAGTCGTTTAAAGAAAAAGTTAACGCACGGACGCACAGACGCATGACGCAGGCAATAAGTTGAGCAATAGAAAAAGAAGCTTGCATGCCATACTTGTATGCAAACCTCATTTTGGGTATGCATCAGGGGCCACCTTACATATATCTTAATAGAAAATGTCCAGTGACAAGCCAGTAAAATTTTCCAGGACACCTACAAATTCAAACTTTTGCATTTGGGTCTACCAACACTAGAATCGGAGACCTAAATATAAATCTTATCTATATCTGCTAGAATATAGAAGAGCAAAAACTGACTTCAAACAAACATGCAAACTCCTGGATAATTTAGATAAGATCTCTTATAAGATAAAACTGCTGGGCATAAGGGATGTTGCTACACATACTAGGGGTAATAAATATAAACTTTACAAAAATAGAGCTAAAACATGAATAAGGAAAATTAATTTTAAAATTAGGGTAATTGATAACTGGAATCCAATTAATTCACTGAAAAAGTAATCTGTAGCTCGGTCAGTAAATCTTTCGGGAATTACTTTTGATTAAAAAAACTCAATTTTCTGACTCATATTAAAGAATTAATGGCCAGAAAACAAGGGACTAAACCCTTTCCCTCATACGACAATTCTGCAGAAGACGATTTAAAACATAATTTGTCAATAAATGGAAAATCTTTATAACTGAATGGATAAGCTATGACTAAAAGTGGAAAACATTGTGGCAAAAGGAGAAATTGTATGTATTGTGCAATATCTTCTTTTGTCACAATGTTTTCAAAAAGATGTCTGCTGCAGAGGCATCAGAAAGCGTCTATATGAGGGAAAAGGAAACGAACCTCATGAGAATGCTATTAACCCTTTCCCTCATACGACAATTATGCAGCAGACGACTTGGAACATATTTTGACAAAAATTCGAAAATCATTATAATTGAATGGATAACCTATGACTAAAAGTAGAAAACATAGTGGCAAAGGGAGAAATTGCACGTTTTGTGCAATTTCTTCTTTTGTCACTATGTTTTCAAAAAGCTGTCTGTTGCAGAGGCGTCAGAAAGCGCCTACATGCGGGTAAGGGTTAAAGGGGTACCACATTTGGATGAAATGAACAATCACTCCTGCTTCTATTCAAGTCCTTAATGTATTGAAAGTTAGATTATGGTGTCATAGTCTATGCTTGAGATTAAAATATGGCCTTAGTCATTTCACTTGGTGCCTTCAGCTACTCCTCTTCTAAACTTTAAGAACAGGAAGCAGGCAGGGATTAAGCCTTTGAACCTGTGACGTGAATACATTTAATCTTAAATACTTGGCTAGAAATGCAAAGTAAAAATCACACAATTAATTATAATACCATTAAGTGCAGTTGTTAATCAGCTGGCTTTGGAATATCAGATCCATGAATTCAGTGTAAGCAGACTTCAGACCGCGTCTGGACGCCCCATGGATGTCAGCTACTCATAAAGTCAACATATCACGAGGTTCTCAATTTACACAAAGAGACAAACCCAATATCACTTTGGGAAAAAAACAAGAGCTGTCGGAGGACAGCGCGCTCGACTATTCAACCGCTTTTTAAGTTACTGAGATAGGGACTCCAAAAAGGGCAATAACTTGCATAAAAAGCTGGATCAAGTTATCATACTTGATTGTTTATATAGGTGTAATAGTTTGGAAAAGCTGTATAAAGTTTCGATGCAATACATATGGAGTCTTAATTTAGTTGCATGCAAAACCTTAACCAGAATGTCTAAGTCAAAAAAGGGCCATAACTTGAATAAAATGCAGGATATAGTTATCTAACTTGATAATCTACATAGGTGTGATAGTGGGGAAGGATTGTATAAAGTTTCAGTACAATGCATAAAGTAAATACTGAGATATTGACTCTTAATTTAGTTGCACGCAACACCTTAACCAGAATTTCTAAGTCAAAAAAGGGCCATAACTTGAATTAAATGCAGGATAGAGTTATCTAACTTGATAATCTATATAGGTATGATAGTGGTGAAGGGTTAAAGTAAATACTGAGATATTAAATCTTAATTTAGTTGCACGCAACACCTTAACCAAAATTTCTAAGTAAAAAAAGAGCCATAACTTGAATAAAATGCAGGATAGAGTTATCTAACTTGATAATCTACATAGGTGTGATAGTAGGGAAGGGTTGTAGAAAGTTTCAGTTCAATGCATGAAGTAAATACTGAGATACTGACTCTTAATTTAGTTGCACGCAACACCTTAACCAGAATTTCTAAGTCAAAAAAGGGCCATAACTTGAATAAAATGCACTGCAGGATATAGTTATCTAACTTGATAATCTACATAGGTGTGATAGTGAGGAAGGGTTGTATAAAGTTTCAGTACAATGCATCAAGTAAATACTGAGATATTGACCCTTAATTTAGTTGCATGCAACACCTTAACCAAGATTTCTAAGTAAAAAAAGGGCCATAACTAAGTTATCTAACTTGATAATATACATAGGTGTGGTGGTGGGGCAGGGTTGTAGAAAGTTTCAATGCAATACATGTAGTATTTAAGTACTTACATGCAAAACCTTAACCAAGGTGTGACGTGGACGCCGACGCCAGGGTGAGTAGTATAGCTCTCATATTCTTCGAATAGTCGAGCTAAAAACCTCTATTTAAACGAAATCTATGCTGAGCACCTTCAAATATTCACAGATGGTAGTAAAAATACAGCAAATGCAGTCTCTGCTGCAAAGGTCATTCCAGAGCAAAATATCACAACCAGTCAAAGACTTGGCAAACATTTATCAATGATGCAGCAGAGCTAACTGCAATAAAACTGAAGCATACAAACCAAACAAAATATACCAAGTGAGTGAGTGAGTGAATGAATTAATTAATGAATGGACAGACAGACAGACAGACAGACAGACAGACAGACTAACAAACAATCTTATGAATGAATGTATACATTACTGAATGAATGAATGAATGAATGCATGAATGAGTGAAAGAATGAATTGTAAGTGAGTGTGAATGTATTATAATATTTACAACAAAAATGTCAATGTTAAATAAGCATGTTGATTTCTCATTGGCTGGTATATATGGATCTCCGTCTGAAGGAATATGCTTTAACAATAAATTTGGATAGTTTTCTGACATGATTCGTCAATAAGTAACACAACCTGTATACATGCATGACTATCAAACAGACAAGTGCAAAAAAGCATTTTGAAAAACGGATTTATCTAACTTACTAAGTAAGTCAAAATAATATTTCGCCACCCCTGAATAAAACATACACTAAACTGGAATCTAAATAACAAACCGCTTTACAATCCTATCTGACTCAGTATTTCTACAATCCATCCAAAATAGAAATATCAACTCTAGACCAGATATTTTAGGAAATCCCTTAATGATTAGTGCTATATAACAGTGTTTGGTTAATTTTCCAGGAAGCAGACATCTAGCATGATTAATATAAGCTTAAAGCTTTATTGTTTCGCAATCAATCTAAAATAAATAAATTTTAATTACAAACAGTCCTTGAAACTAAATATCATCAAATAATATATAATTATGGTGTCTTGCACATGTGGAGTTCCTGGCAGGAGGAAATGGCTGCTTAAGGCTCACTGCAGAGTTCTGTTTGTGATATAGAGTTCCCCTGTCAAAATCAGAAATATATGCACTTAAAAAAGCCAACATAAAAAAGCACCGAGACCCAAGTTAATTCCTCCTCGCTGTGACGTGCTTAAATAAAAAATAAAAAACTGTTGACTGGTTGTGTAAGATACCCAAATAAGTATGGTTCATCTATCTGTCAATTACATGAAAGTGGAGTTTGAAACAAAACAGACTATTTTGATTCCATTGAAGGCTTTCCCAAATCAACCTTTCCCGAAATTCTCGTAGGAGACTTACCTGCTTGACTGTGACAGTAAAATATAAATAATAGGAGTGATCATCGATCGAAAAACAATTGTATGACTCTTCTATCATTATAAGGACAAATAGAGATATAGCTAGGAGTAGTCTCAATATATCGCCGTTACATATTTCGGATGCGAACAGTCAAAATATAACATCGCATTTAGAGTACAGAAACCTGGACTATAGCTAGGAGATACAGAGAAAAATAACACAATGAGCCATAAATCAGTTTGTACATGTACTAGTATGTTGATCTGGGTCCACTCAGAAGCGGGTTGGTCATCATCCTTTAGAAACGGGCAAATATGTGTTTCCTCCAGTCTAAATATTGTTAACATAAAGTTCTTGTTCTGTATTAAGGACTATGTCATGGCTGGAATTAGAAAACGAGTGGGTGGGGTATACAAGTGAAAATTCTCAAAACGTAGAGGACGTTGGGCTATTTAACTATTATAACTTGGTCAGATAAGCTTTTTTAAATGTATCTGAATGAAAGAAAATAATTGAAACGATTAGGTTGGTAATTTATAGGCAAATTAAAATACCATTTTTATGGTCCGCTTTTCACATTGTTAGTTACCTATTGTATAAATATAATACCTGTAATAGTTAGGTAAAGTATCCTTGTAGATGCAACGAGCCTTCAATTTTCAAGTTAATGCATATATCTTGTGCAAATCACTTGCAAACATGAATGTTTTCATCCAACAAAATAATTGTTTAAGGTGTGTTTACACAACTAAATTAGACCTATGTAAAGGTTGGTGTCCAATACAAACACTGGGGGGATAAGATGTACACATGTCAACTGTTATAAAAACACACTCAGTTCATTGTGGCAAAGATACACAATAAGTATGTTTATCTAGTGCTAAAGCAACACACAATTATGCTGTGTATGGGATATATATGATTTCATGTATGTCACAGAAAACTAAAATTCGCTCATGTCCTAAAAGTTAAGACACTGATCATACTGCATATGTGCATCGTGATCAGGATCTTCACTGTTATGAAGTAAGAATGTTATTTTGTTATGACCTACCAGAAATCATCTCATAAACAGCATACTTAGTTTAGCACTAGATAAACATTTACTTGACCGCCTTGGTGGTTTAGTGGTAGAGAGTCCACCTCAGGTTCAGGAGGTTACATGTTTGATCCCCGCCCAGGTCATATCAAGAAATGGCTGCCTCCCCTGGCGCTGAGGGTTTTATGGTTAGCATTACGTATGACTGGCGGATGTCAGGATAAGTGGACCAATAATACTGATTACCAAGGAAACTCCATTATAAAACAACAAAAAATGTTGATGGTAGGGGGGGGGGGATTAAACACCTAACTAGTTCATTCAAAATGATTTCAGGTATATCGAAATCAGATGTTAGTTCTCTGCGACTTACCTGAAATCATCTTTTTACCATAAGTAAAATACAGCAACGTTTTTATATTACTTTTAAAAGCACAAGATAAACATGTTTATTGTATATATATGTACTTATTGAACTTATGTGTGTGTTTAAAACAGTCATGTACTTTTTATCTCGCTACAGCTTGTATTGGACACACAACCTTTAAATAGGTATTATATTGTTGTGATTACACACAATATGAATTTATTTTTTTTAAAAACATTCCTGTGTTTGTAAGTGATTTGCGCAAGATGTATGCATTTACTTGAAAATTGAAGGCTCGTTGCATCTACATGGATACTTTACCTAACTATTACAGGTATTTTATTTATACAATAGGTAATTAATTTTGTCAAAAGCGGACCAGAAAAATATTTTTTTAATTTGCCTATAAATTACCAAACTAATCGTTTCAATTATTTTCTTTCGTTCAGATACATTTAAAAAAGCTTTTCTGACCAAGTAATAATAGTTAAACGGCCCAAGGTCCTCTACGTTTTGAGAATTTTAACTTGTATCGTCCATTCACCTATTTTCGATACGTACCTGTTTTCGATACTTTTTTCTGCACGCGCGTATAAGTTAACATGTAGTTCAATGACGTCACAGTTTGTTTACAATCTACTTCATCCAGTGTTATGTTCGATTTGCTCGAGAAAAAAAAAAAATTCGTCGCAAACAGGTCAGATTTCATTATTTTACAACATTACACAAAAACAGTGTTTTTAACTGTTACTTTTTACCAGTTGCGTAGAAACTGCAATTAATTAAACTTCCTAAATGGAAAAATAAAAAAAATGACATTTACCGTAAAGATTATTTTCTCTGCTGTAGAAGGAAATCACTGTCACACGAGACTATGCAAAAATAAAATGTACAGGGTGTGCCAAAAAGATCGTACCCCTTATATTTTTTTACTTTTTTTTTATGATTTCAACAATCATTAAGCAGTCATTAATTTCAATCAAGTATATAATAGGATTATTTTTTTCTATTTTCAGGCAATACGTATTGCATTTCGTTGGTTTATGTGAAGTTTGCAGGGTGTGACTTTCCATCTTGCAATCACTAGACTCACTTAAAGTATTGCTGCAAGCAGTCTGTAGTCTGCAGACTTGATAAATGTATCTCCCCCTTTCATAACACTGATATTCAAGAATGAACTGTTAATATTGAATAAATTTAGCTTCATACTCAAATTGTAACTGTTTTCTGAAATATCTAGTTCATTAAAATCTTTTGGACTATAACTGTACTTATTTATACTCTTCAGCTTGGAGGTATCGAAAATAGGTCAAGACAACATTCAAAATGGCCACCTACATGTGTTTTCTTTTTATAAAGTATTTTTTTATCAAAATTAAATAGTTATAGGATATATATATTTTAGTGGGTGAGAATGAATTAATCTAAAGTATTTTTGTGTTTTTATTTGTTTATTTGCTTTCTTCTATGTTTAAAAAGCAAATGTCGCTTATGGTATCGAAAACCGGTCAAACCTCGATATACCCCACCCACTCATTTTCTAATTTCAGCCATGACATAGTCCTTAAACATATTATAAAGTTTAATTTTATTCATCACTCCTTGAAATCCTCTTCTAAACACAAACCCCATGTCTTTTAATAGAAAGAAATGACTAAATATGTACCTATTATATGTTTCAAAATAAGGATGTTGGGCTGGTTGTTGTGCGTACTCCGATCGATTTGAAATAATAATATGATCCTGCAGAACACTTTGTTTACATTTTCTGAGAGTGACATTCCTGAGTGACGTCACGGTCAATTTCCCCCTTACATAAATTTTTGATCACATCATTTTAAGTGTATTTTCTTTCATTACATGATGAATCACTACGCTTCTAAAAGCTCATAGCCAAGTATAAACCCCCATATTTAAATTGAGAAACTCCCCGAACGAACTTTTGTTTGTTTTGATTTTGGTCAAATATACATCGCAAACAATGAACCGCAATGATACACTGCCGTTCCAATTTTACAATTTTGTATCAAAATATGGTCACTCAACAACAATTGTATGCTTATAACCGCATTCTATAATACAAATAATTCTAAACGAAAAACTTCTTTTAATCCTTTAACACTTTTCATGCCATAACAAATATGCGCATGCTAGGTCTATTTATAGACTAATTTTAAGTAAAAATGTTAGGAGAGATAGACCCTAGGCCTATCCCTTTTTTCATATTTTAATACTGCCAGGGACATTATCTACGTCTGATACTGCCAATAGATAGCATTGTGTGCAAGGATTCACTATAACGTCTCCAATTTGTGACGGTCCATTTTCGGATAGCACGAGAACCTTGCATATTTATAGGCTTTAAATAATAATTAGGTCATTTGCATCTTGATATCTATTTTTAAACAAGAACTTTATGAAATTATGAAGTTTTGTCGTTTGGTCGTTTTCCGCCATACTTCCTTGTTTTTCAACGAAATCAATATAGCCCGAACGATGTTTATAGAGTGTCACTTAAAGAATCCGCTATGGTCGAGTGGTTAGCGTCGGGGATTTCGAACGGGTGTTCCGGCTTCGATCTCCGGTCGCAGCAAGGTCATGGTGGAGTGCCCTTGTGCAAGCCACATTTCCTAGCCTAGTACTGGTCTGTTTATCCAGGGATCATGGTAACAAGTGAACTGTTGCCGCGATATAACAGAAATAATGTTGAAAGCGGCGTAAAACCTTTTTAAATCAAATCTACTAAATTTATCTTGGAATCGGACAAGCAGATTATTGAGGTAAAGGATTTAAATGTTCGGGTATTTCCCTCACTTTCTGATGCTGCACTAACCAAATGTCTGCACAGAATGTAACAATTTCAATAATTTTGAAAGGGAACAAACAAAGGAACATTTCTATGAAGTCAAAATGAAATTGGTCCTGTCGAACGGTAGGCGTTGTCATTTGTAGCTAAAAGTTCAATGCACCCCTTTCGTGATGACGCCTGGTTGCAATGATTGTGTTTACGGCTTGAAAAAATTAAGTAGAGCATCACTGAAGTAAGACTCCTATTATTTTTTCTTAGAATCAGACAAAGAACTATAATACAAGAGGGCAAAAGTAGCCATAGATTGCTCACTTGAATTATGCAATGCTATTTCTAATGCAAAACACATTAGGGCAATCATTTTGGCAATTCTGCAGCGGACGATTTTGAACATGTTTTGTCAAATATTAGAAAATCTCTATAGTTGAATGGATAACCTATGACTCGAAATGTTTTCAAAAAGCGTTCCGCTGCAGATGCGTCAAAAAGCGACTATATATGAGCAAAAGGTTAAACAAAATTTTCCTTCATTAAGCCTAGTGCCTTTTCTTTTTACCTGATATAAACTATTAATCAAACATGGATTAGATATTATCAAGAATAACATTCAACTGTCTCAAAGTAAAAATGCGGACTCCGGAGGTTTAACAATATTTTCCCGTCAATTTGGCCATCGTGATCTATTTTTAACTTTATACATTGTGGTCCGTACAAAATCGCGCAACTGCGGACCTGTGTGTATAGGAGCTAGTGCGAGTTTAAATGCCAAACACACTCTGGTCCAATTGAATATGATCAATTGAGGACATACTATACTAAGCAATGATTTCGCCTGAAAAACACCGGGAAATACAAAGAAGACGATAAAACTCTGTTTTAAAGCCTTGATCCAACTGGGGACGTCCCCACTTGACGTGTGTCCCCATTTGATAAGGTTCATACACGTGTGTGTCCGCATTTGACACCAAACACATACGCAAACAAACACACGCTTCCTGGCTGAATCAACCCATCTACGCGATAGGACTGAAAACAGTGTGGTGAAAGGAACCGGTGCTCATCATGTTTACAAAGGTCGTTTCGCGTGCACTTTACGGAGTTTTAGGCCGTTTTCAACAGCAGTTATGTCCAATCACCCCCACAGTTCACATACTCATGCGTCCTGGGCGAATCAAGCCAACCTATGCAATAGGACTGGAAACAGTGTGGTAAGAGGAGCGAGCCATTGCTCATCATGTTTTCAAAGGTCAATGTGATTGCATTGTTGGGGTTTATAGGCCGTTTTCAACAGCATTTATGTCCAATCACCCTCACAGTTCACAAACTCATGGGACCTGGGTGAATCAACCCAGCTATGCGTTAGTACTGAAAACAGTGTGGAAAGAGGAGCCATTGCTAATCATGATTTCAAAGGTCGTTTTGTTTGTATTGTCGGGTGTTTTACGCCATTTTCAACAGCATATATGTCAAATCACCCGCACTGTTCACATACTCATGCGTCCTGGGTGATTCAACCCAGCTACTCAACAGTACTGAACACACTGTGACAAAGGGAGCAATTGCCCGCCCTGCTTTTAGAGGTCGTTTTGTTTGTATTGTTGGGTATTTTAGGCCGTTTTCAACATCATTCCAGTCATACCACCCCGACAGTTCACACACTCGTGATCCCTGGGTGAATAATCCCAGCCATACAATAGACCTGAACACATTGTGGCAAAAGAAGCAATTGGCCGTTATGCTTTAAAATGTCGGTTTGTTTGCATGGTAGGGGTTTTGATCTTGGAAGAGAGTTGTTGCATGACAAAATAAGTGTGGAAAGTGGTATGAAATATATGCATGTGGGAAAGGGTGAGTATGTGTTCACTGGTCTTCGCACCTCTGCAGGCAAAATCCCTTTCGGCTGTACAGTGAACGATTTTCCCATAACCCCTTTCCCACATGCATAAACTCCCTATAAATGAACTATCGAAAACATTGTGATAAAAACAGCCATTGCTCATCATGTTTTCAAAGGTCGTATTGCTTGCATTGTTGGGGTTTTATGCCGTTTTCAACAGCATGTATGCCCAAACGCCATATCACAGTTCACATACTCATGTTTTCTGGGTGATTCTACCCAGCTAGGCAATATAACTGAAAACAGTGTGGTAAGAGCAGCCATTGCTCATCGTGTTTTCAAAGGTCGTTTTGATTGCGTTGTTGGTTTTTTTTAGGCCGTTTTCAGCAGCATTTATGTCCCATCACCCTCACAATTCACATACTCATGCGTCCCGGGTGAATCAACCCAACTATGCTATAGGACTGAAATCAGTGTGGTAAGAGGAGCCATTGCCCATCGTGCTGTCAATGGTCGTTTTGATTGCGTTGTTGGTTTTTTTAGGCCGTTTACAACAGCATTTATGTTAAATACCCATCACTGCTCACACACACACACACACACACACAAACAAACACACGCTTCCTGGCTGAATCAACCCATCTACGCGATAGGACTGAAAACAGTGTGGTGAAAGGAACCGGTGCTCATCATGTTTACAAAGGTCGTTTCGCGTGCACTTTACGGAGTTTTAGGCCGTTTTCAACAGCAGTTATGTCCAATCACCCCCACAGTTCACATACTCATGCGTCCTGGGCGAATCAAGCCAACCTATGCAATAGGACTGGAAACAGTGTGGTAAGAGGAGCGAGCCATTGCTCATCATGTTTTCAAAGGTCAATGTGATTGCATTGTTGGGGTTTATAGGCCGTTTTCAACAGCATTTATGTCCAATCACCCTCACAGTTCACAAACTCATGGGACCTGGGTGAATCAACCCAGCTATGCGTTAGTACTGAAAACAGTGTGGAAAGAGGAGCCATTGCTAATCATGATTTCAAAGGTCGTTTTGTTTGTATTGTCGGGTGTTTTACGCCATTTTCAACAGCATATATGTCAAATCACCCGCACTGTTCACATACTCATGCGTCCTGGGTGATTCAACCCAGCTACTCAACAGTACTGAACACACTGTGACAAAGGGAGCAATTGCCCGCCCTGCTTTTAGAGGTCGTTTTGTTTGTATTGTTGGGTATTTTAGGCCGTTTTCAACATCATTCCAGTCATACCACCCCGACAGTTCACACACTCGTGATCCCTGGGTGAATAATCCCAGCCATACAATAGACCTGAACACATTGTGGCAAAAGAAGCAATTGGCCGTTATGCTTTAAAATGTCGGTTTGTTTGCATGGTAGGGGTTTTGATCTTGGAAGAGAGTTGTTGCATGACAAAATAAGTGTGGAAAGTGGTATGAAATATATGCATGTGGGAAAGGGTGAGTATGTGTTCACTGGTCTTCGCACCTCTGCAGGCAAAATCCCTTTCGGCTGTACAGTGAACGATTTTCCCATAACCCCTTTCCCACATGCATAAACTCCCTATAAATGAACTATCGAAAACATTGTGATAAAAACAGCCATTGCTCATCATGTTTTCAAAGGTCGTATTGCTTGCATTGTTGGGGTTTTATGCCGTTTTCAACAGCATGTATGCCCAAACGCCATATCACAGTTCACATACTCATGTTTTCTGGGTGATTCTACCCAGCTAGGCAATATAACTGAAAACAGTGTGGTAAGAGCAGCCATTGCTCATCGTGTTTTCAAAGGTCGTTTTGATTGCGTTGTTGGTTTTTTTTAGGCCGTTTTCAGCAGCATTTATGTCCCATCACCCTCACAATTCACATACTCATGCGTCCCGGGTGAATCAACCCAACTATGCTATAGGACTGAAATCAGTGTGGTAAGAGGAGCCATTGCCCATCGTGCTGTCAATGGTCGTTTTGATTGCGTTGTTGGTTTTTTTAGGCCGTTTACAACAGCATTTATGTTAAATACCCATCACTGCTCACACACACACACACACACACACAAACAAACACACGCTTCCTGGCTGAATCAACCCATCTACGCGATAGGACTGAAAACAGTGTGGTGAAAGGAACCGGTGCTCATCATGTTTACAAAGGTCGTTTCGCGTGCACTTTACGGAGTTTTAGGCCGTTTTCAACAGCAGTTATGTCCAATCACCCCCACAGTTCACATACTCATGCGTCCTGGGCGAATCAAGCCAACCTATGCAATAGGACTGGAAACAGTGTGGTAAGAGGAGCGAGCCATTGCTCATCATGTTTTCAAAGGTCAATGTGATTGCATTGTTGGGGTTTATAGGCCGTTTTCAACAGCATTTATGTCCAATCACCCTCACAGTTCACAAACTCATGGGACCTGGGTGAATCAACCCAGCTATGCGTTAGTACTGAAAACAGTGTGGAAAGAGGAGCCATTGCTAATCATGATTTCAAAGGTCGTTTTGTTTGTATTGTCGGGTGTTTTACGCCATTTTCAACAGCATATATGTCAAATCACCCGCACTGTTCACATACTCATGCGTCCTGGGTGATTCAACCCAGCTACTCAACAGTACTGAACACACTGTGACAAAGGGAGCAATTGCCCGCCCTGCTTTTAGAGGTCGTTTTGTTTGTATTGTTGGGTATTTTAGGCCGTTTTCAACATCATTCCAGTCATACCACCCCGACAGTTCACACACTCGTGATCCCTGGGTGAATAATCCCAGCCATACAATAGACCTGAACACATTGTGGCAAAAGAAGCAATTGGCCGTTATGCTTTAAAATGTCGGTTTGTTTGCATGGTAGGGGTTTTGATCTTGGAAGAGAGTTGTTGCATGACAAAATAAGTGTGGAAAGTGGTATGAAATATATGCATGTGGGAAAGGGTGAGTATGTGTTCACTGGTCTTCGCACCTCTGCAGGCAAAATCCCTTTCGGCTGTACAGTGAACGATTTTCCCATAACCCCTTTCCCACATGCATAAACTCCCTATAAATGAACTATCGAAAACATTGTGATAAAAACAGCCATTGCTCATCATGTTTTCAAAGGTCGTATTGCTTGCATTGTTGGGGTTTTATGCCGTTTTCAACAGCATGTATGCCCAAACGCCATATCACAGTTCACATACTCATGTTTTCTGGGTGATTCTACCCAGCTAGGCAATATAACTGAAAACAGTGTGGTAAGAGCAGCCATTGCTCATCGTGTTTTCAAAGGTCGTTTTGATTGCGTTGTTGGTTTTTTTTAGGCCGTTTTCAGCAGCATTTATGTCCCATCACCCTCACAATTCACATACTCATGCGTCCCGGGTGAATCAACCCAACTATGCTATAGGACTGAAATCAGTGTGGTAAGAGGAGCCATTGCCCATCGTGCTGTCAATGGTCGTTTTGATTGCGTTGTTGGTTTTTTTAGGCCGTTTACAACAGCATTTATGTTAAATACCCATCACTGCTCACACACACACACACACACACACACAAACAAACACACGCTTCCTGGCTGAATCAACCCATCTACGCGATAGGACTGAAAACAGTGTGGTGAAAGGAACCGGTGCTCATCATGTTTACAAAGGTCGTTTCGCGTGCACTTTACGGAGTTTTAGGCCGTTTTCAACAGCAGTTATGTCCAATCACCCCCACAGTTCACATACTCATGCGTCCTGGGCGAATCAAGCCAACCTATGCAATAGGACTGGAAACAGTGTGGTAAGAGGAGCGAGCCATTGCTCATCATGTTTTCAAAGGTCAATGTGATTGCATTGTTGGGGTTTATAGGCCGTTTTCAACAGCATTTATGTCCAATCACCCTCACAGTTCACAAACTCATGGGACCTGGGTGAATCAACCCAGCTATGCGTTAGTACTGAAAACAGTGTGGAAAGAGGAGCCATTGCTAATCATGATTTCAAAGGTCGTTTTGTTTGTATTGTCGGGTGTTTTACGCCATTTTCAACAGCATATATGTCAAATCACCCGCACTGTTCACATACTCATGCGTCCTGGGTGATTCAACCCAGCTACTCAACAGTACTGAACACACTGTGACAAAGGGAGCAATTGCCCGCCCTGCTTTTAGAGGTCGTTTTGTTTGTATTGTTGGGTATTTTAGGCCGTTTTCAACATCATTCCAGTCATACCACCCCGACAGTTCACACACTCGTGATCCCTGGGTGAATAATCCCAGCCATACAATAGACCTGAACACATTGTGGCAAAAGAAGCAATTGGCCGTTATGCTTTAAAATGTCGGTTTGTTTGCATGGTAGGGGTTTTGATCTTGGAAGCGAGTTGTTGCATGACAAAATAAGTGTGGAAAGTGGTATGAAATATATGCATGTGGGAAAGGGTGAGTATGTGTTCACTGGTCTTCGCACCTCTGCAGGCAAAATCCCTTTCGGCTGTACAGTGAACGATTTTCCCATAACCCCTTTCCCACATGCATAAACTCCCTATAAATGAACTATCGAAAACATTGTGATAAAAACAGCCATTGCTCATCATGTTTTCAAAGGTCGTATTGCTTGCATTGTTGGGGTTTTATGCCGTTTTCAACAGCATGTATGCCCAAACGCCATATCACAGTTCACATACTCATGTTTTCTGGGTGATTCTACCCAGCTAGGCAATATAACTGAAAACAGTGTGGTAAGAGCAGCCATTGCTCATCGTGTTTTCAAAGGTCGTTTTGATTGCGTTGTTGGTTTTTTTTAGGCCGTTTTCAGCAGCATTTATGTCCCATCACCCTCACAATTCACATACTCATGCGTCCCGGGTGAATCAACCCAACTATGCTATAGGACTGAAATCAGTGTGGTAAGAGGAGCCATTGCCCATCGTGCTGTCAATGGTCGTTTTGATTGCGTTGTTGGTTTTTTTAGGCCGTTTACAACAGCATTTATGTTAAATACCCATCACTGCTCACACACACACACACACACACACACAAACAAACACACGCTTCCTGGCTGAATCAACCCATCTACGCGATAGGACTGAAAACAGTGTGGTGAAAGGAACCGGTGCTCATCATGTTTACAAAGGTCGTTTCGCGTGCACTTTACGGAGTTTTAGGCCGTTTTCAACAGCAGTTATGTCCAATCACCCCCACAGTTCACATACTCATGCGTCCTGGGCGAATCAAGCCAACCTATGCAATAGGACTGGAAACAGTGTGGTAAGAGGAGCGAGCCATTGCTCATCATGTTTTCAAAGGTCAATGTGATTGCATTGTTGGGGTTTATAGGCCGTTTTCAACAGCATTTATGTCCAATCACCCTCACAGTTCACAAACTCATGGGACCTGGGTGAATCAACCCAGCTATGCGTTAGTACTGAAAACAGTGTGGAAAGAGGAGCCATTGCTAATCATGATTTCAAAGGTCGTTTTGTTTGTATTGTCGGGTGTTTTACGCCATTTTCAACAGCATATATGTCAAATCACCCGCACTGTTCACATACTCATGCGTCCTGGGTGATTCAACCCAGCTACTCAACAGTACTGAACACACTGTGACAAAGGGAGCAATTGCCCGCCCTGCTTTTAGAGGTCGTTTTGTTTGTATTGTTGGGTATTTTAGGCCGTTTTCAACATCATTCCAGTCATACCACCCCGACAGTTCACACACTCGTGATCCCTGGGTGAATAATCCCAGCCATACAATAGACCTGAACACATTGTGGCAAAAGAAGCAATTGGCCGTTATGCTTTAAAATGTCGGTTTGTTTGCATGGTAGGGGTTTTGATCTTGGAAGAGAGTTGTTGCATGACAAAATAAGTGTGGAAAGTGGTATGAAATATATGCATGTGGGAAAGGGTGAGTATGTGTTCACTGGTCTTCGCACCTCTGCAGGCAAAATCCCTTTCGGCTGTACAGTGAACGATTTTCCCATAACCCCTTTCCCACATGCATAAACTCCCTATAAATGAACTATCGAAAACATTGTGATAAAAACAGCCATTGCTCATCATGTTTTCAAAGGTCGTATTGCTTGCATTGTTGGGGTTTTATGCCGTTTTCAACAGCATGTATGCCCAAACGCCATATCACAGTTCACATACTCATGTTTTCTGGGTGATTCTACCCAGCTAGGCAATATAACTGAAAACAGTGTGGTAAGAGCAGCCATTGCTCATCGTGTTTTCAAAGGTCGTTTTGATTGCGTTGTTGGTTTTTTTTAGGCCGTTTTCAGCAGCATTTATGTCCCATCACCCTCACAATTCACATACTCATGCGTCCCGGGTGAATCAACCCAACTATGCTATAGGACTGAAATCAGTGTGGTAAGAGGAGCCATTGCCCATCGTGCTGTCAATGGTCGTTTTGATTGCGTTGTTGGTTTTTTTAGGCCGTTTACAACAGCATTTATGTTAAATACCCATCACTGCTCACACACACACACACACACACACAAACAAACACACGCTTCCTGGCTGAATCAACCCATCTACGCGATAGGACTGAAAACAGTGTGGTGAAAGGAACCGGTGCTCATCATGTTTACAAAGGTCGTTTCGCGTGCACTTTACGGAGTTTTAGGCCGTTTTCAACAGCAGTTATGTCCAATCACCCCCACAGTTCACATACTCATGCGTCCTGGGCGAATCAAGCCAACCTATGCAATAGGACTGGAAACAGTGTGGTAAGAGGAGCGAGCCATTGCTCATCATGTTTTCAAAGGTCAATGTGATTGCATTGTTGGGGTTTATAGGCCGTTTTCAACAGCATTTATGTCCAATCACCCTCACAGTTCACAAACTCATGGGACCTGGGTGAATCAACCCAGCTATGCGTTAGTACTGAAAACAGTGTGGAAAGAGGAGCCATTGCTAATCATGATTTCAAAGGTCGTTTTGTTTGTATTGTCGGGTGTTTTACGCCATTTTCAACAGCATATATGTCAAATCACCCGCACTGTTCACATACTCATGCGTCCTGGGTGATTCAACCCAGCTACTCAACAGTACTGAACACACTGTGACAAAGGGAGCAATTGCCCGCCCTGCTTTTAGAGGTCGTTTTGTTTGTATTGTTGGGTATTTTAGGCCGTTTTCAACATCATTCCAGTCATACCACCCCGACAGTTCACACACTCGTGATCCCTGGGTGAATAATCCCAGCCATACAATAGACCTGAACACATTGTGGCAAAAGAAGCTATTGGCCGTTATGCTTTAAAATGTCGGTTTGTTTGCATGGTAGGGGTTTTGATCTTGGAAGAGAGTTGTTGCATGACAAAATAAGTGTGGAAAGTGGTATGAAATATATGCATGTGGGAAAGGGTGAGTATGTGTTCACTGGTCTTCGCACCTCTGCAGGCAAAATCCCTTTCGGCTGTACAGTGAACGATTTTCCCATAACCCCTTTCCCACATGCATAAACTCCCTATAAATGAACTATCGAAAACATTGTGATAAAAACAGCCATTGCTCATCATGTTTTCAAAGGTCGTATTGCTTGCATTGTTGGGGTTTTATGCCGTTTTCAACAGCATGTATGCCCAAACGCCATATCACAGTTCACATACTCATGTTTTCTGGGTGATTCTACCCAGCTAGGCAATATAACTGAAAACAGTGTGGTAAGAGCAGCCATTGCTCATCGTGTTTTCAAAGGTCGTTTTGATTGCGTTGTTGGTTTTTTTTAGGCCGTTTTCAGCAGCATTTATGTCCCATCACCCTCACAATTCACATACTCATGCGTCCCGGGTGAATCAACCCAACTATGCTATAGGACTGAAATCAGTGTGGTAAGAGGAGCCATTGCCCATCGTGCTGTCAATGGTCGTTTTGATTGCGTTGTTGGTTTTTTTAGGCCGTTTACAACAGCATTTATGTTAAATACCCATCACTGCTCACACACACACACACACACACACAAACAAACACACGCTTCCTGGCTGAATCAACCCATCTACGCGATAGGACTGAAAACAGTGTGGTGAAAGGAACCGGTGCTCATCATGTTTACAAAGGTCGTTTCGCGTGCACTTTACGGAGTTTTAGGCCGTTTTCAACAGCAGTTATGTCCAATCACCCCCACAGTTCACATACTCATGCGTCCTGGGCGAATCAAGCCAACCTATGCAATAGGACTGGAAACAGTGTGGTAAGAGGAGCGAGCCATTGCTCATCATGTTTTCAAAGGTCAATGTGATTGCATTGTTGGGGTTTATAGGCCGTTTTCAACAGCATTTATGTCCAATCACCCTCACAGTTCACAAACTCATGGGACCTGGGTGAATCAACCCAGCTATGCGTTAGTACTGAAAACAGTGTGGAAAGAGGAGCCATTGCTAATCATGATTTCAAAGGTCGTTTTGTTTGTATTGTCGGGTGTTTTACGCCATTTTCAACAGCATATATGTCAAATCACCCGCACTGTTCACATACTCATGCGTCCTGGGTGATTCAACCCAGCTACTCAACAGTACTGAACACACTGTGACAAAGGGAGCAATTGCCCGCCCTGCTTTTAGAGGTCGTTTTGTTTGTATTGTTGGGTATTTTAGGCCGTTTTCAACATCATTCCAGTCATACCACCCCGACAGTTCACACACTCGTGATCCCTGGGTGAATAATCCCAGCCATACAATAGACCTGAACACATTGTGGCAAAAGAAGCAATTGGCCGTTATGCTTTAAAATGTCGGTTTGTTTGCATGGTAGGGGTTTTGATCTTGGAAGCGAGTTGTTGCATGACAAAATAAGTGTGGAAAGTGGTATGAAATATATGCATGTGGGAAAGGGTGAGTATGTGTTCACTGGTCTTCGCACCTCTGCAGGCAAAATCCCTTTCGGCTGTACAGTGAACGATTTTCCCATAACCCCTTTCCCACATGCATAAACTCCCTATAAATGAACTATCGAAAACATTGTGATAAAAACAGCCATTGCTCATCATGTTTTCAAAGGTCGTATTGCTTGCATTGTTGGGGTTTTATGCCGTTTTCAACAGCATGTATGCCCAAACGCCATATCACAGTTCACATACTCATGTTTTCTGGGTGATTCTACCCAGCTAGGCAATATAACTGAAAACAGTGTGGTAAGAGCAGCCATTGCTCATCGTGTTTTCAAAGGTCGTTTTGATTGCGTTGTTGGTTTTTTTTAGGCCGTTTTCAGCAGCATTTATGTCCCATCACCCTCACAATTCACATACTCATGCGTCCCGGGTGAATCAACCCAACTATGCTATAGGACTGAAATCAGTGTGGTAAGAGGAGCCATTGCCCATCGTGCTGTCAATGGTCGTTTTGATTGCGTTGTTGGTTTTTTTAGGCCGTTTACAACAGCATTTATGTTAAATACCCATCACTGCTCACACACACACACACACACACACAAACAAACACACGCTTCCTGGCTGAATCAACCCATCTACGCGATAGGACTGAAAACAGTGTGGTGAAAGGAACCGGTGCTCATCATGTTTACAAAGGTCGTTTCGCGTGCACTTTACGGAGTTTTAGGCCGTTTTCAACAGCAGTTATGTCCAATCACCCCCACAGTTCACATACTCATGCGTCCTGGGCGAATCAAGCCAACCTATGCAATAGGACTGGAAACAGTGTGGTAAGAGGAGCGAGCCATTGCTCATCATGTTTTCAAAGGTCAATGTGATTGCATTGTTGGGGTTTATAGGCCGTTTTCAACAGCATTTATGTCCAATCACCCTCACAGTTCACAAACTCATGGGACCTGGGTGAATCAACCCAGCTATGCGTTAGTACTGAAAACAGTGTGGAAAGAGGAGCCATTGCTAATCATGATTTCAAAGGTCGTTTTGTTTGTATTGTCGGGTGTTTTACGCCATTTTCAACAGCATATATGTCAAATCACCCGCACTGTTCACATACTCATGCGTCCTGGGTGATTCAACCCAGCTACTCAACAGTACTGAACACACTGTGACAAAGGGAGCAATTGCCCGCCCTGCTTTTAGAGGTCGTTTTGTTTGTATTGTTGGGTATTTTAGGCCGTTTTCAACATCATTCCAGTCATACCACCCCGACAGTTCACACACTCGTGATCCCTGGGTGAATAATCCCAGCCATACAATAGACCTGAACACATTGTGGCAAAAGAAGCAATTGGCCGTTATGCTTTAAAATGTCGGTTTGTTTGCATGGTAGGGGTTTTGATCTTGGAAGAGAGTTGTTGCATGACAAAATAAGTGTGGAAAGTGGTATGAAATATATGCATGTGGGAAAGGGTGAGTATGTGTTCACTGGTCTTCGCACCTCTGCAGGCAAAATCCCTTTCGGCTGTACAGTGAACGATTTTCCCATAACCCCTTTCCCACATGCATAAACTCCCTATAAATGAACTATCGAAAACATTGTGATAAAAACAGCCATTGCTCATCATGTTTTCAAAGGTCGTATTGCTTGCATTGTTGGGGTTTTATGCCGTTTTCAACAGCATGTATGCCCAAACGCCATATCACAGTTCACATACTCATGTTTTCTGGGTGATTCTACCCAGCTAGGCAATATAACTGAAAACAGTGTGGTAAGAGCAGCCATTGCTCATCGTGTTTTCAAAGGTCGTTTTGATTGCGTTGTTGGTTTTTTTTAGGCCGTTTTCAGCAGCATTTATGTCCCATCACCCTCACAATTCACATACTCATGCGTCCCGGGTGAATCAACCCAACTATGCTATAGGACTGAAATCAGTGTGGTAAGAGGAGCCATTGCCCATCGTGCTGTCAATGGTCGTTTTGATTGCGTTGTTGGTTTTTTTAGGCCGTTTACAACAGCATTTATGTTAAATACCCATCACTGCTCACACACACACACACACACACACAAACAAACACACGCTTCCTGGCTGAATCAACCCATCTACGCGATAGGACTGAAAACAGTGTGGTGAAAGGAACCGGTGCTCATCATGTTTACAAAGGTCGTTTCGCGTGCACTTTACGGAGTTTTAGGCCGTTTTCAACAGCAGTTATGTCCAATCACCCCCACAGTTCACATACTCATGCGTCCTGGGCGAATCAAGCCAACCTATGCAATAGGACTGGAAACAGTGTGGTAAGAGGAGCGAGCCATTGCTCATCATGTTTTCAAAGGTCAATGTGATTGCATTGTTGGGGTTTATAGGCCGTTTTCAACAGCATTTATGTCCAATCACCCTCACAGTTCACAAACTCATGGGACCTGGGTGAATCAACCCAGCTATGCGTTAGTACTGAAAACAGTGTGGAAAGAGGAGCCATTGCTAATCATGATTTCAAAGGTCGTTTTGTTTGTATTGTCGGGTGTTTTACGCCATTTTCAACAGCATATATGTCAAATCACCCGCACTGTTCACATACTCATGCGTCCTGGGTGATTCAACCCAGCTACTCAACAGTACTGAACACACTGTGACAAAGGGAGCAATTGCCCGCCCTGCTTTTAGAGGTCGTTTTGTTTGTATTGTTGGGTATTTTAGGCCGTTTTCAACATCATTCCAGTCATACCACCCCGACAGTTCACACACTCGTGATCCCTGGGTGAATAATCCCAGCCATACAATAGACCTGAACACATTGTGGCAAAAGAAGCTATTGGCCGTTATGCTTTAAAATGTCGGTTTGTTTGCATGGTAGGGGTTTTGATCTTGGAAGAGAGTTGTTGCATGACAAAATAAGTGTGGAAAGTGGTATGAAATATATGCATGTGGGAAAGGGTGAGTATGTGTTCACTGGTCTTCGCACCTCTGCAGGCAAAATCCCTTTCGGCTGTACAGTGAACGATTTTCCCATAACCCCTTTCCCACATGCATAAACTCCCTATAAATGAACTATCGAAAACATTGTGATAAAAACAGCCATTGCTCATCATGTTTTCAAAGGTCGTATTGCTTGCATTGTTGGGGTTTTATGCCGTTTTCAACAGCATGTATGCCCAAACGCCATATCACAGTTCACATACTCATGTTTTCTGGGTGATTCTACCCAGCTAGGCAATATAACTGAAAACAGTGTGGTAAGAGCAGCCATTGCTCATCGTGTTTTCAAAGGTCGTTTTGATTGCGTTGTTGGTTTTTTTTAGGCCGTTTTCAGCAGCATTTATGTCCCATCACCCTCACAATTCACATACTCATGCGTCCCGGGTGAATCAACCCAACTATGCTATAGGACTGAAATCAGTGTGGTAAGAGGAGCCATTGCCCATCGTGCTGTCAATGGTCGTTTTGATTGCGTTGTTGGTTTTTTTAGGCCGTTTACAACAGCATTTATGTTAAATACCCATCACTGCTCACACACACACACACACACACACAAACAAACACACGCTTCCTGGCTGAATCAACCCATCTACGCGATAGGACTGAAAACAGTGTGGTGAAAGGAACCGGTGCTCATCATGTTTACAAAGGTCGTTTCGCGTGCACTTTACGGAGTTTTAGGCCGTTTTCAACAGCAGTTATGTCCAATCACCCCCACAGTTCACATACTCATGCGTCCTGGGCGAATCAAGCCAACCTATGCAATAGGACTGGAAACAGTGTGGTAAGAGGAGCGAGCCATTGCTCATCATGTTTTCAAAGGTCAATGTGATTGCATTGTTGGGGTTTATAGGCCGTTTTCAACAGCATTTATGTCCAATCACCCTCACAGTTCACAAACTCATGGGACCTGGGTGAATCAACCCAGCTATGCGTTAGTACTGAAAACAGTGTGGAAAGAGGAGCCATTGCTAATCATGATTTCAAAGGTCGTTTTGTTTGTATTGTCGGGTGTTTTACGCCATTTTCAACAGCATATATGTCAAATCACCCGCACTGTTCACATACTCATGCGTCCTGGGTGATTCAACCCAGCTACTCAACAGTACTGAACACACTGTGACAAAGGGAGCAATTGCCCGCCCTGCTTTTAGAGGTCGTTTTGTTTGTATTGTTGGGTATTTTAGGCCGTTTTCAACATCATTCCAGTCATACCACCCCGACAGTTCACACACTCGTGATCCCTGGGTGAATAATCCCAGCCATACAATAGACCTGAACACATTGTGGCAAAAGAAGCAATTGGCCGTTATGCTTTAAAATGTCGGTTTGTTTGCAGGGTAGGGGTTTTGATCTTGGAAGCGAGTTGTTGCATGACAAAATAAGTGTGGAAAGTGGTATGAAATATATGCATGTGGGAAAGGGTGAGTATGTGTTCACTGGTCTTCGCACCTCTGCAGGCAAAATCCCTTTCGGCTGTACAGTGAACGATTTTCCCATAACCCCTTTCCCACATGCATAAACTCCCTATAAATGAACTATCGAAAACATTGTGATAAAAACAGCCATTGCTCATCATGTTTTCAAAGGTCGTATTGCTTGCATTGTTGGGGTTTTATGCCGTTTTCAACAGCATGTATGCCCAAACGCCATATCACAGTTCACATACTCATGTTTTCTGGGTGATTCTACCCAGCTAGGCAATATAACTGAAAACAGTGTGGTAAGAGCAGCCATTGCTCATCGTGTTTTCAAAGGTCGTTTTGATTGCGTTGTTGGTTTTTTTTAGGCCGTTTTCAGCAGCATTTATGTCCCATCACCCTCACAATTCACATACTCATGCGTCCCGGGTGAATCAACCCAACTATGCTATAGGACTGAAATCAGTGTGGTAAGAGGAGCCATTGCCCATCGTGCTGTCAATGGTCGTTTTGATTGCGTTGTTGGTTTTTTTAGGCCGTTTACAACAGCATTTATGTTAAATACCCATCACTGCTCACACACACACACACACACACACAAACAAACACACGCTTCCTGGCTGAATCAACCCATCTACGCGATAGGACTGAAAACAGTGTGGTGAAAGGAACCGGTGCTCATCATGTTTACAAAGGTCGTTTCGCGTGCACTTTACGGAGTTTTAGGCCGTTTTCAACAGCAGTTATGTCCAATCACCCCCACAGTTCACATACTCATGCGTCCTGGGCGAATCAAGCCAACCTATGCAATAGGACTGGAAACAGTGTGGTAAGAGGAGCGAGCCATTGCTCATCATGTTTTCAAAGGTCAATGTGATTGCATTGTTGGGGTTTATAGGCCGTTTTCAACAGCATTTATGTCCAATCACCCTCACAGTTCACAAACTCATGGGACCTGGGTGAATCAACCCAGCTATGCGTTAGTACTGAAAACAGTGTGGAAAGAGGAGCCATTGCTAATCATGATTTCAAAGGTCGTTTTGTTTGTATTGTCGGGTGTTTTACGCCATTTTCAACAGCATATATGTCAAATCACCCGCACTGTTCACATACTCATGCGTCCTGGGTGATTCAACCCAGCTACTCAACAGTACTGAACACACTGTGACAAAGGGAGCAATTGCCCGCCCTGCTTTTAGAGGTCGTTTTGTTTGTATTGTTGGGTATTTTAGGCCGTTTTCAACATCATTCCAGTCATACCACCCCGACAGTTCACACACTCGTGATCCCTGGGTGAATAATCCCAGCCATACAATAGACCTGAACACATTGTGGCAAAAGAAGCAATTGGCCGTTATGCTTTAAAATGTCGGTTTGTTTGCATGGTAGGGGTTTTGATCTTGGAAGCGAGTTGTTGCATGACAAAATAAGTGTGGAAAGTGGTATGAAATATATGCATGTGGGAAAGGGTGAGTATGTGTTCACTGGTCTTCGCACCTCTGCAGGCAAAATCCCTTTCGGCTGTACAGTGAACGATTTTCCCATAACCCCTTTCCCACATGCATAAACTCCCTATAAATGAACTATCGAAAACATTGTGATAAAAACAGCCATTGCTCATCATGTTTTCAAAGGTCGTATTGCTTGCATTGTTGGGGTTTTATGCCGTTTTCAACAGCATGTATGCCCAAACGCCATATCACAGTTCACATACTCATGTTTTCTGGGTGATTCTACCCAGCTAGGCAATATAACTGAAAACAGTGTGGTAAGAGCAGCCATTGCTCATCGTGTTTTCAAAGGTCGTTTTGATTGCGTTGTTGGTTTTTTTTAGGCCGTTTTCAGCAGCATTTATGTCCCATCACCCTCACAATTCACATACTCATGCGTCCCGGGTGAATCAACCCAACTATGCTATAGGACTGAAATCAGTGTGGTAAGAGGAGCCATTGCCCATCGTGCTGTCAATGGTCGTTTTGATTGCGTTGTTGGTTTTTTTAGGCCGTTTACAACAGCATTTATGTTAAATACCCATCACTGCTCACACACACACACACACACACACAAACAAACACACGCTTCCTGGCTGAATCAACCCATCTACGCGATAGGACTGAAAACAGTGTGGTGAAAGGAACCGGTGCTCATCATGTTTACAAAGGTCGTTTCGCGTGCACTTTACGGAGTTTTAGGCCGTTTTCAACAGCAGTTATGTCCAATCACCCCCACAGTTCACATACTCATGCGTCCTGGGCGAATCAAGCCAACCTATGCAATAGGACTGGAAACAGTGTGGTAAGAGGAGCGAGCCATTGCTCATCATGTTTTCAAAGGTCAATGTGATTGCATTGTTGGGGTTTATAGGCCGTTTTCAACAGCATTTATGTCCAATCACCCTCACAGTTCACAAACTCATGGGACCTGGGTGAATCAACCCAGCTATGCGTTAGTACTGAAAACAGTGTGGAAAGAGGAGCCATTGCTAATCATGATTTCAAAGGTCGTTTTGTTTGTATTGTCGGGTGTTTTACGCCATTTTCAACAGCATATATGTCAAATCACCCGCACTGTTCACATACTCATGCGTCCTGGGTGATTCAACCCAGCTACTCAACAGTACTGAACACACTGTGACAAAGGGAGCAATTGCCCGCCCTGCTTTTAGAGGTCGTTTTGTTTGTATTGTTGGGTATTTTAGGCCGTTTTCAACATCATTCCAGTCATACCACCCCGACAGTTCACACACTCGTGATCCCTGGGTGAATAATCCCAGCCATACAATAGACCTGAACACATTGTGGCAAAAGAAGCAATTGGCCGTTATGCTTTAAAATGTCGGTTTGTTTGCATGGTAGGGGTTTTGATCTTGGAAGAGAGTTGTTGCATGACAAAATAAGTGTGGAAAGTGGTATGAAATATATGCATGTGGGAAAGGGTGAGTATGTGTTCACTGGTCTTCGCACCTCTGCAGGCAAAATCCCTTTCGGCTGTACAGTGAACGATTTTCCCATAACCCCTTTCCCACATGCATAAACTCCCTATAAATGAACTATCGAAAACATTGTGATAAAAACAGCCATTGCTCATCATGTTTTCAAAGGTCGTATTGCTTGCATTGTTGGGGTTTTATGCCGTTTTCAACAGCATGTATGCCCAAACGCCATATCACAGTTCACATACTCATGTTTTCTGGGTGATTCTACCCAGCTAGGCAATATAACTGAAAACAGTGTGGTAAGAGCAGCCATTGCTCATCGTGTTTTCAAAGGTCGTTTTGATTGCGTTGTTGGTTTTTTTTAGGCCGTTTTCAGCAGCATTTATGTCCCATCACCCTCACAATTCACATACTCATGCGTCCCGGGTGAATCAACCCAACTATGCTATAGGACTGAAATCAGTGTGGTAAGAGGAGCCATTGCCCATCGTGCTGTCAATGGTCGTTTTGATTGCGTTGTTGGTTTTTTTAGGCCGTTTACAACAGCATTTATGTTAAATACCCATCACTGCTCACACACACACACACACACACACAAACAAACACACGCTTCCTGGCTGAATCAACCCATCTACGCGATAGGACTGAAAACAGTGTGGTGAAAGGAACCGGTGCTCATCATGTTTACAAAGGTCGTTTCGCGTGCACTTTACGGAGTTTTAGGCCGTTTTCAACAGCAGTTATGTCCAATCACCCCCACAGTTCACATACTCATGCGTCCTGGGCGAATCAAGCCAACCTATGCAATAGGACTGGAAACAGTGTGGTAAGAGGAGCGAGCCATTGCTCATCATGTTTTCAAAGGTCAATGTGATTGCATTGTTGGGGTTTATAGGCCGTTTTCAACAGCATTTATGTCCAATCACCCTCACAGTTCACAAACTCATGGGACCTGGGTGAATCAACCCAGCTATGCGTTAGTACTGAAAACAGTGTGGAAAGAGGAGCCATTGCTAATCATGATTTCAAAGGTCGTTTTGTTTGTATTGTCGGGTGTTTTACGCCATTTTCAACAGCATATATGTCAAATCACCCGCACTGTTCACATACTCATGCGTCCTGGGTGATTCAACCCAGCTACTCAACAGTACTGAACACACTGTGACAAAGGGAGCAATTGCCCGCCCTGCTTTTAGAGGTCGTTTTGTTTGTATTGTTGGGTATTTTAGGCCGTTTTCAACATCATTCCAGTCATACCACCCCGACAGTTCACACACTCGTGATCCCTGGGTGAATAATCCCAGCCATACAATAGACCTGAACACATTGTGGCAAAAGAAGCAATTGGCCGTTATGCTTTAAAATGTCGGTTTGTTTGCATGGTAGGGGTTTTGATCTTGGAAGAGAGTTGTTGCATGACAAAATAAGTGTGGAAAGTGGTATGAAATATATGCATGTGGGAAAGGGTGAGTATGTGTTCACTGGTCTTCGCACCTCTGCAGGCAAAATCCCTTTCGGCTGTACAGTGAACGATTTTCCCATAACCCCTTTCCCACATGCATAAACTCCCTATAAATGAACTATCGAAAACATTGTGATAAAAACAGCCATTGCTCATCATGTTTTCAAAGGTCGTATTGCTTGCATTGTTGGGGTTTTATGCCGTTTTCAACAGCATGTATGCCCAAACGCCATATCACAGTTCACATACTCATGTTTTCTGGGTGATTCTACCCAGCTAGGCAATATAACTGAAAACAGTGTGGTAAGAGCAGCCATTGCTCATCGTGTTTTCAAAGGTCGTTTTGATTGCGTTGTTGGTTTTTTTTAGGCCGTTTTCAGCAGCATTTATGTCCCATCACCCTCACAATTCACATACTCATGCGTCCCGGGTGAATCAACCCAACTATGCTATAGGACTGAAATCAGTGTGGTAAGAGGAGCCATTGCCCATCGTGCTGTCAATGGTCGTTTTGATTGCGTTGTTGGTTTTTTTAGGCCGTTTACAACAGCATTTATGTTAAATACCCATCACTGCTCACACACACACACACACACACACAAACAAACACACGCTTCCTGGCTGAATCAACCCATCTACGCGATAGGACTGAAAACAGTGTGGTGAAAGGAACCGGTGCTCATCATGTTTACAAAGGTCGTTTCGCGTGCACTTTACGGAGTTTTAGGCCGTTTTCAACAGCAGTTATGTCCAATCACCCCCACAGTTCACATACTCATGCGTCCTGGGCGAATCAAGCCAACCTATGCAATAGGACTGGAAACAGTGTGGTAAGAGGAGCGAGCCATTGCTCATCATGTTTTCAAAGGTCAATGTGATTGCATTGTTGGGGTTTATAGGCCGTTTTCAACAGCATTTATGTCCAATCACCCTCACAGTTCACAAACTCATGGGACCTGGGTGAATCAACCCAGCTATGCGTTAGTACTGAAAACAGTGTGGAAAGAGGAGCCATTGCTAATCATGATTTCAAAGGTCGTTTTGTTTGTATTGTCGGGTGTTTTACGCCATTTTCAACAGCATATATGTCAAATCACCCGCACTGTTCACATACTCATGCGTCCTGGGTGATTCAACCCAGCTACTCAACAGTACTGAACACACTGTGACAAAGGGAGCAATTGCCCGCCCTGCTTTTAGAGGTCGTTTTGTTTGTATTGTTGGGTATTTTAGGCCGTTTTCAACATCATTCCAGTCATACCACCCCGACAGTTCACACACTCGTGATCCCTGGGTGAATAATCCCAGCCATACAATAGACCTGAACACATTGTGGCAAAAGAAGCAATTGGCCGTTATGCTTTAAAATGTCGGTTTGTTTGCATGGTAGGGGTTTTGATCTTGGAAGAGAGTTGTTGCATGACAAAATAAGTGTGGAAAGTGGTATGAAATATATGCATGTGGGAAAGGGTGAGTATGTGTTCACTGGTCTTCGCACCTCTGCAGGCAAAATCCCTTTCGGCTGTACAGTGAACGATTTTCCCATAACCCCTTTCCCACATGCATAAACTCCCTATAAATGAACTATCGAAAACATTGTGATAAAAACAGCCATTGCTCATCATGTTTTCAAAGGTCGTATTGCTTGCATTGTTGGGGTTTTATGCCGTTTTCAACAGCATGTATGCCCAAACGCCATATCACAGTTCACATACTCATGTTTTCTGGGTGATTCTACCCAGCTAGGCAATATAACTGAAAACAGTGTGGTAAGAGCAGCCATTGCTCATCGTGTTTTCAAAGGTCGTTTTGATTGCGTTGTTGGTTTTTTTTAGGCCGTTTTCAGCAGCATTTATGTCCCATCACCCTCACAATTCACATACTCATGCGTCCCGGGTGAATCAACCCAACTATGCTATAGGACTGAAATCAGTGTGGTAAGAGGAGCCATTGCCCATCGTGCTGTCAATGGTCGTTTTGATTGCGTTGTTGGTTTTTTTAGGCCGTTTACAACAGCATTTATGTTAAATACCCATCACTGCTCACACACACACACACACACACACACAAACAAACACACGCTTCCTGGCTGAATCAACCCATCTACGCGATAGGACTGAAAACAGTGTGGTGAAAGGAACCGGTGCTCATCATGTTTACAAAGGTCGTTTCGCGTGCACTTTACGGAGTTTTAGGCCGTTTTCAACAGCAGTTATGTCCAATCACCCCCACAGTTCACATACTCATGCGTCCTGGGCGAATCAAGCCAACCTATGCAATAGGACTGGAAACAGTGTGGTAAGAGGAGCGAGCCATTGCTCATCATGTTTTCAAAGGTCAATGTGATTGCATTGTTGGGGTTTATAGGCCGTTTTCAACAGCATTTATGTCCAATCACCCTCACAGTTCACAAACTCATGGGACCTGGGTGAATCAACCCAGCTATGCGTTAGTACTGAAAACAGTGTGGAAAGAGGAGCCATTGCTAATCATGATTTCAAAGGTCGTTTTGTTTGTATTGTCGGGTGTTTTACGCCATTTTCAACAGCATATATGTCAAATCACCCGCACTGTTCACATACTCATGCGTCCTGGGTGATTCAACCCAGCTACTCAACAGTACTGAACACACTGTGACAAAGGGAGCAATTGCCCGCCCTGCTTTTAGAGGTCGTTTTGTTTGTATTGTTGGGTATTTTAGGCCGTTTTCAACATCATTCCAGTCATACCACCCCGACAGTTCACACACTCGTGATCCCTGGGTGAATAATCCCAGCCATACAATAGACCTGAACACATTGTGGCAAAAGAAGCAATTGGCCGTTATGCTTTAAAATGTCGGTTTGTTTGCATGGTAGGGGTTTTGATCTTGGAAGAGAGTTGTTGCATGACAAAATAAGTGTGGAAAGTGGTATGAAATATATGCATGTGGGAAAGGGTGAGTATGTGTTCACTGGTCTTCGCACCTCTGCAGGCAAAATCCCTTTCGGCTGTACAGTGAACGATTTTCCCATAACCCCTTTCCCACATGCATAAACTCCCTATAAATGAACTATCGAAAACATTGTGATAAAAACAGCCATTGCTCATCATGTTTTCAAAGGTCGTATTGCTTGCATTGTTGGGGTTTTATGCCGTTTTCAACAGCATGTATGCCCAAACGCCATATCACAGTTCACATACTCATGTTTTCTGGGTGATTCTACCCAGCTAGGCAATATAACTGAAAACAGTGTGGTAAGAGCAGCCATTGCTCATCGTGTTTTCAAAGGTCGTTTTGATTGCGTTGTTGGTTTTTTTTAGGCCGTTTTCAGCAGCATTTATGTCCCATCACCCTCACAATTCACATACTCATGCGTCCCGGGTGAATCAACCCAACTATGCTATAGGACTGAAATCAGTGTGGTAAGAGGAGCCATTGCCCATCGTGCTGTCAATGGTCGTTTTGTGCGTTGTTGGTTTTTTTAGGCCGTTTACAACAGCATTTATGTTAAATACCCATCACTGCTCACACACACACACACACACACACAAACAAACACACGCTTCCTGGCTGAATCAACCCATCTACGCGATAGGACTGAAAACAGTGTGGTGAAAGGAACCGGTGCTCATCATGTTTACAAAGGTCGTTTCGCGTGCACTTTACGGAGTTTTAGGCCGTTTTCAACAGCAGTTATGTCCAATCACCCCCACAGTTCACATACTCATGCGTCCTGGGCGAATCAAGCCAACCTATGCAATAGGACTGGAAACAGTGTGGTAAGAGGAGCGAGCCATTGCTCATCATGTTTTCAAAGGTCAATGTGATTGCATTGTTGGGGTTTATAGGCCGTTTTCAACAGCATTTATGTCCAATCACCCTCACAGTTCACAAACTCATGGGACCTGGGTGAATCAACCCAGCTATGCGTTAGTACTGAAAACAGTGTGGAAAGAGGAGCCATTGCTAATCATGATTTCAAAGGTCGTTTTGTTTGTATTGTCGGGTGTTTTACGCCATTTTCAACAGCATATATGTCAAATCACCCGCACTGTTCACATACTCATGCGTCCTGGGTGATTCAACCCAGCTACTCAACAGTACTGAACACACTGTGACAAAGGGAGCAATTGCCCGCCCTGCTTTTAGAGGTCGTTTTGTTTGTATTGTTGGGTATTTTAGGCCGTTTTCAACATCATTCCAGTCATACCACCCCGACAGTTCACACACTCGTGATCCCTGGGTGAATAATCCCAGCCATACAATAGACCTGAACACATTGTGGCAAAAGAAGCAATTGGCCGTTATGCTTTAAAATGTCGGTTTGTTTGCATGGTAGGGGTTTTGATCTTGGAAGAGAGTTGTTGCATGACAAAATAAGTGTGGAAAGTGGTATGAAATATATGCATGTGGGAAAGGGTGAGTATGTGTTCACTGGTCTTCGCACCTCTGCAGGCAAAATCCCTTTCGGCTGTACAGTGAACGATTTTCCCATAACCCCTTTCCCACATGCATAAACTCCCTATAAATGAACTATCGAAAACATTGTGATAAAAACAGCCATTGCTCATCATGTTTTCAAAGGTCGTATTGCTTGCATTGTTGGGGTTTTATGCCGTTTTCAACAGCATGTATGCCCAAACGCCATATCACAGTTCACATACTCATGTTTTCTGGGTGATTCTACCCAGCTAGGCAATATAACTGAAAACAGTGTGGTAAGAGCAGCCATTGCTCATCGTGTTTTCAAAGGTCGTTTTGATTGCGTTGTTGGTTTTTTTTAGGCCGTTTTCAGCAGCATTTATGTCCCATCACCCTCACAATTCACATACTCATGCGTCCCGGGTGAATCAACCCAACTATGCTATAGGACTGAAATCAGTGTGGTAAGAGGAGCCATTGCCCATCGTGCTGTCAATGGTCGTTTTGATTGCGTTGTTGGTTTTTTTAGGCCGTTTACAACAGCATTTATGTTAAATACCCATCACTGCTCACACACACACACACACACACACAAACAAACACACGCTTCCTGGCTGAATCAACCCATCTACGCGATAGGACTGAAAACAGTGTGGTGAAAGGAACCGGTGCTCATCATGTTTACAAAGGTCGTTTCGCGTGCACTTTACGGAGTTTTAGGCCGTTTTCAACAGCAGTTATGTCCAATCACCCCCACAGTTCACATACTCATGCGTCCTGGGCGAATCAAGCCAACCTATGCAATAGGACTGGAAACAGTGTGGTAAGAGGAGCGAGCCATTGCTCATCATGTTTTCAAAGGTCAATGTGATTGCATTGTTGGGGTTTATAGGCCGTTTTCAACAGCATTTATGTCCAATCACCCTCACAGTTCACAAACTCATGGGACCTGGGTGAATCAACCCAGCTATGCGTTAGTACTGAAAACAGTGTGGAAAGAGGAGCCATTGCTAATCATGATTTCAAAGGTCGTTTTGTTTGTATTGTCGGGTGTTTTACGCCATTTTCAACAGCATATATGTCAAATCACCCGCACTGTTCACATACTCATGCGTCCTGGGTGATTCAACCCAGCTACTCAACAGTACTGAACACACTGTGACAAAGGGAGCAATTGCCCGCCCTGCTTTTAGAGGTCGTTTTGTTTGTATTGTTGGGTATTTTAGGCCGTTTTCAACATCATTCCAGTCATACCACCCCGACAGTTCACACACTCGTGATCCCTGGGTGAATAATCCCAGCCATACAATAGACCTGAACACATTGTGGCAAAAGAAGCAATTGGCCGTTATGCTTTAAAATGTCGGTTTGTTTGCATGGTAGGGGTTTTGATCTTGGAAGAGAGTTGTTGCATGACAAAATAAGTGTGGAAAGTGGTATGAAATATATGCATGTGGGAAAGGGTGAGTATGTGTTCACTGGTCTTCGCACCTCTGCAGGCAAAATCCCTTTCGGCTGTACAGTGAACGATTTTCCCATAACCCCTTTCCCACATGCATAAACTCCCTATAAATGAACTATCGAAAACATTGTGATAAAAACAGCCATTGCTCATCATGTTTTCAAAGGTCGTATTGCTTGCATTGTTAGGGTTTTATGCCGTTTTCAACAGCATGTATGCCCAAACGCCATATCACAGTTCACATACTCATGTTTTCTGGGTGATTCTACCCAGCTAGGCAATATAACTGAAAACAGTGTGGTAAGAGCAGCCATTGCTCATCGTGTTTTCAAAGGTCGTTTTGATTGCGTTGTTGGTTTTTTTTAGGCCGTTTTCAGCAGCATTTATGTCCCATCACCCTCACAATTCACATACTCATGCGTCCCGGGTGAATCAACCCAACTATGCTATAGGACTGAAATCAGTGTGGTAAGAGGAGCCATTGCCCATCGTGCTGTCAATGGTCGTTTTGATTGCGTTGTTGGTTTTTTTAGGCCGTTTACAACAGCATTTATGTTAAATACCCATCACTGCTCACACACACACACACACACACACACACATACATGTGATTGGTGTCAAATGGGGACATGTGTATGAACCTTATCAAATGGGGACTTCATTCAGAACGTGTCTAGAGTCCATAAGTGTACAGTTATAGATAGTGTCTGACACGTTATTTCCGTTTTTATTACTTAAAAGCCTGATATAAAGGTTTTTTAAAATGTGTTGAATGATGGTCAAATGGGGACACACACAATGTGATGAATGATGGTTAAATGGGGACACACACAATGTGATGAATGATGCTCAAATGGGGACACACACAATGTGATGAATGATGGTTAAATGGGGACACACACAATGTGATGAATGATGGTTAAATGGGGACACACACAATGTAATGAATGATGCTCAAATGGGGACACACACAATGTGATGAATGATGGTTAAATGGGGACACACACAATGTGATGAATGATGGTTAAATGGGGACACACACAATGTGATGAATGATGCTCAAATGGGGACACACACAATGTGATGAATGATGGTTAAATGGGGACACACACACAGTGTGATGAATGATGGTTAAATGGGGACACACACAATGTGATGAATGATGCTCAAATGGGGACACACACAATGTGATGAATAGTGTTTAAATGGGGACACACACACAATGTGATAAATGATGCTCAAATGGGGACACACACAATGTGATGAATAGTGCTTAAATGGGGACACACACACAATGTGATGAATAGTGCTTAAATGGGGACACACACACAATGTGATAAATGATGCTCAAATGGGGACACACACAATGTGATGAATAGTGCTTAAATGGGGACACACACACAATGTGATAAATGATGCTTAAATGGGGACACACACAATGTGATGAATGATGCTTAAATGGGGACACACACAATGTGATGAATGATGCTTAAATGGCGACACACAGACAATGTGATGAATGATGCTTAAATGGGGACACACACAGAAACACATTTGAAATAATGGTATAGATGGTAACTGTGACATTTCTCCGATAGTTGGCTTGGTGTACAAACTATAAAGAAAATGGCTCACGTGCATGAATAATTTAATTGAAATGAGAAAGTAATAACAAAAATCCACTATATGATAACAAATCAACAATGCATTTGAAAAACAACACCATAATGCACTAATAGTAACTTAAAAGCCTATAATGTGTTGTTTACAATTGTCAAGATATTTTTTGTAAAACTCTAATAAAATGGCATATAACTTAAGCCACAATGATTGTGTCGAATTTCACTCAGATCATCAGAGACATATAAATGTACATTTATATGTCTCTGGTTTAATCAACCTCACAACGTTAAAGTAAATTTAGGTACAAAGTCAAGTAAACAATTAGACAGTTGATATGTACGCAAATGATTATCGTGCGATATTGTTTAAATTTTCAAGGCTGCGAATGTATGGAGTACTGATGTGAGAAAACCAAGAAACACATTTGTAGGTGAACTGGCCACCGTGATGTAACTGAAAAAATGTTAAAAATGGCGTTACATCCAATCAATCGATGTTGAAATTAACTTATCTCTAATTTGTAGATTTAATTTCAATTTCCTAGTTGGGTCGACATAGATTTTTGTTTTTTTAAGTTTTACATTTCAACATTATTTCAGTTATATCACGGCGACAGTGTACTTAATCATTATCCGGGTAAACAAACCAGTACCAGGCTAGAAATGGTGCCTTGCCCAAGGGCAATTCACCATGACCGTAGCGATGGGACTGGGATCGAACCCGGGACAATCGGTTTCGAATACCCCGACGTTAACCACTCGACAACAGCGGATTCCCCGACATACAGCGACACATGAGAATATTCAACACAAAACGCGACCTGTTTTACCAACGATTTCCCAATAGTGGTGAAACCATTAGTACCATTGTTTCATTACTCTTTGGTAGAATTAGAAAAGGTTAGAATAATAACTGTTGACAAATATTTTCGTAATCTAGGTTATAGAACAAAAATTGAGATTCATGTTTCAAAGCATTGTTGGAAAGGAGGAATTGCTCATTTCAGCAATTTTTCCGTTTGCAAATATACTTTCAATTCAAGGATGATATTTATTCATGATCCCTGGGTAAACAAACCTGGACTAGGCTAGAAAATGTGCCTTGCCCAAGGGCACTCCACCATGACCGAATTGCCGCGACTGGGGATCGAACCAGGAAACGTGTTTGAAAGCATTGTGTGAATATATATTTAGGATTTCAACAAAAGCTCCATTTTCAACAATATTTTCAGTATTCGAACGTTTATATTATGACGGAAAGAGTTCCGCTTACAGACGCTTGCATCTGCAGTAGACGACAATCGAAAACATTGTGACAAAAGGAGAAAATACTTATCATAGGTAATTTCTACTTTTGACACAATGATTTCAACCCCTTTCAATAATTTTCTATTTAAAGTGATTTGCACTTTTCTCTATATAAGTCGACAGCTGTAAATTAATGAGGTCACAGCACGGTTGGCGTTACCTAGAACCACTGACATTGAGGTCAATCATAGTTCTGAGTGTGTTCTTGACTTTGTTAAAGTTGTTTACCCTCGCACTCGGCAATAATGCCATTTGGCGAGAAGCTGTTGTTTCCTTCAATTATTAATTTACAATAAGCAGATTGACTATTTTTCTGTTTGCAGATTATTTTCTATTAGTTATTATCTATTACTTGGTTGGGGATGGGGGTATAAAAATTATTATAAAATGATATACATGATTAATTCTATTTTTTTAAACTACTATAGATGAATAAAGATGACTAAGTCCATTATTTTTCCTTATTAAAAATATACTAAATTGGCTGTTGTAATATGGTTACATAATCTTATGTGATCAATTGTTGTTAACATAGATAGATTAAAAAAAACAAAATAGAGAAGATATCTACATTTGATAAAAAAAAAAGCAAATAATAAAGGAAAAGTACAACAAAAAGTATAACTATTCGAATCGAATATCAACTGGGTTATTTTTATTTCTGTGATGTTAGCCATTTTGAGGATGGTGCTCCTCCTGATCACATTGATATCCGCTCATTCAAATATGCAACTATTCGGAAGAATTTGAATGGGCCGTGTCTCAATGAGATCCTTGGTCTGATGTATGTGCCCTTGTGTTGGTTGATGTTCAATTTTGATTTCCACCGCACGATTGCCTACTGTTGTTTAGTTATTTAACAAGTCGCTAAGCCGTAATATTATCCCCATCCACTGAGCTGAGGATAGTACTAAAGTTTTTCGTTGTTTGGATTGAATTGCGTGACAGACTCAGGGCGTTTTGTGTTACAATCGTGCAGTGGAAATTAGTTATAAATACATAACAGTGTTACACTATTGAACTGTCAAATATAGTAGGTTATAAACTGTACACATATTTATTACGAAGTTGGAATCCCGACCGCCACTTATTTAAAAAATAGATATGTTTTAAGAAATATTGCATATAAACAGTCAACAAACAACCCCAAGTAGGGCCTATACAAAACTAAGTATCTACGTTCCATATAAGTGGCGGTCGGTAAAAAGATTTAATAAAAATAAAAATAAAAACAAGATACATATATTTATAATGTAGAGTGACGGGATCTTATCACAAAATAGGGTATTGGACGAACTCTCTTATAAAAAAAAAAAAAATAGACCTGTATTGGACTGAGGAAGGGATTCGTTCCTCATTGCACTGTTGTGTAACGTTTAGTAATGAGATATGTGCAATGATTCTCGTACTATCCGATAATGGACCCCCAAACAGCGGGGACGTTGTCGAGAATCATTGCCCATATCGACGTCTAATCTCAGCTCCACTATTTTATTCTAAAAGTGTAATATAGCTTTTATAAAATTAAATAGTGGATTCAGGTTTCCTTTACTGTAAAAAAAAAGTTCTCCAAAAAGTAAAGTTGTACAGCGCAAACCACTGAACACAATACTGGCTGATCTAAGCTCCACTTATTTTTTTAAATTAAGAATAGTCGAATTGTTTAAATTATTATGATTTAAGGGAGAACACTCTTAAACGGGAGAATTCTTAAAATGGTCTAAAAATAGGTTCCCTGAACACGAGGTTTGTTTATATATTAAATGTCGGTAAAAATGTGTAAATAAATGGATTTAAATTAATTATCTGGATTAAAATAAGTATTTAAATACATCATGGTCCCAAAAAATGTAAAGATTGTTTGGATCTATATGTTTAAAGTAATTTAAATTGTTGATTCTAGTTGGCTATAGACAAGATAAAATTTCGGCCAGTAAAGATTTGTTTTTAGCAAAGAAATAATTGAGAGTTCGTCCGTTTCAGGTTACATAGGGTGTATTGGGATAGAGCTTTCGATCACCAAGCGAATCCTTTTGGAGAGTATTCTGACCAGTGGTCATATAATTAGGGCTACGACCAATGGTTTGTGTAAGAAATTAACGCATCCCAAGAGGGAAAAGGTATGAGTGACTCTCAGACTAGGTCAGTAATGAATGACTCTCAGACTATGTCAGTAATGAATGACTCTTGAACTAGGTCAGTAATGACTCTCAGACTATGTCAGTAATGAATGACTCTTGGACTAGGTCAGTAATGACTCTCAGACTATGTCAGTAATGAATGACTCTTGGACTAGGTCAGTAATGACTCTCAGACTATGTCAGTAATGAATGACTCTTGGACTAGGTCAGTAATGACTCTCAGACTATGTCAGTAATGAATGACTCTCAGACTATGTCAGTAATGACTCTCAGACTATGTCAGTAATGAATGACTCTCAGACTAGGTCAGTAATGACTCTCAGACTATGTCAGTAATGAATAGACAAGATAAAATTTCGGCCAGTAAAGATTTGTTTTTAGCAAAGAAATAATTGAGAGTTCGTCCGTTTCAGGTTACATAGGGTGTATTGGGATAGAGCTTTCGATCACCAAGCGAATCCTTTTGGAGAGTATTCTGACCAGTGGTCATATAATTAGGGCTACGACCAATGGTTTGTGTAAGAAATTAACGCATCCCAAGAGGGAAAAGGTATGAGTGACTCTCAGACTAGGTCAGTAATGAATGACTCTCAGACTATGTCAGTAATGAATGACTCTTGAACTAGGTCAGTAATGACTCTCAGACTATGTCAGTAATGAATGACTCTTGGACTAGGTCAGTAATGACTCTCAGACTATGTCAGTAATGAATGACTCTTGGACTAGGTCAGTAATGACTCTCAGACTATGTCAGTAATGAATGACTCTTGGACTAGGTCAGTAATGACTCTCAGACTATGTCAGTAATGAATGACTCTCAGACTATGTCAGTAATGACTCTCAGACTATGTCAGTAATGAATGACTCTCAGACTAGGTCAGTAATGACTCTCAGACTATGTCAGTAATGAATGACTCTCAGACTATGTCAGTAATGACTCTCAGACTATGTCAGTAATGAATGACTCTCAGACTATGTCAGTAATGACTCTCAGACTATGTCAGTAATGAATGACTCTTGGACTAGGTCAGTAATGACTCTCAGACTATGTCAGTAATGAATGACTCTTGGACTAGGTCAGTAATGACTCTCAGACTATGTCAGTAATGAATGACTCTTGGACTATGTCAGTAATGAATGACTCTTGGACTAGGTCAGTAATGACTCTCAGACTATGTCAGTAATGAATGACTCTTGGACTAGGTCAGTAATGACTCTCAGACTATGTCAGTAATGAATGACTCTTGGACTAGGTCAGTAATGACTCTCAGACTATGTCAGTAATGAATGACTCTTGGACTAGGTCAGTAATGACTCTCAGACTATGTCAGTAATGAATGACTCTCAGACTATGTCAGTAATGAATGACTCTTGGACTAGGTCAGTAATGACTCTCAGACTATGTCAGTAATGAATGACTCTCAGACTATGTCAGTAATGACTCTCAGACTATGTCAGTAATGAATGACTCTTGGACTAGGTCAGTAATGACTCTCAGACTATGTCAGTAATGAATGACTCTCAGACTATGTCAGTAATGACTCTCAGACTATGTCAGTAATGAATGACTCTCAGACTAGGTCAGTAATGACTCTCAGACTATGTCAGTAATGAATGACTCTAGGACTATGTCAGTAATGACTCTCAGACTATGTCAGTAATGAATGACTCTCAGACTATGTCAGTAATGACTCTCAGACTATGTCAGTAATGAATGACTCTTGGACTAGGTCAGTAATGACTCTCAGACTATGTCAGTAATGAATGACTCTTGGACTAGGTCAGTAATGACTCTCAGACTATGTCAGTAATGAATGACTCTCAGACTATGTCAGTAATGAATGACTCTTGGACTAGGTCAGTAATGAATGACTCTTGGACTAGGTCAGTAATGAATGACTCTTGGACTAGGTCAGTAATGAATGACTCTCAGACTATGTCAGTAATGAATGACTCTCAGACTATGTCAGTAATGAATGACTCTTGGACTAGGTCAGTAATGACTCTCAGACTATGTCAGTAATGAATGACTCTTGGACTAGGTCAGTAATGACTCTCAGACTATGTCAGTAATGAATGACTCTTGGACTAGGTCAGTAATGACTCTCAGACTATGTCAGTAATGAATGACTCTCAGACTATGTCAGTAATGAATGACTCTTGGACTAGGTCAGTAATGACTCTCAGACTATGTCAGTAATGAATGACTCTCAGACTATGTCAGTAATGACTCTCAGACTATGTCAGTAATGAATGACTCTTGGACTAGGTCAGTAATGACTCTCAGACTATGTCAGTAATGAATGACTCTCAGACTATGTCAGTAATGACTCTCAGACTATGTCAGTAATGAATGACTCTTGGACTAGGTCAGTAATGACTCTCAGACTATGTCAGTAATGAATGACTCTAGGACTATGTCAGTAATGACTCTCAGACTATGTCAGTAATGAATGACTCTCAGACTATGTCAGTAATGACTCTCAGACTATGTCAGTAATGAATGACTCTTGGACTAGGTCAGTAATGACTCTCAGACTATGTCAGTAATGAATGACTCTTGGACTAGGTCAGTAATGACTCTCAGACTATGTCAGTAATGACTCTCAGACTATGTCAGTAATGAATGACTCTCAGACTATGTCAGTAATGACTCTCAGACTATGTCAGTAATGAATGACTCTCAGACTAGGTCAGTAATGACTCTCAGACTATGTCAGTAATGAATGACTCTTGGACTAGGTCAGTAATGACTCTCAGACTATGTCAGTAATGAATGACTCTTGGACTAGGTCAGTAATGACTCTCAGACTATGTCAGTAATGAATGACTCTCAGACTATGTCAGTAATGACTCTCAGACTATGTCAGTAATGAATGACTCTCAGACTATGTCAGTAATGACTCTCAGACTATGTCAGTAATGAATGACTCTTGGACTAGGTCAGTAATGACTCTCAGACTATGTCAGTAATGAATGACTCTTGGACTAGGTCAGTAATGACTCTCAGACTATGTCAGTAATGAATGACTCTTGGACTAGGTCAGTAATGAGTGACTCTCTGTCTATGTCAGTAACGATTGTCTCTAGGACTAGGTCAGTAATGAATGACTCTTGGACTAGGTCAGTAATGAATGACTCTTGGACAAGGTCAGTAATGAGTGACTCTTGGACTAGGTCAGTAATGAATGACTCTTGGACTAGGTCAGTAATGAATGACTCTTGGACAAGGTCAGTAATGAGTGACTCTTGGACTAGGTCAGTAATGAATGACTCTTGGACTAGGTCAGTAATGAATGACTCTTGGACAAGGTCAGTAATGAATGACTCTTGGACTAGGTCAGTAATGAGTGACTCTCAGACTAGGTCAGTAACGATTGTCTCTAGGACTAGGTCAGTAATGAATGACTCTTGGACTAGGTCAGTAATGACTCTCAGACTAGGTCAGTAATGAATGACTCTCAGACTATGTCAGTAATGAATGACTCTCAGACTATGTCAGTAATGACTCTCAGACTATGTCAGTAATGAATGACTCTCAGACTAGGTCAGTAACGATTGTCTCTAGGACTAGGTCAGTAATGAATGACTCTTGGACTAGGTCAGTAATGAATGACTCTTGGACAAGGTCAGTAATGAGTGACTCTTGGACTAGGTCAGTAATGAATGACTCTTGGACTAGGTCAGTAATGAATGACTCTTGGACAAGGTCAGTAATGAATGACTCTTGGACTAGGTCAGTAATGAGTGACTCTCAGACTAGGTCAGTAACGATTGTCTCTAGGACTAGGTCAGTAATGAATGACTCTTGGACTAGGTCAGTAATGACTCTCAGACTAGGTCAGTAATGAATGACTCTCAGACTATGTCAGTAATGAATGACTCTCAGACTATGTCAGTAATGACTCTCAGACTATGTCAGTAATGAATGACTCTTGGACTAGGTCAGTAATGACTCTCAGACTATGTCAGTAATGAATGACTCTTGGACTAGGTCAGTAATGACTCTCAGACTATGTCAGTAATGAGTGACTCTCAGACTAGGTCAGTAATGACTCTCAGACTATGTCAGTAATGAATGACTCTCAGACTATGTCAGTAATGACTCTCAGACTATGTCAGTAATGAATGACTCTTGGACTAGGTCAGTAATGACTCTCAGACTATGTCAGTAATGAATGACTCTTGGACTAGGTCAGTAATGACTCTCAGACTATGTCAGTAATGAATGACTCTTGGACTAGGTCAGTAATGAGTGACTCTCTGTCTATGTCAGTAACGATTGTCTCTAGGACTAGGTCAGTAATGAATGACTCTTGGACTAGGTCAGTAATGAATGACTCTTGGACAAGGTCAGTAATGAGTGACTCTTGGACTAGGTCAGTAATGAATGACTCTTGGACTAGGTCAGTAATGAATGACTCTTGGACAAGGTCAGTAATGAGTGACTCTTGGACTAGGTCAGTAATGAATGACTCTTGGACTAGGTCAGTAATGAATGACTCTTGGACAAGGTCAGTAATGAATGACTCTTGGACTAGGTCAGTAATGAGTGACTCTCAGACTAGGTCAGTAACGATTGTCTCTAGGACTAGGTCAGTAATGAATGACTCTTGGACTAGGTCAGTAATGAATGACCCTTGGACTATGTCAGTAATGAGTGACTCTTGGACTAGGTCAGTAATGAATGACTCTTGGACTAGGTCAGTAATGAGTGACTCTTGGACTAGGTCAGTAATGAATGACTCTTGGACTAGGTCAGTAATGAATGACTCTTGGACTAGGTCAGTAATGAGTGACTCTCAGACTAGGTCAGTAACGATTGTCTCTAGGACTAGGTCAGTAATGAATGACTCTTGGACTAGGTCAGTAATGAATGACCCTTGGACTATGTCAGTAATGAGTGACTCTTGGACTAGGTCAGTAATGAGTGACTCTTGGACTAGGTCAGTAATGAGTGACTCTTGGACTAGGTCAGTAATGAATGACTCTTGGACTAGGTCAGTAATGAGTGACTCTCTGTCTATGTCAGTAACGATTGTCTCTAGGACTAGGTCAGTAATGAATGACTCTTGGACTAGGTCAGTAATGAATGACTCTTGGACAAGGTCAGTAATGAGTGACTCTTGGACTAGGTCAGTAATGAATGACTCTTGGACTAGGTCAGTAATGAATGACTCTTGGACAAGGTCAGTAATGAATGACTCTTGGACTAGGTCAGTAATGAGTGACTCTCAGACTAGGTCAGTAACGATTGTCTCTAGGACTAGGTCAGTAATGAATGACTCTTGGACTAGGTCAGTAATGAATGACCCTTGGACTATGTCAGTAATGAGTGACTCTTGGACTAGGTCAGTTATGAATGACCCTTGGACTAGGTCAGTAATGAGTGACTCTCAGACTAGGTCAGTAACGATTGTCTCTAGGACTAGGTCAGTAATGAATGACTCTTGGACTAGGTCAGTAATGAATGACCCTTGGACTATGTCAGTAATGAATGACTCTTGGACTAGGTCAGTAATGAATGACTCTTGGACTAGGTCAGTAATGAATGACCCTTGGACTAGGTCAGTAATGAATGACTCTCAGAATAGGTCAGTAATGAGTGTCAGACTATGTCAGTAATGAGTGACTCTCTGTCTATGTCAGTAACGATTGTCTCTTGGACTAGGTCAGTAATGAGTGTCAGACTATGTCAGTAATGAGTGACTCTCAGACTATGTCAGTAACGATTGTCTCTAGGACTAGGTCAGTAATGAGTGACTCTCTGTCTATGTCAGTAACGATTGTCTCTAGGACTAGGTCAGTAATGAGTGACTCTCTGACTATGTCAGTAACGATTGTCTCTAGGACTAGGTCAGTAATGAATGACTCTTGGACTATACATGTCAGTAACGATTGTCTCTAGGACTAAGTCAGTAATGAATGACTCTTGGACTAGGTCAGTAATGAGTGACTCTCTGTCTATGTCAGTAACGATTGTCTCTAGGACTAAGTCAGTAATGAATGACTCTTGGACTAGGTCAGTAATGAGTGACTCTCTGTCTATGTCAGTAACGATTGTCTCTAGGACTAGGTCAGTAATGAATGACTCTTGGACTAGGTCAGTAATGAATGACTCTTGGACTAGGTCAGTAATGAGTGACTCTTGGACTAGGTCAGTAATGAATGACTCTTGGACTAGGTCAGTAATGAATGACTCTTGGACTAGGTCAGTAATGAATGACTCTTGGACTAGGTCAGTAATGAGTGACTCTCAGACTAGGTCAGTAACGATTGTCTCTAGGACTAGGTCAGTAATGAATGACTCTTGGACTAGGTCAGTAATGAATGACTCTTGGACTAGGTCAGTAATGAATGACTCTTGGACTAGGTCAGTAATGAATGACCCTTGGACTAGGTCAGTAATGAATGACTCTAGGACTAGGTCAGTAATGAATGACTCTTGGACTAGGTCAGTAATGAATGACTCTTGGACTAGGTCAGTAATGAATGACCCTTGGACTAGGTCAGTAATGAATGACTCTAGGACTAGGTCAGTAATGAATGACTCTTGGACTATGTCAGTAATGAATGACTCTTGGACTAGGTCAGTAATGAATGACTCTTGGACTAGGTCAGTAATGAATGACTCTAGGACTAGGTCAGTAATGAATGACTCTTGGACTATGTCAGTAATGAATGACTCTCGGACTTGTTTAATAAGGAATGACTCTTAAACTCTGGCAGTAATGAATGACTCTTGGACTAGTTCAGTAATGAATGACCTTTGGACGAGGTCAGTAATGAATAACTCTCGGACTAAGTCAGTAATTGCCATCAGGCGGTGTTACTTTTTTTCCATAGAGTAAAAACATTAATAACAACTTAAGTTCTATTAACCCCTTCCCTCATATGACAATTCTGCAGCAGACGACTTTGTAAATATTTGTCGAAACATGGAACATCTCTTGAATTGAAAGGATAACTTCTAATTAAAAGTGGAAAATATTGTGCCAATAGGTGAAATTGCATGTTTTGTGCAATTTGTTCTTTAGTCAGAATGTTTTCAAAAAGGCGTCTGCTGCAGAGGCGTCATATGAGGGAAGGGGTTAATAGACATACAATAATCTCAAAACTAGTGTGAGGTCTTGTTCTGTCTAGTCGTTATTTTGTTCCGCACAAAGTCCTTGACATTTTTCCATGTCCTGTGTTCAAGAGAAGGTTCTCTTGTTAGACACTTCCCTATTTCATCCTTCTTAGGAATTCTGCCAAAAATGATGTGTGACTCGAAATGGCGCAGAACTGCTGCCTTTTCAACTTCAGTCCATGGCTGTTTTTTTCCTTTAAGAAAAAAAATATTCACAGATTTCATGTTACCGGACTGGTTATTTATTCACAAGTAATTGGTGGGGAAGGGAAATATATTCAAATAAGAATAAGATCACAGTCCTGATACATATTATAATATATATTTAGGTAGGAGTTAACTTTACTGTTTATTATATTAGTATATAGTTATAAGCAAAAACCAGATAGAAAACTATAATATTGGTCAGATTAGTAAGAAAGAACAGGACAAACACACAATATGTATTGAGGGATAAATAGACAGGTTAAGCAGCCACTATCATTTTCAGGCTAGCAATGTGAAGTTTACAATTTACCTGGTGTTTTCTTTTCCACATGTCTGTCAGTCTCGTCTTCCTTTTGTGTAGGATTGCCAACTGAAAGAAAATATGTTAAAGTATGCAAGTAAGTGCAGACCTTCAATTATTTTACACAATTGTTCCTTAGGGCACCCTCTACCAAGATTATTCAAATATTTCCGATCTGTTGAAAAACATGGCCACCAAAAGGTGGAGCATGTTTTCCTTATGTGCATTGTTATAAAAATCTTCTTGTCCAAAAGTGCTGGCCTGATTTGACAATTATTTTACACAAATGTTCGTTAGGACACCTTCTACCATGATTGTTGAAATATTTCCGATCCTTTGAAAAACATGGCGGCCAGGGGGTGTAGAGCTTGTTTGCTTATATGTGAATTGTTTAAACTTAAACCCTTTCCCTCATATGGAAACTTTCTGACGCCTCTACAGCAGACGGCTTCTTGAAAACTTTGTGACAAAAGAAGAAATTGCACAAAACATGCAATTTCTACTTTTGACACAATGTTTTTCACTTTTAGTAATAGGTTATCCATTCAATTATAAAGATTTTCTACGTTTTGACAAATCATGTTCAAAGTCGTCTGCTGCAGAAGAAGGGAAAGGGTTAAAAAAGTACTTGCCCAATTTAAAGATAATTTGGTACAAATTTTCCTTTGGTAACTGTAAGAACTAAGATTGTTCAAATAATTCTGATCTGTTGAAAGCATGACTGCCAGGGTGCGGAGCTTACTTTCCTAATTATGTAAAGGGTAAAAACTATTTAAGTTCTATTAAACCAGGTGAGTGATATAGGGCCATCATGGCCCTCTTGTTTCTATTCAGATTGAGCGAAACATTCATGTGATTATGATTGTTTCTTTCATAACGCATAATTCCATTCCGTTCATAAAGCGATTCAACTTCATTTCAATCACGCTCACATCCACTCATGTTCTGCTCAGATTGTCAATTCTATGATGGTCTTAACTGTAAGACTCCTTAAAATTAACAAACTTACCATTCACACTCCACTCATGTTCCATTCCACTCATAAAGTTACCCTCATAAGGCGTTCATTCCTAACATTGCTTTTTTACATTTCGCTCAGATTGAGCGAAGCATTCATGTGATTTGATTTTTTTCTTTTATTCATTCATAACATTGTGATTGTTTTTTCCTGTTCCGCTCAGATTGAGCCAAGCATTCATGTTATTGGATTCTTTTGTTTTTTATGATTATTTTTTTCAGAGTTCAAATTCTGTTCTGCTCATAAAGCATTTCAATTTTGTTCCAATCACGCTCACAATCTAATCACCTTCCGCTCAGATTTTCAATTTCATGATGTTCCTAACTTTACTTATAATATGTGACAAACCATTAAAGTTGGTAGACGATCATGAGACAATGTCTATTACATGTAACATATATCTTGGCAGGAGCAAGTCTGCTTTCCAAGAAAAAAAAGACTGTACCTTCATCTTCACTTTCCAGGTCACTAATCTCATCCTCATCTACTTCAACTCCAATTTCTGAAATGTCAAAAGGATATGCCCATAAATGGAAATGTACAACAAAAGAATGTACCTATCAAACAATTAGACAATTAAAAACCTAGAATCTTCATGAAAGTTTATCAGAACATTTATCTCCATAAAGTTCGAAATCAGGTCATTTGAGGTCTAAAACTAGGTCACTAGTTCAAATTGAAGGAAATTTTTGTGAACACTCTAAAAGGACACATTTTTAACTTGAGCATGTTGAGACTTTATCAGAATGTTTGTTCCGATTATATGTAGGTCAAGTTCGAACATTGGTAAGAAACTAGGTCATTAGGTGAAATTTATGGAAAATATTGTTATCACGGTAAAAGTCACATTTTTGCAAAGGCACTAAGGCAGCTTCAAATTTTGTCAGAATGTTTAATGATATCTAGGCCAAGTTCGAATATGGGTCAAGCCGGATTAAAAACTAGGTCACTAGGACAAATTGAATGGAAATCTAGTTAACACTCTGGAGGCCTTATTTTCAACTTGAGCATAGTGAAACTTTATCAGTATATTTATCTTGATGATATCTAGGTCAAGTTCGAACATTGGTCATGATGGGTCAAACTCAACAGTTTCTTCATCGTCGTGACGGTTTGCGATTTTGAAAAAAGTAATACTAGGTTTTTTTGGGATTTTTTTTAATTTTCTGGACATAACGGACCATTTGCAGCCCATAAAAATTAAAAAAATAAATTCCAAAAGATGTCTGATGACTGGGCGGAATCTGAAAAATGCGGGCCACTTTTGACCGTCGCCGCTGCACTATACTTTTGGTTTTTTCCTAATATCTCATTTATTTTTTGTTTTTTTGAAATGATATTTTGTATATATTGATTCACAAAATTACCCTTGTTGACACTCTACAGGCTACATTTTGCATCCAATCACCATGAAAGTTTGTCAGAACATTAGTCTCCATGAAAGCTCGGACAAGTTCGAAACTGGGTCATATCCGGTCAAAAACTAGGTCACTAGGTCAAATTTAAGGAAAATATTGTTAACACTCTTGAAGCTTTATTTTTTGATGGAGCATGTTGAAACTTTGTCAGAATGTTTGTCTTAGTGATATCTAGGTCAAGTTTGAAACTGGGTCATGTCTGGTCAAAAACTAGGTCACTAGGTCAAATTTAAGGAAAAACTTGTTAACACTCTGGAAGCCACATTTTTTGCTTGAGCATGTTGAAACTTTGTCAGAATGTTTGTCTTATGGATATCTATTTCAAGTTCGAAACTGGGTCATGTCCGGTCAAAAACTAGGTCACTTGGTCAAATTTAAGGAAAATATTGTTAACACTCTGGAAGCTATTCTTTTGGATTGATCATGTTGAAACTTTGTCAGAATGTTTGTCTTAGTGATATCTAGGTTAAGTTCGAAACTGGGTCATGTCGGTCAAAAACTAAGTCACTAGGATAAATTTATGGAAAATCTTGTTAACACTCTGGAAGCTATATTTTTTTTTATTGAGCATGTTGAATCTATGTCAGAATGTTTGTCTTAGTGATATCTAGGTCAAGTGTTCGAAACTGGGTCATATCCGGTTAAAAGCAAGGTCACTAGGTCAAATTTAAGGAAATTCTTGTTAACACTCTGGAAGCCATATTTTTGGCTTGAGCATGTTGAAACTTTGTCAGAATGTTTGTCTTACGGATATATAGGCCAAGTTTGAAACTGGGTCATGTCCAGTCAAAAACTAGGTCACTAGGTCAAATTTAAGGAAAATCTTGTTTACACTCTAAAAGCCACATTTTTTTGGCTTGAGCATGTTGAAACTTTGTTAGAATGTTTGTCTTAGTGATATCTAGGCCATGTTTGAAACTGGGTCATGTTCGGTTCAAAACTAGGTCACCAGCACAAATTTAAGGAATATCTTGTTGACATTTAGGTGAGCGATCAATGGCCATCATGGCCCTCTGGTTCATTTTGTTATTATCCTGCACACCAATAATGACAGATGATGAAAAGCGAAAGCGAAACTTTCAAAGTCTAAATTCTTTGGACTTAATCCGAGACTTCTCTGACCCTAATAGCCTTTTTTTTTTTCGGCTTTCCTACACCGCAAAATAAAATATCAAAATCGTAAAAAAGGCTGTGTAAGGGTCAGAGAAGGCTCGGATTACTTTGGACTAGGGCTACAGCATCAGATAAGCAGCGTATCTTCGTAAAAATCTAAGCAATTAGTTTTTAAATGATGTATTAAAAAAGCAAATAAAACATGAATAAAGCAATTGTTAAAATTTGGGTTGCGTACATCGAATCAAATTGACCGCGTATCGCAATCATAGGTTACTAGACTACACTACACAGCTGTTACCCGTACTGAATGTATTGATGAATAAAAGATGCAGAGAACCAGTCCAGTAATGACGACCGGAACTGCATAATCGTAACACGTGAGGTAGAGAACCAGTTTTGAAAAAAAACTGTTAGTTTAATCAGAGGATTAAAAGACAATGGAAAGTCACGGACGCAAAAAATAGAGTAGAAAACAACAATAATGACATTCTTTAACAGCAGTGAATCTAGTGTCTAGTAGTGACAAGCATTCTAAATGAAATTGTAAATTCTGTAACGGACACTAGTTTTGCGAGTGGTTCGAAAGTGAAATTTCATGTTGGTGAAAAGGTTACAAAGAAAACAATAACGGAAGGGAAGAAAAAATATCCATGGTTCGATGTAGAAGGAAAGGCAGACACTTTACTGACTTCAAACCAAGGCCAGTTAAAAAACAGAAGACTTAAAGGTAAAAAATTGAATTGCCTCAATGAATAACTGTTGTTTAATACTTAAGTTAATTAATACATAGATCAGGAAGATCTTTTTTGTTTACTATAACACAGGTAGACAACTGTGAAATTAATTTAATAAACTATGATCAAGTAAATCCTTTATCCTCAGTGTTTTTTCAAGACCAACATTTTTGAGGGTCATGTATGATCCCCTACTTGGAATTTTGGGGGTCATTTGAACATATTGGTGACACACATGGTTTACATTAATTAAAGAAACCATTAACAATACTGATGTATTTAGATTTTCTTTTAATCACAACTTACTATAACAGAGACTAAATGACTAGAAGAGACTAGACTTAGAAATTAACAGAATTAACATTAACTTTTGAGCCTACCTGCCCAAACAGACAAGTTCTTTGAAAATTGACTTGCCCGGACTCAAATACAACTGGTACAAATAATAATATACATGTTGTTATATTGTGAATTACTGAACAGTGTGCTGCCTTGTTGATTTGCTGTCAACCCTTTTCCTAATATAGACGCTTTCTGACAACATCGTGACAAAGGAAGAAATTGCTCAAAACAAGCAATTTCTCCCTTTGACAGGATTTTTTCGATTTTAAGTCATAGGTTATCCATTCAATAAGAATTTTTCGATTTTTGACAAAATATGTTCAAAGTCGTCTGCTGCAGAATTGTCGTATGAGAGAAAGGGTTAAAACCGCAGCCGAATCATGGTCTCTGGACAAATTGTAACCAGGCAAATTTACTGTTTGAATTTGTCATATCCACTGATGGCCGGTTCACTTTAAGCAATTGTTGGAATAACCCATTAAGAGCATGCGCCTCACATCTACTATGTAAACACTTCCGGTTTACAGAATTGAAGTGTTTATTGCACTATGAATGGGGAATTTTACAACTCTACAGGTTTTGATTCGTCCCTATGACTGACTGAATTTGTTTTCAATTTTGTTGCATCATGAAAGACGCAGATTATCAATTTATATGCGTCAATCACGCAATGTCAATTAAATTAGAAAACACAATCTGGAGAAAACACTGTATCCTTTTAAGCCATCCTTCCAGAAAGACAACTACATAATAACTAAGAAATTAAAGATCACGTAGATCTAGAAATATATATTGTGTCACCACAGGAGGAATTTGTTGATAATTTTGATCAAGCAGATCATGTGATTTTTTAAGATAACCAAAGTCGAAAAGTAAAATTGTAAGTTACTTGAATTATTTATACTTAAGTTAGTATCATGTGTCAACAAACATTAAAATATTAAAACAAATGTGGGAAAAGGAGAATTTGCTCTGATTATTAAATGCCTGCCTTAAATTATCACAATTATTTCATCTGTATTCAAAAAAGATAGTTGTAAAAAAAATCATTCAAATGCATGTAAAATTATCTCTGTTACTCTATTAAAATGGAAAAAAAAGCAATTGTCTGAAAAACAATGGGGTAAATGGGTGCTGGATGTTTAGGTAAATGACAGGTTCAGTAAATTGGTAAATATAGAGTAAACCCATTGGATGTTTCGGTAAAAAGGACTTTATATAATATAGTATTATAATAGTATATCTACCCATTTAACCTACTAGGGGTGAACAAACAATCAGTTAACTTTATTTAGATAATATAAGATGATATTGTAGATAGTTAAAAATATTATCTGAAAAATGTATGATTTTAAGACTCATTTTCTATTCTTTTAGTAATAATATGTAGTTTATTTCAGGTTATACATTTGTTTGATGTTAATTTTTTGTACACCATTTCAAGAATTCTTCGATGTCGACCCTAATTAAATAATTGATTGATTGTTTGTTCACACCTAGTAGGTTCAATGATTAGGTATAATATTATAATACTATATAAAGTCCTTTTTACCGAAACATCCAACTCTATATTACCAATTTACCGAATTTGTCATTTACCAAAACATCCGTTAATCAGGTAAATACTCTTTCCCTAAAAAAGTTATCTGTAGCCTGGGTTGCATCATTTGCTTCAGCAATTAAATTTTTTGTCAGAATGTTTGTCTTAATATCTGGATCAAGTTTTAATAGAATCATATTGGGTCAAAATCTAGGTCACGACACTGAGTCGAATTGAAGTAAAATCTTGTTAACTCTGTAGAAGAGTCTGGTGATGAATTTTTTTGCTACATTTAATCCAAATGTTTATCTAAGCCAAGTTCAAATATGAGTAATGTAGGGTCAAAAACTAGGTAACTAGGCCAAATTGAAAAAAAACCCATCTTTTAAACACTTTGGGTGCAACATTTTTTGCTTCAGCAGCTTGAAATTTTGTCTGAATTATGTCTAGGTTAAGTTGGAATATGGGTCATTATATTGTGTCAGAAACTAGGTCAATAAAGGAAAAAATTGTTCAATTTCTGCAGGCTGCATTTTTACTTTGAGCAAGTTAAGATCTTCTGCAATTATTATACATTTAGTTGCCCCGCTCACGTTAACATAACGTTGCTATGGTGATAATAACAAGCGTCTTATTTTTAGCTCTACTGGCCAAAGGCCAGAAGGGCTTATGTCGTGGCGATTCGTCTGTTGAACAATTTAAACAATTTCTTGTTCACACGATACAGTCTTTATTTTTGATTGTATCTCAACCAAACTTATACAGTAGTTAGATATCCATGAGAGCTCGGTTCCTTTCTTAAACCAGCCGGATCCGCCCATGCATGACTGGATTATGGCCCTTGAAATTGTCAAAATTGCTATAATAGACCTTGTTAACCCGATACAGTCTTTATTTTTGATTGTATCTCAACCAAACTTATACAGTAGTTAGATATCCATGAGAGCTCGGTTCCTTTCTTAAACCAGCTAGACCCGCCCAAGCATGACTGGATTACAGCCCTTGAAATTGTCAAAATTTCTATAATAGACCTTGTTAACACGATACAGTCTTTATTTTTGATTGTCACAATAACGCCTTCAAGATCCATGCCAGTAGAGCATAGGCCCTCATGGGCCTCTTGTTTAACTTTGTCATTTTACTTCTGAAAATGAATAGAAGGTATATAGAGCTATGTATGTTTAAGAATTGTGAAGAAGTACTTAAAAAAAAATTGTTGGCGAAACTTTCCGAACACCCCTTGTAGATACGGAGACAATCATGGTGCACTCTTTACGAAGTTACGCTAGCCAATTTGCCCATGGTATCATATATGTTATGAATAGCCTGGGTACCGAGGATGTATAGCTTAAACACACAGCAAAGATTGCAAAATTCAGTAAAGGTTTTTATAAGAAGTATGCCCCTTTTTCGACCTTCAAAGTACTTTGCTTATAAATAATATATGATAAAGCATTTGGTTTTGTTTTATATATATATATATATATGTAACTGTTGTATTAGACTATTCAATGGTTTTCCTCTTACCTTCATCAACCGTAACTTCTATATCTGACAGTGTCTTGCCGCACTGTTTAGAAAATTGACCATTTTCAAGTGAGAAAAGGAGTTTCGAAACTTTTGCTACTTGTAGTGTGTGCTCTGGTAACCGGTAAAATTCTCGGTGCACTCGAATATCGTGTCCCAAAAAATCTGCTAATAGGTCCATTTCATTGTCCTTTAAATTGAGGACTTGCGATAAGGTGGCTATTTGTTTTCGCAGCTTAGTTGATCGCAGCAATTTCGGTTCCTTGGCCCCACAGTCCTTGCTAAAAACCCTCAGGCAGTCTGAGCCTCTAATATGGTTCAAGGACCCATAATTGGCTCTAGCGAACACATAGTTGTTGTTAGTATTTACTCCAGCTGTTCCCCGGCACTGCACAAGAAGATCAAGCCATTTTTTCATCTCATTTGTTAATATAACGGGCACAGTCCTCCCTCGCTTGCCAACAATTTCTATCCTAGTTAAAGTTTTACAGAGCTTTCTTTCCAATTTTGTGAGGCAATTCTCAACATCCTTTTCTTCTCCATTATGTTCTCCTAATAAATCTTGTAGTTTCATCTTTGATACCTCCCCTTGCCTCCTTCTGTTAAACAATATTATTTGGACAAGAGTTGCCTCACACAAATCTGACCAAGCCTCTGTGAAGCAGCTGCTTACGTTTAATGCCGAATAGGCAGTACTTCCTTTCTTTTTCAAGAACTCTGATAGTAGTTTACAGTCCGAAGTCAATGGTATTAATTTGACTTTGTTTCTTTTTTTTTCACCTAGTGACCGTAATGCATGTGTTGATATTTCTTCGGTCCATAGGTCTTCACACAGTTCCAGAAATCTGGATGACTGTGTCAACAGTATTTCGTCGCCATTCTGAAGAGCATTTCCTTTTAGTATCTTTGCACATTTCTTTATAGAATGCCCAATTTTCAAGGCTAGAGATGGTGTCTTGAACAGATGAGTGACTTCGCTGAAACCTGCCACTTGTTTTGCTGCTGCAACTACAGACTTAAAATGTGCAGGATGTATAAACGTTGCTAAATTTGCATCCTTTGGCCCGACCAGTTCTCTCAATGATTGAAGTGTTCTAGCTAGCTCTCTCATTGAATTTCTAACAGTTGAGAACTGATCAAGGTCATGTCCCAATTTCGTGTATATTTTTTCGCCAAGCTTGAGAATAAGATTATCACTTTTAACCACTCTTGATACCATGTCCGAGCTAAGGGTTGTCAGGACATTGTTCAGTCCCACACTTGATTGACTGGAAGCGGGCAGTAATAGCTGACTGTTGGATATAACCCTTCCCTGAACTGTTTTCCCTTCTGGAAGCAAGAGGCACCTTTTTCTGTGTTTCCACAGATCCGACTTCACATAGTAGCCGAGGCACATATCACATGGCACATAGTCCTCCCATGATGAATCGGAACTGGGACGGTAAGTGACAATCAAATTGCCACTTCCTTCTTTGATTACTTCAGAATTATGGAGGTGATTACCTAAATTTCTAATTTTGCTAAGGATCTTGTTTTTTACACTTCTGTTAGTTTCATGTTCATATTGAATAACTTCGCTTTCATCTGCATGCATAGTTGAAAGATGGCGAGGAAGCTTGGCATGTGGTTTACTGCAATAAGGGCAGTAGTAGCGCTTGTCGTACACTCTTGAACCAATTTTGTCACTTGAAGTTGTATTCATGACCACAATAGGAGTTCCGACATCCTTACTACATGCAGGTTCATGATTTTCAATGATTTTATCTGAAGATGGTAGTTGGTATATTTCTGACATCTCTGAGTCACTGACAGATGCTTCACTTGTGTCTGGTATATACTCCCTATCTACGTCAGAGTCGTCGAAATCACAGAATTCAGAGTCATCTGTAATACTTTCATTTTTTCTTCTTTCTTTACATTTTCTAGATTTGCTAATGAGGGAGTTCACTGGAATGTCAGCCCCAAGTCCACCTTCAACAAGCCTGGCTCTAATGTATTTTCCTGCAAAACAGAAAATGAACGTAAATATGAATAGTAAAACATTTTAACCAGTAAATAGCATCACTGATTGCGTCTCAAATTAGAAAGCATGAAATATGTTATCACATGTTCGGGCGTTTGTAGTTCACCTAAGCACGAAGTGCAAGGTCAGCTGTGATCACTCACTGTCTGGCGTCCATCATCGTCTGTCCGTCGATTAACAATTTCCTACAAGGTACTTCTCCTACTAAACAAATGGTCAGATTTCAAAATATTTTTACAGGAATTCACCTTAGGTGGTCGTCCTCTTACAAAGTTGTTTTAATAATTTAATTTCAAGTAGAACTTTGCTTTTGGCGGCATCAGAAAAGGGGAAAATTACCAAAAGTTCAAAAATCGTCTTGTCTAAAAGTATTGGCCTGATTTGAAAATTATTTTGCACAAATGTTCCTCAGAACCCCTCTTCACAGTTTGTTTATATATTTCAGATCCTTTGAAAAATATGGCCGCCAGGGGGCGTTAAAACTCAAAAAAAATTCTTGTCCAAAAGTACTGGCCTGTTTAGAAAATTATTTTGCACAAAAATTCCATTGTTCAAATATTTCTTATCTGTTGAAGAGCATTGCCGCCATGGGGCAAAGCTTGTTTTCTTTATTATGTGCATTGTTATAACTTCAACATTCTTTTTGTCTAAAAGAACTAGCCCGATTTGAAAATTATTTTGCACGAATGTTTCTTAGGGCACTCTCTACCAAGATTGTTCAAATATTTCCAATCCGTTGAAAAACAGGGCCGCCAGGGGGGCGGAGCTTGTTTTCCCTTTATATGTGCATTGTTAAAACTTTAAATATATTCTTGTCCAAAATACAGGCCTGATTTGAAAATTATTTTGAACAAATGTTCCTTAGGGAACCCTCAATCTCTACCAAGATTGTTCAAATATTGCCGATCCTTTAAAAAACATGGCCGTCAGGGGGGGTTGGAGCTTTTTTTTCCCTTATAATTATGTGCATTGTTAAAACTTCAAAAATCGTCTTGTCTTAAAGTATTGGCCTGATTTGAAAATTATTTTGCACAAATGTTCCTTAGGACCCCTCTATATAGTTTGTTCATATATTTTAGATCCGTTGAAAAACATGGCCACCAGGGGGTGAAGCTTGTTTTCCTTATATTTGCATTGTTGAATCTTTAAAAATCTTCTTGTCCAAACAAACTTGCCCTATTTGAAAATTATTTTGCACAAAGGTTTCTTGGGGCACCTTCTACCATGATTGTTGAAATATTTCCAATCCACTGAAAAACATGGCCACCAGTGGGTGCAGAGCTTGTTTCCTTATATATGCATTGTTTAAACTTTTAAAAAGTAGTAGCCCAATTCAAGATAATTTGGTACAAATGTTCCTTGGGTAACTGTAAGTCCAAATAATTCTGATCCGTTGACAGTCTAAATGTCCTCATTTCAACATGATTGTACAATGTCCCCAGTTAGTCAGTATGCTGCAAGAAATGAGTGCAGAACTCCTGAACTTAAGAATAGCTCTTGCACTTTGATAAGGACAAAAGGGAAAGGGGGATGTGAGAAATTTATAAGGATATCTGAATGCTGTCTTCTGATAGTTATATACAACTTAAGCTGGAATACGGATAAAAGCTCCTTAACACAAACAAAACATCTACAATATGATCTAGAAAACACTCTCTGCTAATTTGTAATAACACCTTTGATTTTAAGCTCACCTGTGCACGAAGTGCAAGGTGAACTATTTTGAACACAATTTGTCCAGTGTCCATGCGTTGTGCGTCATCAACAATTGCCTTGTAATCACTCTACCGGTTACATTTTGCAGCAGACCTTCATGAAAATTTATCAGATGACAGAACATTCATCTTAATCAAATCTTGGACAAGTTTGAGACTTGGTCATTTGAGGTCAAAAACTAGATCACTAGGTTAAATTGAAGGGAAATCTTATAAACACTCTGGATGCCACATTTCTAACTTGACCATGTTGAAACTTTATCAGGATGTTTGTACTGAATATGGGTCATGTCGGGTCAAAAAGTAGGTCACTAGGTCAAATTGAAAGAAAATCTTGTAGGGGCCGCAATCTTTGCTTCAGCAGTCTGAAAAACTGAGGATCCAATACATATTTAAAATTTTGTCAGAATGTTAGTATTAATGATACCTAGGTCAAGGTCGAATATGGGTCATATTATGTTTGAAACTATGTCACTAGGTCAAATTTAAGGAAAAACTTGTTCAGCTCCAATTTAATGGAAATCTTGTTAACACTCTGGAAGCCACTTTTTTGGCTTAAGCATAATGAAACTTTGTCAGAATGTTGTCTTAGTTATATCTAGGTTAAGTTTGAAAGTAGGTCACTAGGTCAAATTTAAGGAATATCTTGTGAACATTCAGGTGTCAGAGCGATCCAGGGCCATCATGGCCCTCTTGTTCAGTGTGGCTCAAGATGGTGGCAATTGATCTTTTTCACTAAATCAACACTACAGCAATATGTCCCCAATTAGAATCTGATTTCTGGGTAATGTGTAGATAACCCCAAATAAAAGGCCATCAGAATTTATGTAAAACCCAAAACGAAAGGAAACAGGAGTCCTTAGAAATTATTAGGCAAATGTTTAAATAATGCTAGATTAAAAAAAAAGAAGTACAATCTATATTGTAGACACTCTTAATGTCCATATTTCAGTGTGTCAGTGTGCTACAAGAAATGTGTGTAGAAATCATGGACATAAGAACATCTTTTGCATGGTGATAAGGAAATTATTGGAAGGAGGATATGAAAAACAAGGGTAAGTGATTTCTGTTTGCTGCTAAATTTGTATGTTGTTGTTTAAGAAAGAGAGAAATTCAACTGATACCTGTATTATCCATATCCTCATCCATGTCCTCTTTAATTTCCTCTCGGGTCTCTGCAATATCCAAGTGATCTGTAACGGCACAGAGGAGATTACATTTAAAGAGGGGTTACGCTTAATTGAAATATATACAGTTAAATACAACTTTGGCTAAAGGTTAATAGCACATTTGCACAAACAAAACATTTGCAATCTGTTCTAGACAAACACTGTCTGCTAACTGATCTTTTCACTAAATCAACACACCAGCACTATGTCCCCAGTTAGAATCTCAATTCTTAGTTTTGTGTAAAAACGTCCACATTTAAACATAAGTATACAATGTCCCCTGTAAGTCAGTATGCTGGCAAGAACTATGTATAGAAATCATGGACATAAGAAAAATGTTAACATGGTGATAAGAAAATAATGGGAAGGAGGAAAAGAGAATGCTGTCTGCTGATAAACAGGGCTGGCACTGTAGGTCGCCATTGTCACCAAATGGCGATTATTTAATGAAGACGGCCATTATTTTGCTAATTTGGCAACAGAAAAAGGAGATTATTTTATTTTGCAACTGCATAAAAAAATCGTCTGCTAATCACGTATGAGACTCTTGAAAACATGTGTCAATGAAGTTAGAACGACCTTGTTTATAACTCTTGTGTTAACTACAAGCTTGATTGGCCAGCCGCGGGTCATTGCCTTATCAGTTAATCCTGGAGTGTGTGTAATACACTTCGATGAAAGTTAAATTTTGTTCATTGCCACTTAAATTATCACCTTTCATTGTAAATTTGAATCGCCCCAATTTAGAATGATATATAACAGCTTAAATTATTTCAATGCCAATATATTTTTCGATGCATCCAAATTTTTAAAAAGACCGACATGTTTATTAATAAATCTAATAGATTTGTTTACCTTTCAAACAAAATGGCGGACGATTAAAATTTATCGCTAAAGCGAATTTGATTTTCATGTATTATTGAAGTGTTTTTTAGACGTAGATTGCAAAACAAATACGAGCAAATACTTGTCTAAATGATTTGGACTAGTTAAACACAAACTTGTTTTTGTTTAGCTGGCAGGGTTTTCCGTTAATTAACTTTCACTTTGGTAATTATATGCAGACTGTGTCACTGGGGTCAAGACGTTTCGTACCCTTGATGTTTTGTTACAGAAATAAATTGACTTAGTCAAAGACAGTGATCATAAGGGAGGGTTTAGATTTCCCTAGATGAACTTATGAATATCAATCGCCTTATAATGTATAGTTAAGATCAAAGGTATCCTTCTGATTCATATAATTTATAAAAAAATATGTTTTTGTTCTGACAGATCTTTATGTTTTGTCAGAACCAATGTCTGACACCTTTTTTTTTTTAGCTCACATGAGCACAGATATTTGTACCTTATTGCTATTTTGACCAACTGATAATGTCATATAATAAGTATAATAACTAGGGATGGGAACGAATACTCGAATATTTGAAAAACGGACAAATATTCGAATACGTTTTTCGAATAAGAATATTCGTTTTCAGTTTACGATTTATATTAAGAAGAAAAAATGACCAAATATTTTTAGTTAAATTCTGACAGAGATCGCGAGTTGGAGCTAATAATGATTAAGGGTGTAGTGATAAAGAGTGTGCATGTGTCAATTGTTGTGTTTCTATAACACATGTTAAACCTTAAGTAACAATTAAAAATCGATAATTGTCACACTTACGTGTACCCCAGTTCTAACTTCTTATCGTGCGTAACCAGACATCACCTTGACGACAGGTTTGTTGGAAATTTTTGAATTAACAGACATGTATCGACGGTGACAGTCTGCATATAATTACAAAAGTGAAAGTCAAGTTCCGTAAAACCCTCCTAGCTTAACCAAAACATATTCATAGACGGCTATTGCAACAGATGAATAAATCATATTAAACATTGCTATGCAGCTTTTCTCTTTACCTCTTTAAAATTGAATTCACATCAGCAGTTAAATTGAATCGCCCGCCATTTTGTTTTCTTACACCACGCGGTTAAAAGACAAAATCGGTAAATCAAAACAAGACGAATGTTTGACGCAAAGCGTCAAAGTGAAGCCGCAATATTTCGTTGCACATGTAGAAATAAGAAAACAGAACATTTAAATCCACAAAATTTAGAAAAAATTAAAACTGTAGTCAGGACGCTGATATCGGTATTTGAAGATATATTTTTATGAAGGATATTTAACCTGGCTGGTCTGTGTTTTAAGCGAATTAGATGATTTAAAGTTAAACTGATCATGAACAGTGACAAACTAGACGAATACTTAAAAATAATTGGACATGAGGTTATGATAAATTTCAATTTGTACCGAAGATAATCAACTATTTGGATTAAACACAAGCAATGATATGATATTGTTTTGTCAATTAATGCAGACACACAGAACATCTGTTTTTGTTTTGTATTGGTAAATACTGATAAATGATAACGCTATAACCACTTCCAACATAAAACAAATGTGCAGCAGACGACTTTGAAATGATCAAGTACACAATATAAGATATCTATAAAATGATAGTATGATAATTGAAAAGTGTTCAAAATGATTGTGGTAAATGCATATCATGATTGCTCATTATGAACAATCTCTCCTTTTGCCACAATGATTTCAATGATGTTTAACCTGACATACTTTGAAATAATCAAGTACAAAACAAAGATTATCTCTATAAATGATAGTAAGATAATTGAAAAGAGTTTAACTCTGTGTGGCAAATGGAGCAATTGCTCATTATAAGTAATTTCCACATTTCAAAGTCGCATGCTTCAGAGGCTCAGAAATGCTATATACTCGTATGTTAAAACCGTAAATTGAGAAACTTAAGCTCATTATGACTAATTTCACCTTTTGCCACAATGATTTCAAAAGATGTCTGTTGCAGAGGCTCATAAAGGGTATATACTCGTACGTTGGAAAGGGTTAACACCGTAATTGGAGAAAATCTATCTCATCTTTGAGCAATTTAACCTTTTGCCTAAATGATTTCAAACGTCGTCTGCTGCAGAGGCTCAGACCAGGTTTATACTGGTATGTGGGAAGGGTTAAAACCGTTAATGGAGACAAAATCAGCTTATGATGAGCAATTTCATCTTTTGCCACAATGATTTTATAAGGTTACAGTAAGGGTATATACTCGTATGCGAAGAAGGGTTAAAACCGTTTATTGAGAAATCACTTCAAACATAAAACAAATTTGCAGCAGACGAATTTGAAAATAAAATGTACACAAATAAAATATCTATAAAATGATAGTATGATATTTGAAAAGTGTTCAAAATTATTGTGGTAAATGCATATGTTTAACCTGACATACTTTGAAATAATCATGATAATCTCTATAAGTTATAGTAAGACAATTGAAAAGACTAGAGTTTAACTCTTTGTGGCAAATGAAGCAATTGCTCATTATAAGCAATTTCACATTTCAAAGTCGCATGCTGCAAAGGCTCAGAAATGCTATAAACTCGTATGTTAAAACCGTAAATGGAAAGAATTAAACTCATTGTGACTAATTTCACCTTTTGCCACAATGATTTCAAAAATTGTCCGTTGCAGACGCTCATAAAAGGTACATTCTCGTATGTGGGAAAGGGTTAAAACCGTAATTAGAGAAAATCTATCTCATATTGAGCAATTTAACCTTTTGCCTCAATGATTTCAAACGTCGTCTGCTGCAGATGCTCAGAAAGGGTTTATACTCCTGGGAAATGGTTAAAACCGTAAATGGAGAAACAGAATAGTTTATGATGAGCAATTTCATCTTTTGCCACAATGATTTTAAAAGGTTACAGTAAGGGTATAAACTCGTATGGGAAATGGTTAAAACCGTTTATTGAGCAAAGTAAACTCAATATGAACAATTTAAACGTTTGACAAAACGATTTTAAAAGACGTAAGGGTATATTTGTGAGAAAGGGTTAGCAGATAACCATAGTATGTCCATAGACGTTTAATAAGAGAGATTTTCATTGGCTCAGAAAGAGCGCGCTTTCTTTGGTTCCCGGTTTTATCGTAAAATGTATGAAGCAGGTAGCCATTTTCAATCGAATGGTTCTATGATTATACATTTTGTCCATGCTTATAAGAATAAAGCGTAAGCCGTACTGTTAGAATAGACACAGAATGAATTTCGTTGAACTTAAAATACACTCATAGAAATAATTAACTGTCCTTGGTATTTTTTAAACTTTGTTTTTGAACTTGAAAAACTGTTACATACAATTAAAGTGTAAAACAGCTGCTTTAGCTTCTATATATACTTAATAAACAAAGGAAATTCACGATACATTGTGGCATGTCTAATTTATCTCCTTGTGCTAAATTTCAAAGCATTACTACAGGAAGCCGCCTCCTGGCGGCTTCGAATAACCGAAATATCACGCAACTCCCTATGCGTGTTGTATGAATATTATATATTCTTAAAGATATATTTATATAACTATTTTATTAAACATTTGATTCGGTTAAATATTAAATTCGGTAAACAAGCCACAGTTGAATGAAAACTTTGCTATTCGGTTTTATCGTTTTGAGTTGATTTTTTTAAATTTTATTTACATCAACTTGAAATTCTAAAATATCTGTTGAGAAAAAAGAGAATGTAATGTGCACTACGTAAAAAATAGCTTATACTTGGAAAATCGCCATTATTTGGAAAGACAAAATGGACCAGTATTCGGATAAACCTAAAATCGGAAAATGATTTTTGATTCGAATATATTCGAATAAGTAAAACGAATATTCGAATATCGTTTTTCGTATTCGTTCCAATCCCTAATAATAAGTGTAATATTATATAAATACAGGGACTATATATATATATATATATATATATATATATAGTCCCTGATATATACAGGGGTAATAAATGAATATGAAATAAAAAGGCTAACAACGCACATTCATGCGCTTTGCACTTTAGCTTTGGCTATTAATTGAAAAAATAATGGCTATTATTTTGTCTAGGCCAGAGCCAGCCCTGGATAAGTTAGTATTTTGTTGTTTTGGATAAGTTAGTATTTTGTTGTTTTGGTAAGAGAGTAATCACAATTTTACCTGCCATCATCTCATCCTCTTGGTGTTCAGTCTCATCAACCCCTTCAGTGTCTTCATTTTCTAAGTGATCTGTAACAGCACAGAGATGATTACATTTTAAGAGGGTCCTACTCTTTATTACAATATGAGCCATAATATGGTGTCCGGGATTTTGTGTTACATCACAGAGTCATTATTTATTCTCCTTTATTTGAAGAACTATGTGTTTTATAGTTTAACAGCATGTCACAAACTGTTAGAAACTACTAAATCTATAAAATAATATGCTATTGATTTCTGAAAGAACTGATAAACTCCTTTAATTAATACTTTTCTTGAGCATTTTCGCCGTGTCCTTCCCGACAAAGGCATGGGAGGACTTTTTGAAAACCAAAACAAACTGTTTTTCTTTATATTTAAAGTTTGGAAACTAATATGTGTGAAATAATAATTTAACAAATTACTTGTAAATATAACTTTAAGATTTAATAGAGCGACGTAAATATGATTTTGATTTGAATATAAAATCCTAGACATTGGCGTAACGAATGTGTCCACCAAGTTACATCACGTCTAAATAGCATCAAAACTCGAAACCTGGACCGATAACCATATTTTCATTGCATTCAAATCACGTGATCACTTACATTCTTTGTTAATGTCGTAAACATGTTGTTCTGGGACAGATATCTTTTATTTGACAGGGAGTCAAAATATGTTTATCAAAATGGTGTCTTTTTTTGTTACGCCCTATTATTTTGTTATAATTAATAAATGCTTCGTCGATCACCTAGGAGGAAACTAAATTTTGGCTGTTCTATTTACGACATTAAACATCGCAACAATTTACGACAGTTAGAGACGTTTTACGACAAGAGTGTTTTAAAATGGCGGCTCGAAAATGACAGTCAGACTTCTGAAATTTTGTTACGCCGCCACCAAGCCAATTGCGATCATCAATGGTTGCTTATAATGTATCGCAATGCGTAGTAACTTCCTATTTCGTTATTTAAATTGTCCAGAGATGTTTGCGAACCTATTTAATTCACTACGAAGAACTTGTTATTATTTTTGACTGGGGAAAAAAATCGCGAATTTTGTCTCTTTTGCCTTGTAACGTTGACTGTCCTGGAAAGCATATTCTACCTCCATAAGCACTTTGCTTACGTAATAAATACATATTTGCATGATTAGTATATTTTATTTTAACTGGAGAATTATTTATACTGAAAATGTTTATGCTATTATATGATTTGTTTATTTTTTTCTAAGGTGTCCTGTTACACACTTATATGAAGTGCACAATTAGTGTCCAGTTACATCATTTTGTGTCCTGTTACACAACAGTTTGTGTCCTGTTACACCATTCTTTGTCTAGTTGTATACTATTAATTATTTCACTAAATAAACCATTTATTTATTGAAATAATTCCAAATAAAGATGGTGAAAATGTAAATTAGATCTAAACAAATTCAACTAGGCAAACTCTTCATAAAATTGATTTATTTCATGGTGTCCTGTGTTACTAACAATACAATTGAATAAGTGTCCAGTTACATCATTTTGTGTCCTGTTACACACCAGTTTGTGTCCTGTTACACACCAGTTTGTGTCCTGTTACATCATGTTGTGTCCTGTTACACCATTCTTTATCTAGTTGTATACTATTAATTATTTCACTAAATAAACCATTTATTTATTGAAATAATTCCAAATAAAGATGGTGAAAATGTAAATTAGATCTAAACAAATTTAACTAGGCATAATCTTCATAAAATTGATTTATTATATGGTGTCCTGTGTTACTAACAATACAATTTAAAACCCACATTTCTCTTTATTTAAAGATAAAATCTATTTTGTCATTTAGAATTTAACAGCTTTAGATATTGTTCTAAACATATATATAGCATTTAATTTGACAAAAGTCAAATATTACAAAAGAGGACACCACAGTGTTTGTGATGTAACTCAAAATCCGGACACCATATTATGGCTCATATACAATTAAATACAACTTAGGCTGCATCACAGGTATAAAGCACCCTCACACATAAATAATCATTATAACTCGAGATCACCATACAATCTATCTAGACAAACACTATCTGATCTATCCCAAACAGGTTAGACTTTGAATTCTGAGTTATGTGTAGATTAACAGATATAAGTAGCACTGATCAGCCTTTACATGAAACCCCAAAAGAGAAAACACCCTAGAGATAAACACAAGGGTGTTTAAATGCTGTTTAGAAACTTTTTAACTTCACAAAAAAAGAATTGCAATAAATATTGTTGACATTTTTAATGCCCTATTTTAAATATTAGTGTTCAATGTCCCCGGTTAGTCTGTATGCTGCAAGTAATGTATCTAGAAATCCTGAACATAAGATGAATATGATATAATGGAAAGGAGGATTTGAGATGAAGAGGGTAACTTTATGCTGTCTTCTATAAGTTAGTATTTTGTTGTTAAAGAAAGAGAGAAACTTAACCTATACCTGAAATATCCTCATCAATTATATTTTAAGTGGTCCTGCTCTAAATTATAATTTATACAGTTAAATACAACTTAGGCTGATTCACAGTTAAAAACATACACATACATGTATGTAGATATTGTAAATCAAGATCAGCATACAAAATAAATATTGTTGACAATCTTAATGCCCTCATTTAAACATGAGTATACAATATCCACAGTTAGTCTGTATGCTGCAAGAAATGTGTGTTGATTGATTGATTATGGTTTAACGCCGTTTTCACCAAATTTACAGTCATATCACACCAACCAGCTCCCCTACTCATGCATTTCCTTGTTTTCCAACACCAGTACACCATACACTACTTTCGAAGCAACTGGTTTTTAGCTCACATTTGCATAAAGTGCTAAGGGTGAGTTATTGTGATCATCTGGCCTCCGTGGTCTGTCAACTTTTTCTACTCAGTAACCAGTGGGTCAATTATGATGAAACTTCACAGAAAGCATCCTCTAAATGACTTCACCATAATTCCTTAAATTTTTTGGGATCCATGCAGAATTCTGGTTTCCATGGCAACAAAACGAAAAAAACTTCAAAATGCTTCTTCTCCCAAACTGGTTGTCAGAATTTCAAATAATCTAATCTTTCTTCTCCGAAAGTTTCAGGTATATTTTCAAATGATTTTGTGGAAAAGTTCCTTAACCCTTTTCCTCATATAGACACTTTCTGACGCCTCTGCAGCAGACAGCATTTTGAAAACATAGTGACAAAAGGTGAAATTGCACGTTCTTTGCCACAATGTTTTCCACTTTTTGTCATAGGTTATCCATTCAATTAGAGAGATTTTCTAGTTTTTGACAGGATATGTTCAAAGTTGGCTGCTGCAAAATTGTCTTATAAGGGAAAGGGTTAATTGACCCACTATCAGATTCTTTCAAGCCATGTTGATTGGTCGAAAAACATGGCCGCCAGGAGGCAGGCGGGGCTAATTTGCCTTATATGGCTAAAGTGAAAACTTAAAAAATCTTCCTCTGAAAGTGTCAGGCTGATTATCAAATAATTGTGTAGAAATGTTCCTTAAGTGACCCACTATCAGATTCCTTTGCCTTATGTGGCTATATAGTGAAAACTTTAAAAATCATCTCCTCCAAAAGTGTAAAGCTGATTTTCAAATAATTTTGTAGAAATGTTCGTTCGGTGACCCCTCTATCAGATTTCTTGAAGCCATGTTGATTGGTCAAAAAACATGGCCGCCCGGGGGGGGGGGGCTATTTTGCCTTTTATTGATTTTCAAATAATTTTGTGACCCTCTGTCAGATCCCTTCAAGCAAAGTTAATTTGTCGGAAACTATGGCCGCCAGGGGGCGGGACTAACATGGCTAAAAAAAAGAAAAAAAATCAGGTGAGCGATCCAGGGCCATCATGGCCTTCTTGTTTACATCTATAGCAAGTTTAACAGCCTATTGGTGAAAGAGTAAGAACACATGTCACGGTGACTTTTGTCAAACGTTTGAAAGAATATTGGCCAAGTTTGGATTCAAACTCACAACCTCTTGATTGACAGCCTACATCATTACCAACTGAGCCATCAGGTCTTGGTAGAAATGTGTGTAGAAATCCTAAACACAAGAAAATCTTTTGCATTGTGATAACCAAATAATGGAAAGGAGGATGTGAGAATGACAAGACTGCAAATATCTGAAAATATGATTAGGAATGCAATGAAACTGCAAGGAGTGGCTAAGAAATAACTTTTAACCGTAAAGGCCTTCTGTTATAAGGCATTAAGTCTTTACAACATTTGAAATAGGTCCACCAAAGGAACATTCCTGTAAAGTTTGGTAGATATCCATCCAATGGTTTAGAAAGAGATGTATTTGGAGCTAGAAGGTTTTTAACCCCTTTTCTGATGCCACAAAGCATATCTATTTTAACTGAATAAGTTATGTAAAAGGTCAGTAAAAGAAAATTTCTGCTAAATTATCTTGAAAGCTAACAAGAACTTTAATTAGAATGAAATTATAAAGATTTGCAAATTTGCCCTTTTCTTGTTGTCTCCTTTTTGTAAAGGATCACTCATGTAACAGTTCTACCAAATTATCTTGGAATCGAACGAGCAGATTATAAAGGAAAAGGATTTTAAAATTTGGGCTTTTCTTTCTCACTTTCTGTTGCAGCAGCAACCAAAGTTGTACATAGAATCTTATACTTTGAATTTGAAAGAAGACCCAACACATGAACTTGAAATTGGTCCAGTGGAATGGTAGTTGTCTTTTGTTGTTTTAAGTTCAATTACCCCTTTTGTGATGACACCTGGTTGCTATGATTTTGTAACTAATCAATATGGCTTGAACAAATTAGGTAGAGGATCACTGAAGCAAGCCCTCTGTTCAATATTTTTAAAATCAGACAAGCACTTTCATAAAAATGGAATGTTTGATTATTGTCATTTTGTCCCTTTTCTGATGCAGCCTGGTTAAACTAATCAATATGGCGTGAACAATAATTTTAGAGGGTCCCTCAAAGATCATTTCTACCAAATATTTTTATAGCTGAAACTGAGTCGGATATTTTGCCTCTCTGATGCCGCAGCAACCAAAGTTCTCCATGTAATTTATATCTTTGAAAATTTGGAAAGAGGACCATCAAAGGAACATTCTTCAGAAGTTTGGCTGAAATTGGTCATATGGTTCAGGAGGAGATGATGTTTAAAGCTATAAGTTATCAACTGACAAAGTGTGATCAGAATAGATCACATTTGGCCTTCGGCTCAAGCTATCGAAAAAAGAAACTGTCTCCACTATACCTGCAATAACCTCATCCTCCTCGTGTCTCATCTCATCCCTTTCTTTGCTCTCTACATTCTCCAAGTGATCTGTAACAGCACAGAGGATATTACATTTAAAGACTACTCTAGACTTAATTAGAATACAACCCGCGGCTGGAAATGACTTTTTTAAGTGGGCGAAATTAAATTTATTCAACCTTTGCACATCTTGGTAAAGAACATTTTACAGGAGGACATTTTTAGCACTTTTCCACAAAAATAGAAACAACCAATATATTGTAAGAGACTGAAGTCTGTTTTTGTTTATTATAAAAAAAAACTGAGAAATCAGGATGTTGATCAAAAGACAGTATTTAATGGAATATCAATGAATATGCTCAAAAGAAAATGCTATATAATTGTTATTTCCCTTGAGGTGAAAATATTTCTCCAAGTGATTTGTAACAGTACAGAGGTAACTTTTAAAGATGTATCTTGCTAATTAAAACATAACTAGCTAAATACAGGTAAAAGTACCTTAACACTAACAAAACATATGCAATCTGATCTAGACAAACACTTTCTGCTAATTGACAATAACACAATTGATTTTTAGCTCACCAATGCACAAAGTGCAATTTGTGCTATTGGGATCACATTTTGTCGTCCGTCGTGCGTCGTCAACATTTTCCCTTGTTAACACTCTACAGGGTACATTTTGCATCCAATCACCATGAAAGTTTGTCAGAACATTCGTCTCCATGAAAGCTCGGACAAGTTCGAAACTGGGTCATGTCCGGTCAAAAACTAGGTCACTAGGCCAAATTTAAGGAAAATCTTGTTAACACTCTGGAAGCTATATTTTTGGATTGAGCATGTTGAATCTAAACTGACACGAAAAAGAACGCAACAAGTAATGTAACAGTCAATATTTATTACATATTTGATATTTAGCGGTGTCTGTATATTCTGACCCTCCCGTCAGCGTAATGGAGATTAAATCTCGATTCGTCGCTAAATACAACAGTTCCCACTGACGTTGTCGGTTATTAAAAGCCCAGCGTTGTCTTTCCTGGCGATGACGTCGGGTATGTCCCTAACATCGAGCTGGACGACGGCAATGACATTGACCAAATACGTAATAATAATAATAATATCTTTATTTAATGAAGGTAACATATTAAGATGTGAATCCCGCGCTCACGTAAACGATAAACCACTGTGTCATGATGAATTGTTCGTCCAAGGTTTCCTATAAGAGCATTTGACTTGGAATGCGCCGTAACAAACCTGTCCCGTAAATGACGTAGACGTATCAGGTTATCTCGACGTATGCCTGTCACATGTTGATCTTGAAACATTGTATTGTCAAGCTACCACAATTTGTGAAACACCACCGGCAAAAAGTCCCAAAATTTGATTTCTTTGTGCCAAATTTAGCTTTGGCATATTTGTTAAAAGAATTAATCCGTGTTGGGTATACTTTTTGTACAGTTAATCAATGAGGCAATGTACACAGCCAGTTTTGTTTCGATTCGCCTCGTGGTTAGACAGCACGAGGTGCACGTGCATTTTGTACCTAAAGTATTGTTATTTGTCTAATAACAAAATGTTGAGGAAATATGCTTGTTGTGTTTCTTATTCGTGTCAGTTTATGTCAGAATGTTTGTCTTAGTGATATCTAGGTCAAGTTATAAACTGGGTCATACCCGTTTAAAAGCAAGGTCACTAGGTCAGATTTAAGGAAATTCTTGTTAACACTCTGGAAGCCACATTTTTGGCTTGAGCATGTTGAAACTTTGTTAGAATGTTTGTCTTAAGTAGTGATATCAAGGCAATGTTTGAAACTGGGTCATGTTCGGTCAAAAACTAGGTCACCAGGTCAAATTCAAGGAATATCTTGTTAAGTGTAGTCAGTGTGATTCTAGATAGAGGGCATTGACCTTTTTCACTAAATCAGCCCCCAACACAGACACAGATGAAAGTGGAGTCCTATTTAACTTACATTGGAAGTTAAACCAAAAAAGAAAGAAAACAGACCTCCTTAGAGATTAATAAAAATTGTTGACACACTTCATTTCCTCATTTCAACATGAGTGTACAATTTCCCTATAGTAAATCAGTATGCTGCAAGAAATGTGATCAGAAATCCTGACCATATGAACAGCTTTTGCATGGTGAAAAGGAAATAATGGAAAGGAGAATGTGACAAACAAGAGTAACTGATCACCATGGACATTAAGATATTTAACTAATTCCTTACCAAAATGACCTTTTACTTGAAATAAATTACCTTGTTGCGATGGAGCTTTCCACTTAAATTTTCTTTCTCCAACTTTAAATAAATCTGAATCTTTCAGTTGATTTATTTGGGGTGTGTTTCCATTAATCAGAAATACCTACAACAGATGGACAGATTTTAATATTTCATGATAAATAGTTAAAATGATTTCAAAATGGGTAAATTTCTAAACTTGTTGCCTTGAATTTGCTTGGACCAATAAGAAAACATTTTGAAAGTTTTTTGTAAATACCTCATTCAATTGTTTATACTCATGTTTGGTGAGCAGTTTGCCTTAAAGTTATATGTTCATAATGCTAGGACCCTGGTGGTAGTAGAACTAATTCTTCCAACAGGGCACAAGCTTTTCAAATTACTCAAATTATGTCAAGATCTGCAGACTAAAACTCAGGCTGTCAAGCCAGTGGTTGTTAGTTTGAATCCCGGCTTGGTCAACTTTCTTTCGGACGTTGAACAAAAGTCAATGCGACATCCATCATGCGTCATCCACCTAGTCTATGTGGAAAAGCAGCCAGTTGCTTGGGAAGTTTGTTGTGTGGAATACTGGTGTGAGAAAACCAGGAAATATGTGTCTATGTGAACTGGCTGCCCTGATATGACGTGAGAAATTGTTAAAAACGGTGTTAAACCCCAATCAGTTAATTGACTATGGCTTATGTGAGTTCAACATGTTAAGGTGCGGCAGACAGACAGATGGAGAGACAGAAAAGTTAACAGAGAAGTCATCACCAAGTATCTTCCTGTCTTGCAGGCAGGCAACACACACAAAAAAGATTTAAGCAGTACCTCTCCAAACCTGTTTACTTCAATCAGTGCTTCATGGGCTGAAGTATTCTTTAAAATGATATCATTTGATCTTGCACTGAAATGATAAGTATATATATTTGCAAGAGTCTTCGAACATTGAATGGATAAAAACAAAAAACAAAAACCTCGAAAGTGTCAAATTTCAACCTACCAGCAAGCCCTACAACATTTTACAGTATGTTCAAGTAAACACATAATAAGCTACATACCTTTTTTTAACCCAATATATTTTTAGAGCACAAAGTGCTCAAGGGAAGTTTTTGTGATCGCCTTGTCAATCATTCGTCAATAGCCCTACAGTAATGTATCATATTGATGTAATTAATTTTGTTTTATATGCTTTAACTACCAATATATATGCTTTTAAAGATTGTGTTTTCACGTCGTGTCGATCGCCTATGGGCGCCGCCATCTTTGTTAATATTTAGCTTTCTGTGATGTCATAACCCCCCATTCTGATTTCTAAAAAGGAGTTTGTTCAATCTTTAATTGCATCGTTATGCCGTTACCAGAAGAAAATGTGTTTTGCAAGGAGAGCAATAGCAATTTAACCATCGGGAGTATTGATGATCATATTTGCATAACAGATATGCTTAACATTCAAATTAAGTTTTATTGTAAATAGTATCCAACCATAGTAGGTGGATAGAATACACCAAAATGACTAGCATAATATATATATGCCAATTAAATGTATATGTGTTAACATTTATTGAAACAAATAATGTCATTCGATTATATATTTGATAGTTGTTTGTTATGATTTCACAGCCCGTTAGACATAATGAACTGGCGTTGTTTGTACAACAATCAAAAGTCATGGAAACAATCAAATTTCGGACGCTACTGTTATAGGATATGTCGGCGAGTCTTTTGAGCAGACATAATTCGATCCCTTCCCAACATACACAAACTCTGCAGGAGACGGTAAAGAGATTTCCATAAGTTTTATAAAAGACGTTTCAAAGTCATATGCTGCAGGTTTGGTGTATGATGAACAGGGAGAATTGAATGGTTAATTTTGACAACATTTCTAAAAGGATTTTTAATGTTAAAATATTGAAGAAATATTCTCAAACACAATTTTCGGCCATTTCTATAAAGGTCTTTTTTTGTATACCGGCACCCGCACAACACTATACAATATCTATGACAGCAAATACATGTATAAATGCAGTTGTAAAGGTTGTGACAAAAGGCGTAATTTAAAGATTAGTCGAAAATAACAAACGCTGTACCATTCTTTATTGAAAACAATTAAAGGTCATAAACCCTAATCATATTTTCGGTAGCGATCAGACGCTACTTATAATCTACCGACAAACACCGCCGAGGATTTGAGGCGCTGATCATAAGCAATAACCGACTCGTGATAATAAACAGCAAGTCAACTACTAACGGGTAATAAAATAATTAATTGACCATAAAGCAAGGCGTGAAAAGTTATGGTTGTTGGTTTGAGAACATTCTATTTAGCTTTCCTTTATAATTAATTACTGCAATACTGTTATGTCTTTATAATTATTTAATGAATTTGACTACGGGCAAAACTGTTGAACTCTAAGTTCAATGATTTTTGGAACCTCTATAAATGAAAGTATAATGATTCTCGTACTTGTTGAAAGAAGTTTTTCCACCATTTCCTGATATGTATTATTTTTGTATATCTACCCAACCCACAACATTCTTTTCGAAGGGATCATGATTAAGTACAAAACAGAAACAAATATACGCCCCAAGAACTCTTCTTTGAGCAAGTAATTTTACGTTACAGTATTGCACACACTATTGTAAATTCATTTTATAGTTACGATGTTTAATTTTTAATTTCGACCATCGGCTATGTGTATAACTTCACTGTATGATAAATGACCTGATGAGGGGTTCTGACGTCACGATTCTTAGCAGAATGTCTCGCGATCGACTGATAAGCAAAAAATGGCCACGCCCATTATCGGAACCGAAAAGCACTTTTAGTTGTCTTAAAAGTGCAATTTCTTGATAACAAGGTGTTTGTTAATGAAATGCATCTTAAATAAATTTAGTTGATCGATATTTTTCATATAAAAGCGGGTTGTTTTCAGCCAAGCGTTGTCCTTTAAGGAAAATCTTGTTAACACTCTGGAAGCCACATTTTTTGCTTGAGCATGTTGAAACTTTGTCAGAATGTTTGTCTAAGTGATATCTAGGCCAAGTTCTGACCTGGGTCATGTCTAGTCAAAAACTAGGTCACGAGGTAAATTTATTGAAAATCTTGTTAATACTCTGGAAGCCACATTTATGGCTTGAACATGTTGAAACATTGTCAGAATGTTTGTCTGAGTGATATCTAGGTCACTAGGTCAAATTTTAGGGAAATCTTGCAAACACTCTGGAAGCCACATTTTTGGCTTAAGCATGTTGAAACTTTGTCACAATGTTTGTCTAAGAGATATCTAGGCATGTTGTTGAAAGAAGAAGTTCAAATCTTGTTAGCAAAGCTCATCTAGCAGTATACTATAACATATATACTCAAATGAAACATCAAGAAAAAGAAAAAAATTGAACTACCTTCCAATGGATAGGACAGTTGAACGCATTGGAAAGACTGCAACTTCTGCATCTTCAATCACAACAGCCACTGAGCCCCAAAGCTGTTTACCTGAGAATACAACAGATAATCATAAGAATTGATAATCAACAGTAATTGCAATATATATACCTAGACCACTCAATTAAAGAGAGTAATACCCGACAAAAGAACTGCCCTTAATCGTTAGACTTTAAAACATTGTCATTTATAACACTTTAAAGAAAAAGTGAATGGAATATCAATCAGGATTGAGGAAATTTTGGAACCTAAATCAGTCCAGGGTAGCCAATTACCAAAATATGTTTACACTTCCTTCTCTTTATCATTATAGAGATTGTATGCATGTTTCTCAATATAAGTTTTCAAAGTCATTTGCTGTATATATATTGAAGATCCTGGATTCCATATGAATGTATTGATTGAATGGGGTTCAACTCTTATTTTAAACATTCTTTTAAAGCAACTGGATGCTTTTCGACTTCAGACTGTTAGCCCATTGGTCGAAGTCCAAAGATTTAAATCTCAATGACTTTTGTCAAAAGTTTATTTATAAGAATACCCGATAAACATTGTAACTCAAGAACACCATGCACAATGTGTGTAATCTGATCTAGACAAACACTGTCTGCTTATAAGTAAATAACACCATTGTTTTCTAAAATGTTGTCAATGTCTGTTTAGATAGAGAGGACTGGTCTGTTTCACTTATTCAACACTCCTACCCAATGTCCCAAGATAGACAATCAGTTTTCTGTGCTATGTGTAATCAAAGTGCAGAAAGCGCTAATGGTATAGGGGCATACGAATTTGAAAATATAAGGCATAGTTAGTATGAACAAACATTGTAAACTCTGAATCATCACCTTTAAACAAACTGAATAAAACTTGTTTGAAACAACACAGATTGCCTGCCAAAATCCTAATATATAATATTGAAAGATAGACAAACGGAATGATTGAAAAATATATTTTCAAGCGACATATGAGTATATCTAACACAATGAATGAATGTATATTGTTTTATGGCGCATCGACAGCTAAGGTCATTTAGCGCGTAATTAAATTTTATTATTCATGATCCCTGGGTAAACAAACCAGTGCTAGGCTAGAAAATGTGCCTTGCCTAAGGGCACTCCACCATGATCGAATTGCCGCGACTGGGGATCGAACCAGGGACACCCTGTTTCGAAATCCCCGACGCTAACCAGTCGACCACAGCGGATTCCTTATATTTAACACAAAACGCACCCTGTTTTACCAACAATTCCCCAGTAGCAGTTAGATCGTTAGTACCATTCGTTCATGTCATGTATACACAGTATGAAGCTCTCTCTTTGGACGAATTATGCAATAAAAACTTTGTTCAGTCTTCCTAACCCTTGACCACATAGGCTAAATATACAGCAAACAACATTGAACTAAGCCTAAAATATTTACCTAATTTGATGAAAATTAAATTTAAAATAGTGATGAAACATTTTGAAAAAGAAAAAATTGCTGAGTATCAATCATCTGTTAAGATTAGTCAAAATGTGTCTAACAGGGAAAAAGTTTAAAATAATAACTGAAGGCAAATGTTTCCGTTATCTAGATTGTAGAAGAAAAACCTTAATACATGTTCAAAGCATTGTTTAAACAGGAGGAATTGCCCTTTGTCAGCAATTGCTGCGTTTGCAAAAGAATATTTGTATGTAATTATGTAGCTATAACGGAAACGGTTCAACCCTTTCCAATTTACAGTCGCTTTTTAGCTCGCATGCAGTAGACGGCATTTGAATACATCGTGACACGATAAAAAATTGCTTATCGTGATCCATTTCCTCTTTTTCTGCAAGGATTTCAACTATATGTTTCCCCCTAGATGTAAGGCGAAATTCCTCGTTAGCATCCATTTCTTGCATGTTATTCAAAATTTGTCCGGAAGGGAGAAAGGGGGAAAAATCACCATAGTAAGGCGTTTACATATATATATGATAAGAATTAATTGAAGCGTGTTTGAAAGCATTGTGTAAAATGGAGGGACTGCTCATTGTCAGCAATAGCTCCACTTTCCATTATATTTTATATCAGTATTCGACTCTTATAGTATCACGGCAGGTGTCCGCTTTCATGGGAAGGATATAATCAGTTTCCATTTACAGATGTGTAGCAGACGACATTCGAAAACATCGTGACAAAAGGAGATTTTACTTATCGTAGGCAATTTCTACGTTTGCCTCAATGTTTTCAACCCCTTTCATTAATTAGAATTATATTTACGATGAGTTGCACATTTCGCTATGTAAGTCGACTGTTGGGAACTAATGGGGTCAAAGCACAGTCTACGTTACCTAACAGTAAAGATATTGAGGTCAATCATAGTTCAAAGTGTGTTTCACGCGTTGAAACTATTTTGTCTCCGATGATTAATTATTGCAAGTGGAGGGTTTTCGTGATTCGGTCGACCCAATGAAATCGTTGAAACGGCATATTATAACCAATCAAACTCAAAAGTCGCGTACTTATATGCAATTGTTAAATGCGGTTGCAGCATTTAATCCGACTTTTTGAAAGCAGGCTAGCAATGGGATAGTGGCGAAACGCCCCTATCCCAAAAATCAGCATCAGCATTTATGTTGTAACAGAAACAGAAAGAAAAGAGAAAACATAAGAACTTAACAGGCAGGTGTTGAAATGCTGTTTAGAACCTTTTTAACTTCACAAAATAAGAATTGAAATAAATATTGTTGATACTTTTAATGCCCTCATTTAAACATTAGTTTAAAATGTCCACAGTAAGTAAGTGTGCTCCAAGAAACATGTTTAGAAATCCTGAACATAAGAAGATATAATGAAAAGAAGGATGTGAGACAAATGATAACTGAATGCTATCTTCTGATAAGAAGTATTTTTATTATTTAATGAAGAAATAAACATATCCTATACCTGAAATACTCTCCTGATCCCCATGTCCCATCTCATCCTTCATTTGGCTCTTTGCAGTCTGTATATGATCTGGAACAGCACAGAGGCGATTATATTTTAAGTGGGCCAGCCCTACTCTAAATCTGAGTCACTTATTTAATACTATTCCACTATGCCCCCAGTTTGACAGTCAGTGTTTATGGTTGTGTGTAGAAAATCACCCAGTTATTTTTAAGTGACATAAGCTTTTATGTTAACACCAAAGAGAAAGACAGCAGAACACCCTTGAAATGAATAGGCAAATGTTTTAATGTTGTTAGTGCCAGTTTAACTTCACAAAAAAAGATGTACAATCAATATACTCTTAATGTCCTCATTTCAACATGATTGTAGATTGTCCCCAGTTAGACAGTATGCTGCAATAATAGTGTGTATAAATCCTGAACATAAGAACAGCTTTTGCCTTTTGATATGAAGGAAATAATTGAAAGGGGGATGTGAGAAACCAGAGTAACTCAATGCTGTCTGCCCATAAGCCCTATTCATAATTTAAACATAAACAATTAAATACAATTTAGGCTGGATATATACTGGTTAAAAAGCACCCTCATATATATTCAAACGTTATAACATAAGACTACCATGAACGATATGTGCTATCTGATCTAGACAAATACTGTCTGCTTATAAGTTAAAACACCATTATTTTCTAAAATGTTACAAAGTCAGTGTTTGTCTAGATAGAGGGTACTGTCCTGTTTCACTTATTCAACACTCATACCCAATGTCCCCAGTTAGACAGTCAGTTTTCTGTGTTATGTGTAAAAAAAACCAGTTATAATCAGCATCAGCACTTATGTTGTTACAAAAACAGAAAGAAAAGAGAAAACATTAGAGATTAACAGGCAGGTTTTTAAATGCTGTTTAGAACCTTTTTAACTTCACAAATTAAGAATTGCAATAAAAAATTGATGACACTTGTAATGCCCTTATTCAAACATTAGTGTACAATGTCCCAAGTTAGTAAGTATGCTGCAAGAAATGTGTCTAGAAATCCTGAACATGAGAACAGCTTTTGCAAGGTGAATATGATATAATGGAAAGGAGGATTTGAGATGAAGAGGGTAACTTTATGCTGTCTTCTATAAGTTAGTATTTTGTTGGTAAAGAAAGAGAGAAACTTAACCTTTACCTGAAATAGCCTCATCCTCCCCATGTCCCATCCCATCCTTTATTTGACTCTCTGCAGTCTGTATATGATCTGGAACAGCACAGAGGCGATTATATTTTAAGTGGTCCTGCTCTTAATTATAATCTATACAGGTAAATACAAGTTAGGCTGATTCACAGGTAAAAACCACTGTCACACATACATGTATATAGTCAATGTAAACCAAGATCACTGTACACAATATGTGCAATCTGATTTCAACTTACACTGTCTGCTTATTAGTGAGTAACACCATGTATTTCTTAAATGTAGTCAATGTGGCTCTAGATGGACTGCACTGATCTGAGGCATCACTTATTTAATACTATTGCACTATGTTCCCAGTTTGACAGTCCGTGTTCATGGTTGTGTGTACTCAGTTATAAGTGACATAAGCTTTTATGTTAACACCAAAGGAAAGACAGTAGAACACCCTAGAAGTTAATAGGCAAATGTTTTAATGTTGTTAGTGCCAGTTTAACTTCACATAAAAAGATGTACAATCGATATTCTTTACACTCTTAATGTCCTCATTTCAATATGATTGTAGATTGTCCCAAGTTAGTTAATATGCTGCAATAATAGTGTGTATTAATCCTGAACATAAGAACAGCTTTGCAAGGTGAATATGATATAATGGAAAGGAGGATTTTAGATGAAGAGGGTAACTTTATGCTGTCTTCTATAAGTTAGTATTTTGTTGTTAAAGAAAGAGAGAAACTTAACCTATACCTGAAATAGCCTCATCCTCCCCATGTCCCATCCCATCCTTTATTTGACTCTCTGCAGTCTGAATATGATCTGGAACAGCACAGAGGCGATTATATTTTAAGTGGTCCTGCTCTTAACTATAATTCATACTGTTAAATACAACTTAGGCTGATTCACAGGTAAAAACCACTGTCACACATACATGTATGTAGTCAATGTAAACCAAGATCACTGTACACAATATGTGCAATCTGATTTCAACTTACACTGTCTGCTTATTAGTGAGTAACACCATGTATTTCTTAAATGTAGTCAATGTGGCTCTAGATGGACTGCACTGATCTGAGGCATCACTTATTTAATACTTTTGCACTATGTTCCCAGTTTGACAGTCCGTGTTCATGGTTGTGTGTACTCAGTTATAAGTGACATAAGCTTTTATGTTAACACCAAAGGAAAGACAGTAGAACACCCTAGAAATTAATAGGCAAATGTTTTAATGTTGTTAGTGCCAGTTTAACTTCACATAAAAAGATGTACAATCGATATTCTTTACACTCTTAATGTCCTCATTTCAGCATGATTGTAGAATGTCCCCAGTTAGACAGTATGCTGCAATAATAGTGTGTATAAATCCTGAACATAAGAACAGCTTTTGCCTTTTGATATGAAGGAAATAATTGAAAGGAGGATGTGAGAAACCAGAGTAACTCAATGCTGTCTGCCCATAAGCCCTATTCATAATTAAAACATAAACAGTTAAATACAATTTAGGCTGGATATATACTGGTAAAAAAGCACCCTCATATATATGTATTCCAACATTATAACATTAGACTACCATGAACGATATGTGCTATCTGATCTAGACAAATACTGTCTGCTTATAAGTTAAAACACCATTATTTTCTAAAATGTTACAAAGTCAGTGTTTGTCTAGATAGAGGGTACTGTCCTGTTTCACTTATTCAACACTCATACCCAATGTCCCCAGTTAGACAGTCAGTTTTCTGTGTTATGTGTAAAGAAAACCAGTTATAATCAGCATCAGCACTTATGTTGTTACAAAAACAGAAAGAAAAGAGAAAACATTAGAGATTAACAGGCAGGTTTTTAAATGCTGTTTAGAACCTTTTTAACTTCACAAATTAAGAATTGCAATAAAAAATTGATGACACTTGTAATGCCCTTATTCAAACATTAGTGTACAATGTCCCAAGTTAGTAAGTATGCTGCAAGAAATGTGTCTAGAAATCCTGAACATGAGAACAGCTTTTGCAAGGTGAATATGATATAATGGAAAGGAGGATTTGAGATGAAGAGGGTAACTTTATGCTGTCTTCTATAAGTTAGTATTTTGTTGTTAAAGAAAGAGAGAAACTTAACCTATACCTGAAATAGCCTCATCCTCCCCGTGTCCCATCCCATCCTTTATTTGACTCTCTGCAGTCTGTATATGATCTGGAACAGCACAGAGGCGATTATATTTTAAGTGGTCCTGCTCTTAATTATAATCTATACAGGTAAATACAAGTTGGGCTGATTCACAGGTAAAAACCACTGTCACACATACATGTATATAGTCAATGTAAACCAAGATCACTGTACACAATATGTGCAATCTGATTTCAACTTACACTGTCTGCTTATTAGTGAGTAACACCATGTATTTCTTAAATGTAGTCAATGTGGCTCTAGATGGACTGCACTGATCTGAGGCATCACTTATTTAATACTATTGCACTATGTTCCCAGTTTGACAGTCCGTGTTCATGGTTGTGTGTACTCAGTTATAAGTGACATAAGCTTTTATGTTAACACCAAAGGAAAGACAGTAGAACACCCTAGAAGTTAATAGGCAAATGTTTTAATGTTGTTAGTGCCAGTTTAACTTCACATAAAAAGATGTACAATCGATATTCTTTACACTCTTAATGTCCTCATTTCAATATGATTGTAGATTGTCCCAAGTTAGTTAATATGCTGCAATAATAGTGTGTATTAATCCTGAACATAAGAACAGCTTTGCAAGGTGAATATGATATAATGGAAAGGAGGATTTTAGATGAAGAAGGTAACTTTATGCTGTCTTCTATAAGTTAGTATTTTGTTGTTAAAGAAAGAGAGAAACTTAACCTATACCTGAAATAGCCTCATCCTCCCCATGTCCCATCCCATCCTTTATTTGACTCTCTGCAGTCTGTATATGATCTGGAACAGCACAGAGGCGATTATATTTTAAGTGGTCCTGCTGCTCTTAACTATAATTCATACTGTTAAATACAACTTAGGCTGATTCACAGGTAAAAACCACTGTCACACATACATGTATGTAGTCAATGTAAACCAAGATCACTGTACACAATATGTGCAATCTGATTTCAACTTACACTGTCTGCTTATTAGTGAGTAACACCATGTATTTCTTAAATGTAGTCAATGTGGCTCTAGATGGACTGCACTGATCTGAGGCATCACTTATTTAATACTATTGCACTATGTTCCCAGTTTGACAGTCTGTGTTCATGGTTGTGTGTACTCAGTTATAAGTGACATAAGCTTTTATGTTAACACCAAAGAGAAAGACAGCAGAACACCCTAGAAATTAATAGGCAAATGTTTTAATGTTGTTAGTGCCAGTTTAACTTCACATAAAAAGATGTACAATCGATATTCTTTACACTCTTAATGTCCTCATTTCAGCATGATTGTAGATTGTCCCCAGTTAGACAGTATGCTGCAATAATAGTGTGTATAAATCCTGAACATAAGAACAGCTTTTGCCTTTTGATATGAAGGAAATAATTGAAAGGAGGATGCGAGAAACCAGAGTAACTCAATGCTGTCTGCCCATAAGCCCTATTCATAATTTAAACGTAAACAGTTAAATACAATTTAGGCTGGATATATACTGGTAAAAAAGCACCCTCATATATATGTATTCCAACATTATAACATTAGACTACCATGAACGATATGTGCTATCTGATCTAGACAAATACTGTCTGCTTATAAGTTAAAACACCATTATTTTTTAAAATGTTACAAAGTCAGTGTTTGTCTAGATAGAGGGTACTGTCCTGTTTCACTTATTCAACACTCATACCCAATGTCCCCAGTTAGACAGTCAGTTTTCTGTGTTATGTGTAAAAACCCCCAGTTATAATCACCATCAGCATTTATGTTGTAACAAAAACAGAAAGAAAAGAGAAGACATAAGAGATTAACAGGCAGGTGTTTAAATGCTGTTTAGAACCTTTTTTTATCTTCACAAATTAAGAATTGCAATAAAAAATTGATGACACTTGTAATGCCCTTATTAAAACATTAGTGTACAATGTCCCAAGTTAGTAAGTATGCTGCAAGAAATGTGTCTAGAAATCCTGAACATGAGAACAGCTTTTGCAAGGTGAATATGATATAATGGAAAGGAGGATTTGAGATGAAGAGGGTAACTTTATGCTGTCTTCTATAAGTTAGTATTTTGTTGTTAAAGAAAGAGAGAAACTTAACCTATACCTGAAATAGCCTCATCCTCCCCGTGTCCCATCCCATCCTTTATTTGACTCTCTGCAGTCTGTATATGATCTGGAACAGCACAGAGGCGATTATATTTTAAGTGGTCCTGCTCTTAACTATAATTCATACTGTTAAATACAACTTAGGCTGATTCACAGGTAAAAACCACTGTCACACATACATGTATGTAGTCAATGTAAATCAAGATCACTGTACACAATATGTGCAATCTGATTTCAACTTACACTGTCTGCTTATTAGTGAGTAACACCATGTGAGCCATAATATGGTGTCCGGATTTTGAGTTACATCACAAACACTGTGGTGTCCTCTTTTGTAATATTTGACTTTTGTCAAATTAAATGCTATATATGTTTAGAACAATATCTAAAGCTGTTAAATTCTAAATGACAAAATAGATTTTATCTTTAAATAAAGAGAAATGTGGGTTTTAAATTGTATTGTTAGTAACACAGGACACCATGTAATAAATCAATTTTATGAAGAGTATGCCTAGTTAATTTTTTTTAGATCTAATTTACATTTTCACCATCTTTATTTGGAATTATTTCAATTAATAAATGGTTTATTTAGTGAAACAATTAATAGAATACAACTAGATAAAGAATGGTGTAACAGGACACAAACTGGTGTGTAACAGGACACAAAATGATGTAACTGGACACTAATTCAATTGTATTGTTAGTAACACAGGACACCATTGTAATAAATCAATTTTATGAAGAGTATGCCTAGTTAATTTTTTTTAGATCTAATTTACATTTTCACCATCTTTATTTGGAATTATTTCAATAAATAAATGGTTTATTTAGTGAAACAATTAATAGAATACAACTAGATAAAGAATGGTGTAACAGGACACAACATGATGTAACAGGACACAAACTGGTGTGTAACAGGACACAAAATGATGTAACTGGACACTAATTCAATTGTATTGTTAGTAACACAGGACACCATTGTAATAAATCAATTTTATGAAGAGTATGCCTAGTTAATTTTTTTTAGATCTAATTTACATTTTCACCATCTTTATTTGGAATTATTTCAATAAATAAATGGTTTATTTAGTGAAATAATTAATAGTATACAACTAGATAAAGAATGGTGTAACAGGACACAAACTGGTGTGTAACAGGACACAAAATGATGTAACTGGACACCAATTGTGCACTTCATATAAGTGTGTAATATAATAGCATAAACATTTTCAGTATAAATAATTCTCCAGTTAAATTAAAATATACTTATCATGCAAATATGTATTTATTATGTAAGCACAATGCTTATGGAGATAGAATATGCTTTCCAGGACAGTCAACGTTACAAGGCAAAAGAGACAAAATTCGCGATTTTTTTCCCCCAGTCAAAAATAATAACAAGTTCTTCGTAGTGAATTAAATAGGTTCGCAAACATCTCTGGACAATTTAAATAACGAAATAGGAAGTTACTACGCATTGCGATACATTATAAGTAACCATTGATGACCTCAATCGGCTTGGTGCCGGCGTAACAAAATTTCAGAAGTCTGACTGTCATTTTGGAGCCGCCATTTTAAAACACTCTTGTCGTAAAACGTCTATAACTGTCGTAAATTATTGCGATGTTTAATGTCGTAAATAGAACAGCCAAAATTTAGTTTCCTCCTAGGTGATTGACGAAGCATTTTTTAATTATAACAAAATAATAGGGCGTAACAAAAAAAGACACCATTTTGATAAACAATATTTTGACTCCCTGTCAAATAAAAGATATCTGTCCCAGAACAACATGTTTACGACATTAACAAAGAATGTAAGTGATCACGTGATTTGTATGCAATGAAAATATGGTTATCGGTCCAGGTTTCGAGTTTTGATGCTATTTAGACGTGATGTAACTGGGTGGACACATTCGTTACGCCGATGTCCAGGATTTTATATTCAAATCAAAATCGTATTTACGTCGCTCTATTAAATCTTAAAGTTATATTTACAAGTAATTTTTTAAATTATTATTTCACATATATTAGTTTCCAAACTTTAAATATAAAGAAAAACAGTTTGTTTTGGTTTTCAAAAAGTCCTCCCATGCCTTTGTCGGGAAGGACACGGCGAAAATGCTCAAGAAAAGTATTAATTAAAGGAGTTTATCAGTTCTTTCAGAAATCAATAGCATATTATTTAATAGATTTAGTAGTTTCTAACAGTTTGTGACATGCTGATAAACTATAAAACACATAGTTCTTCAAATAAAGGAGAATAAATAATGACTCTGTGATGTAACACAAAATCCCGGACACCATACTATGGCTCATGTATTTCTTAAATGTAGTCAATGTGGCTCTAGATGGACTGCACTGATCTGAGGCATCACTTATTTAATACTATTGCACTATGTTCCCAGTTAGACAGTCCGTGTTCATGGTTGTGTGTACTCAGTTATAAGTGACATAAGCTTTTATGTTAACACCAAAGGAAAGACAGCAGAACACCCTAGAAGTTAATAGGCAAATGTTTTAATGTTGTTAGTGCCAGTTTAACTTCACATAAAAAGATGTACAATCGATATTCTTTACACTCTTAATGGTCCTCATTTCAATATGATTGTAGATTGTCCCAAACTAGTTAGTTAATATGCTGCAATACTAGTGTGTATAAATCCTGAACATAATAACAGCTTTTGCAAGGTGAATATGATATAATGGAAAGAATGATTTGAGATGAAGAGGGTAACTTCATGCTGTCTTCTATAAGTTAGTATTTTGTTGTTCAAGAAAGAGAGAAACTTAACCTATACCTGAAATAGCCTCATCCTCCCCATGTCCCATCCCATCCTTTATTTGACTCTCTGCAGTCTGTATATGATCTGGAACAGCACAGAGGCGGTTATATTTTAAGTGGTCCTGCTCTTAACTATAATTCATACTGTTAAATACAACTTAGGCTGATTCACAGGTAAAAACCACTGTCATACATGTATGTAGTCAATGTAAATCAAGATCACTGTACACAATATGTGCAATCTGATTTCAACTTACACTGTCTGCTTATTAGTGAGTAACACCATGTATTTCTTAAATGTAGTCAATGTGGCTCTAGATGGACTGCACTGATCTGAGGCATCACTTATTTAATACTATTGCACTATGTTCCCAGTTTGACAGTCCGTGTTCATGGTTGTGTGTACTCAGTTATAAGTGACATAAGCTTTTATGTTAACACCAAAGGAAAGACAGCAGAACACCCTAGAAGTTAATAGGCAAATGTTTTAATGTTGTTAGTGCCAGTTTAACTTCACATAAAAAGATGTACAATCAATATTCTTTAAACTCTTAATGTCCTCATATCAGCATGATTGTAGAATGTCCCCAGTTAGACAGTATGCTGCAATAATAGTGTGTATAAATCCTGAACATAAGAACAGCTTTTGCCTTTTGATATGAAGGAAATAATTGAAAGGAGGATGTGAGAAACCAGAGTAACTCAATGCTGTCTGCCCATAAGCCCTATTCATAATTTAAACATAAACAGTTAAATACAATTTAGGCTGGATATATACTGGTAAAAAAGCACCCTCATATATATGTATTCAAACATTATAACATTAGACTACCATGAACGATATGTGCTATCTGATCTAGACAAATACTGTCTGCTTATAAGTTAAAATACCATTATTTTTTAAAATGTTACAAAGTCAGTGTTTGTCTAGATAGAGGGTACTGTCCTGTTTCACTTATTCAACACTCATACCCAATGTCCCCAGTTAGACAGTCAGTTTTCTGTGTTATGTTGAAAAAAAAACCAGTTATAATCACAATCAGCATTTATGTTGTAACAAAAACAGAAAGAAAAGAGAAAACATAAGAGATTAACAGGCAGGTGTTTAAATGCTGTTTAGAACCTTTTTTAGATCACCTAGAGCCAAAGGCTCAAGGTGAGCTATTCTGATCACTTTTTGTCCGTCGTCCGTCGTCCGTCCGTCCGTCCGGCGTTAACTTTTAGCTTTAAACATCATCTCCTCCCAAACTCCAAGGACAATTTCCGTGAAACATCACAGGACTGTTCCTCTGGTTGGCCTCTTTCAAAGTTGTTCAAAGATTTAAATTCCATTGAGAACTTTGGTTGCTGCGGCATCAGAAAGGGGACAAAATGTCCAAACTTTAAAAATCTTCTCCTCCGAATCTGCATTTCAGATTCAAATATAATATGGTAGAAATGTTCCTTGGGTGACCCTCTATAAAAATTGTTCAAGCCATACTGATTGGGCGAAAAACATGGCAGTCAGGCGGCATCAAAAAAGGGGCAAAATGACAAAATTTGAAAATTCCATTTTTATGAAAGTGCTTGTCTGATTTTAAGAAAATATAATACGAATCTTACTGTAATGATCCTCTATTTAATTTGTTTAAGCCGTTTTGATTGGTTACACAATCATAGCAACCAGGCGTCATCACAAAAGGGGTAAATTGAACTTTTAGCTACAAATGACAACCAACTCCTACCATTCCAATAGAACAATTTCCACAAAACATCACAGGAATGTTCCTTTGGTGGTCCTCTTTCAAAATTGTTCAAAGATTAAAATTCCAATGAGAACTTTGGTTGCTGCGGTATCAGAAAAGGGGACAAAATGTCCAAACTTTAAAAATCTTCTCCTCCGAATCTGCTTGTCAGATTCAAATATAATTTGGTAGAAATGTTCCTTGGGTGACCCTCTATAAAAAGTGTTCAAGCCATACTGATTGGGCGAAAAACATGGCAGTCAGGCGGCATCAAAAAAGGGGCAAAATGACAGAATTTGAAAATTCCATTTTTATGAAAGTGCTTGTCTGATTTTAAGAAAATATAATATGAATCTTACTGTAATGATCCTCTATTTAATTTGATTAAGGCGTTTTGATTGGTTACACAATCATAGCAACCAGGCGTCATCTCAAAAGGGGTAAATTGAACTTTTAGCTACAAATGACAACCAACTCCTACCATTCCAATAGACCAATTTCCACAAAACATCACAGGAATGTTCCTTTGGTGGTCCTCTTTCAAAATTGTTCAAAGATTAAAATTCCAATGAGAACTTTGGTTGCTGCGGCATCAGAAAGGGGACAAAATGTCCAAACTTTAAAAATCTTCTCCTCCGAATCTGCCTGTCAGATTCAAATATAATTTGGTAGAAATGTTCCTTGGGTGACCCTCTATAAAAATTGTTCAAGCCATACTGTTTGGTCGAAAAACATGGCAGTCAGGCGGCATCAGAAAAGGGGCAAAATGACAAAATTTGAAAATTCCATTTTTATGAAAGTGTTTGTCTGATTTTAAGAAAATATAATACGAATCAAGAATGTTCCTTTGGTGGTCCTCTTTCAAAATTGTTCAAAGATTTAAATTCCATTGATAACTTTGGTTGCTGCGGCATCAGAAAGTGAGAAAAATACCCAAATTTTAAAATCCTTTTCCTCCATAATCTACTTGTGCGATTGCAAGATAATTTGGTAGAAATGTTCCTTAAGTGACCCTCTAAATAAACTGTTGAAGCCATATTGATTTCGTTGAAAAACAGGGCAGCAAGGCGGCATCAGAAAAGGTGCAAAATGACAAAAACTTTATAATTCCATTCTTATTAAAGTTCTTGTTAGATTTCAAGATATAAATGGCCTTTACTGATAAGCTGTTTCTTGAGAAGTGTCCACTCCTTTGCAGTTTCATTTACACTCCCTGATAACATTTTCCCAGATATTTGCAGTTAAATATTTGCTACTAATTTACTATCAATTAGGTGATCGATTTAGGGCCATCTTGGCCCTCTTGTTTATCTTCACAAATTAAGAATTGCAATAAAAAATTGATGACACTTGTAATGCCCTTATTAAAACATTAGTGTACAATGTCCCAAGTTAGTAAGTATGCTGCAAGAAATGTGTCTAGAAATCCTGAACATGAGAACAGCTTTTGCAAGGTGAAAATGATATAATGGAAAGGAGGATTTGAGATGAAGAGGGTAACTTTATGCTGTCTTCTATAAGTTAGTATTTTGTTGTTAAAGAAAGAGAGAAACTTAACCTTTACCTGAAATAGCCTCATCCTCCCCATGTCCCATCCCATCCTTTATTTGACTCTCTGCAGTCTGTATATGATCTGGAATAGCACAGAGGCGATTATATTTTAAGTGGTCCTGCTCTTAACTATAATTCATACTGTTAAATACAACTTAGGCTGATTCACAGGTAAAAACCACTGTCACACATACATGTATGTAGTCAATGTAAATCAAGATCACTGTACACAATATGTGCAATCTGATTTCAACTTACACTGTCTGCTTATTAGTGAGTAACACCATGTATTTCTTAAATGTAGTCAATGTGGCTCTAGATGGACTGCACTGATCTGAGGCATCACTTATTTAATACTATTGCACTATGTTCCCAGTTTGACAGTCTGTGTACATGGTTGTGTGTACTCGGTTATAAGTGACATAAGCTTTTATGTTAACACCAAAGGAAAGACAGTAGAACACCCTAGAAGTTAATAGGCAAATGTTTTAATGTTGTTAGTGCCAGTTTAACTTCACATAAAAAGATGTACAATCGATATTCTTTACACTCTTAATGGTCCTCATTTCAATATGATTGTAGATTGTCCCAAACTAGTTAGTTAATATGCTGCAATACTAGTGTGTATAAATCCTGAACATAATAACAGCTTTTGTGTTAACACCAAAGGAAAGACAGCAGAACACCCTAGAAATTAATAGGCAAATTTTTAGATCACCTAGAGCCAAAGGCTCAAGGTGAGCTATTCTGATCACTCTGTGTCCGTCGTCCGTCGTTAACTTTTAGCTTAAAACATCATCTCCTCCCAAACTACATGAACAATTTCCATTAAACATCACAGGAATGTTTCCCTGGTTGGCCTCTTTCAAATTTGTTCAAAACATTTAATTCCAATGAGAACTTTTGTTGCTGCGGCATCAGAAAGGGGGCGAAACGTCCAATCTTTGAAAATCTTCTTCTCCAAATCTGCTGTTCAGATTCCACTATCACTTGGTAGAAATGATCCTTAGGTGACCCTCTACAAAAATTGTTCAAGCCATACTGATTGGTAAAAAAACATGGCAGTCAGGTGGCATCAAAAAAGGGACAAAATTTGGAAATTTCTTTTTTTTTAACATCATCTTCTAAACCAAGTGACCAATTTCCTCCAAACTTCACAGAAATCTTCAATTGGTGGGCCTCTTCAAAAAATGTTCAAAGATTTTAATTCCATATAGAACTTTGGTTGCTGCGGCATCAGAAAGCGCGCAAAATGTCCAAATTTCAAAAACCTGTTTCTCCAAAGCATAGTTCAATGTAATTTGGTAGAAATGTTCCTTGGGTGACCCTCTACAAAGAGTGTTCAATGCATACTGATTGATTGAAAAGCATGGCATTTTGGAGGCATAAGAAAGCGGACAAAATTACATCAAAATTAAATTACAATTTTTTGAAAATCTTTGTCCGATATCAAAAAACCTTAAGTAAGAATGACTTATTTTGGTGATCCTGTACTGAATATGTTCAAGCTGTTGTGATTGGTTACAAAATCATAGCAACCATGCTTCATCACAAAAGGGGTAAATTGAACCTTTACCTACAAATGACAACTTCTACCATTCCACTCTACGAATTTCAAGGTAACAGAAAATTTCCTTTGATGGTCCTCTACCAATCTCTTCAAAACTTACAATCTGTGTGGACATTCTGTGTAGAATTTTGATTGCTGCGTCATCAGAAATTGAGAAAAGTACCCAAACTTTCAAAACCTTTTCCTCAATAAAATTCATTGGTCAGATTCCAAGATGTCTTGGCAGTAATGTTCTTTAAGTGATTCTCTTACAAAATCTGTTGAAGCCGTATTGATTTTGTTGACAAACAGGGCAGCAACGTGGCATCAGGAAAGGTGCAAAATGACAAAACTTTCTTAAAGTTCTTGTTACATTTCAAGAAACAAATGACCTCTACTGATAAACTGTTTATTTAACAGTGTCCACTCCTTGCAGTTTCATATGTGCTCCTGTTCAAATTTTCACAGATATTTGCAGTTAAATATTTGTTGCTGATTTACTAGTATCACTTAGGTGATCCATTTAGGGCCATCTTGGCCCTCTTGTTTAATGTTGTTAGTGCCAGTTTAACTTCACAAAAGAAGATGTACAATCAATATTCTTTACACTCTTAATGTCCTCATTTCAATATGATTGTAGATTGTCCCAAGTAAGTCAGTATGCTGCAATAATAGTGTGTATAAATCCTGAACATAAGAACAGCTTTTGCAAGGTGAATATGATATAATGGAAAGAAGGATTTGAGAGGAAGAGGGTAACTTCATGCTGTCTTCTGATAAGTTAGAATTTTGTTGTTAAAGAAAGAGAGAATCTTAACCTATACCTGAAATAACCTCATCCTCCTCATGTCCCATCATCCCATCCTTTATTTGACTCTCTGCAGTCTTTATATGATCTGGAACAGCACAGATGCAATTATATTTTAATTGGTCCTGCTCTTAATTAATTGAGCCCCATTAGCTCAGTCGGTAGCGGCGAGGGCTGCCAATCCAGGGATTGTGAGTTCGAATCTCGGCTCGGCCAACATTCTTTCAGACATTTGACAAAAGTCAATGCGTCATTTGTCTTTCATCAATGGGCTTAGTCTATGTGGAAAAGAAGCCAGTTGCTTGGAAAGAATGTTGTCTGATGTATTGGCGTGGGAAAACCAGGAAACACATGAGCAGAACTGGCCGCCGTGATATGACTAAGAAATTGTTAAAAATGGCGTTAAACCCAAATCAATCAATCTAAATCATAATTTATACAGTTAAATACAACTTAGGCCGATTCACAGGTAAAAACCAATCTCACACATACATGTATGTAGTCATTGTAAATCAAGATCCCCATACAAAATATGTGGACTCTAAGCAAACACTGTTTGCTTTTTAGTGAGTAACACCATGTATTTCTTAAATATAGTCAATGTGGCTCTAGATGGACTGCACTGATCTGAGGCGTCACTTATTAAATACACAAAATAAGAATTAAACTAAATTGTGTTGACACTCTTTGAATGCCCTCATTCAAACATTAGAGTAGAATGTCCCCAGTTAGTCTTTTATTGAACCTGACCAACTTTCAAATTCAAGTTTCTTACCAATTTCTGATGAAATGTTGCTTTTAAAATGCTAGCTGCATGTGCTACATAATGCTATTTTTTTGTGACATGTTGAGGCTGATTAAGGCCAAAAGGATCATCTTCATCCTCGTTGTCCTTTGCAGTTACTTTTATACCTATTTTTATTAGACAAGAACATTTTACAAAGAATATGATTTATATAATAACTAAAAAAGGCCCATAAATCAATGAAGTCAAACTTGTATACTGAATTCTCAGAATATTTCTTTTAAAGATAGAACACAGAACTTCCTCTCAGTGTGTCTGATCATTGTATGCAAGATGTCAACATATGCTACGGACAAGAACATTCTTTGTTTGGCGAAGAGGGGTATAGTATATAAAATTTGTTAACATATCTCGTACACCCTTTTATCAAAATTAATACCTTTCCCAGACCTAGAAGCATTTTTATTTGATGAACAAGAGACAGGGTGCTCCAAAAAAAGTTAAATATTAAAAACTCTGTGTTTGCTTAGATAGAGGGTAACCAAAGGACCATTTGTAACAAAACTTTTTAAAATCCAGCCAATGGTCTTGGACAAGAAGATCTTCTGTAATTTTTGTCATAAACGAATATAAGGAAAACTAGCCCACTCTTGGTGGCCATTTTTTTTACAGATCAAAATTAATAAGTCTTGGTTAAGGATACTACCCAAGGATCAACTGTGCCAAATTGATATTGTAGTTTTTGAAAAGAAGAAAAGTTTTCACTATCTAATAGACATAAAAGAAAAACTTGTCTGCCCCTGGCAGCTATGTTTTTTTTTTTGGACCCTTAATAATTTGCACAATATTGGTAGAGGGTCAACCAAGAACCATCTGTACCACAACATTTTGAAACCAGAAAGTTGTTTCTGACAAGTTTAAAATGTAGAAAAACTTGCCCTGCCCTTTGTTTGCTGCAATATTTTTATACAATTCCAAATAATTTGAAAAAATCTTGGTGAGCGTCACCCAAAGAACAATTTTGTCAAATTATTTTCAAATCTGGCAAATTGTTTTTATTAACTTTATTACATTTCTATCCATCAAAGATAAGGATATATCGGTGAAAGAAAATTCACAATCGTCGATTTATTAGCTCTACTAGCCAAAGGCCAGAAGGGCTTATGTCGTGGCGATTCGTCCGTTGTCCGTGCGTCTGTAAACAATTTCTTGTTAACACGATACAGTCTTTATTTTTGATTGTATCTCAATCAAACTTATACAGTAGTAAGATATCCATGAGAGCTCGGTTCCTTTCTTAAACCAGCCAGATCCGCCCATGCATGACTGGATTACGGCCCTTGAAATTGTCAAAATTGCTATAATAGACCTTGTTAACACGATAGTCTTTATTTTTTATTGTATTTCAACCAAACTTATACAGTAGTTAGATATCCATGAGAGCTCGGTTCCTTTCTTACACCAGCCAGATCCGCCCATGCATGACTGGATTATGGCCCTTGAAATTGTCAAAATTGCTATAATAGACCTTGTTAACACGATACAGTCTTTATTTTTGATTGTATCTCAACCAAACTTATACAGTAATTAGATATCCATGAGAGCTCGGTACCTTTCTTAAACCAGCCAGATCCGCCCATGCATGACTGGATTATGGCCCTTGAAATTGTCAAAATTTCTATAACAGACCTTGTTAACACGATACAGTCTTTATTTTTGATTGCATCTCAACCAAACTTATACAGTAGTTAGATATCCATGAGAGCTCGGTTCCTTTATTAAATCAGCCAGATCCGCCCATGTATGACTGGATTACGGCCCTTGAAATTGTCAAAATTGCTATTTATAGACCTTGTTAACACGATAGTCTTTATTATCCCCTCGGTTACGAAGTAGCGAGAAAGGGATATAGTAACGGGACCGTCCGTATGTATGTATGTATGTGTGTCCTTCCGTCCGTAACAAACCTTGTCATCACTCAACACTAACCATTTCTTGACAGATCTTAACCAAACTTGGTATAAAGTAAGTATATGGTAACATCTTGAAGCCTATTGATTTTCAAGGTCATAGGTCAAAGGTCAAGCCCAAAATAGCCCAAAATTTTGTTTTCATCAAGAAAACAACTATTTTTAAGGCAAAATAGTAGTTCCAATATATTGAGTCACAAGACAACTCAATGTGAAGATTGAAAGCCGAGGGGATGCATCCGCTTTGCGGGTGCCCTTGTTTTTTATTGTATCTCAACCAAACTTATACAGTAGTTAGATATCCATGAGAGCTCGGTTCCTTTCTTAAACCAGCCAGATCCGCCCATGCATGACTGGATTACGGCCCTTGAAATTGTTAAAATTGCTATGATAGACCTTGTTAACCCTTTCCCACTTGCAGACGCATTCCAACACATTTGCAGCAGACGGCTTTTTGAAAACATAGTAACAAAAGAAGAAATTGCACAAAACTTGCAATTTCTCCTTTTGCCACAATGTTTTCCACTTTTTGTCATAGGTTATCCATTCAAGTATGGAGATTTTCTATGTTTTGACAAAATATGTTCGAAGTAGTCTGCTGCAGAAATGTCGTATGGGGGAAAGGGTTAACATGATACAGTCTTTATTTTTGATTGTCACAATAAAGCCTTCAAGATCCATGCCAGTAGAGCATAGGCCCTCATGGGCCTCTTGTTGTTATTACCTCCCTTTTTTTCACGGCCACGCCTCATCCTAAAATAATGTGCAAAGAAGGTAAAAAAAACAAAATAATCCATAGTTTACATAAACTATGGTGGAAGACGCGTATTAAAAAAACTAAATGTATTACAAAAAATAACAATGAAATGTAATAAACTTATTCAACTTATTTTTTCAAAGATTAGAACATATTTCGCTCGCCGTCTTGTGAATGGGAGGAGTCACTCCAATTCACGCGTTGGCTCTTGAAATGAAATCTTATATCTTTACAAAATGAGCAATTTTGTTAAACATTTTGAAAGTCTGTTCTGCCTCTGGCCACCACATTTTTAGCTCGGCTTTGTGAAAAAAAACGAGAGCTATTGTCATGACCCTGGCGTCGGCGGCGGTGGCGTTGTCGTCCGGTTAAGGTTTTATGTTTAGCTCAGCTTTTTTTCCTATTTTATAACAAACTACTACTGCCAAGCGTCTGTGCCATATGCGGTGCTCTTGTTTATACATACATTTATTTAATTAATTTGAACAGTTATGGCAAATGGCTACCCAAGGAACAATAGTGCAAATTTATTTTAAAATTTAGCCAGTACTTTTTGATGAGAACATTTAAAAAAAATGATCAATACATTGCCATGGAAACAAGAGTTCTACATGAGATAAAGGACACAGAACGTTCACAATACCGCACCTTTAGCATGTTGTTAACATTTCAGATGATGTTATTTGAAACCAAAAGTGAATGACAGATTCAACACTTCTGAGCCTTTTACAGTATAAATTCAACGCAAACAGTATCTACTACAGCAAAGGTCTGGTTTGTTTTTCAAACAAGGCCATGGTGGCCCTTGATAGCTTACCTGAAGATAGCCAACCAAACAGTCAATCACAAAAACTCATTTCGCAATCAGGTAAGTTTATACTAGAATGTTTACAAGATAACCCTTCAATTTTGCCTACAAGACAAAGCTTTATAAAGGTAATTTGTAATGAGGCGAATATTTGAAGGAGGACAAGAACAGATTCATTCCTGTGAAGTAGTCAATTTATTTAGGAGGAGATAATTTTACCCCTTTTCTGATGCAGCCTGACAGCTATCTTTTTCAATCACTAAAACAAATTATGTACAGTTGCACTAAAGGAGATAAGTTTTCAAATTTTGTTTGTCCAAATTCACATAAGGAAAATGTCTACATCAGGCCTGTCTACATATTTATCTTGAAATAAGCAATGCAGTTTCATAAGTTATAAGTTAAAGAACAGGGTTTTTTCCCCAGTTTCTGATGCTTCATTGCTGCCTGTACATATTTTGCCAAATACTTATTTTGGTTTAATATTTTAAACATTCTAGAAAATTTCAATTGACTATTTTTATCAAATGTTAAAACTTTGCCCAGTGATCTTAATATGCCAAAATTGGTAATTTTGTGGCCACCATGTCACTAAAGTCAAACTTGCTAGACCTTAGCTGTAGTACTAAAAACTATTACCTGTGTTATGATATCTCTGAAAATGAATAAGATAAAATGGTCTTTATTTAATTTCCAGTTTGCATTTTTTTGTCCTTCGAAAATGTATGTTAGATAGTTTCTAGGTTAGAGAGAGGTTGGGTGTGTCACCTTCAACTTCATGATTGTTTAAACAAGCTTAGGACAATAAACCAAATCTTATATTCATAAGCTGGATATATCTTCGGCTAAAACCAGATAAATATAATGTTTTGGTGAAGTGGCTTACATTGAAGATAACAGAAATAAGAAATAAAGCAGAACAAGTATTACCCATGGTAACTTCTTTGGGTCTTCCCCATAATCATACCGGAGTTCTTCTCCAATGACAATAGCTTGTGTGGCAAAGAGGCACATGCGTGGGTAATTGTTTACCACCAGCAGCTTCATCTTACTGTTGCACATTGATGATCCATTCTCACTGTCATTTACCATGCCAGCAAGTCTTCCAGGCATTGTTTTTGATGCATCGATCCTGGGGGAAATAAGTTATACATTTATCTCAATATAAGTAAAGTATCGAGTTTCTGCACTAAATCTCTACAAAATGGAGTTCAAGTGTGAAGTAATTAATCACAATAACATCTGATATATCACGTAAATTAAGAAAAAAATCCATTCTAATACTTTATACTTAATGGGATACAACAGTGGAGGAAACTGTTCTGTCCTGATTCAACATTGCTTCTCTTGATAAAATCCTGTGTTGGCTGTTCCACAATTTGTTATAGAGAAAACATGTTTCAATAAACAATTTTGAAAGTACGATATCTCAGCGATATCTGAGCGGGGAATTTAAAGAACAGATTGAATTCTGAAGGGTGTCTTTAGTATTTTATTCCTTTTTTGCAAATTTTGATGAGGTAGATCGGGAGGAAAATCAATTATGAACCTGTCTCTACCTGAGAACAGGTTGTTTTAGACGTTTATCTGCATAAATTATTGCCCGAATCGAGCTAGGGGGTAAAACATCGTTGCACTCCTTGTCATTATTATTACACTATATGGACATATAAAGGGGCTATTTATAGTAATACGTGTGGGATTGCCCAAATCATTTTATAATAGCTAATGGACGATTAAGACATAATTTTCCGAGGTAATGTGTATTTTTCCGCATTTTTTGCTGTAATAGAAATTCTTACGCCTGTGGCATATGTTTCAACAGTTTCAAGTTGTATGCTATCAACAAAGGAATTAAAGATGCTGAACAGAAACACTGTGCAGGTGTTGCAGAGAAAGATATTTTCTTCACCCTTAATGTCCAACACCCAGGGGAAGACGAAATGGTGAAAGGTATTTTGGACAATAGTTTTAATCTATTAAGTAAATTTATGTGATATATGAATGGACTCAGTTTAGAGGCATGACCTAGGTGGAAAATGAAACACTGAACAGTTTGTAACTAGACTAAATCAAAATGCCTGAGGGCCACCAAAGGATCATTCCAATGATTTCTAGTTGAAATTGGTCCAGTTGTTTAGGTGGGGATAACATTTAAAGTGAAAACGTAACGACAACAACGGACGACAGATATTCAATTCGGCACAGGTGATATAGAATCTTGTTAATTAGAGTGATGAAACGAGCATGTGTCACCAGCTTGAACTATGGAAAGGGGGAAATAACAGAAACACAGAGTTATGTTTCTTGTGTTCTGCACTTGACCTGTCTATCTTCTGTGTTAGAAGATGATCAATTGCTATTGTCAACAAAGTTGAAAGTGTGAAAAACAACTAAAAAAGAGTGTCAAGCTGCAGCACGCAGCAGCACGCAGCAGCAGTCATCTCAAAAACAAATTTGACCTCAAATATAGTTTAAAGCATAATTGTAATCAGCTTTAATATAACAAAACTTGCCAAGTTTAAATTCTATTAAATGAAAAATATTCAGCAGTAATCTTCGTGTTTTTTGGCACATCCTATATATATAAACATGTTTGCAGATTACAAATAAGAAAAATAATGTTCACATACCACTGAAATTTACCGTTGTACTTAAAACCGAACAAAAAGCAGTTTCCCTTCGATTCTCTTTTGTTTGCCTTGACTTCATTTATTCTTTCGCCTGTGTATTCTAAGAGAAAATCTCCCTTTTGAAACTCTTTGGTTGCACGAACACCAAATCCTATAAAAAGGAACAAAAAACATTAGAGGACCATGATAGTACATCAATTGCTCACCTGTTTATTTAATAGAAAATTTTCAATGCTTTGACAGCACGCAAGCCTTTTTCACCCCTTATAAATTACTGAGATATGGGAGCAAATTATTAATTAGAATTACTTCACAATGTGACGGTTTGGAAGGGTTGAATAAAGTTTCAACGCAATGCTCTTAATGTAATTGCACGCCAAACTTTGACCAGAATTTCTTCTCAGTGAAAGAGAGCATAATTTGCATTGTAGTATAGTTATATATCTTCCTTGATTGCGACATAGGTGTATTTGTTGGGAGGAGTTTTATAAAGTTTCAATACAATTATTAGTTACTGAGATATTGAAACCTTATGTAGTTGCAAGCAATTCAACCTATAATTTAAGATTTTTAAGTTTTCACTTCCTTCACATGAAAATATCAAGCCCAGTCCCATGATGATTTCATGATTGTTTACAGATATAAAAAATTTGGTAAAGAGTCTGGACAATCTGTATAACATGATTTTTAACTTGGCCTGTACTTAAGGACAAGACAATTTGGTATGTTTCCCATTTTCTGATGCTGCAGCAACCAAAGTTATCTGAATCTCCATGGAATTTAATTCTTTGGACTAATTTGATAGAGGACAACCTAAGGAACATTCTTGTAAAATTGTTTTTAATTTGGTCCATAGGTTATTTAAAGGGGTTTAGTTTAATTGTTTTTAGAAATTATGAATAGACTGACACAGGACTGCAAGTGATCACTAGCTCAGGTGAGCTAAGATATAACAAAAATCAAGGAATTTATAATGTGGAACCAGTTTCTCCAATTCATCATGATGCTACTAATACAATTTTCCTAATTACTTACAATGCTCGATTACTTTTTACAGACTAAATCATTATATTATAAACTATTTTAAGCCATACATGTTTTGTCAAATAGGAACTGAGAAATGGCCTAAGAAAAGAACTTGTTGTAAATTTAACATTAATTTGGTTTAAAAATAACACAGTGAGTTACTAAATCCTTTCCCTCATACAACAATACTGCAGCAGACGACTATGAACATATTTTGACAAATCATAGAATATCTCTATAAATGTATGGATAACCTATGACTAAAAGTGGAAAACGGCAAAAGGAGAAATTGCACGTTTTGTGCAATTTCTTCTTTTGTCACTACTTTTTCAAAAAGCCATCTACTGCAGAGGCATCAGAAAGATAAAATGATATAGAATAATTAAGACTATTTTGGAATCACTAGTTCTGAACATATTAATAATTCTAAATAATGAACCAGTAACTAGAATAGAACAATTTTTTAGAGGGTCACCCTAAAAACTTTTTTATCAAATTCTATTGGCATCCTACAAGAGGATTTAGAGAATTTTATTATACTTACCGATAAGTTTAGACAGGAAGAACTTCTCTAACCCATCTTGGTCTAGCCCAGCAGCAGACCAAAATATTGCCCAATCAGTTGGAGACCTTCTTGGCTGAAAAAAGAAATTGCAGAAATGTTGCTAGGATTTTTTTCAGTTGTTGGAGTCCCCAGTCTACCGCCCTGGCAGTATCTCTGATAATGTTTTATTTATTGATAACTAATTTGAAGAATGCAAAGAATAAATCCAGGAATGAGAAAAGCAGGTAACAGAAAATAACCTATGGTGAAGCTCAGTTTAAAAGTTCATAATCATACACTTAATTATAATTTTTATCTTTTATTTTTATTAGCTCACCTGAGCTATTGGGATCACATTTTGTCCGGCGTCCGTGCGTCGTCAACATTTACCCTTGTTAACACTCTACAGGCTACATTTTGCATCTCCTTCTAAACTCTTTTGTTGATTGCAATCCACCTTTATAAGAATGTTTCTTAATCATAAATGCTTATCTCTTTGTAATGGAGATGCATTTTTAGCTCGGCTTTTTGAAAACAACTTTGTCAGAATGTTTGTCTTAGTAATATCTAGGTCAAGTTCGAAACTGGGTCATGTCTGGTCAAAAACTAGGTCACTAGGATAAATTTATGGAAAATCTTGTTAACACTCTGGAAGCTATACTTTGGATTGAGCATGTTGAAACTTTGTCAGAATGTTTGTCTTAGTGATATCTAGGTCAAGTTCGAAACTGGGTCATATCCGGTTAAAAGCAAGGTCACTAGGTCAAATTTAAGGAAATTCTTGTTAACACTCTGGAAGCCACATTTTTGGCTGTAGCATGTTGAAACTTTGTCAGAATGTTTGTCTTAGGGATATATAGGCCAAGTTTGAAACTGGGTCATGTCCAGTCAAAAACTAGGTCACTATGTCAAATTAAAGAAAAATCTTGTTTACACTCTTTAAGTCACATTTTTGGCTTGAGCATGTTGAAACTTTGTTAGAATGTTTGTCTTAGTGATATCTAGGCCATGTTTGAAACTGGGTCACGTTCGGTCAAAAACTAGGTCACCAGGTCAAATTTAAGGCATAATTTGTTGACATTTAGGTGAGCGATCCAGGGCCATCATGGCCCTTTTGTTTTTAAACACTGGCCTGATTTGAAAATAATTTGGCCCAATTGTTCTTTTTGTGATCCTCTTCAAATATTGATCAAATTATTTCAATCATTGAAAAACATGGCTTATTCTACTTGTAATTGCATTTGAAAAGCTTCATATACTCATGTTTTACACAGGAATTAGAATATTACTGTGTTTTAAGATAACAATTCAATGTTAAGAAAACATCATTTGTTATGTTTTTTAAATTACAATTAAATTATTTCAGAGATGTAAACAATTATTTATAAGGAATTCCTTTTTTTTTGGTAAAGAACAGGAGGCATTTTCAATTTGTGACTTTCTTTGAGAAAAATCTTGATTTTAAATTAAATGTGTTTAGCTACAATTTGAGACCTTATAGTTTTAACTGGTAAAACACCTGGTCTAGCCAGGAGTTCTGAGTTCAAATCTCAGTGGGGACAAAATGACACTGTAGCTAAATACATAACATTTAATCAATCTGAGCACAGATTTTGTGATAATCCTCAATCCATCATACAATCTCCAGCAGCAACTATTGCATTAATTTTGCTCATGTGACCATCCATACAGTTATTCAAGTCATAGAATTTTTTTTAATTAAAAAAAACATGTTGCCAGGCAGAATCAGAGTTTGGGGGTAATTTGTTACAAAGAAAAATCCACATTATGTTGACCTTTCCAGAGTGGTTTAAAATCAATGCTGCCTGTCGGTATCAGAAAGGGAGTAAAATAACAATTTTCCTCTGAACTCTTTCCCTCATAAAGACGCGACCCGGCCGGGTAGCTCAATTGGTAGCGTATCTGACTCGTGATCTGGAGGTCACGGGTTCAATACCCGGTTGCGGCGCATTCTTTCTGGCGATTTCTCCATTGCCTCTCACCTCTGATCTATGTGAGAAAGTTGTCAGTAGCTTCGAAAGAATGTTGTGGGTAAGCCAGGAAAACATGGGTAGGTGCACTGACCGCCGTGATATGACCATCGCTGTTGAAAGCAGCGTTAAACTCCAAACAAACAAATCATATAGACGCTTTCTGTCGCCTCTACAGCAGACAGCTTTTTGAAAACATAGTGACAAAAGAAGAAATTGCACAAAACGTGCAATTTCTCCTTTTGCCACATTGCTTTCCACTTTTAGTTAAGATATCCATTTAATTATAGAGATTTTCTATGTTTTGACAAAATACGTTCTAAGTCGTCTGCTGCAGAATTGTCGTATGAGGTAAAGGGTTAAACCGCTTGTCATATGTAAAGATAGTTTGGCAAAACCTTCTTTGATTAATCTTCTACATAATTTTTTCAAGGGATATTGATTAGTTCAAAGCAATGCTGAAATGCAGCATCAGAAAAATACTAAAATTACAAATCTAAATGTTTTTCCTCTGCAACTGCTTGTCTGATTTCAATATCAGTTAAATTTTTATTTCTCAAAATGTTGCTGCATTTATTCTAAGATATAATATAAACATAATTTATATGTAAATTAGTGCATTTACTATGGATATTCCCTCAAACTTCATGGTCATTGTACAGTCTATACTCTTTTAAGCTTCAATATTCACTAATAAAAGTAGTCCTTGACATTCGGGAAGTTGTCTCAGCTTGAACTTGAACCCATGGATTGACAACTCTATCCATTATCAATTGAGCAAATAGTAAATGTGTAAGTGCACAACAGCTTATCAATATTTTGAGTAGGGGATTAAATCTGTTGCAACTGAATGCACTTCCCTAAACTTTCAGAGGCTTTGCCTTAAATCAAACTATTATAATCAATAAAATAGATGTAATACTCTATAGTATCAGTTAAGGTAGTAGGATCCTAATGAAAACCTCCACTTGAAACTCTTCAATTTTAATGCTTTAGCCTATGTGTTAAGCACATGCCTACAAATCTTTTGAGGATTTCAAGGTAGTGGTTCGAATCCATGCAGAAGCACAAATATTTTTTTTTTCTTTCTTTTTTATTTTTTTTCAATAGCTTACATTTTTTACAAAAGTTTATATTGTATTTTCATTAAAAAGTAATTAAATACATTTCTACACATAAATATTTGCTTTTTAGTCCCCTACCGGCGTGCCGAAGGGGACTCTTAGGTTTGCACTCCGTCCGTCAGTCCGTCAGTCCGTCAGTCAGTCCATCTGTCAGTCAGTCAGTCCGGCAAATCAGTTTTCCGCACTTTTTTATAAACGGGACGTATTATGGGATCACCCATGGCGTCCGGGCGGGCGGGCGGGCGTCCGGGCGGGCGGAATCCAGTTCTTTGTCCGGAGCATATCTCCGATATATACTACCTAGATCTATGAAATTCCATATGTGGATACATCTCATCAATGCGGAGTGCAGTGCATATGAACCATAACTCTTGCTTCCCTAATTTTTGAGTTATTTCCCTTTCTTTATTTTCATACGTGATTTTTGTCCGGAGCATATCTCCAAAACTGTACTAGCTATGGTTATGAAATTTCACACATGGATGCATCTCATCAAGGGGGAGTGCAGTGGACATGAACCATAACTCTTGCTTGCCTAATTTTTGAGTTATTTCCCTTTCTTTATTTTCATACTTCATTTTTGTCCGGAGCATATCTCCATAACTATACTAGCTATGGCTATGAAATTTTACACATGAATACATCGTATCAAGGGGGAGTGCAGTGGACATGAACCATAACTCTTGCTTGCCTAATTTTTGAGTTATTTCCCTTTCTTTATTTTCATACTTGATTTTTGTCCGGAGCATATCTCCATAACTATACTAGCTATGGCTATGAAATTTCACACATGAATACATCGTATCAAGGGGGAGTGCAGTGCACATGAACCATAACTTTTGCTTGTTTTGTGTTGGACATGCTTCTGACCCAACAACTTCGGGCTGTTTTCCACCCTTCCCACTCATTATCTCTCACATCTGGCTCACGGTCAAACACCCTACGGGCGTATTTTGCACCGTTTGCGATGCTCTTGTTTCTACATGCTTTGAGGTATTGAGCTGAAATTTTGTATATGCCTTTGTAATCATGTGTCACAGATCAAGTTCGCGTTTCCTGGGATTTCGTCAATTTTTTAATGAGTTATGCCCCTTTTTGGACTTAGTGCAAACCGGTAGGGGACTATGGTATTGCTTGCAATCCAGTTACTTGTTTGAAGATGATTTTGTTATTTGTTGTGTCTTTATCACTATATTTCTGTAACTGGTGGTCAGAATTTCCTTATATTGCACATACAATCCTGTAGATTTGTATATAGATTTTAAAAATACTAGGATATAGAGGATCTGCAGACTAGTGCATTAGGCTCCCACTACCTTCATAGACAGAATCTGTTACATATATGATACTTATATAACAAAATATGTACTTTGTAAATTGAAAATAATACCTGTATAACCAGCCACCTAAAAATTTACAATGTTTATTTAGAAAATTTACTTAGTGTTGAATGCAGTGACAAACATTATTGTCTTCATATAAATAAATAAATATTTAATTAATTAACACTTGCCCTCATACAACAATTCTGCAGCAGATGACTTTGAACATATTTTGTCAAAAACTGGAAAATCTCCGTAAATTAATGGACAAGAGGCCCATGAGGGCATAAACATCATGCTTTATTGGCATGAATCTTGAAGGCGTAATTGTGTTCACAAGCTGTATACAAATTTTGACAATTTTGAGAATACAAAAAAAGATAAAAACTGTATTGTGTTAACAAGTTCTATTTAGCAGTTTTGACAATTTCAAGGCCATTATCCAGTCATGCATGGGCAGATATGGCTGTTTTAAGAAAGGAACCAAGCTCTCATGAATATCTAACTACTGTATAAGTTTGTTTAAGATACAATAAAAAATAAAGACTATTGTTGTAACAAGCTCTATTATAGCAATTTTGACAATTTCAAAGGCCATATAATCCAGTCATGCAAGGGTGGATCTGGCTGGTTTAAGAAAGGAACCGAGCTTTCATGGATATCTAACTACTGTATAAGTTTGATTGAGATACAACCAAAAATAAAGACTGTATTGTGTTAACAAGCTCTATTATAGCAATTTTGACAGTTTCAAGAGCCATAATCCAGTCATGCAAGGGTGGATCTGGCTGGTTTAAGAAAGAAACTGAGCTCTCATGGATATCTAACTACTGTATAATTTTGATTGAGATACAATTAAAAATAAAGACTTGTTAACAAGAAATTGTTTACGGACGGACACACGCGCACAGACGACTGACAAAATCCAACAAATCACCATGACATAAGCCCTTTTGGCCAGTAGAGCTAAAAATGGAAAACATTGTGGCAAAAGAAGAAATTGCATGTTTATGTTTTCAAAAAGCTGTCTGCTGCAAAGGCGTAAGAAGGCGTCTATATGAGGGTAAGGGGTAGTGTAAATGATAAGAAGACAGTAAACACAATTATTTGTAAACCAAAGACATGTATTACGTCTTAGTAAACAAAACGGCGCTGCCACAACTGAAAGTAGCTCTTAGAACCACAAAGGTCCGTCAATATTAGGTAAAAACCAAAAACAATAGTTTTACTATAAATAGCCTCTTTCACCAAGCAAATTATTTTTTAAAAGATGACAGAATGCTATTATTAGAAACACGTTTTTTCACAAATATAAAAAGTTAAGGCCGCCCTAAAATCACTCGACTGTAACATAGCCCCACCCACTTTCTCAATATTTCTAAAAAACGCACAAAAAAGGTATTTTTTCATTTATGACGATTCAATTAAATGTGTAAAGTACAATATTAAACACATCAATGGGTATGGAACCAAAATCTTCCTTTTCTTTTCAATTCTTTGAGATTTGAGGCTTGACAGAATAGCGCTCAAATGTAAATATTTCGGTTGCACACACCCCCTGACCTACTTTTTAACGTATGAGTCATTTACGGAATGTCAACAAAAATCAAACGATCTTTTCCAGATTTTTGTCTACACTCTCTTTTTTTAGAATACGAATAATGGTTAAAATAGTGTGTTATACTTACTGCTTTCTTCCCCCGCGATAGCAAAGGAACGGACATTTTTACTTTTGAATCTTCCCGCGTCAACTGTGCGCGCGCGGGATGGTCTAAAAAGCGGACACAGAGGGGTAAAATGACGTCACGCGCACATGCTAATACTATCATAACAAAGCTGGTTGGCAATATCAGAACATTGGTGGGTGGGGTGATGCATATATGAAAGATTGTTTTATGATGTCAAATATCAGCAACTGGAGGAAAAATTAGTTTAGAAACTTGACCATTCCCTTTTCTGTACGTAAACTTTAATTACATTTGATATTTTTAGGTTGTAATGACCCTGATTTTGCACCTTCCATGAAAGTGGGCTTGAACAACTTAGTGTCGTCAACACCAGACGTTAAGTTATGTAGGTATACTAGAGCACGGGGCGCAGTTCAAAGCGTTTGTTGTTAGAAAGTGGTGAGAATGAATGCATATGGCAGCTTCAATTCTGGTAGACCTTTCATCATTATGCAACACCAGTATGATGAAGGATCTTCCCCTCCAAAATCCAATACAGATGTTTCATCATTTTGAGTCTCCCACATGAAATAAAACTTCTGCAAACATTAACTTTGAAATCAGTTGGGTCAAAGTATAGACTGTGACAGTCTATAAATAAATACTGAATTCAAGAATTGAAACTTTGTTTTTGGCAACACGGGAAAGCTGATATTGTTTATTGACCCTTTTCCTTATATGACAATTCACCAGAAGATGACTTTGAATTTATTTTGTCATAAAACGGAATGTGTCCATCCGGATCTGTCTACATGGACAGCGCAGGCTGATCTGATCGATACATTTCGCAGATCTATGCCATTATGTTGGTTTTCCTTCGGGAAGGCTCAAGTTTAAACATTGTGGCTAAAGGAGAAATTTCTCGCCTTGGGCATTTTCTTATTTGGTCACTTTGTTAGATCACCTGAGCCTGCTATTCTGATCACTTTTTGTCCGTTGTCCGGCTTTTAACTTTTATCTTTAAACATCATCTCCTCCCAAACTCCAATAACAATTTCCATGAAACATCACAGTAATGTTCCTTTGGTTGTCATCTTTCAAAGTTGTTCAAAGATTTTTATTTCATCGAAAACTTTGGTTGCTGCGGCATCCGAAAGAGGGCAAAATGCCCAAACTTTGAAATATTTGCAGTTAATATTTGTTACTAATTTGTCGTGAGTACGAATCCCGGCTTGGCCAACATTATTTCCAACATTTGACAAAAGTCAATGTGACATGTGTCAAAAATGTCTTTCACCAATGGGCTTTTTCTGTGTGGAAAAGCAGCCAGTTGCTTGGAAAGAATGTTGTGTGTTGTAATGGTGTGAGAAAACCAGGAAACACATGAGTAGGTGAACTTGCCGCCGTGATATGACTGAGAATTGTTAAAAACAGCGTTAAACCCCAATCAATCAATCAATTGTTACTAATTTACTATCATGCAGCTGATCGATTTAGGGCCATCTTGGTCCTCTTGTTTTCAAAAATCTGTCTGCTACTGAGGAAAAGGGTTAATTATATAAGAATGTCTCCTGCAAAAGGGTCATAGGATCTGTGAGTCGAATGACATTCAAAACAATGTTGCAAAAGGAGTAATTTCAGAAATTTCTCTTTTTGCCACAATGTTTTCATCATTCTCTATTTATAAGAATATTTTTCATTTCAGAGAGATGTAAGGAACTTGAAGGCGAGCTGAAAGTGTGCAAAGAGACTTTGGCTCAAGTTCGTGATGAACAGCACTGTCTGATGGAGGAGCTGAAGTGCCTACAAGAAGAAAATCTGTCCCTAAAAACTGAACTGGAAAGCAATCGGTTTGGTGTGCAGTTTCTCCAGTTTGGAAGTAGTGACAAGAAAACGCAGTTTTTACACTGGATTTCCAAATTTTGCTACATTTATGTGGATTGTAACATTTTTACAAACTTCACTGCCAGTATTCTCATCAATCTCGTGTGAAAATATAGTGTTCTTGACTGATGAAACTAAGAATAAATTCGCATAACTATGATCTTGCATTTAGATTTTAAATTTCTCAAACTACATTGTCTGATGTTTTAATTAAAAAGATCTTTGCCTGTTATTGCTGAGAAGTTGAATGTTTAGCTCACCTGAGCTTTGCTCATGGTGAGTTATTGTGATCGCCTTTTGTCCGGCGTCTGTCACATCTCTCCACAGTAGCCAGTGGGTCAACTCGGCTGAATCTTCACCTCAATGGCCTCACCAGAATTCCTTCAAATTTTTCGGATCCATAGATAATTCTGGTTTCCATGGCAACAAAATTGAAAAAACTTCAACTGGTTGGCAGATTTTCAAATTATTTTGTAGAAATTTTCCTTGGGTGACCGACCCTCTATCAGATTCCTTGAAGCCATGTTGATTGGTTGAAAAACATGGCCGCCAGGGGGTAGGGCTATTTTGCAATATATGGCTATAGCGAAAACTTAAAAAATCTTCTCCTCTGAAAGTGTCTGGCCTATTTTCAAAAGATTTACTAGAAATGTTCCTAGGGTGACCCTCTATCAGATTTCTTCAAGCCAAGCCAAGGTAGGAAACAACCAGGGGTTGGAGGTTTTTTTGCTAAAGTGAAAAAAAAAATCAAGTAAGCCGGCCCTCTTGTTAGATCACCTTGAGCCAAAGGCTCAAGGTAAGCAATTCTGATCACTCTGTGTCCGTCGTCGTTAACTTTTAGCTTTAAACATCATCTCCCAAACTACATAAACAATTTCCATGAAACATCACAGGAATGTTCCTCTGGTTGGCCTCTTTTCAAATTTGTTCAAAACATTTAATTCCATTGAGAACTTTTCTTGCTACGGCATCAGAAAGGGGGCAAAACATCCAATCTTTGAAAATCTTCTTCTCTGAATCTGCTTGTCAGATTCCACTATCACTTGGTAGAAAAGTTCCTTAGGTGACCCTCTACAAAAAATGTTCAAGCCATACTGATTGGTTAAAAAACATGGCAGTGAGGTGGCATCAAAAAAGAGGCAAAATTTGGAAATTTCTTCTTTTGAATATTATCTTCTAAACCATGCGACCAATTTCCACCAAACTTCACAGGAATGTTCAATTGGTGGGCCTCTTAAAAAAAATGTTCAAAGATATTAATTCCATTGAGAACTTTGGTTACTTCTCGAAAGCTGTTTGTCATAGTTCAATGTAACTTGGTAGAAATGTTCCTTGGGTGACCCTCTACAAAGAGTGTCCAATGCATACAGATTGATTGAAAAACATGGCATTCAGGAGGCATAAAAAAGGGACAAAATTACAACAAAGTTGTAATTTAATTGTTTGAAAATCTTTGTCTGATATCAAAAAAACTTCAGTAGGAATGACATACTTCTGTGATCCTGCACTTAATTTGTTCAACCTGTTGAGATTGGTTACAAAATCATAGCAACCATGCGTCATCACAAAAGGGGTAAATTGAACCTTTACCTACAAATGACAACTCCTACCATTCCACTCTACCATTTCAAGGTAACTTTACAGGAATTTTCCTTTGATGATCCTCTTTGATGACCTTTACTGATAAGCTATTTCTTTCACAATGCACACTCCTTGCAGTTTCATATGTACTCATTTTCAAATTTTCACAGATATTTGCAGTTAAATATTTGTTGCTAATTTACTATCACTCAGGTGATCGATTTAGGGCCATCTTGGCCCTCTTGTTTAATTTACTGGCCAGTGAAAGAAGATGTTTTACGTACTTTACCTAAAGTTTTTAAACCAAAATATAACAAGAGCTCCGCGTACGGCACAGACGCTCGGCAGTAGTAGTTTGTTATAAAATAGCAAAAAAGCTGAGCTAAACATAAAACCTTAACCGGACGACAACGCCGACGCCAGGGTCATGACAATAGCTCTCGTTTTTTTCAAAAAGCTGAGCTAAAAATGCAAGAACAATTATTGATTGTACAGAACTGTTCATTGAGCATCCTGGAAATTTAATTGCACAAGTGTCAACCTGGTCAAATTACAAAAACCATAATCCTCAAGTATCTTGTGGCCATAACTCCTGTAGGAGCAATATCATTTATATATCACATGCATATGGTGGAAGGACATCTGATAAGGGACTGACTCAGCGCTGTGGATTTTTAAATTTAATTGAAAATGGTGATCTTGTGCTAGCTGATAGGGTTTTTAGCTCTACTGGCTCTACTGGCCAAAGGCCAGAAGGGCTTATGTCGTGGCGATTCGTCCGGTGTGCGTGCGTCCGTGCGTCTGTAAACAATTTCTTGTTAACACGATACAGTCTTTATTTTTTATTGTATCTCAATCAAACTTATACAGTAGTTAGGTATCCATGAGAGCTCGGTTCCTTTCTTAAACCAGCCAGATCCGCCCATGCATGACTGGATTACGGCCCTTGAAATTGTCAAAATTGCTATAATAGACCTTGTTAACACGAGTCTTTATTTTTAGCTCTACTGGCCAAAGGCCAGAAGGGCTTATGTCGTGGCGATTTGTCCGTCGTCCGTGCGTGCGTGCGTGCATGCGTCCGTCCGTAAACAATTTCTTGTTAACACGATACAGTCTTCATTTTTGATTGTATCTCAACCAAACTTATACAGTAGTTAGATATTCATGAGAACTCGGTTCCTTTCGAAAACCAGCCAGTTCCGCCCATGCATGACTGGATTATGGCCCTTGAAATGGTCAAAATTGCTATAAAAGAGCTTGTTAACACAATACAGTCTTCACTTTTGATTGTATCTCAACCAAACTTATACAGTAGTTAGATATCCATGAGAGCTCGGTTCCTTTCGAAAACCAGCCAGATCCGCCCATGCATGACTGGATTATGCCCCTTGAAATGGTCAAAATTGCTATAAAAGAGCTTGTTAACAAGATACAGTCTTCACTTTTGATTGTATCTCAACCAAACTTATACAGTAGTAAGATATCCATGAGAGCTCAGTTCCTTTCGTAAACCAGTCAGATCCGCCCATGCAAGACTGGATTATGGCCCTTGAAATTGTCCAAATTGCTATAATTGAGCATGTGAACACAATACAGGCTCCATTTACTATCTGATCTTCACCAAACGTAGATAGTAGTTAAATATTGATGAGAGCTTAGTTCCTTTTGAAAACCAGCCAGATTTGCCCATGCAAGACTGGATTATGGCCCATGAAATTGTAAAAATTGCTATAATACAGCTTGTGAGCACAAAAGAGCCTCCATTTACTATCCGATCTTCACCATACATACATGCTCTGGATTGAAAATGACCAAAGAACCATACCAGTAGAGCATAGGCCCTCATGGGCCTTTTGTTTATTGTATCTCAACCAAACTTATACAGTAGTTAGATATCCATGAGAGCTCGGTTCCTTTATTAAACCAGCCAGATCCGCCCATGCATGACTGGATTACGGCCCTTGAAATTGTCAAAATTGCTATTTACAGACCTTGTTAACACGATAGTCTTTATTTTTGATTGTATCTCAACCAAACTTTTACAGTAGTTAGATATCCATGAGAGCTCTGTTCCTTTCTTAAACCAGCCAGATCCGCCCATGCATGACTGGATTATGGCCCTTGAAATTGTCAAAATTGCTATAATAGACCTTGTTAACACGATACAGTCTTTATTTTTTATTGTATCTCAACCAAACTTATACAGTAGTTAGATATCAATGAGAGCTCGGTTCCTTTCTTAAACCAGCCAGATCTGCCCATGCATGACATGATACAGTCTATATTTTTGATTGTCACAATAAAGCCTTCAAGATCCATGCCAGTAGAGCATAGGCACTCATGGGCCTCTTGTTTTAATAGGTGAGGAAATTACCTCAAGGAATTGTTTTCTTTCAATTCCTGCATTTATAAAGGGACAGTCACAATTAACGCACCAACAAGTTGAAACAACCTAGTCGACACATAGCAAATGTACGCATTCATGTTGAAAGAGCAATTGGACCTTTGAAGACATTTAAAATCATCAGCCAACATGCCGCTGAGCATGGTACCTCAATGTGATTATATATATCCTAACACTTTTTTCAGCTGTGCTGCGCTTCAAATTAAAAATCTGTTTTTTTTTGTGATGAGACTAACATGACCTTCTTATGGTGATTATGGTGCCATGTCTTCTTATAACATTATTTTGACCAAGTTTATATAAATAAATTAAAAAAATCTTATATGAATGTGTTTTTTTATTATCACAAATCAAAACATGTATTTCAAAAGCAGAAAAAAACCTCGATTAATGATCGATTTGTTGAAAACCCATTACTTTACATGGCTGTTCATAGGTCATCAACTTTTCAGTCATCATACTAACAAATTTCACTAATCTAGAAAACTGAAGGAATTATATTGATAAAGAGACCAAAATATTGCAAGAGGGAAATTCACCATTATTAATTGTAATGTTTTCAAAAGTCATCTGCAACAGGAGGTGTCAAATGTCTTCCATGTGAACTAATGGGTTAACCCTTTCACGTTTTACATCAATTCAGCAGCAGATGACTCTGAAAATATTTTGTTAACAAGAGGCCCATGAGGGCAGCTATGCTCTACTGGCATGGTTCTTGAAGGAGTTATTGTGACAATCAAAAATAAAGACTATCATGTTAACAAGGTCTTTTATAGCAATTTTGACAATTTCAAGGTCCGTAATCCAGTCATGCTTGGGGGGGGGGGGGGGTGGGGGGAGGTCTAGCTGGTTTAAGAAAGGAACCGAGCTCTCATGGATATCTAACTACTGTACAAGTTTGGTTGAGATACAATAAAAAATAAAGACTGTATCGTGTTAACAAGGTCTATTATAGCAATTTTGACAATTTCAAGGGTTTTAATCCAGTCATGCTTGGGTGGGTCTAGCTGGTTTAAGAAAGGAACCAAGCTCTCATGGATATCTAACTACTGTATAAGTTTGGTTGAGATACAATAAACAAGAGGCCCATGAGGGCCTATGCTCTACTGGCATGGATCTTGAAGGCGTTATTGTGACAATCAAAAATAAAGACTGTATCGTGTTAACAAGGTCTATTATAGCAATTTTGACAATTTCAAGGGCCATAATACAGTCATGCATGGGCGGAACCGGCTGGTTTAAGAAAGGAACCGAGCTCTCATGGATATCTAACTACTGTATAAGTTTGGTTGAGATACAATAAACAAGCTCAAATGCTGACTACGCACGACGCACGGACGCCGGACGCCGGACAAAATGTGATCCCAATAGCTCACCTTGCACTTCGTGCATAGGTGAGCTAAAAATAAAGACTTTTGTGTTAACAAGGTCTATTATAGCAATTTTGACAATTTCAAGGGCCATAATCCAGTCATGCTTGGGCGGATCTGGCTGGTTTAAGAAAGGAACCGAGCTCTCATGGATATCTAACTACTGTATAAGTTTGATTGAGATACAATCAAAAATAAAGACTGTATCGTGTTAACAAGAAATTGTTTACAGACGCACGCACGGATGCACGGACAACAGACGAATTGCCACGACATAAGCCCTTCCTTTGGCCAGTAGAGCTAAAAATAAAGCCTATCGTGTTAACAATGTCTATTATAGCAATTTTTACAATTTCAAGGGCCATAATCAAGTCATGCATGGGCGGATCTGGCTGGTGTAAGAAAGGAACCGAGCTCTCATGGATATCTAACTACTGTATAAGTTTGGTTGAGAAACAATAAAAAAAAAAGACTCGTGTTAACAAGGTCTATTATAGCAATTTTGACAATTTCAAGGGCCATAATCCAGTCATGCATGGGCGGATCTGGCTGGTTTAAGAAAGGAACTGAGCTCTCATGGATATCTAACTACTGTATAAGTTTGATTGAGATACAATCAAAAATAAAGACTGTATCGAGTTAACAAGAAATGGTTTACAGACGCACGGACAACGGATGAATCGCCACGACATAAGCCCTTCTGGCCAGTATAGCTAAAAATTAGAAAATCTCTATAATAGGAAAGATAACCTATAACTAAAAGTGGTAAGCATTGTGGCAAAAGGAAAAATTGCACGTTTTGGGCGATTTCTTCTTTTTTTGCTATGTTTTCAAAAAGCCTTCTGTTGCCGAGGCGTCAAAAAGCGTCTATGTGAAAGAAAGTGTTAACTCCTTCCCACATACAATAATTCTGAAACGGACAACTTTGAAAACATGAAAAAAATTCATAAATCAACTAAAATTGATATGGCTTTCATCAAACAAAACTGCAGCCGACAAATTTGAAAAAAAAACCATGAATAATCTCAATAAATAAAAACCCTTTTCCTACATATGACAAATTTGCAGCAGATATCTCCACAATAATATAACAAGAGTGCCAGTGCTGCCACAAAATATAAAGATCAAGATTGGTCCTTTTAATTATTGCATTTAACATGTCTGTATACATAAGCTCAACATGAAGTCTGTGAGACCAGTTAGCTTAGCTAGAAGAGACATGGACCTGAGATCATGGTTGCCTGGGTAGTAGGTTCGATCACTGCAGGGGCAGCCGGTTGTTTCCTTGAGCAAAACAGTTTATCCACACTTGTTCAGAGTTGAAAGTCTTACTCAGCTTACCAGCCTAGCTGACTTTAGTAGGTCAAATGGCAGTGTCAATATGCATCCTTTTTTCCTTCTGAGCATAACTCTTGCAAAAATCACTCTACCGGATGATCTGCGCTTTATGCACTTTTACCTGTTTGGAAACTTGAGTTGCATCCTCAAGTGAATATGCTATAGAAACCAAGTTTCGAAAGGCATAACTATTGCAAAAATTGCTGAACCGGAAAATCCCTGCTTCATGCACATCTACCCATTATAGTAATGATATTGACCAAGTTTTGAAAAGTTTCAGTCAGAAACGTAGGAAAAGTTGCGTTCACAAGACGCAATATCAATCAGCTACAGACTAAGTTACAAGGGACATAAAGCTTGCAAAAACCAATGAACCGAAAAGTCGCTGCTTCATGCACATCTACCCATTATAGTCATGACATTGACCAAGCTTTGAAAAGATTCGGTCAGAAACATAGGAGGAGTTGCGTTCACAAGGCTGCAATATCAATCAGCTACAGAGACTTAAGTTACAAAGGACATAAATCTTGCAAATATCAATGAACCGGAAAATCACAGCTTCATGCACATCTACACATTATAGTTATGACTTTGATCAAGATTTGTTGATCAAGATTTGAAAAGATATGGTCAAAAACATAGGAGGAGTTGCGTTCCCAAGAAAAGGACGGATGGACGGACAGACAGAGAAGTTGACGCAAATATACGACCGCCTCCGGCAGCGTATAAAAAATCCCCCTATATGAAGTCAGAACACATTCTTATTTAATGGGCTCTTTATAGAGTTTAAACACAATGTGTCAATAGGAGAAACTGCATGTTTTGAGCAATTACTTCTTTACTTCACTAAGTTTTCAAAAGTCATTTGCCGCAGAGGCGTCTGTATGTGGGAAAGGGTAAATCTTTAAATAGATTTAAAAACATTATGGGAAAAGGAGAAAATTCTCATGATAATTTCTCCTTATGCCACATTGTTTTCAAAAAGTGTCTGTAAATACAACCATTGAATCTTAAAAATGATATGATAAAAAAATCAAGTTGGAAATCTGACACATTTTGGCAATTTTTGTAAATAAATTCACAATGAGGTTAATAGTTTATACAACTGATATTAACACACTCATAGTGGAAGTATTTCGTAGGACAGTCCTCATTCCTGCATTCGATCATTCTGCCATACTTGGTCTCTTGGCAGAAACACCAAACATCCCCAACATTGTATGGTTCGTCATCTACAGAGTTAATCAAGGTTTCTGTATTTACTATTACACCATTTTCGAAGTTATGTGTTAGAAGTTCAGGCAGAACATTGCTCAAAAAGAAATCCTCACATTTGTCAACTAGGTTTGAACAAAACTCATCGTCATTTTTAACATCTACAATGATATTATCTTGTAGATAAACAAGTCGCACCTCTTTACATTGTAAACATACATTTGCATTTGCACCTGCATATAATGGCAGTGTGAAGGCTTCAGTTTCAATGTAGAATCTAGGCAAAAGTCTTTGTCCTTTATCTGCTGTATCTTTTTGTTTAAATTGGCACTTAATCTCCACTAATTGTTTTTCACAACAATTGCAGGTCACAATCCCATTGTCAACCAACCATGAGACCTACAGTTCTGAAATTTAAATGTTCATGATGACCTCATTTGAAATTCCCTACTTCACTGCTTTCTTCTCTGATTAATTGTAGCACTTGCTACCAGTGATAAGTCTGACGAGATTATCTGGCTGAGTCTTTTGTTTCCTTACCAGGATGTCATGGGCCCTCGAAGCAGTGATTCTTCCCTTCCTTTGTTCATACCATGTTGGGCACACTGACTGACCTTTAGTTGCCAGTTCTAAATCTTTTGCTTGTCTTTTTGTCACTTTAACATTTCTCTACACTTCTAAAATGTCATCTTGACTCAAGCATTCACTACTTTTTTCTCTAAATAGGTCTCTTAATGGTCGCACATGTGCTTGATATTCACCTGTCTCTGACACTGTATCTGTCTCTGACGCTGTATCTGTCTCTTCCATTCCTAGTCATGGAATGGTTGTGAAGAACACTGCACCTGGACATGCGGCTTTAGGACAAGAAGCTGTTCTTTGTCTGGCAACTTGTCTCTGCCAGACAGAATGGAAGATGAGACTTGTTTCTTTCTCTTTCCATTCATAAGTGTCTGGATGTCTGTAATGGTCTAAATTTTCAACTGAAAAATATATAACATTTCATTATCAACCAAATCGTAAAGAGAGATGTAACTTCTCTTTAAAAGGAAATAAATATGTAATTCTAAACATAAGGGCCAAATTGACTGCTCAGCTGAGATCACTGACTTGAATGTTCCTTTAAGCCCATTTCAACGATCTAAAGTTATACCACAGCATTTTCCCGGTCCATTTATCCTTACTGAGCCAGGGAGCTCTGGTTTAAGCAACAAGAGCTGTCAATTATTGTGTTGTGAGTTCGAACCCCAGCTTGACCATAATTCATCCTAACATGGTTGACGGACAAAATGTGATCACAAAAATCACTTAATTCAGATTGAACTACATTAAATCTCGGTTTTCATTCACTGAAATTAACCCTTTCGCACATATAGATGCATTTGATATTTTGCAAACATTGTGACAAAAGGAGAACATTTTCAAAACTGCTCCTTGTGCCGCTTTGTTTTGTACTGACAATCTTTAAATGAAACAAATGTTTATCAAAAAGGATACAATTGCAGCAGACATCAGACATTCAAACTTCTCATTCTTTATTAGTTTTATGTTTGCATATGATCAGTTAATAAATGGGGGGGGGGGGGGGGGGGGGGGGGGGGATTGTTGTCATTCAATTCTAAAATTTTAAAATATTCTATTTACGGAATGCTTGGTTCCATTTGCAGGCTTCACTAGTTGAGCATGTTGAAGAAATTCCAAGTCTTATGGCAATGTCCATCTTGAAAAGAAGTGCAGCTACATGACTGCATACCTCTCCTAGCCTGTAAATAAATATGAATTATTATAAAATGTTAGTTATTGCACTTAGGAAGTAAAAGCCAATGCATTTCAGTAACAAGAGGCCCAAAAGGGCCAGTATCGCTCCACAGCCACAACTCCCTAAAGCCCTGCCCCCTGGTGGCCATGTTTTTCAATTTAAAAATCAACATGGCTTGATGGAATCTGAAATAGGGTCACCCAAAGAAGATTTCTACAAAATCATTTGAAAATCGGTATGATACTTTCTTGGGAGAAGAAGTTTTCACTTTGGCCATTTAGTGCAATATAGTCCCACCCTCTGGCGTCCATGTTTTTCAACCAATCAACATGGCTTGAAGGAATCTGGTAGAGGGTCGGTCACCCAATGAACATTCCTACAAAATTATTTGAAAATCAGCTGAATAATTGTGGAGACAAAGATTTTTTAAGTTTTCACTATAGCCATATAAGGCAAAATAGCCCTGCCCCCTGGCAGCCATGTTTTTAGACCAATCAACATTTCTTGAGGGAATCTGGTAGAGGGTCACCCAAGGATCATTTCTACAAAATTGTTTGAAAGTCAGCCCGACACTTTTGGAGAAGAAGATTTTTTAAGTTTTCACTATAGCCATATAAGGGAAAATAGCCCTGCCCCCCTGGCGGCCATATTTTTTAACCAATCAATATGGCTTGAAGGAATCTGATAGAAAGTCACCCAAGGATCATTTCTACAAAATTATTTGAAAATCACTATAGCCATATAAGGCAAAATAGCTCCGCCCCCTGGCGGCCATGTTTTTCGACCAATCAACATTTCTTTAAGGAATCTGGTAGAGTGTCACCCAAGGATCATTTCTACAAAATTATTTGAAAATCGGCCCAACACTTTCGGAGAAGAAGATTTTTTAAGGCTTCACTATTTTTTTCTTTCCGTTGCCATGGAAACCAGTTTACAAAGTTTCAACCAAATTGGCCAAGTGGTTAAGGAGAAGAAGTCGTTTAAAGAAAAAGTTAACGCACGGACGCACAGACGCACAGACGCACGACGCAGGCAATAAGTTGAGCAATAGAAAAAGAAGCTTGCATGCCATACTTGTATGCAAACCTCATTTTGGGTATGCATCAGGGGCCACCTTACATATATCTTAATAGAAAATGTCCAGTGACAAGCCAGTAAAATTTTCCAGGACACCTACAAATTCAAACTTTTGCATTTGGGTCTACCAACACTAGAATCGGAGACCTAAATATAAATCTTATCTATGTCTCTGCTAGAATATAGAAGAACAAAAACTGACTTCAAACAAACATGCAAACTCCTGGATAATTTAGATAAGATCTCTTATAAGATAAAACTGCTGGGCATAAGGGATGTTGCTACACATACTAGGGGTAATAAATATAAACTTTACAAAAATAGAGCTAAAACATGAATAAGGAAAATTAATTTTAAAATTAGGGTAATTGATAACTGGAATCCAATTAATTCACTGAAAAAGTAATCTGTAGCTCGGTCAGTAAATCTTTCGGGAATTACTTTTGATTAAAAAAACTCAATTTTCTGACTCATATTAAAGAATTAATGGCCAGAAAACAAGGGACTAAACCCTTTCCCTCATACGACAATTCTGCAGAAGACGATTTAAAACATAATTTGTCAATAAATGGAAAATCTTTATAACTGAATGGATAAGCTATGACTAAAAGTGGAAAACATTGTGGCAAAAGGAGAAATTGTATGTTTTGTGCAATATCTTCTTTTGTCACAATGTTTTCAAAAAGATGTCTGCTGCAGAGGCATCAGAAAGCGTCTATATGAGGGAAAAGGAAACGAACCTCATGAGAATGCTATTAACCCTTTCCCTCATACGACAATTATGCAGCAGACGACTTGGAACATATTTTGACAAAAATTCGAAAATCATTATAATTGAATGGATAACCTATGACTAAAAGTAGAAAACATAGTGGCAAAGGGAGAAATTGCACGTTTTGTGCAATTTCTTCTTTTGTCACTATGTTTTCAAAAAGCTGTCTGTTGCAGAGGCGTCAGAAAGCGCCTACATGCGGGTAAGGGTTAAAGGGGTACCACATTTGGATGAAATGAACAATCACTCCTGCTTCTATTCAAGTCCTTAATGTATTGAAAGTTAGATTATGGTGTCATAGTCTATGCTTGAGATTAAAATATGGCCTTAGTCATTTCACTTGGTGCCTTCAGCTACTCCTCTTCTAAACTTTAAGAACAGGAAGCAGGCAGGGATTAAGCCTTTGAACCTGTGACGTGAATACATTTAATCTTAAATACTTGGCTAGAAATGCAAAGTAAAAATCACACAATTAATTATAATACCATTAAGTGCAGTTGTTAATCAGCTGGCTTTGGAATATCAGATCCATGAATTCAGTGTAAGCAGACTTCAGACCGCGTCTGGACGCCCCATGGATGTCAGCTACTCATAAAGTCAACATATCACGAGGTTCTCAATTTACACAAAGAGACAAACCCAATATCACTTTGGGAAAAAAACAAGAGCTGTCGGAGGACAGCGCGCTCGACTATTCAACCGCTTTTTAAGTTACTGAGATAGGGACTCCAAAAAGGGCAATAACTTGCATAAAAAGCTGGATCAAGTTATCATACTTGATTGTTTATATAGGTGTAATAGTTTGGAAAAGCTGTATAAAGTTTCGATGCAATACATATGGAGTCTTAATTTAGTTGCATGCAAAACCTTAACCAGAATGTCTAAGTCAAAAAAGGGCCATAACTTGAATAAAATGCAGGATATAGTTATCTAACTTGATAATCTACATAGGTGTGATAGTGGGGAAGGATTGTATAAAGTTTCAGTACAATGCATAAAGTAAATACTGAGATATTGACTCTTAATTTAGTTGCACGCAACACCTTAACCAGAATTTCTAAGTCAAAAAAGGGCCATAACTTGAATTAAATGCAGGATAGAGTTATCTAACTTGATAATCTATATAGGTATGATAGTGGTGAAGGGTTAAAGTAAATACTGAGATATTAAATCTTAATTTAGTTGCACGCAACACCTTAACCAAAATTTCTAAGTAAAAAAAGAGCCATAACTTGAATAAAATGCAGGATAGAGTTATCTAACTTGATAATCTACATAGGTGTGATAGTAGGGAAGGGTTGTAGAAAGTTTCAGTTCAATGCATGAAGTAAATACTGAGATACTGACTCTTAATTTAGTTGCACGCAACACCTTAACCAGAATTTCTAAGTCAAAAAAGGGCCATAACTTGAATAAAATGCACTGCAGGATATAGTTATCTAACTTGATAATCTACATAGGTGTGATAGTGAGGAAGGGTTGTATAAAGTTTCAGTACAATGCATCAAGTAAATACTGAGATATTGACCCTTAATTTAGTTGCATGCAACACCTTAACCAAGATTTCTAAGTAAAAAAAGGGCCATAACTAAGTTATCTAACTTGATAATATACATAGGTGTGGTGGTGGGGCAGGGTTGTAGAAAGTTTCAATGCAATACATGTAGTATTTAAGTACTTACATGCAAAACCTTAACCAAGGTGTGACGTGGACGCCGACGCCAGGGTGAGTAGTATAGCTCTCATATTCTTCGAATAGTCGAGCTAAAAACCTCTATTTAAACGAAATCTATGCTGAGCACCTTCAAATATTCACAGATGGTAGTAAAATTACAGCAAATGCAGTCTCTGCTGCAAAGGTCATTCCAGAGCAAAATATCACAACCAGTCAAAGACTTGGCAAACATTTATCAATGATGCAGCAGAGCTAACTGCAATAAAACTGAAGCATACAAACCAAACAAAATATACCAAGTGAGTGAGTGAGTGAATGAATGAATGAATTAATTAATGAATGGACAGACAGACAGACTAACAAACAATCTTATGAATGAATGTATACATTACTGAATGAATGAATGAATGAATGCATGAATGAGTGAAAGAATGAATTGTAAGTGAGTGTGAATGTATTATAATATTTACAACAAAAATGTCAATGTTAAATAAGCATGTTGATTTCTCATTGGCTGGTATATATGGATCTCCGTCTGAAGGAATATGCTTTAACAATAAATTTGGATAGTTTTCTGACATGATTCGTCAATAAGTAACACAACCTGTATACATGCATGACTATCAAACAGACAAGTGCAAAAAAGCATTTTGAAAAACGGATTTATCTAACTTACTAAGTAAGTCAAAATAATATTTCGCCACCCCTGAATAAAACATACACTAAACTGGAATCTAAATAACAAACCGCTTTACAATCCTATCTGACTCAGTATTTCTACAATCCATCCAAAATAGAAATATCAACTCTAGACCAGATATTTTAGGAAATCCCTTAATGATTAGTGCTATATAACAGTGTTTGGTTAATTTTCCAGGAAGCAGACATCTAGCATGATTAATATAAGCTTAAAGCTTTATTGTTTCGCAATCAATCTAAAATAAATAAATTTTAATTACAAACAGTCCTTGAAACTAAATATCATCAAATAATATATAATTATGGTGTCTTGCACATGTGGAGTTCCTGGCAGGAGGAAATGGCTGCTTAAGGCTCACTGCAGAGTTCTGTTTGTGATATAGAGTTCCCCTGTCAAAATCAGAAATATATGCACTTAAAAAAGCCAACATAAAAAAGCACCGAGACCCAAGTTAATTCCTCCTCGCTGTGACGTGTTTAAATAAAAAATAAAAAACTGTTGACTGGTTGTGTAAGATACCCAAATAAGTATGGTTCATCTATCTGTCAATTACATGAAAGTGGAGTTTGAAACAAAACAGACTATTTTGATTCCATTGAAGGCTTTCCCAAATCAACCTTTCCCGAAATTCTCGTAGGAGACTTACCTGCTTGACTGTGACAGTAAAATATAAATAATAGGAGTGATCATCGATCGAAAAACAATTGTATGACTCTTCTATCATTATAAGGACAAATAGAGATATAGCTAGGAGTAGTCTCAATATATCGCCGTTACATATTTCGGATGCGAACAGTCAAAATATAACATCGCATTTAGAGTACAGAAACCTGGACTATAGCTAGGAGATACAGAGAAAAATAACACAATGAGCCATAAATCAGTTTGTACATGTACTAGTATGTTGATCTGGGTCCACTCAGAAGCGGGTTGGTCATCATCCTTTAGAAACGGGCAAATATGTGTTTCCTCCAGTCTAAATATTGTTAACATAAAGTTCTTGTTCTGTATTAAGGACTATGTCATCATTGTCATGGCTGGAATTAGAAAACGAGTGGGTGGGGTATACAAGTGAAAATTCTCAAAACGTAGAGGACGTTGGGCTATTTAACTATTATAACTTGGTCAGATAAGCTTTTTTAAATGTATCTGAATGAAAGAAAATAATTGAAACGATTAGGTTGGTAATTTATAGGCAAATTAAAATACCATTTTTATGGTCCGCTTTTCACATTGTTAGTTACCTATTGTATAAATATAATACCTGTAATAGTTAGGTAAAGTATCCTTGTAGATGCAACGAGCCTTCAATTTTCAAGTTAATGCATATATCTTGTGCAAATCACTTGCAAACATGAATGTTTTCATCCAACAAAATAATTGTTTAAGGTGTGTTTACACAACTAAATTAGACCTATGTAAAGGTTGGTGTCCAATACAAACACTGGGGGGATAAGATGTACACATGTCAACTGTTATAAAAACACACTCAGTTCATTGTGGCAAAGATACACAATAAGTATGTTTATCTAGTGCTAAAGCAACACACAATTATGCTGTGTATGGGATATATATGATTTCATGTATGTCACAGAAAACTAAAATTCGCTCATGTCCTAAAAGTTAAGACACTGATCATACTGCATATGTGCATCGTGATCAGGATCTTCACTGTTATGAAGTAAGAATGTTATTTTGTTATGACCTACCAGAAATCATCTCATAAACAGCATACTTAGTTTAGCACTAGATAAACATTTACTTGACCGCCTTGGTGGTTTAGTGGTAGAGAGTCCACCTCAGGTTCAGGAGGTTACATGTTTGATCCCCGCCCAGGTCATATCAAGAAATGGCTGCCTCCCCTGGCGCTGAGGGTTTTATGATTAATTTTGTCAAAAGCGGACCAGAAAAATATTTTTTTAATTTGCCTATAAATTACCAAACTAATCGTTTCAATTATTTTCTTTCGTTCAGATACATTTAAAAAAGCTTTTCTGACCAAGTAATAATAGTTAAACGGCCTAAGGTCCTCTACGTTTTGAGAATTTTAACTTGTATACCCCACCCACTCATTTTCTAATTTCAGCCATGACATAGTCCTTAAACATATTATAAAGTTTAATTTTATTCATCACTCCTTGAAATCCTCTTCTAAACACAAACCCCATGTCTTTTAATAGAAAGAAATGACTAAATATGTACCTATTATATGTTTCAAAATAAGGATGTTGGGCTGGTTGTTGTGCGTACTCCGATCGATTTGAAATAATAATATGATCCTGCAGAACACTTTGTTTACATTTTCTGAGAGTGACATTCCTGAGTGACGTCACGGTCAATTTCCCCCTTACATAAATTTTTGATCACATCATTTTAAGTGTATTTTCTTTCATTACATGATGAATCACTACGCTTCTAAAAGCTCATAGCCAAGTATAAACCCCCATATTTAAATTGAGAAACTCCCCGAACGAACTTTTGTTTGTTTTGATTTTGGTCAAATATACATCGCAAACAATGAACCGCAATGATACACTGCCGTTCCAATTTTACAATTTTGTATCAAAATATGGTCACTCAACAACAATTGTATGCTTATAACCGCATTCTATAATACAAATAATTCTAAACGAAAAACTTCTTTTAATCCTTTAACACTTTTCATGCCATAACAAATATGCGCATGCTAGGTCTATTTATAGACTAATTTTAAGTAAAAATGTTAGGAGAGATAGACCCTAGGCCTATCCCTTTTTTCATATTTTAATACTGCCAGGGACATTATCTACGTCTGATACTGCCAATAGATAGCATTGTGTGCAAGGATTCACTATAACGTCTCCAATTTGTGACGGTCCATTTTCGGATAGCACGAGAACCTTGCATATTTATAGGCTTTAAATAATAATTAGGTCATTTGCATCTTGATATCTATTTTTAAACAAGAACTTTATGAAATTATGAAGTTTTGTCGTTTGGTCGTTTTCCGCCATACTTCCTTGTTTTTCAACGAAATCAATATAGCCCGAACGATGTTTATAGAGTGTCACTTAAAGAATCCGCTATGGTCGAGTGGTTAGCGTCGGGGATTTCGAACGGGTGTTCCGGCTTCGATCTCCGGTCGCAGCAAGGTCATGGTGGAGTGCCCTTGTGCAAGCCACATTTCCTAGCCTAGTACTGGTCTGTTTATCCAGGGATCATGGTAACAAGTGAACTGTTGCCGCGATATAACAGAAATAATGTTGAAAGCGGCGTAAAACCTTTTTAAATCAAATCTACTAAATTTATCTTGGAATCGGACAAGCAGATTATTGAGGTAAAGGATTTAAATGTTCGGGTATTTCCCTCACTTTCTGATGCTGCACTAACCAAATGTCTGCACAGAATGTAACAATTTCAATAATTTTGAAAGGGAACAAACAAAGGAACATTTCTATGAAGTCAAAATGAAATTGGTCCTGTCGAACGGTAGGCGTTGTCATTTGTAGCTAAAAGTTCAATGCACCCCTTTCGTGATGACGCCTGGTTGCAATGATTGTGTTTACGGCTTGAAAAAATTAAGTAGAGCATCACTGAAGTAAGACTCCTATTATTTTTTCTTAGAATCAGACAAAGAACTATAATACAAGAGGGCAAAAGTAGCCATAGATTGCTCACTTGAATTATGCAATGCTATTTCTAATGCAAAACACATTAGGGCAATCATTTTGGCAATTCTGCAGCGGACGATTTTGAACATGTTTTGTCAAATATTAGAAAATCTCTATAGTTGAATGGATAACCTATGACTCGAAATGTTTTCAAAAAGCGTTCCGCTGCAGATGCGTCAAAAAGCGACTATATATGAGCAAAAGGTTAAACAAAATTTTCCTTCATTAAGCCTAGTGCCTTTTCTTTTTACCTGATATAAACTATTAATCAAACATGGATTAGATATTATCAAGAATAACATTCAACTGTCTCAAAGTAAAAATGCGGACTCCGGAGGTTTAACAATATTTTCCCGTCAATTTGGCCATCGTGATCTATTTTTAACTTTATACATTGTGGTCCGTACAAAATCGCGCAACTGCGGACCTGTGTGTATAGGAGCTAGTGCGAGTTTAAATGCCAAACACACTCTGGTCCAATTGAATATGATCAATTGAGGACATACTATACTAAGCAATGATTTCGCCTGAAAAACACCGGGAAATACAAAGAAGACGATAAAACTCTGTTTTAAAGCCTTGATCCAACTGGGGACGTCCCCACTTGACGTGTGTCCCCATTTGATAAGGTTCATACACGTGTGTGTCCGCATTTGACACCAAACACATACGCACACACACACACACACACACACACACACACACACACAGACAGACATACAGACAGACAGACGGACAGACGGACAGACAGGCAGACAGGCAGACAAACAGACAGAGAGACAGACATACAGACATACAGACTGACAGACAGACAGACAGACATATATATACATAAACATAAACATATATACAGATAGACATAAATGCAGATAGGCATACATTCAAAGACACATGATTACATGCAGATATACACACATACATACAAAGTGATATACATACATAAAGATAGACATACATGATGATATATATATAGAGAGAGACAGATAGACATACAAACGCATAGACACATAAACATACTTATTGACATGCATATAGACATACAGGCAGATGAACAGTTACACCAACGGATAGACGGAGAGAAAGACGGGCATACATATATACAAAGAGATAGACGGACACATACACGTACACAGACATATAGGCATACAGACGCATAGAATAAACAGATAAACATACAGACTGACATACGCACGTATATTCATGCATACAGACACACAGGCAGATTGACAGTTACACCAACAGATAGACAGAGAGATAGACGGACATACGTATATACATAAACATAAAGACAAAAATACAGATAGACATACACTCAGATGGACGTAAATTCAGAGAGGCATACAATCAAAGACACATGCTAAATGCATATAAATACATAGTGATAGACATACATAATGATAGACACACGATGATGGACATATATACATACACATACATAGACAGATAGACATACAAACGCATAGACAGATTAACATATAGGCAGATTAACATACATACGTATAGACATGCATACAGGCATACAGGCAGATGAACAGTTACACCAACGGATAGACGGAGAGAAAGACGGGCATACATATATACCTAAACATACATATATACCTAAACATAAAGACATAAATAGACAAAAAGACAGACATACAGACAACCATACATACATACAGACAGACAGACATACAGAGAGACAGAACATACAGACATAAATACAAACAGACAGACATACAGACAGACAAACATACATACAGACAACCATACAGACAGTCAGACAGACAACCATACAGACAGCCAGACAGACAAGGGATGGACAGACGACGAGAAGAGATAACATTTAATAATACCACATTGTGTGACGTATGCACAGTGTATAGGTGCATAAAAAAAAACAGAATATGATATGATGTAAATGTATTGTTTGACCATACAAGCCTGAAAACTGAAACCTTGATGAAAAGTGTAGCCTTTGTAAATATTTACTATTCCGGGATGTATACACTTTTATGTACATGTACTTCCTTAAAAAAGGGAAGATAGTACAAAAAAATACCTGTTGAAACAAGAAATTACAATTAAATAATTGATCACAAAATGCCTCTCAGGTTAAAACCAAGAGGACACCCCAAGTAGCATTTACGATTTATACTTAATCCCTGACATAGCATTCATCAGCCTGTTTGTGCAAAATGGTAGAATTTGTGAATAATGTAGGTTCAGACCACCCTGAGCATCTGCTAACAATCCCATATCCCTTAGAACAGATTCTAAACATTTTGTTGGCATATACAGCAGGACCAATGCGCACAAGAAATATTTCGACACATCTGTAGTTCACGGGATCCACTTTTGACTGGGAACGACGACGGAGAAGTGTTCAATCCTGAAATGAAAACGCATAAGTAAGAATACCGATGTACTTTTCTTGAAATTATAGACACAATTATGACCGGATCTTGAAACGGTTACATCAATGCATACAGGTAAAATAAATAATATGTAGATCTTGATCAGATTATGCGATCCGGACCTATACTGCTTTCCTATAATAGATGTGCCTTTTTCCATAGGTAAGACATATTTAAAGAAGGTAAATTTAGCATTCCAAGTCAAAAAGACAAAACTAATATTGAATGCATTTAATAATGTAGGACATAGAACCCTTTATGGTAACATACCAGACAGAAGCCTTAAATGTGCAGGTGTAAACTAATTACACGTGCTTTTAAAGATTATTGAAACAGATAACACTAAGGGAACATTATATGACGCTTAACTCTTACCCAATTAGACGCTTGTTGACGTATCTACTGCACGAATACTTTGAAAACATTGTGAAAAAGAAGGTGCTAATATTCAGAAATGTCTCCGGTTGACTTTATTCAATAGCTGTACTGTCATATATTTTGAGGCAATTATATTTTCCAACGTGTATTTAAAATGTTTTTGTAGGGAATGGTTAAAAGAAATATCACTGTAAAGGAGGTAGACGGGGATTTAATCTTCTATATATGTCATATTTTACAACAATGTTGATACTACTGCACTGTTGCACACATAATTTTTACACTCTTTCTTCAAACTTGACTATTGAAAGGGTACTACATGTTGTATTGCAAATATGTGAAGATACCCAGATTATAAAACATTTTTCTGCATATCTTTGAAATATTTATTAAAATTTAATAAATTAGTAGAGAACGATAAAGACCAAAAGCATCCCTCACTAAATATGTCTAAATTATTTTCGATTTTTGTCTTAATATGTGCACATCCTGATGACAAATGCGATTTCGCTCCTTTTCAAGACGAATAAGGATTCAGTATAGATTAGAGTTTTCGTGCTGTAAAAATAGGACCAGAGTTCGCTTCCCATGCTAGCGGGTCATAATACTTTGCTTCCGAAGTTCCTCATACCTAAGTAAGTACTCCAGGACGAAGACAACAAGAGTGATTAAGAGTGACATTATCGTTTTCATTTCGAAATAAAAGTTATTTTAGAAAACTCTTTTTTTCGATATATAAAAAATAGCGAAATATGTCTTAACGAATATCGGGGTCTAATTCGTATTTCAATAGTATTTCAATTATATCAAAGCGATAAAACACTGACTGGGGATCAAATGATGACACATCCAAATTAAATGTCTGTCTTTTTATTCCTCTGTTTCCATACTGGTGAAAGAGCTGGCAATATGCAAATGAAAAGGGAAATTATTGAGTCCGTCGGCAAATAGAATATTTTTGGGAAATTTAAAGCATATTGCAGTAACGTCGGAAAAAATGTTGGCCGAGCTGGTATTCGACCCCTCACAACCCCTCGATTGACAGCCGTTATTGCAAAGAAGAAAGTCGATATCGCTTAACTCTTCTGAATGAACTATACATTCCTAAGTATTTGAGTGTCTGCATAAATGTAACTGTATTCTTTTATAAATCACCAACGTATTGAATATTTTGGCGGGATATTTATTTAACCAAGTGGAAAAGCAAAAACCAAGCTTGAAATCGAGCATGATTACATGTATGTGACTCGAATGTCTATGGTGTCATTGCACGGAAGTTTTCGAATTTCGTATAATATGCAAAAATCAAAACCAAAATATTTGTGTTTCCAGAGGCATGCTTTCAACAGTTACGACGTAATTAAGAAGTTATTTTACATGACAGTTGCTTATTTTATGTATTCAATAGGAACTGGTGAATTATCTTACAGAGTGCACACACTTTTTTGACGATTGAACGGCCAACTTCTGATAAAATTGTTTTGACAGCAATAGTCCGGTTAATTTGCTTCGCAATTGGACCCGAATGAAAAATCGTTTCATGCAAGCCGAAACAATTATTTTCTGGTTCATTTTGTCTCCCAGCGTAATCCGTCTTGAAACACAAAACGGATAAAGCATACAAACTGCAACTGTTAGAAAGTAGGACTATTGTAGTGAGAAAGCTAGGAAACACATGACTAGGCGAACTAACCGCCGTGATATGACTGAACGATTGTTGAAAACAGCGTTTAGCCACAACGAATCAACCAATCAGTCCGTCTCAGGTTGGCGGTTCATTTCCCTATTAGTTCATACCATATACGTTAACATTGTAAACAAAAGGCTTTTCCTCTTTGACGCTCCGAATTGTAGGGGTATCATTATGGCTGGCATATGCGGACAGTATGATAGGACCAGTAGTACACAGGAAACGCCGTGATATACATGAATATTTGTCGAAAGCGGCAAAGAAATCTAAACAAACAAATCTAATATGTATCGTATTATTTAATACAAATATTGATGATCAGTACCTGTTGCATTAACGAAAGAAATCTTTTTTAATTTTAGACACAGGAAAGTCATGGCTAGCCTTTTTTTGCAATGGCAGCTTTAAAACGTATGAAGGTGACATTTCGCACCTAATTGACCTCTCATGTTAACATTCATGATTTGATACTAGTAATGGAAACAAAATCTAAATATATATGAGATCAATTTCGAAAATAATCTAGACAATTGCTTCTATTTTATTTTTATTGTGGTTTAAACTTGGACTAAAGAAGTTACGGTGCTAATATTTATTCATGTAAGCGCTAACATACGACATTCACATTTATTGGTGAATACACGCATTTAGAGAGCGGGAGGTCAATGGTCCAGTAGATATAGCGAAAATTTGGACCGTTTTGATACTGCGGTTATTACTTACGGTTGTTGATACCCCCGTGAGTGAAACATTGGTATTTCTCCGAATGCCTGCAGTCTTTGTTTGCCTCACACCAACCAATAGGATCCAGGAAAATAACGCGCAAATGTTGTCTGCTTAGTTAGTAATTTTCTGAATAGGTGCGATCCTTTTATCAACACATTCTACTTTTTAGTTACTTTTTACTCACACCAACTTGTAATAACAAGTAATAATAGCGGATTTATGGTCAAATGGAAGATAATACTATTTGCTTAATTAAACTAGAACAAACATGTAAGATAAAGTAATTCCCCTTGATTAGTACATTGGAAACATATTACCTTGTCTTAAATTACCTATGTGAAAGAACACTTATTTCGCGTTAACTCAATGATAAGAAACAGCCAGTAAAGTCTCTCGAGTTATCAACGGGTTCGAATAATCGCTCATCTTATATATCACTGCAACTCAATCAATCATTCTCTGAGGAACTGGATCGTGATGATGACAATAGACTTTAAAAGTATAATGGTTTTGCGATGACTCGAAACTGAAAAAAGAAATACATTATCTAGATTTATCCCCCTGTCTTCGAGTGAGCCGTGAATTTATACATCACTGACGGACATTCATCCATTGCATATTCAAGTAAACGCTATCATTTACTTCATAGTCAGAACTTATACCATTACGGGGGATGGAGGATGGTGGATGCTTTGAAAGCGAAGTTGTCTTTCGATTTTACTAGACATTCTTTCATAACGGGGCTACTAGAGGATGGTGGTGAAAGCATAGGTGTCTTGCGATCATCCTGGACATTAATAAAGTTTACTAGAGAATGTTGGTGAAAGCACAGTTGTCCTTCGATCTTACCAGACATTTATCCATATCCGGGGTACTAGAGGATGTCGGGGACAGGGATTACTGTTTAATTATTCACTGTCAGATACTCAACACGTCCAAAACGTACCTGTAGGTGATGGTAACAACGCAGAAACTTTGAGAGTACAGCTGTTTTGCCGTAAAACAAAATTAAAAACTGCAACAAAAAATACTATGAGTTATCGACGTGTTCGAGAGATTGTTGGATTATCAGGCTTTGTCCATAGAGGGGGTAGTGGAGGGTTTTCATAACAACGTAATAACTTTAAAAGGAGATAGCCTTAATAATTACTCGAAGTCAAAAAGGAGCAATACAGTATATCGAGTTAACGACGACTTCGAGTGAGATATTCTATAATACCATAGCCAAGGACGACTATCATCTCCTAGACAGACAGGAACAATTCGTCATAATCATGCTACGCACGAGACACAACAGGCACATATGCAGTCAAAGTGTCAGCTGTTCCCATTGTAGCAATACTCACGTGGCAAGAACAAACAAACTGCAGAGTATAATTTTACATGTACTACAACAATGCTAGAGCACCAGATAAAAGATGTGGGGTCAGTTAGCACGAATATGCGATGAAACTGTACGGCAAGATCGGGGACCTGAAGAAGACGACGCCCTTCGTCGATGTGGCCAGAGTGTAGACGCGTGAGCCCAAAGAGGAAGAGTCTGTTATACCGTGGGTACTGAAGAATAATTGTAACAACGCAGATACTTTAAAAGTAGATTGGTCTAGCGATAAATCGACGTCGCAAAGGACCAACGAATTAACACGATTTATCGACGTGTTGTAGCAATTGCGCATCATTCTTGGAAGTAACTGGACACTGATGGTCACAATACAAAGACAAACATTGCTTTTCCACGAGAAAGAATAATATCCCGCTTTGACGTTTGTTTTGACCAAATGTGTTAGAAAAAAAATATAATTTTACATTTTGCTTGTAGAACACTGTAGTCTTTGTCACATTTACTATAAACACTTACGTTTGAAACAAATATACTGCCTCGATGGTGTAGTGGTAGAGCGTCCGCCTCGGGTGTGGAGGTCGATGGTTCGATCCCCGGTCGGGTCATACCAAAACTTTAACATAATAAACGGTGCTACCCTCATTGGTGCTCAGGTTTATGGGGTTTTCATTACAACTGACAGGCAGGTGTTGGGATAAATGGACCAGTAGTACTGGTTACTTACCCAGGAAAATGCCCATATTTAATTGCACAATCGTTGAAAGCGGTGTTAAACACCAAACACTCAATCGATTGGAACAAATAGAAATCACATTCAAAACATAAATTGACACAGCTTAAATATAAGTGTTCTTGGAGAAAGAGCCATTTCCAAGTGCCACATATGAATCATGTACATGTACAGTTAAAAAATGCAATTTTAAAACATAACTTGGAACAGAAGCAATTTCCAGTAACTATCCCCTCCACTATTGTTATTTACGCTGTATACGTTTTGCATGTAGAATAAGCGGTTTCTAGAAGAAGAAGTAGAAATGCATTTTCACATTTCTAGAAATATATGGATTCCAATTTATCAGTCATTTATCAGTTGTGAGTTCGAATATCTGCGACTAGCATTACACCAATTGTATCAATGCGTTGGTACTGTCTGGAAAAAATATAGGGAGCTACTGCCAGAAAATCAGGATACTTAAGTTTAGATAAATTGGCATCAGTGATATACTAATAACCAAAACACGATTGCAGAGAGACGTTAAACTCCAGTCAACAATCAACCAAGGTATAAGAGTTACATTTTCCCATTCGTGATTTTTTCCTCAAAGATCTTTATTTGTCATAAGAAGTATATACGTGTAGGAAATGTAGAAATTCACATTCAAAACATTACGGTAAAAGAAGCGAGCTCTTTCTATATGGGTCAATATCTGAGAATCTGAATAGCAAATCAGAATCATATCATTTATCGTTTTTCCCACACACAATGAATCTGCGGCAGGTATTTTGAAAACCTCTAGCCGAAGAAGGTGTGAAGAGTCAAATTGAAATATTGTTGGCCTATGAGTTAAAATCATTGTTAAACCATACCCACATACAGTAGGTCATAATGAGCAACTTCACCGTTTTTCACAATGTTATTTAAAGAGATATTCAATATTTGTTAGTAGATCTTATCAAAGTTTTCTGCTGCAGATTTGATATATAGTATGAGGGAATGGGTTTAAGAGACTTACAGAAGACTTCTATAACAGTATGGTGAACCAGAAAAGCTGTTGATTAGCCTTTCTCAAATGCATTTGCATGTGTACACCTCTTCAGCAGATAGCTTTTGAAAACATTGTGGCAAAAGGACATATCGCTCATATTACTCATAATGAGGCATTTCTCTTTTTGTCACAATGTTTCAGATGTTTCGCCTTCCGTGGCGCTGAGGTTTGCAGGCTTAGCATTACGACTGAGTAGCTAATGTCTGGATAAATGGACCAGTAGTAATGGTAACTTACCCAGGAAACTCCATGATATAACATAAACAATGTCCAATTAAGAAGATTCAATTTATAATACAACAATACAGAAAACACAAATTGCTACAACTACATGAAAAAGACTAAACATATCCCCCCGCCCTCAACCCCCCCCCCCCCCCCCTCCACCCCACCCCCATCCCCCAAGAAGTCTTCGTGATAGAGCACTTAAACGATAATGCACAATAGAGCCATTGCACTCATGCAACCTTCTGAGCACACTTAGTATGATAAGAATCAAAGCATACATAAATATTTATAATTGTACACATAATATAGTGTGTACAATTATACTTTCAATTTCATTGAACTATCTACATCTTATCTTTAATTTAAAAAATTCTTATAACACTTCGACAATGAATGGAGAAACATTGCAACACCTTGTAAAGGGAATCATATGTGCCTTGCACTACATTTTCTAAGATTGGGGCCAAACCTAATAGAGCATGAACATAGTCATTGTCTTTAAATGACACTACTGAATCGAAAACAGTTCTACCATAATTGAACAAGACGGATGTTTGATGCAAAGCATCAAAGAGAAGCCGCAATATTTCATTTCACATGAACTGGAAAAAAGATCATTTAAATCCAAAAACATTAGAACAATTTAATCTGTAGTCAGTAATGCTGATATCGATTATTGAAGATATAAGTTTTATGTAGGATATTTAACCTGGCAGGGTCTGTGTTTTAAGTGAATAAGATAATTTAGAGTTAAGCTGATTATAAAAAGGGACATATAATACTAAAGATAAATGGACAATGAGGTTATGATAAATTTAAATTAGTACCAAAAACAATCAACTATTTGTATTGAACACACGCCCTGTTATGATAATGTTTTATCAAATAATGCTGACACACAGAAAATCTGTGTTTCGTTTGTATCGGTAAGTCATGATAATAAATAAGGGTTTCCCACATAAAACAAATCTGCAGTAGACGACTTTGAAATTATCAAGTAAAAAAAAAATCTCTATAAATGATCGTATGATAATTGAAAAGTGTTGAATTATTGTGGCAAATGCAGATATTGCTCATTATGAGCAATTTCTCCTTTTGCCACAATGAGTTCAATGATGTTTAATCTGACAAACTTTAAAATCATCAAGTACAAAACATAGAAAATCTCTATAAATGATAGTAAGATAATTGAAAAGAGTTGAAATTATTGTGGCAAATTGAGCAATTGAAAATCAAAGCTGTCGGATTACAAACGCACAATCTCGAGATGACGAACTGATGTGAACTTGTGTCGTGATTAGCATTCAGAAAATCAAGTAAACGTATTTCAATGTAAACGTAATCCGTAAGACTGACAATAGCTGCAGCGACTTTTGAAAACATTGTGACAAAAAGAGAAATTGATCACGAGGAAGTTATCATTTTGCTACAATTTTTTCTACTTAATGTCCATAAATTATACCTTCATTTAGCAAGATGTTCCAATTTTTACTTAATGTGCTACGTATAAGTGAAAGGCTTAACATAGGAACAAGTTTCATTTTTTTTGAAAACGTTAAACCAGTGCTTGAAAATTTACTTGAATTTATTTCTCAAACTGTAAATTTACCAGTTGATATAAGAGTTGAAATGCTGTCTACATTTACAGTGATAAGTTAAATACAGTTCAGTTAATCCAGGGACTTTCAAATCGTATGGTATAGAAACGAGCACAGTGCGTGAAATAAGCTGTCTAGTGTCACGTGACCAACATCCGGCGAACCCGCCATTTTGGAAAACGGAAGAAAACGATCAAAATATAAAACTACGTATATCTAAATGTTTATCCATCAATGTGACTAACAAAGCAATCAGTGATGCAATGTAAGTATTCTTTTTTCTTTGCATGAAAGTATTTTGTCCTGATATTTCTTTTTTAGGTGGATTTTCGTATTCGAAAGTTTACTTTGATACGAACGGCTTTGTTTACGCCATTACGGTAATCGCCGCTTGAGATAATTGTTTTTGTGTGAACTTTTTTTTCCAAGTATGTACTAAGATATATTTTGATACCTCATTCTGATATTCAAGTGACATTTTTCTAATTTTACAGGATGTGAGACCTTGTAGCTTGCTATGAAACTGTGCCGTTTCGACCTCCTTCCTCACAATGCCGTTTGGGAAAAAAAAGAAGACGAGGACGTTCAGTGTGAGAAAGAACGAAAGTAAACTAAAGATTAAAAATGTTGTCAATCATCTCAAAGAAACATGTTGTTATCATTTATTATGACATTGATTAAAAAGAACAAAACACAACTTCTGTTTGTTTTATTAGCTCACCTGACCACATCATAAGCCTCTGCTAAACTAGTTGTTATATTGGTGAATACAATTATTGATTGATTGATTGATTGGTTGTTCGGGGTTTAACGCCGTTTTTAACAATTTCTAAGTCATATCACGGCGGCCAGTTCACCTTCTCATGTGTTTCCTGGTTTTCTCACAACAGTAGTCCACACAACAATCTTCCCAAGCAACTGGCTGCTTTTCCGCATAGACTTAGCCCATTGGTGGAAGACGAATGGCGCATTGACTTTATCAAACGTCGAAAAGAAAATTGGTCGAGTCGGGATTCGAACTCACGACCCCTGGATTGCCAGCCCGCGTCGTTACCGACTGAACTACCGGGATTCGGCAATTAACTAGGAACTCAGACGAGAACGATGAACGTGTAGCAGATTAACAACCCTAATTTGTTATATAATAACAAAGAATTACCTTTGACTCTCTTATATATACCATGCTTTCAGGTAAGGTGTCCACGTATTCCTGATATGGATTTATAACACTTGTCACATTCGGAACACTGATATTCCACACAAGATTTCGATTCATCAGCATCTACATTCTCTGAATGTTCATCCTCACTAGAACACGTATATTCACCTAGAATACTATTTAAATCCAAGTCATTATCCCAATGAAAAAAGTCAGATTTGGAATACGCCATAGCTTAATACGATAGAGGTTCTTTTCAACTAATAATATATCAAACAGTTGTGGTGTTTTTATAGATTTGACTCTTTTGAAGTTTATTCTTCAATCTTGGTGTGATAATTGAAATAACTCATTTCTCCTTCACTTAGAAATAATTTATTAAAGAATACAAAGAATTAAAGGATCACGCGACAACGCATATGTTCGCACATAACATCATCAAAGAAATAACGTGTAGTTTGTGCCATTTAATTAAGAAATATTTAATCTTGGCGTGATAATTAGGATTACTCATTACTCCTACACTTGATAATGATTTATTAAAGAAATACAAAGGATTAATGATCACGCGACAACGCATCTTTTCGCACGTAACATCATCAAAGAAATGCATTTTGTACCACTTAAGAATTAAGAATTATTCGGGTATTACACACGTAACAATTAAATATTATACAAAAATACTTAAATCATTTAAAGGATATGACAATTTTCTTAGATCAGTATCGCGAAGCAAATGATTATCATTTGTTTAAGAACGATAGACGGAATATTGCCCATGTTTAACTCGCTTTAAAATAAATCATTTACGATTACATATTAGGACAAAATACCCTATTTCGCTAAGCGTGATAAATACACGCCGTGATAAACACTAATTCGCTAAGCGTGATAAACACTTCCAGGTAAAAATCGATAGAGACAAGATATTCAGTACGATAAGGCGTTTATACAGGGCGTTTCTAGACCATACTATTTGAAAGGCCCTGGTTAATCCGATCACACTTTGTTTGTAAGAACCAGAAGATTTCATTTCATTTAAGTAATCTGGATGTTCACATCGCATCCGTGATACAACATGTTGTTGGCTAGGCAAAATACACCGATATCGTGTTTACCGCGATATTCATGAAATGTGGAACTGCAACAGCGAAAAAGAAGGAAATTGATCTGTAGTTTAAATCTTTTCATGTCTGCATTTTGCGATGACAATTGTACTCAAAGTTAACTTTGAATCCAGTATGTACTGAACATGAAAGTCAGATTATTAAAAGTAAAGCAAATGAAACATGTATGTGAAATTGCGATAAAAATGAAAATCTATAAATATACTATAGATGAATGGTACTGTCTTTTATTTTTAGCTCTTAACTTGATTCGGGAACCAGAGTCGCTGCGTGGCCGCTTACGACATTTACACACTAGACCAAATTGAGATCGGTTTAATTTGTAAAACTCACACATGTATATAGAGTGTAAAAAGGATGTTTTAAAAGTCATTACCTTAAATTAATGTACTTAGAAAGGACAAAGAAAAATCATGATATGTGGTCACGCTGGCAGGTCTAAATATTCTCTTTGACCGAAAATTAAAAGCATTCCTACAGGAAGCCGCCTTCTGGCGGCTTCTAACAAAACTCTTTGTTGAAAAGAGGTAGTATACGATTGTAAACTTTGACATTTAATCAGGATTTGTTCCGTAAGACATAAAGTGTGCATTGAGCAAAAACTGGTATAAGCTGTATGAGCAATTATCTAAGAGATAGAAACACGAGCACGTAACATATCCTTATTGCGTTTAGCGTAATCCCATACCGGACTAAATGTGAATATATGTTGTAATTATCTATATAAGACACATTACAATGAAGATCTTGTTATATTCCATTCTCCAACAAAATGATTTGAGATTTTCATATCAATACAATGTTTTCAAATATGTTTAATTGGGAAAACCCCATTGTTAATGTAGTCTTGTAATACATTATAAATGTCATATTTACGTAGAAAACATACACTATCTGAAACAAATCCGGAATCGGGGTTACCATTAACAAAATAACATATACGTAATAAGAATACACGTTTTGTTGCACAGTCCCTCTCTAAGCGACAGAGTTGACCAAGAAAGGATAGTTTTCTCTTCTCTATTACAGTCATGATAGGCAGAGCACAAATAAGACCAAGGACTTACTGTGTTACTTAAGACGATTTCAGGTATGTCACAACACAGCTATGGAAATAAAAAAACGTTAGTTTTCTGTGACTTACCAAATCATCTTTTGTCTATAAAGAACATATATATTAACTTTAAAAGCACTGATAATAGTTATGTACTCTTTATCTCAAGTCGGTTTGTATTGGACACCCAATCTTTAAATACGTCTAATATAGTTGTGTTTATGCTCAGATGTTGTGCTTGTTTTCCGCTAAAGGGCAAGCAGGTGCTCTTCGGCGAAAAATGTCCATAACTGATTGTACGATTCTAACCGACATAATGCGATACATTTCCGGAATGAAAATGTACATGAACGGCTCCTTTTTTAAAATTCTGAAATCATGAATAAAAGTATAGTTTGTGAATTTGTGCTCTTGTTTAACATGTTTGTGTTTACTCCCAAACCCATTCAGCTTCTTATTTTTAGAAAATAGATTTGAACTTTTTTTTTACATTAATTATTTCCTTCTGGATACAATGCCATTTTAACAGATGAAACATAGTAAATGGCGAAATTATAATCGAGTACTCGAATACCTATTACGATACATGGTACTCAGACGTCCGATCAAGTACTCGGGTCGTCAGGAACCCGGTACTATTTCTAGCAAAACCATTCAGATTTTCTATATTTTTGGCACAGATGTTTTCAAAGTTCTCTGCTGCAGATTAGTAAGTTGGACAGTGTTAAGTCTGCATGTCGTACTGGATATTCACTGTAAGCAAAGGCATTAAGGTCTGTTTTTGTGTGACACTGCTCAATTATTATATGAATTGTTGATAAATGTATAATTACCTGGAATTAAACACCATGTTCAACAGTATTTTAGATATATTTCGGCAGCCAGTTAACCAACACATGTTTCAAGATCAACCCTCACCCACATGAAGACGACTTTTGAAAACATTGTGGTAAATGTCAAAATCGATCTAAATAAGCAATATTTAGCGTCACTGGCGAGTTGTCCGCTTCAATTGTAAATCTTACCACAAGTGGAAAAACCTTCAAACCTGTGCTAAAGATTACCGTGGAATAGCAATTCCCTGTCTACAGCAACCAAACTTTTAAATTTCCAATTTCTCATCTTCGGCAAAAATGACACTGCAATTAAAGCCACCTGTGAACTGAAGACCAGATTGTTGTCTTTCCATGGGTGGTCTTTATACACAGGTTCTTCTTGTAACCCTTTAAATTCTGAATTTATCAAATTGACTTGTCTTGGTTTATTTTTGGAAGAGTTAAGTTGATCATTTAACAGTGTACACCCTGGTCAGGTGGTGCAGATTGGCCTGGCTTTATTCTGGGGGTTCAGGCTTCACAAAGTATGTTATAGTAGTCAAATGATAAAAACATGTTATAGTTAACATAGATTCGATTTCCCTGGTACTATATAACATTATCTGTCAACGTAATCATGTTGATTAGTACTGTATAGATTATCATGTAATTAATACTGTATACATTAATCGTGCTGATCAGTACTGTATAGAAGATCATGTTCATTACTACCGTATAGATCACCATGCTGTTTACTGTATATATCATCGTGTTGATTAGTACTGTATAGATCATCGTGTTTATTAGTACTGTATAGCTCATCATGTTGATTAAAACTGTATAGATCATAATGATGATTCCTGTATAGATTATTGTGTTGATTACCTCCCTTTAAATCCAACCAGAGTTACATTTCGCCATCACGCATTCAATACCTACAACCAGATATTTTATCAATTTATTTAATTTATTTGTGAATGATAATCCTTTTATGGAATATATGATTTAATGATCATTACCATGCGTCCGTTATTTTGTTTCTCACAACATTGATAAAAATGATATTGTTTCATACCCCGTTTAACCATTTCCGGCATATCCAAATATTTGCTATACTATAGGCAAAAATGGGGAAATTAATAGTAATATTACTGTGTAAAACAGTGTGGCAAATGCAATTATGGCTATACAATTACCTCTATACGTCTTTCTATAAGCATGGATATTGCAGAATTCGAAAAGCACATGTATTCAAGTCAAGTCAAGTCAATATCTTTATTCCAATTTATATAAAGGACATGATATACGAAAAGACAAATATTCTTTAGAGTCGTCTCGGAGTAAAAGCTTATAATGAAATAGAAGTCGTCTAAAGATGTTCCCTTTTTATACCAACTTAAGAGAAATTGCTCACGCACAACACAACATTTTAGACAATGGAAGAAAGCATGATATTCACAGTCAATTACCTTTTTGTTGGTAATTAACTGACAACATACGCATATTCTTCTTTCTATAGGAGTGTTTGTACGTCTATTGATTTCAATACCCAATGTATGGTTAAAACATCTAAATATAGAAAAAAGCTCTTTTATATTTATATGGTAGATCTAATACTAAGATTTTTTTATAGTGGTGACATCGACTAAATAAATTAATATATCCTTGCCAATCCTGAGAAAAGTTAGCAATTAATCTCTGCTTAAATAAATTGACAAAATGTGAAACGTAACAATTTCTTGTGTGATATCCAAGCATATCCAAATCCATATATAAATAGTAATTACTTTACTTTTGACACCCCATTCATTCTGCCAATGTCTTCATGACGTCTTCAACATTTTTTAGTATTGCTTAGGATACCTTGAGTCGGACATATATAATAGCTTACACCAATATTGTATACAGTTAGTCATATATGAAATACAAATTGGAAACCTTCCACATTCACCTTAGACGACATAATTATTTGTAGTCCAATTTACATCAGAATTACTTGGAAATCAATAGGAAGCAACTCGAACAAAAAGAAATTTACATACTAGCGGGTAGATTTGTCTTTCTTTAAATAAATAAGCTGCAGATATTAGATAAAGTTTCTGCTAACCCTTTTCGTTTCTTAATTCTAAACCTTATATGGTTATACATTGTGCTCGAGACATTCGATTGAGTACTACAGCATTGAGTTTGGAAGTAATTTAATGAACACCTTTTGCTTAAAACGTGAAAAGTCACTTTATCTAGAGCCCTAACAAGATATGTAGCTTAGCAACACAACACAACGAATACATGTATTCAAATTCAGTGAGGCCTAACACCTTTTAACAGCGTTCTTTCAATGACACAGTGAAATTCGACGAGTTCATTGTATAGAAAGTATATTGGACTAACTCATTTTAGTAGTGTTTTGTACAAAGAAAAAGCTAAATAGTGTCTTTAAAAAGATGTCTTTGCCTACATTTCTCTTTTTAATGGGAATGTCTACAAATACCTTTTTACCATCAAATCTGGTGAAAACATGGGTAAATGAAAGTTCAAGCCCTTCGACTTTAATTCTATCTACAAATAAATACACCCGTTTGATGTATAAATTGACTTTGAAAACATTGCAGAAAAACAAAATAGTAGGTGATCGCATGCAAAATGGTTTACTTTTCTATTTTTGTTGGTTTAAAGAGGCAAATGCATTACTGTATGAACTTAATTAGCTTTACGTTTTGAATGTTTGAATTATAAACTTGCATAGACAATACAATAGATACTATATGTATGAAGAAAGGGACATGGAATCATATAAAAACCAGTTGTTCTATTTTCTTTGTTTTTGTCCACTAAGCATCACGCCCAAAGCTATTTTTGACCACTAAGCATCACGCCCAAAGCTAATTTTGACCATATACAGTTAAACTGTTCTCGGATAAACACGTAAAAATGTCAAGTTCTCCATCTGTTGGAATTATTTTTATTTGCGAATAGTGTTGAACTGTTCTCTAATATAATGCAAAGTTTTACATTATATTTCATGCAAGGTAGTGATATTTCAATGCCATTTTGTATGGATTTGTTAACATTGATTGAACATATAACAAGTGTAGAGAATCCCATAAAAACCTTGTTAAATGTTCTTAATAAAGAACTTTAAAGTTACAATTTGTTGTTATTTTCTACTACTACTTAGGATAAGAAATGCATACCTGTTTTCTCTTTCTACATTTAGAGGGATTGCCTTTATGAAACAGTTTTTATTTACAATGACTTTTTGAAAGCCTTAGCTCAACAACTGCTGTGAGACATACATACGCCTTTAATAAAGCCTGTGCAAACCCTTTATACATGATGACAGTGCATTTAACTCATACAATTCACCTGCTTGACATGGTTGAAGCATGAATATAAGTGAGGTAAGTTGTTTCGTTTTATTCAATACAGTAACACTTTCATCACACTTTTCAAGATTTTGCATTTCTTATCCTAAGTAGTAGTAAAAAACAACAACACATTGCAACTTTAAAGTTCTTTAATTGAGAACATTTAACATTAATATAAATGTAATATACAGTAACAAAAATGTTTTGCATATACATAACTCATCAGCACTAACAATACATCTCTAAATGATGACTTTACAACATTCATATAATAATATGGGAAAAGCTAATGAAAATGTTACAGCCAAAGAAAGGAACAAATCTTTTTTTTTTTTACCACAATATTTTCAAAGCCATCTATTGAAAACAATTTCTTCTTTTACCACGATGTTTTCGAAAGCCATCTATTGCAAACAATTTCTTCTTTTACCACACTATTCACTAAAACTGTGTCTTGAAGTGCTGAAAGTTAACATTCTAAATTTCTTTCAATACATGATTTCTTTTTAATACTGGATTTCTTTTTAACGTTGCACCTTTTTTCTTTCTTTAAAATAATAGCACTTACATCAAATAATGGCACTGACTTAAAACATGCCTAAAAAATGGTACTTCACATAAATGACTAGGGAAAAAATGGTTTAATATGTAAGTTAAATGGGTAAAAAACATGCTAAACCCTGCTCTGAAATATAATAACAACTATAGGAATTATTTCTTTTCCATGCAATGAGGTAGATACAGCCTAGGTGAAAACATGTATACATTGGTTGCTACCAAAACAAAATGTACTCACATTGTTTTTCACTACGTTTTTTAACCCCTTTCCCTCATACAACAAATATACCGCAGACAACTTTGAAAACATTATGACAAAGTAACCTTTTGACATGTACGTTAAATGGGTGAAAAACATGTTTAACCTTGCTCTAAAATATAATAACAACTATAGGAATTATTTCTTTCCTATGAAATGAGGTAGATACAGCCTATGGCACTTACTTAAAAATGACTGAAAAAAGGTACTTTACATAAATGACTAAGGAAAAGGGGATTTGTTATGTAAGTTAAATGGGTAAAAAACATTTTAAGTTTTGCCCTGAAATATAATAACAACTATAGGAATTATTTCTTTTCCGTGAAATGAGGTAGATACAGCCTGGGTGAAAACATGTATTCATTGGTTGGTATAAAAAAATAAAAAGAATGTACACCTTTTCTCACTTCGTTCTTTAACCCTTTTCAAATCTACCGGAAAACATTATGACAACATCTCATTGTGTCGCAATGTTTTCAACTCTATATAATAATAAAGAATTGCCCTATTGCTATAATGTTTTCAAAGTCGCTTGCGGCAGATTTGTTGTATGTGGGAAAAGGATTAAAGACTTCAATACAGTTACATAGAAATGAATATGTATGAGGTATAAGGTAAAAGTATAGTTCAGACTGTATTCTAGTTAACTCTTTTAACTTTTAAACATATGCACACAATTCTGAAAAAGTCTCCAAGAATCAAAAAGAAATTCTATCATATAATGTTGAAAAACATTGTAGCCAAAGGAATTATTGTTTTCAAAATGTCCTCTGCTGCAATGTCATAATATGGTGATGTTAGGTGATGAAGAGTTAAACAGCTCCACTAGGAATCCTACACATTTTTTGTTTGTTTTGTTTGTTAATAAAAGTTACTTCAAGAATTGCTTGTTTCCGTGAAAATGAGGTAAAAACAACACTTATGTGTTGTTTTGTTTGTTAATTAAACATTATCATCTAAAGAAAACATGTAAAAACTACTTCAGGAATTGCTTAATGTTATTATATTTTGAACATATAAACTACACGTAACAATTAATTATTAACATAACAAAACAAGAGTCAAAAAAAAAAAAAAAGGCGAATGGATTTTTCAAATATTCGGATAGTGATAAGTCTTGTGGTCCTTAATTTCCTCATTAATAATTCCTCGATAAACAAAATATTACTAGACTAGACAATGGGCTTCGCACTCGGGCATAAACACATTTTGCGGGCGTCCGCAGATGTTCAAGCCCTCGAAAATGTGTATTATCCCTATATTAGATGCTGGCTTAGATCAGATAATTAAGTTTGCTATTATTGCATAAAATAAGAGAAAACATCCAATATATTGTCCGCTGTAACGTTCAGTTGTATGATAACCGCCGATGAACATGACCCGATAACGATTGACACATGTGACGTCATAAAGTAAACAAGTTATGTTTTACATATCCACGAAATAAATGGTTTTGGATTATATTATGGTCTTTAACTGTGAGTCTATTTGCATGTTACCGATTATCGAGTTAAAAAAGCTGATATTTTTGTTTGATATTACATTTACATTTACATTAACGTTTAAAATATGTCTAGATGAAATTTACGGGTTTTGGCGCCAAATGACTTGAGTTATGACGTCAAACCGCTGACGTGACGTCATTTTCCTAGTATTCGGTCCCAGTGCTGTTAAAATTCCTAGTATTAAACCCACTTTATCGAGGGTAACGGGCAATCTTTCATTATTGCTATCACGCTGTGATTAATACCATCATCTTTAAACAAAACCTGACATAAATCGACGACTTTCGGCCAGTAGCCGGGAGTTGCAGCGTCTATGTTTTGTTTACTAATGGTGCCCGTGTAATGCATATGTAAAACATTTAACCGATTTGAAACGGCACATACGCGCGAGAATCGGTTTGTTTATACACGTTTTCTCGCAGTTTACGGCCGGTTTTTGCAATGTTTCTGTATCCCTTAAGCGGGCGTAAAACATAGATGTTGTGCAATAATATATGATATTCTCATAAATGCTTATTAAAGTTACAACTGTTTCACAACGAACACAAACAAAAATGGCAAGAATATCATTTTGTGAAGAGCATGTTTTGCAGCAAGCAATGCAAAGTAATTGATGTGATTGTGGATCTCATTTTCATTCCGATTACCGCCATCTTAACTTCATTATAAACAGAACAGAACAGAACAGAACAGAACTTTATTGAAGAATATTGACTTGAACACATATGGTTCATCGTCAAAATACAACATATTTAAACATACATTTAAATTAAAGGTAGATAAATATACAGTTTTTAACACTCTCTTTTCATGAAAATATAAATAGACACATATTAAGATAAATAACACAAAATATGCATTAAGGTCTGTTTTTGTGTGACACTGCTCCATTGTTATATGAATTGTTGATAAATGTTTAATTACCTGGAATTAAACACCATGTTCAACAGTATTTCAGATATATTTCGGAAGCCAGTTAACCAACACATGTGTTTCAAGATTAACCCTCACTCACATATAGACGACTTTTGAAAACATTGTGGTAAATGTCGAAATCGATCTAAATGAGCAATTATTAGCTTCACTGGCTGTAAGGCAGTCGAGCTTATGTCATGGCAAGTTGTCCTTCGTACGTGCGAGTGGCAACTTTTTGCTTCAAATGAATCTCTTCCGTAACCACGTGGCCAATTGAGGTGAAAATTTATAGGAAGCATCCTCTCAATGTCTTCTCTCTGATTCGTGCACAATTCACAATTCTGGTTTCCATGGCAACAGAAAGAAAAAGCTTTAAAATCTTCTCCTCCAAAACTATTTGTTGATTTTCAAATAATTTTGCAGAAATATTCCTTGGGTGACAATCTACGAGATTCCTTCATGCCATTGTGCTTGTAAAAAAAGCATTGTCACCAGGGGGCGGGGCTGTATGGAGATTTGATGTTTGCCTAATGGTAGTGGAGTGATACTGGCCCTCTTCGGCCTCTTGTTTCTTTGGCCACAATACTTTCAACTCTATTCAATACTTTTACTATTATTTCAGACATATGTTCTATTACTTTCGTTGGTATTTTGAAGATCCTTTCTTCCATATTTGTCGTATGTGAAAAAAAGGTTGATATGTGAACACTTAATCATCCTAGTTTTAATTGGAATCATTGGAAAGTACCTAATTGTTTGCAAAAGTCATTTCAAATCAATTGTAACAGGATACATTTCCGATTCAATTGTAAATCTTACCAAAACATGGAAAACCTGTCGAACCTGTGCTAAAGACTACCGTGGAATAGCAATGTCTACAGCAACCAAACTTTTAAATTCCCAATTTCTCATTTTCTGCATAAATGACACTGCAATTAAAGACCACATGTGAACTGAAGACCAGATTGTTGCCTTCCCATGAGTAGTCTTTATACACAGGTTCCACTGTACCGGTTTCCTCCTCAAAATAAAATGATCTATAGCTATTAATGATAACTGTGGTGTAAACTTGTAACCATTGAAATTCTGAATTCATCAAATTGACTTGTCTTGGTTTCATTTTGGAAGAGTTGAATTGACCAGTCAACAGTGTACATCTTGGTCAGGTGGTGCATATGGGCCTGGCTCTATTCAGGAGGCTCAGGCTTAACAAAATATGTTATAGTAGTCAAATGATTAAAACATGGTATAGTTAACATAGATAAGACTTCTCTGATACTATATAACATTATGTGTCCAAGTAACCGTTTATAAGTGCTGTATGGATATTCATGTTGATTAGTACTGTATAGATCATCATGTTTATAAGTACTGTATAGATCATCATGTGATTAGTAGTGTATAAATGAATCGTGCTTATTAGTAATGTATATAACATCATGTTGATAATTACCGTATAGATCACCATGCGGTCATGTTGATTAAAACTGTATAGATCATCATGATGATTACTGTATAGATTATCGTGTTGATTACCTCCCTTTGAATCCAACCAGAGTTACTTTTCGACATCACGCATTTAATACCTACAACCAGATGTACTGTTTGATATGTTATCAAGTTATTTTATGTATTTGTGAATGTTACCCCTTTCATGAAATATATGATTTAATGATCATTACCATGCGTCAGTTAATTTGTTTCTCGTACCAAAATTGATTGAACCCGTAACATTTTGAAAAAATTATATTGTTTCATACCCCGTTGAACCATTTCCGGCATAACCAAATCTTTGTTAAAATATAGGCAAAAATGGAAAAAATAATAGTAATATTACCTTGTAAAAAAGTGTGGCAAATGATATTATGACTATACAATTACCTCTATACGTCTTTTTATAAGCATGGATATTGCAGAATTCGAAAAGCACATGTATTCAAGTCAAGTCAAGTCTAATAAAGGACATGGTATACAAAAATACAAATATTCTTTATAAATAGACACATTTAACATCTACAGTATAGTATAATACACATATATATATAAAGGATAATATACACATACTGAAAATACTTTTAGCGGAAATAATGCATGATAATGCATGTGATTTCTTGTTATACAACAACATTGTTTATCTATTTTTCTTTCTTCATTAGCTTTTATGTAGTATATATTCCAAAGGCTTTTAATTTATATTTGAACTGTTTAACAACTGAATCAATTTTAACATACTAGGATTTTGGTAGAAATACGTTTTAATATATATTTTTTATTAATTGCCCTCAATCCCAGAGAACTAGCATCTGTTGTGATAACTAACTCAGGATTACCATGAGATATATTTCTTTCCTAAAAGGGAAAAAGATTGTTACTCATATATTTAACAAAATAAATCATAATTGTTCATTGTTTTAAATAATCCGTTTTAAATCCTAGTGAATTTATTTGTTTTAAGTATTTCCGGAACATTTTGCAACATGCAGAAACAACGCCTTCGCGATGAGCTATCGATACATACAAGTCAAAACATATTATTATAAAGGTTGGGGTCACGTGGTAAACATTAGACGGGCGTGTTTTTATCGCTCACGAGAACATTTTGATAACAATTAAATAAAAAGGACTTAAATTGTGTTTGAGAGCGTGGTTTCTATATTGATGAAAGCCAGCGTGTTTCTTTATTGACGTTTTGTTGTTAAAATAATGAGTAAAATATCGAAGACGTAGCGGAGTAAACCTTAAACAAGGCAGTAGTAGCAGTAGTGATGATGTGAGCGTTTAGGCCAGGAGGCCCAGCGGAAGTACAACCCAGTTACAATACTGACGAAGTTGTAGTAAGTGTTATTTTGAATGAAAGTTACACAGTATTATTCAATGAGTCAATATCATTTTTTGAGAATACATTATCCCAAACTGCAGATCCACGTAACGTATCTTTGCGTCGGCCAGGGTCGGTGACCTTAGTCGGGTCAATCAAGTCAGTGAAGTCTGTCAAGTAGCCAATCGTAGATATGGCGTCTTGTATAGCATCTAATACAGAGGTACAGGATGCCTCCTCCCACACATTGCTGTCATTATAGAAGTCTGTCTAAAATCTAGCAGTTAGAGAAGAAAAACAGAAGTTCCAAGGCTTTTTATCATATGCAAAGTCCCAGAGTATGAGAAACAATCTTGTGTTGGGCGGCATCTCTGAATCAGTCAACGAACAATTTACCTAAACAGAATTTTAGCTTAGAAATGTCATGATTGATAAATAAAAACAGCTCAAGAAATAGTAGATTGTATTAAAATCGAACGTGCACACAGGATCGGTACACACAGGGACGGTCCAAGGCGAACAGGTAGAATTATTGTTTGCAAGTTTTATTCGTTCAAGGACCGTGGAAATATAAGAAACAAGCGCACCGAGCATCATGGTACAGCTTCTACATGCATAAACAATTATCCCCAGAGGTGACTGCTAAGCGTTAGCGCTTAGGTCCGATGATGAAGAAATCCGAGGAAGAGGGACAATCTGCTTGGATACCCTGCTCAGCAACACAAAGCCAGTTGATGCGTAGGTTTTATCAGAGAGTGGACCAATGGTGATTGTGTTGAACATAAATGGTCTAACTGAGAGAAAGTAAATGACTGCGATTTTGTATCTAAAATTACTGAAAATGATATTGGGGGCATTGTTATATTATGTTAGAAATACTATTAAAACTGGACCAGTAGTGTGCATAGCTAATGGTTTACCTTGCGTGGACTGTGAGTGCGGAAAATACACATACGTCGTTACACGAATAGTACGATTGATTATGTTTTGGTGAGAGAAATAGACCGTACGATTATTTTCAAGTTGGTCAATTTAGTATATTTAGTGACCATCCAGCGTTATTATTTACCACCACGGGCTATACACATGATTGTCATTATAAACAAAGTATATTTTAAATGGAAATCTGTGTATTCCGATTTGTTTAAAAATGGAAATCAGTGTATTGCAATTTATTTAAAAATCGGTTTAATTGGCAAACTGATATATCATCAGCAAACAAAGGAAGAAGTATGCATAAGTCGAACAGAGAATGTCCGCAATTAGTACCTTTTAGTAAAAAAAAATCGTGATCCTCTAGAAATATCGGAAATAGGGCCAGTGAATTGTTTTGGTCATGTCTTAAGTCAACAGAGATATCGAACAGCTCAGAATTGCGGCCACATTGCTTAATTTAAAATTTAACAACTGAGTACTAAGTTTAAAAGTATCTCAGTATTTTGCCATCTGGGCCGATTAATTCGTTTAACAGCCCCCATAACTTCCGCGGTTGTTATTGGTTTATTCAATACCAGAAACGTAGGATTATCAATATTATAGTTGCTGTCTTTATTAAACGCATCAACTTCATTAATGAATGTATCTTTAATATCATTTAATGCGTCAGAAAAATGTGATTTAAAAACTGCCATTGGTATGTCAAGACCTAACGCTGTTTTTGTTGTTTGAAGCTTTGCCAAAAACACCAAGGCTTAGAGTTACGTAAATGTATTAACTCGCTTGCCTGTGAGCACGCTTCGTTTTGCGCACAGTGTATTTGTATACATTTGTATCACATAAAACTACATGTATTCTATTTGTATCAATCAGACTTATAATTATTAATTATAAACAATGCTTGTGTGTATGCCTTTTCTGCAACAAATCATGCAGCATCAAACCACTTGTTATCAGGATTTACACATCAAACTATAAGTTTGCTACATCTACTATTTTAAATAATTCGATTTTGAAGTATTTGTTTAGTTATATATTCACAGTTTCCAGGTGGTTTATGTATCAAAATACGGTAACCCCACGCTCTTTGTTTTCAAGTTGAGAAGCATTTTCACACTCAGCGTATTCATTGAATTATTGTATAGCGACTGGTTTGTTTTCATTAACTAGAAGAGACTATTTCTTAAAATTTGCTTTAAATCCACGACAGTTCCACTGGATTATGGAATTAATTTCGAATCGCCTTGGAACACAGGTTCACAAATGTTGGTTTTATCTAACGCAGTATGGCAGAAATCAGTATTATGATTCCAGTCATCCTTCGTACCCGACCATGAACTAGGAGACTCAGTATCCTGTGTCTCCATGTAATCCAAATTCTGAAAACGGTTTGTAATTTGAGGTTTAGAGTCACTAGGTCTATCTAACTGGACCTTAATTGTTCAAGGTTTTGTTTCTCAAAGCCTTTAGGATCGAAATTTGAGTGATTTCGACTTAGCTTTGTTGTTTATTAACTGTAGAAGATTTCTTTCGTTTTGAAGAAGAATCAATTGTTTTAGAAGAAGATACAATTTCTTTAGAAGAAGACTCATTTTTTTCGAAGAAGATTCAATTTCTTTAGATGAAGATTAAATTTGTTTAGAAGAAGATTCTTTTTTTTTTTTCGAAGAAGATTCTTTTTTTTTTCGAAGAAGATGCAGTATTGCTAGAGGTGTCTTTGTTAATTGATGATAATGAAGAATGTATAGAAGTAGAGGGCTGTTCATTTGACTTAATTGCCTTTAATTGTAAACTGATGTCAGGACATTTTTGAGATATAACATTCAAAAGGCGATGGCATGTAGTACATTCTTGTGAGGGTGGCGGTGTATTGACTACAGGCCTGATAGCAGTTGGTCTAGTTTTAGATGCGAAACTGTTGTCACCATTAAATCTAGCCGCAATGTTTCGTTGTTGAGTAACAACCATTTTGGCCTCCACAAAACTAACATTTTGTTTATACTTAACATTAAGTATTTCTTTTTGTGTAAGCCAAAACGAACATTCCTCCGAACTTGCAGCACTATTCAGACCACAGTTCGCACATTTAACAGTATTAGTACAGGTAGACAACTGGTGAATATTTCCAACTAAATTATATTCACTACAGAAATTACATCGGGAACCATTACATTTACTCTCGTGGTGTCGGAACTTGTGACACCGATAACAGCGCAAGGGATTCGGTACGTAACAATCAACACTGATTATTTGGTAACCAATTTTGATTTCTTTTGGTAAATTTGGTGTATCAAATGTAAAAATGTAAGTGTTGGTCAATATTTCAGCACCATATCTGTACATTTGAATACGTTTCACATCTGTAACACCTTGACATTTTATATTTTAAGTAATTTCTTCAGTCGTTTGACAATTCCTAAATTCCATGCATCTTATGACACCCTTTGATAAATTTAGGAAAGGGTGAGCATATATGTTGACAGGTACTTCGAAAAATACTTTTTGGTTTAAGAGATTTTCAGATAGTTTTTTGGAAGAAATTTCAACAAGTAAAGTACCATTTTTTAAACTTTTAACAGATTTTGGAGTTCCAATAATGCATGATAATTGTTTCTCAATCACAAATGGCGAGAGCGTTGTAATGGTTTTGATTTCATATGTAGATTCAATAACTAAAAAACTGAGGAAAGTAAAACTAAAACGGTCAATTTAGTTTCATCGGTGGTGTCTTTCACCCGCCACGGAGACCAACAAAGGGGATGTATTCCGGTGATATCCATCTCGGTCTCCGTCAAAGTTACACCATCGACATACTCGTCTAGAACAGACCTAGTATTTTACCCCACAAGATCCCGTTTAGAGTTTTATTGAATTGAAAGTTCTGATGAACATTCATGAATATTGGATGTCCAACGTTGCATTTAGAGTGATAACAAGGTAATTGTGATATAAACCATTATATACATTTCATATACAATATATGTTGAAGGGGATATAACTGAGGTCACAAACTATAAACTCTTAAAGCGTTTTCTGTTCTCTGAACTTAACTTCATGCTCCAAAAGAGGCTTCTAATTGGTCAATTTGGAGAATGAATGTGCATTTTACCAATTAGATCATTGAGCGCACAGTCTGAGAAAGACACTAAATAAATATCTTACCGCCTTTGGCAGGGGATTATTTTCAAAATCTGTCAAAGCAAAATGTTCAAAGGAACTTCGTATTCGAGGTCTAGGTTGATTTGAGACCGGTGAGCCAAGAGCGCAATCTGTATGTCCGTTTAAGGTACGCTGGCATTTCATCTGATGTTAACGCCAACATTATGCGCTCATATGGTCAGTTGATAAGCGACATAAGCCAACTTATCAGTTGTGCCATGCTCACACATCTTCTCAATCGCATTACGGTACCTAGTAGTAGCGCGAATAACATCAAGACGCAGACAGTCTCGTTTTCAGAGCCACAACTGTGACATTTACCTTCTACTGCTTCCGTATTCCATAAGGACTTAATACACTTACGCAAATGATAACATTCTTATTTTGTTTAAATAAAGGAAAGTCGACATCTAACCTAGCTTTGTTTGAGTATATTCATACCGTACAGAACATATAATAATCTCTCTTGCTTAACAATGCAGACTACTTTGTCGATGTTATTTGCTCGTTCGGATGGTGTTTATAAACACGGTAAATAGTATTTCAGTTAAAACAGTCCCAAATTGTTACCGATATTGGTACACCAGTATAAATACTATCCATATAGCATTTTTCCATTTTAAGTGTTTTCAATCTTGAAACAAACACGTTTCCCCCTCTCGCTGTAACAAATACATATCGAAGTGCTTTACAAACACATATTTATTGGGTGACATTTCTTTTGCTCCGAAAATACTTATTTAAGGGGCTCAGTTAGTCACCCCGATTGTAACAATCGTGGTAATATACCAAACAGTCAGTGGCTGTAGTATCAGAGACAGAAAAAGAGCATGGTTTAACGAACCCTTAACACTTACTTCCTGTTTATAACATAATCTATGTGATTCACAAGTATGGTGCCAGAGTTTTTAACTTTACGAGTCTTTGTCATCTAACACGAAGTAAGAAAAAGAATCGTTTAAACAGCCACTCAGACACACGTCTACACTGAAATGTCTAGCGTCTTCATGAATGGCATTATCTGTATCAATTGAATAACTTTGTAGTCTCTCGTCAGCGAATTGATCAGCGATCATCATTGCAATAAAGTCAGACTTACTTGTTTATTTATCTACAAAAAGTACTTGTATACATCGGCAGTCGATGGCACTGAAAACATTCCATAATTACCTGCCGACTACGTATGACTATCTGTGAACAACTAAAGGCATTCTAACCGATCTTACCGATTTGAAGTTTTAATAGCAGACATAAACAGATCACTGTATTTAGCTGTCCTGCCGCCGAGATGTCAATAGAGAATGTTTGGATGGAGGTCGATCAGAGCTGGAAGCATTGAATAGCATCGGAACGGTGACACTGTGATGTTCCGTAATGTTGTATGGTGGAATCATTGCAGTGGTTAGTTTCCTCTCGGGAAAAGTTCGATATAAATAATAAATCATGCCAGTTCACACGAAAAGCAATGTCAGTGGCATTGGAATATCTGTTTCAAATTTAGATTGCGGCATTTCCTCGTCTAAGTATATTTTCGATTGTCTTTAAATTGCCGATGTTAGTAATCACTAGTGTATCAGGTAAGCAGGTTAGCACCCGTGATCGAAAATTATCGATTTGATACAGTAGTTTGTTTTAAAATAATCAAGTATTTCACATACATACAGTTTGGATACAATCAGTAAAATGGTGCTTCGCATATGCCACTTTTTATCTTTTAGAAGAATCATTCTACTTATAAAGGACAAAATAAAATGAACTGATTGACAAGCTGGTGAATGTCATTCATTCTTGTAAATGTTGCAACAATTGTCTAAAATGTATCACTTGTAAAATACTTACCTCATCAATCCTTGCCAGGGAACGTTTATATGTAACTGGAAAAAAATATAGCATCGCAACAATGACGACAGCGTTGTCATTAAACGTTTGCTCATCCACCTCAAATATTGAATTTTGAAAGATTCCATGCGGACGTCTCTAGCCTACAATTGAAGAAACATTAAACAAAATGTACACATAACTTTTTAGGTAAATTCATTGGATAATAAGCGAAACCGTTTTATCTTTATTGACAATAACTTCAATTTACTAGAAGCCCTCAAATCCATTTCAACACCATTCAACTTTCAGTACAAAATGTATCTTTTACAAATTAAAGGCGTATGCTACAGTTTCGACAAAAAAATTCCCAATAATAGAATTTTTTTATATTTTGTATTTTGTTAGTACATTCAATAACTAGTTGAAAAATGGGAAAAAAAAGATAGGTCACCGATCTTTTTTTTTTTTTTTTGACCATTCAATGACATGACCTTTTTCATCATCGGCACAAATATAGGTATTTTGGACAAAAACTTAAATAACACAGAAAATTAACAAAGGAGAACTACAAATCGGTTTAAATTTCAATGGTAAGTTTATTTATATAATGTTATCAATATGAAAGAAGAATTTGTGAGAAGAAAATGAAAAAAAAAATTTTGAGCAGTTTTTCAATGAAAAATGGTGTCAGATTGAACCCCCGCAAAAGTTAAAAGCGTACAATTTTTATGAAATTTTCCATTCTAAATAATAGAATTGTCTCTAACTTACTAAGCATACTTAACAACATTCACTTTATTATAAAATGAAGAAAAAATGATAGGTCACCGTATTCCTTTTTGAGTAAATTGACTTTTTCCTTGAAGCATGGCCTGTTTTTTTTAAGCAAAATTGCTGCATTTCTCAGAATTGCAATGCAATAATGAATTTAAAATAAACAGATTCCTATTAAGGATGGATTTATTCACATATACCAGCACTTACAGCTTGTTCATACATGTAAAAAAAGCTTTTGAGAAAAAAAAAGTGAAAAAAAAAAGATTTGAGCAGTTTTTCAATGAAAAATGGTGTCAGATTGAACCCCAACAAAAGTTAAAAGTGTACAATTTTTATGAAATTTTCCATTCTAAATAATAGAATTGTCTCTAACTTACCAAACATACTTAACAACATTCACTTTATTATAAAATGAAGAAAAAATGATAGGTCACCGTACTACTTTTTGAGTAAATTGACTTTTTCCTTGAAGCATGACCTGTTTTTTTTAAGCAAAATTGCTACATTTCTCAGAATTGCAATGCAATAATGAACTTAAAAAAAACAGATTCCTATTTAGGATGGATTTATTCACATATACAAGCACTTACAGCTTGTTCATACATATGAAAAAAGCTTTTGAGAAAAATCAAATGAAAAAAAAAAGTTTTTCTAAGTTGAAATGTTGTCAAATTTAACCCCCAAAAAAGTTATGAGCATTCAATTTTTCAATTCTACATAATAGTATTGTCTATAATTATGCATGAACACTATACAGCTTTCATTTTATACTAAAGATAGGTAACTATACACCTTTTAGTGTAAATTGACTTTTTACTTGAAGCATGGTCTTTTTTTTATGCAAAATTGCTGCATTTCTAAGAAAACACAATGCAAAGATGAACTTCAACTCAACAGATTCCCACATAAGATATTTTTGAACACATATCATTACTTATGGCTTGTACATGCATATGAAAAGGGCATTTAGGAGAAATAAATGGGGGAAAACTTGAATTGTTTGATTTGATTGTTTGGGTTTAACGCCGTTTTTAACAATTTCCCAGTCATATCACAGCAGCCAGTTCACCAACTCATATGATTCCTGGTTTTCTCACACCAGTAATCCACACAACAATCTACCCAAGCAACTGTCTGCTTTTCCACATGGACTAAGTCCATTGGTGAAAGACAAATGACTCATGGCACATTGACTTTTGTCAAACGTCTGAAAGAATGTTGGCCGAGTCAGGATTCGAACTCACAACCCCTTGATTGACAGCCTGCTTCGCTGCCGACTGTGCTATCAGAGAGAATTATTAACACATATCATCACTTATAGCTTGTAAATGCATATAAAAATAGCAATAGGGAGAAAGAAATAAAAACAAAAAAATTAATGTTGTCGCATTTAACCTTTTTCACTCATACGACAATTCTGCAGCAGATGACTATAAACATATTTTTTCAAGAAATGGAAAATCTCTTTAACCTTTCTTTCTCTTACAACAATTCTGCAACAGACTACTTTGAACATAGTTTGTCAAAAACTGAAAAAGCTCTATAATTAAATGGATAGCCTATGATTAAAAGGGCAAATCATTGTGGCAAAAGGAGAAATCGCACATTTTGTGCGAATTCTCCTATAGTCACTATGTTTTCAAAAAGCCATCTGCTGCAGAGGCATCAGAAAGTGTCTACATGAGGGAAAAGGTTAATTTAATGGATGACCTATGACTAAAATTTGAAAACATTGTGTCAAAAGAAGAAATTGCAGGTTTTGTGCAATTTCTCCGTTAGTCAATATGTTTTCAAAAAGCCACCTGCTGCAGAGCCGGCATAAAGCTTCTATATGAGGGAAAGGGTAAACCCCTTCAAAAGTTAATAGTGTCAATTTTTGAAGAGTTTTTCCATGTTACACGATGAAATTGTCTGTAGATAAATTGCATGATTTGTTTGTTTGGAGTTTAACTTTAACTGTTAACTTTCAACAGCTTTGGTCATATCACGGCAGTCAGTGCACCTACCCATGTTTTCCTGGCTTTCCCCCACCAGTACTTACACAACATTCTTTCGAAGCCAATGACTACTTTCTCACATAAATCAGAGGTGAGAGGCAAAGGAAAAATCATCCGAGAGAATGTTCGCCACAACCAGGTATCGAAACCGTGACCTCCAGATCACGAGTCAGATACGCTACCAACTGAGCTACCCGGCCGGGTTTATAAATTGCATGAACACTATACAACATTCACTTTAAATAATTATGAAGAAAAAAAGATTATGGTCACTATACTCCAGTGTAAATTGACTTTTTCCTTGAAGCATGGCATGTTTTTTAGGCAAAATTGCTGTATTTCTAAGAAAAGACATGGCAATGATGAGCTTAATACCTTCAGATGCCGAGATAAGAGAGAGTTATTAACCCATACTGGTAACTTCACTTATAGCTTGTACATACATATGAACAAAGCAAAATTTAGGAAAAAAAAAATGGAAAAACATATTTGGCCTTTTTTACAATGTACTGACATGATGCTAGACTAAGCAAACAGCCTAACCCCAGGAAAAGGTGATTTCATACAAAACATGGACAATTTCTAAAATTTAATGGAAAACATATGACTAAAAGTGGAAAACTAATTGACAAAAGAAGAAATTGCTCAAAACGAGCAATTTCTCCTTTTGCCACATTGTTTTCCACTTTTAGTCATAAAATGTAACTAACTGTAAACATTAAAGCTCATACACTCTACAGAAAAAGGCAAAGACAATGATCATACTTCTTTTAGTGTAAATTAACGTTAATTATGTTTTACTTTTAGTAATTTCTTATTTTGCCTCAATGTTTTCAAAAGCTAGCTTCTGCCATAGAATAACGGAAAGCAAACCTACAAATCATGTGTAGCTTCTTCTCATACATGACATATAAAATATCACTGAAAGGCACTAAACTGTATATCATGTTTTCAGTCTTTCAAGTAATCAAATAATTTAGTTATAATTTTTGTCATGCTAGTTACCCTAGGTTTTCCATTTACAATCTCTTTGCACAACTGTTGCAGACCGACAAGGCCAGAGCGACTCACTGCAAGTTTGAGATGGCCCAAACATAGACCGCTTTTCGCTATTTTATCAATCATTCCTTTTGATAGCACATTTTGATCTTTTAAAATCATGAGACTTTGAAGGTTCTGTTTTCCATCTTTGTTATAGTGCCACAGCTTCATAGAATACTGTGTAGAATAACTACTGATCAACATCTGATTGTCTAAAATGCCAACAGTTGTGCAGAGCTTTTGTAAAATTTCAACATCTCCTAATGCATTATGAGCTGCATAGCTTTCTTTTAAATAAATAGAAACAAGAAATTCTTGACTATAGTTATGAAGATCAGGATACAAGATCTTGAACAATAAGTATGTATCAATTATTCCTGTAACATACTGTTTAAAAGGGTTTGTTAAACGAACTATTTCAAATGCTCTAACAATTCGTGGAAAATCAAATCTTTTAAAGTTATGTCCAATAAGAACACAATGAACATGTTTTTCTAGCCAAGCCAGGAAGACTTGTAGCGCTTCTTTTAAAGGAAGAGTTGCTACTGGCTTACACTTATATAGAAGAACATGCCCATTTGTGGATAAACCTGTCACAGCAGACGCTGCAGGAACAATGTTTTTAGATGGCATGATGTATTGATTAAATTTGTCTTCTCCACAAATTGCAGCAATCTGAACAATGTCAGCGTCATAACTTAAGGATGATGTTTCAATATCACAAAATATCTTTTTAGAATTTGTAAATGTTTCTTCAGATAAATGTTCAGGTGCAGGTTGGACTCTAGGATTTGGGATTTCAGTGATATTAGATATATGAGAAGTAGCAACACCTGATTTGTATGTTGGGCCTTCTCGTAATTCTTTGGCAGCATTGTGTTTCTTATATGCAAATTTCCTTTCTAAGCGCCTTCTTTTAAATGTCAAGGTGTTTTCTATATCATTTCGTCTTTTTCTTAAAGTGTCTTGTTTTTGAGCAAGATCAGCAAACACTCTACCAGGTGATAAACCAAGTGAAAGATTAACCTCATTTAAATATGACATACCAAGATTTTTTTGAGCAACAGCACAATCAACACGGTTAATTAAACTGGCAGATGCAGAATAATGTATTCTTTTCGGGGCTTTTGCTGCAATCATGTTATTAAAAGATTCGACTTCTTTTGTAGATCCACGTGGAGCAATTTTTTCAGCATTTTTAATGAAGACGTGTAAGATAGATTCAAGATCTGAACGAAGTATTACCCCAGTCAAGGGACGGCCATGTGGCAATCCATTGTGCTTGTAGTGTTCTGGATCTTGAATATATCTACACCATTCACCACAAGAGTCATGTTCACCAAATAAATGAGGGGTAATCTGTTTTAGTGATTGCTGAAATTGTTCTACATTACCTTGATTTTGAGCAAGTGCATAATTGAAACACTTCTGAATGTGTTTTATAACCATTGTTGACAAAACTTTGTGTTTTTTCTGTAGAGTGTACAAGCTATTTCCTAAATGTTTGACAGTATGATTAATGTCACTCCATTTTACAATTTCATGAGAAAGTTCTTGTCTTATTCTGGCCATTGTTGTGCAGTCATCGTCCATTATTATAACACCAACTTTTACATCTTCTTTTTCTATTTCTTTAACAAGACTTGCTCCAACATCTGGCTCCATGGCTTTTGCACTCCCATTCCAATTTTTAACACACTGGTGATCTGGTGGTATATTACCTTTGTTTCCATGGTAATTGCAGAATTTGCAGTCCTTGAGCCTGATACCATATGCACAAATCTTGCCTGTCCTGTTCCCGATCATGGTCCCCACCCCCGATCTACTGTCATAGCATCTGCCAGATCCACGTTTCTGCCAGCCCATGTCATATTTGAACTCTCCACTAACAGATAATGATTCTAAGCATGATGAAGCATACGAATGATCTAGGTTCAAAAGAGAAGATTGAACATCAGTGGACTGGTGAATACCTTGTGTAGACTGGTCTATACTTATGCTGGTTTCAAGTGCATCACTCATATTTGAAGTAACATCTGGACAGGGAGCAGACTGACATTCATCTCTTCTACTAGTGTCAGAGCTATGAAAATAAAGCAAATGTATGAATGAATGTATATTTCTTTTATGGCGCATTGACAGCTAAAACGCGCATTTAAATTTTATAACTCATGATCCCTGAGTTAACAAACCAGTACAAGTCTAGAAATTGTGCCTTGCCAAAGGAAACTCCACTATGACCGTAGTGCAGGGACTGGGGATCGAACCCGGTATACATGATTTTGAAATCCCCCGACTCTAACCACTCGACCATAGCGGATTAAAAAAAAGTGTAACTTGTTGAAAACAAACTTAAATTGTTTATTCACAACTGCAGAGGTAGGTGAATTTCTTTACAACTAATGGTCTATCTATCACTAACATTTCTATTTTTTCGCTAACTGTCAATCCAACGGTTGCAAGTTCGAATCCCAGCTCATTCAATGAAATTCAATACAAAAAGCCTCGCACAAGTCCCTCCATTGGGATCAGTCTATGTGAAAGCAGCCAGTTGCCTTGATATGACTGAATTGTTGAAAAAAGCTTAAATCACCAATCAACCAAACAACAATGTGAACCAAAATACAAGTGAGCTCTAACTTGAAACCTTTCCCTCATGCAGACAACTTGGGACGTATTTAATAAAAACATGGAAAATCTTTATAATTGATAGTATTACCTATGACTAAAAATTGAAAACATTGTGACAAAAGGAGAAATTGCACACAATTCTTCTTCGTCACTTTGTTTTCAAACAGTCCTCTGCTACAGGGGCGTCAGAAAGCACTTAAGTTCTTTAAAAAGCCTGGTTCTAAAAACACGTAATGAAGTGAGCTTCCCTTTTCCTCATACGACAATTATGCAGCAGACGAATATGAACATATTTTGTCAAAAAGTAGAAAATCTCTTTAACCCTTTCCCTCATATAGACGCTTTCTGACGCCTCTGCAGCAGACAGCTATTTGAAAACATAGTGACAAAAGAAGAAATTGCACAAAATGTGCAATTTCTCATTTTGCCACAATGTTTTCCACTTTTAGTCATAGGTTATCCATTCAATTATGGAGATTTTCTATGTTTTGACAAAAGATGTTCAAAGTCGTCTGCTGCAGAATTGTCGTATGAGGGAAAGGGTTAATTGAACTGATAACCTATGATAAAAACTGGAAAACATTGTGTCAAAATGAGAAATTGCATGTTTTGTGCAATTTCTTCTTTTGTTACTATGTTTTTAAAAAGCTGTCTGCTACAGAGGCATCAGAAAGCGTCTATATGAGGGAAAGGGTTAAATTTATATTGGAATATAAACTGGTTTGTACCTTGACTGCTTTTTGATCTTACATTTTTCTTCTCTCAAAGCACTTCTACATGACTGTTTTGCAATAAACCTGACATGTTCACCAACCTGTGAAAAAATGAAAATTGTATAAAAAACACTACTTTGCCAGTGTTATGTTGGATATTGTATAGTGTATACCATATATATCTTGGGTATATGACCTTTTACAGCAGTTCAATTTTCCCCTCCTTAGATGATGCCTGATTTCTATGATTTTGTAAGCAATCAATACAGCTCAAAATAATTCTGTATAGGATCACTGAAGTTAGCTATTTATTCAATTTTCTTTCTGAATTGTAATTTTCAATCTTTTTCATTGTGCCTGTTTCCTTATGCCACCTGACTGCCATGATTTTCAACCAATAGGTACAGCTTGAACAACTTTTGTAGAAGGTCACCAATGGGACATTTCTACCAAATGAAATTGGAATATTCAAGCAGATTCAGAAGAGAAGATTTTTAAACTTTGGAAATTTTGTCCTATTTCTGATGCTGCAGCAACCAAATTTCTGGATGAAATTTAAATCTTTGAACAATTTTGTGACAACACCCTGTTGCTATGTAAACGATCAACATGGTTTGAAAACATTAGGAACAGGATCACTGAAGCAGGATTCATATACAACTTCTCAAAGTTATAAAATCACTTGTTAATTGAAATGGTATTTTCATTTTATTTATTTTACCAATATTCTGATGCCGCCTGACTGTCATGTTTTTCAATCAATCGGTGTGGTATGATTTTTTTTGTAGAGAGTCTTCCAACCAACATTTCTACCATACTATATTGGAATCTTAAAAGCAGATTCAGACGAGAGAAATTAATCAGCAAAATCAAGTTTGGCCTTCGGCCCACTAGGTGATCAAATAAAAGTATTTGAAGAATACATTTGAAAACACTGTGAAAAGGGAGAAATTGTTTGTTTTGAGCATTTTCTACTAGTTTGTCTTTGTTTAAGAGTTGTACTGCAGAGGCATCAGAATTTGTATGAATGATGGAAAGGTTAATTTGGTTTTATATATGAAAAATGTTAATCCATAGTAACAAATTAAAAACTACCTCACTCTGAAGTCGTTTCATTCTTTTATGATGAAGTCCACGAACACCAATTGCCTCCATGAAATTTGTAACATGCAAATGTCCTACTCCGGCATGGATCATTCCTAAAAAAAAGAGGCAAAAATTTGGAAAACATGAAAACATTGAAAATTCAGGCAAAACTATGATATTAAATTTAAATAAAGAAAATAAAAAATCCTTTATTATTTTTAAAGAATGAGGGAAAGGGTTGACTTTCTTTAAAATTAAAGTTACTGTGATTTTATTGAACTCATTTGCTTCTACATTTTATTACATTATTTTTTATATCAGTGAATTAATTATGAAGGTTTAGGAGCTACTATGTTTGCATCAAGATAGTTTTGAGAAATTTCTTCATTTGCCAAAATGTTTTCAATGTTATTTAACCCTTTCCGACTTTGAACATATTTTGTCAAAACATAGAAAATCTCCATAATTGAATGGATAATCTATGACAAAAAGTGGAAAACATTGTGAAAAAATAGAGAAATTGCATGTTTTGTGCAATTTCTTTTTTTTTGTCACTGTTTTTAAAAAGCTGTCTGCTGTAGAGGCGTCAGAAAGCATCTATATGAGGGAAAGTGTTAATAATTATATAACCATTATACTTGTTTTGGGGAAAATGTCAGAATCAACTGAGCATATTTGCTTTATGTAGGAAAAAATTCAAACTTAAGATTAAATTTTCACCTTTTTGGTGTTGTACTCCATTTAAGTTTAATATAATAGACCCAGAACAACAGGGGGTGTGATATATTTGCTATACAACGTGGTCGGCTGTAAATATTTCTCATGAGGAAAATAGTTAAAACTAGACTACTAGTAGAATGATTATAAATAAAAAGTGTTAATAGGTTTGCATAAGAGTATTAAAGGGAGATGTTTGTGTACTACAAGTAGTAAAGATGAAATGGTTTATTCAACAAAAATGTTAGAATTAAATATATGTGACAGTGTTAACATTTATCCATCACCAAAAGCACTATAAACTACTTTATTGCTATATACTTACAGGTCATCATTGCCTTCTGAAAGATAAGACAATTTTAAAAACACTACTTAATCATAGAAACATACACCTTCTAAAATATGTGAATGTTATATTTCCCAGTTTTCTAGAAACCACATTTTTAAGGTATTCCTTATTTTAAGTGGGAATATTAAAAAACTGTTAATGCCGGACTGATAAATGAGCTAAGAAACTACTGTTTCACTGTAGACTAATATCATCAAACAAAAGTCTGCAGATGTTTTGGTTTAAATTTAAATTTCAAAAAAGTACTATATAGTCCATGATATAAAATGTATTCATCCAGTTAATAGGAATAACACATGTATACTAGTTTTGGTTTACTTTCGACATTTTTTAAAAAAAAACAGGTATTTATAAACCAAAATAGATATATTTACCTAAAGCTGCTTTTGTATTTATGACAAAGGTCCGTGGTCCTCTGCTCTTCCCTTGTTTATGACGTGTGTTTGTATCAATATTGTTCATTGTTCCATAGCTGCACTGAACCGAAAGTACTGACCCATATCCATACCTGGTTTCCTTCTTAATGTTAATTAAATTAAGTGCATTCTCGCAATGTCTGCAGCATCTGAGTTGATCAATAATATGTCCCAGGTCAACAATTCTTCTTCCATTCTTCCAGCTCTGAAGCTTGTTCCCCTCCAAAGATGCAGCTTCTACTTCGACTGTATCAGAAACTTCCGGGAAAAAAAATACGGCTCCGCTTCCTCCTCCGCTACGCTGTCAGTTAAATCAACAGGTGTATTATTGTTCCAAATTTGTAGTCGAGATGATGACAAAATACCTCTCCTTTCTTGCTGTGTCGTAACGAATTTTCCCTTTTTGCGAGTCATGTTGAAAACGCGTTCCAAAATATTTCGGCGAAGATGAAATCGATATGTTATTGTTATTGTTTAGCATAGAGACGCGCATTGCCGGTGTCCGTATTAGAATTACACAGCGTAAAAAATACAAACTATACTTTGACCGGTGTACGTTTTAGATACGCACAGCGTGATTATAGAAACTGGCGCATACGCCTTTAACTCACTCCATTATTAATCTCCAGAAAAGAAAGATTATTTAACGAATCTGATTAAATTTGTTGAGATACGATAGACAAGAATCTGATTTGCAATTCTCGATTTAAATCATGTGTAAAAACGTTTACTTAACTAAAAAAGGTACTCCATATCAAATGTAGATAATAAGAGATAAATAAGTTTCATTGGGTTTCTATTTTTCAAAAATATCGTAATACGACTAAAAAAAAAATTGTGTCATGGAAACGAATAAAGAACCTTGAATAGTATAGGATGTTGTCTTTTCTTTCTCATTGTAATTCTTCATTTACTCATCAAAATAAGATTCTGGTTCTAGGTCCGTTTACTTGCGCTTTAGTTGTTATATACTAGTTGTTCAAAAGCACACTTATAAGACCAGATATATCTGTATCATCTACAGTGTGTATGTTTTTTGTTGTTTTCGGTGGCATAAAACTCTTGACAAACTCCCATGGCTGTGATCAGCAGTCTTTAAGAGTTGTGTTGCCAAAAGACAGTTTTCTGTATACATGTGTCTGTTTCTATTATTGCTTTAAGCTCTTTATTTATGCATGTCTCTGCAGAACAATGCCAGCATGTGTAAAAGTCACACATCGAGCAAGAGGCTGGATTTCTTTTTATCATTGATTGGTGACTTGTTGCATTCCAAAATTCAACAAACTCCTATATAGGTTGCATTGCCAAATCCAATGTCAGTGCACTCTTCACCCAGTGTTTAAACTTGGGATGTTGAAGTAGATTTGCAAGTGTATTCATATTCAATGGTTGTTCTTAAATCCTAAATGAATAAAAACAATAACTAAACTGTTAAAGCACTAAATTATCAGTACCTAAGCATTCGTATCAATAGCAGACAGATAAAACCTTTATAATGGCTAACATGATACATTGCAATCTAGAACAAATTAACCTTTTATTATGATTATATATACGACGCATGATAATCAAACATGAAGACACATACTGAAATTATCGCTCAGCTTAATACTATTTGATAAGATAAGATAAGAAAATTGTCTATTAACGTGACCTTTGTGAATTTACACACAAGAAGAACACACTTTATACCAATTTTACCACACCTGGCTCATCGTCTCATAAGTCACCATATAATGTATACATAATATTAACTCATAAAGTCACATGAAATAAGTTATTTACAAATATACAATAATTTGGTAACAAAGTGTGGAATGAGACATCGCACTCATTATGCAATGTCTATTTTCACACCGTAAACACGATCTTCCCTACTGCCTCCAGGTAGCTAATTGACCGGGGTAAAACGGGGTTACTCTAAGGTAATTTATTAACATTAAGGGCTGACTTTTTCCGAAGTTAGCTCTTAACAATGCATTTCTCACATTTACGGGGGTAAGCATTGATCAGAAATGACGGGTTTTCTTTATCACATAATTCATAAAAATCAGAGTCATTTAATTGATCTCAAAACATATCATTTCAAATGTCTTTATACAAATCACATTCTATCAATAAATGAGTTTCATCTTTTATTCGGAATTGTTTGCAGGCTATTCACCAAATGTTACTATTACTTATTATCATGTCAACTAGAGTTTGCAAATGAGTCAAGTCAATAAACAGCTGAAAGTCACATAATGAACATTTATGATCAACATTTATGATAATTCCTTTTGATAATGTGCCATCAGTGTAGTAGAAGACGTTTAACCATGTTTCTGATTTTGTTAAGGCAGCCATCTTGTGCAGAAGATCAGAACAATTTGTTTTTCATTAAAATATTTCAATACTTGGCCAGCGTTCGTAGGAGATGTCATTCCTTCCTATTGTTAGCGATATTTGCCCTATAAGCCATAACTATTTTCCATTGATAAAGTCATATTGTTTAAATAAAACCTGGCAGCCAGTCGGCATTATTTCTTTTCTCATACCTCTTTAGAATAGCTTGAACATGTTTTTAGATGGTTACATAACTAATATTTCTGCAACTTTATCTTGAACGATAATCCACATTGTGCTATTAAAGTACGACATAGTATGAGCATTGTTGTCGGTATACTTTTAAAATAAACACCTTAGTTATTGTATAGTAGCAAATTTGTAAAATGCTAATGTTAGCAAAATGTTGTCATGATTTGGAAAGAGATTGCTATGAGCAATGGACATGTGTAATAAAGCATTCTCAACGAATTGCGGTATGCAAAAATCAGCAAGTAAATAGACAGTAAAAGTGACAAGGACTCTTAGATCCAGTGCAAGGCCGTAATGATAATCAACAAATCAATATATCTTGAGTTATTTTAGTAAAAGCACACCTTAGTAACATTCCTGAGTTGTTTAATCGAAATTGGCCTATAGTTTAAAATAAGACGTCAGTTGAAGATAACAGTTAAGAACGGAAGATCGACGGACAGAGTGATAGCTTATGGAAAAGTAGGGAATAGTATGTATAGGGGTAGGGATCCTGGTAAGGGTTAATGATAAGGTAAGGTTAAGTGCCTTGAGTTGTGTTGAGGTAAGTAAATGTAAGTTACGGTAGGTAAAGTCGGCATCTCAATTAAAAGGGTCGAAGATTGCAAACTGATTAAAACGTCAATGTAGTGTTAGCATGTACGCCTATCAGTTAAACCATTAAATAATACATAAGTCACCTTGAAGATTTCAAGGGGTGTGATGTCGAGAACATGGCTGTTAAAGATTATTCAAGATTACCATTAAATGTGTGAATGAATTGCCTGTCTGAGCCATTGTCGGACGTAGTTTTAAACTTTAGTTCTATAACTGAATAAATAATTAAACGGTATTAAAGTCAATTTCATTATTTCATTCTATATTTCTATCTCAGGTAGTGGTATTTCACATATTCCTTAAATATCAAAGGACGAATACTGGTCATAGGGCAGAGCATTTGAATTGTGCTTGCAGGTTACCTTTGTGACGAATTCAGTAATAATGTCTGGCTTAAAACTGAATTGTTCATGTCATTAGTAAGTTCATTGAGCTGCTTTTGCAAGATCCTTTGTCGCGAAAACCATACTAAAGCTCGGAAAGGATGTTTTGGAAATAAATGAACAGATATTTGAAGCCTAAATATGTTCTAGGCGTAAACATAACAAAAGTTGACATGCATTAGCATGTCGGACACTCCCTCTATCTCGAACAATTGTATGCATAATTGCGTTTAGTAAGTGCCAGTTGAAACTCGATTTAAAGGCGTATCTTCGGTGTGTTACTGCGCATCTTTTTTTTAGCATGTCCTTCCTGATTCAGTTTAATGCTTTGCTCTTTTATGCTCAATTAAATTGTGAAACAGTCAATATCCGGAACACGATATCAACAAGGTAATTCATGTCCGCGCAAGCTAGCCTAAAGAGTGGACGATTTGTATCTTCTAAACGTGCTTAAAGCGAAAGCAATCGCAATCTGTTCGAAAGATTGACGGAAAATTGCATCGATACTGGATATTCGGTATCGGATTCTCCGACAAACTAAGCGGATAATTCGGACACTTGTTTCCGATTAACAACATGCCGGAAAGAAGAATTGTATACTAGAAGTCGTTCTCTTGGAAGATCAGCTTGTTTGTGAAGACTGTGTGAAATAACACTATCTTAAATAAATATGTCTCTTGAAACCAGACATGGATACGGCACGTTATAGTATGTGGAACTGTGAATACTGTCGAAACAACCAAACGACGAGCAAAAGGGGCAACTTTAGCTAAGATAATTTACTTTTAGTTATAATTTTCTATGATGTTATTAGTTTAAGAGTTTACAAACATTGAAGGGGGTGGGGGGTTCGCCTGACAGTCATTTAACTGATTTTTATCTTGATATATTAGCAAATCGAGCACATTCAGTTAAATTTCAAGGAATTTTACCAAGTATTTATGAATAAGTAAAATGTCGCTGTGATAAAACTGAAATGATGTTGAAAACGGCATAATACCCCAATAAAACAAAGCCTACTTATTGTCAATGTAGCCTGTAGAAATCACTGTGTTGTTTATGCTGTTTTGTGACCAGGGCCGTTTTAATTATGAAAATAGTGACATGTAAAGTGTGATGAAAGTCTTTTGTGAAATTTAGGCCTACTTTTGTGAAAAAAGAGGTGTCTTTTGATTGTGAATGGGGCCCCAATTTCGGTTAAGAAAAAAACACTTTATGAATAAAACATACACACAAAATATTCTATCATAGTCATAAATTATTTAATTGAAATTAATTTAGAATTCTTCTCTTCTGAATAACCTTTTTAGATTCAGAGACATATACACACATATGTGTTTATAAGTTTTTAGTAGATTGCGATATGATTTAGTTAACATCATATCAAAGCCAGGTATTTATCAACCTCTTGTTTTATTTGTCAGTACTGTAGACAAGACTCCATATATTCAATTCAATTATGACATGGGTGAGCAGAAGGGTGGTTGGGATGGAGCTATAATATCCACACTAGTGGGGAACAAGTCAGGAAAATGTGTTGCATTTGGAATTAGATCTAAAGACTGTAGACAATGTAGCTTTCATGAAAGTAAAGGTGAATCGATGCCCATCCATCAGTGTTGAAGAAACTGGCATGGTAGTTATAAAGCTTTTGAACCAGATGTGGCGCGCTGTATTGTGCTCGAGATAGAAAATAGAAATGTGAATGTCTATTTCGTAATTATGGATGACGATGCATCAATCATGGTGAAAATTCAAGAAACGGTTTCCCATTTTGTACAAAGATGGTCAGACATAAACCACAAGAAAAACATGAAGGAAGCCAGTTGTACAATTTACTGAAAAAATCCTTTAAATAGTCAAGTCAAGAAGTATTTTCAAAAGTGATTTAGTAAGGCTGTAATAGAGAATAAGTGTGATCCAAATGCGCTTGCTAGATCTTTAAATCAAACTGTCCCAAACTCATTTGGAAAGCAGAGCCTATCAACCTGTTCCAATTGTTTCCCTTTGGTTCGACTATCATGAGTCTGCTGTAAGATCAGGTTAGTTTTATACATCTTCTGGAAAAGTTCCTATATTACATACGCCCTGAAAGTAGTACTCAATACTTGATCTTACTTTTCAAATGTATCACGATTTTTGAAATAATTATTATTTATATCGTCTTTGTTTTCTTATGTGGTTCTTCTATTCAAAGAGAATTTGGAAATGAAATGTAATTGTGTATTTAAGAAAAATGACGCGATGTAGTAGCAAAGGTCAAAATAAGTAAATTAACCAACAGGATCTATTTTTTACCAATTCACACCTATATAAACCTACGCCTAAATATAGTACCACATTTATAAACCTATATAATGTAAATCAAATCTGATGAATGTGAAATTCCAACTTTATTATGGAATTAAAAATATTTCAGTTACGATTTTTATCCGAACATGCTAATAATGTGTTCGTTTGCAGGACTGGTATAACCAGTACGATTTCATACGCCGTGAACCAAATACTTGATCACGCATTGAAATGCAGAGAAAAGTTAAGACCCCGAATTGATAATATTCTGTGTGTCGTATCACGCAAATAAATCCAGATTAACGATTAAACGTCAGTTTCCGTGCGTCGTTAAATGAAATAAAGATGAAAGTGACGCATTTGCATAGAAACCGTGATCTTCGGTTAGGCCTTATGCACCGTGGTAGAATTTTCCATAGCACCGGTTGTTAGGAATTATTGCGTCATTTGGAGTACATATTTGGTCTATCTTTTTTTTTGCAATGACACAAAATGCCGTCTCACAACCATAATGAAACCTGGTTCTTTATTCAAGTTTTTCATATTAAATGAAACGGCATAGACAGTGGATATCCCGTAGTTGATTATGACCAACTAAAGGTATGTATTTACAGTATTGTTGAAATGGCATGTTGTCTTTTCGTCTCAAGTATACTTCGCTATGTTTCTCTCATATATCTAAATTGCAATACAGTAGGTCTGTGTGATTTATCATATGCACACTATTTGATTTTTATTTCATCGTCCTACTTAGTCCTTTAAAAAAGACATCGCGTATGCTCATTTTTCATTTTGTTAATATATCTATAGGTGCTACCTATTTACGAAAAAAAAACCGCAAGATAATTATAAACAAAGATTAAAGAGCATACTTTGGCCATAAAAAAGGATTTATAAGTAATTGACTAGACAATAATAATGTTAATGTCATGTTTCTTGCATTATTAAAACATATTTGGAATTCGTATTAATGTTGTCTATTATTTGAACAGAAAATTATAATGAACGAGGTTAAAGGGCCAAGATGATCCTTAATCGATCACCTGCATTATGGCAAAGAAGCAAATAGATCAGCCCTTTTCTGATGCTACCTGGCGACTGCCTTTTTCAACCAGTCAATATGACTGGAACAAATTATGTAAGGGGTCACATTTCTGCTAATCCCTTTCCCTATTAGAGACGGTTTCTGAGGCCTATGCAACAGACGATTTAGGAAAAGATTGTCGTCACAAGAACAATTGCTTCTTATGAGAAAGTTATCCTTTTGCCACAATGTTTGATAAATAATTATACTTGGAATGAGTGAGTCAATAGCTCATGTATAGGAATTTGGGATCTTTCATGTTGATACCACTTTTTTGATGGAAACAACGTCGCTCCATTGACGTTACGCCAAGATGAAGTGTAACGGAAATGACGTCACGTCCTTCTTTGGCTACGATACAGTCAAAATTTAGTTTCGGGCATAGAAGGCTAATGCTGTCGTTTTTTTGACGAACGGGAAAACATATTTTTTACAGATTTCCATTTATTTCTAACTTTTCGTACAAATGTTAATTGCCACATAACACAGCACTTAAATGATCTTAAATATCGATTTGAAAAAAAAATGATTAAAAAGACGACAATAATTTTCAATCCGTGTTTTTCTGTTCATTTTATACATACCCAAAATACCGATTTAAAAAAAAAAAAAAAAAAAAAGACAATAATTTTCAATCTGTGTTTTACGTCTGCTTTTTTGATACATATCCAAAATGGCGGCCCCCATGGATTTTTCCAGTTTCATTTCAGAAAGCTTCATGGGTTATTGAAAAAAAAAAAAAAAAAAAATCTCACACCTGTTAACTATAAGCGAAAAAAACCATTCATTGTTTTTTTTCGTATTAGCTTGACTTTTCGAATAAAAGGCTAGCTATCCTACTCACCTCGGCGTTGGCTATGCATCACACCTTGGTTAAGAGATATTGCGCACTTAAAGGTCGAGCGCACTGTCTTACAGACAGCTCTTGTTATAAGAGGACACACTGACCCATAAATTACAGATTCAGTCTGTCTTCTCTTCAAAAAAGTTGTAATCTCAAATTCATATTATTAACCCTTTCCCTAATATGGACACTTGCTGACACCTCTGCAGGGATGATTTTGAAAGCATTGTGAAAAAAGGACAAAATGTTCCATACAAGCAATGTCTCCTTTTGGCACAATATTTACAACTTTTTTCAATACCTTCTTGTTATAGAGATTTTCTATAACCTGCAGGGAGTATATCGTAAAAAGTTAAAAACAATTATTTGTTATAATTTATTTACAATTTCTCTAAGCCGAGCTCCGGTAGCTCTGTTGGTAGAGACGCCGCAACACATTGGCTGTCAATCTAGGGGTTGTGAGTTTGAATCCCAGCTCGATCATCATTCTTTCTTAAGTTTGACAAAAGTCAAGTGTGGAGTGTGGAGTACTGTTGAGAGACAGCTAGGAAACATAAGAGCAGTTGAACTGGCCGCCATGATATGCGTGATTATGACTGAACAGTTATCGAAACAGAGACTGCTGCGCAACCCCAAATCAATCAATCATTAACTCCAAAAGTAATTTATGTAAATAATGAAATCAGTCTTTTTATGACATTTCCATTCCATACCAAATCAAACTCTTTTCTCCTTGTTTGATTTAATTTAAATCTTTCCCAAATACAACAAATATGTAGCAGACAAGTTTGAAAGCTTATAATCAAAAATATATAAAGAAAATATCAATGAAAACTTAATTATTGAATGCGGTTGAAAACATTACGACTTTTAAACATGTTGTAGCAAACGGAAAAATCACTAACAATGAGCAATTTATCTTTTTGCCACAATATTTTCAAAAGTAATCAGGTCAAATCAGAGGCATCAGAAAGTGTCTGTATGTTGGTAAGGGTTAATTTGTTACTCAGAACAACCCTTGTTATTCGCCCATAAGGCTGTATATCGGGATAATCTATGGATTGTCTGTTTCTAGGTCAAACATTTCCAAAATTGGTCAAATTAGCCAAGTCTGCTCTCTTTAGTTGAACATTTGTCATTTCGTCTTTTCAAAACTTGAAGTCAATGTGTGTTGCCATAATGTATGGTCAATCAGTCAAATTACCTAAGGCACTTTAATAATATTGCCTTGAATTATCCAAAATAGCCTTGTCTGCTCTCTTCGTCAAACAGTTTTCTTCCGATCTAAACCAAACTTGGTGAACATGTTTGATAATCAGCCAAATAAATCAATGCGCCTTTTGAAATTAGCCATAGACCTTGTCTGGTCTTAAACTTCAGCAGTTCTTATCCAATTTGCATCAAACTTGATGTGAATGTTTATAGGCAATAAAACCTTGTTTGCAACAAAAAATAGGCAAGTATCTTCAGACGTTCCAGAGGTATGCTTCCCTCACTGGTGTATTTTATGATATTTTCTTATTTGGCTCTCTTGTTTGTCTTTTCAGGAAACATGTACCGGTATGTCAAATGTTGAGTGAAACAATCCTACAGAAGTTTGGCTGGCACTCAAGCACAGCAATAATTACTTACCATAAACAAGTGTTAGGTCTGAGCAAGAATCTTTTGATAAGGAACTTAAAGGATAATAGGCTCTATGAAAGAGTGTTTGATATGTTTTGGCATCAATTGTGATTTAAATTTAAATTTAGATGTTTAAGACATATGGAGTATTGGACAGTGAACGTTTTTGTAAAGTTGTATTGAAAACTAACAGTTCTTTTTTTATGGATATAAAGTTCCAAGAACATGGTGAATAGATGATTACCAACACAAACATGGTGTAACAAAATGGAATGGACAAGCAACAGATAGGAAAATATCACAATCAGCCTTCTTAACTAGATTTAAGAACACATTAAATTGGAATATATTGGAGAAATAAACCCTTTAATTTCTCATTTTTTCATGAAAACTCCTTCTTAAGAGATTTCACATTTTTTTCCATGATGTTTTGAACAATATGACTTTAAAGTATTCCTAAGTTACAGTTTAAAATTGATGTTCATGTCTCTCTGACACATTTGAACATTTGTCGTATGAAAATTACTTTGGATGCCACTGCAGCAGGCAGCGAGTAGGTGACTTCTATAAATCAGATAAAAAGGAGAAAGTGCTCATATAAATACATGTATAACTTTTCCCTTTTTCCTCAATGTTATCTACATGATTTCAATTACTCATTCATTTTGATAGCTGTTGCATTTTTCCACAGATGGTGCTACTTAAGATACTCTCATTATTCTATGGTTCCTATAATAGAAGAAATCTAATTTATATGAAAAGACAATGTAGATGCCTTAACATCTTTTTAATAAATAAATAGTTGTATGTTGAGTACTGGTGCGGGACAACAAAGTATCACATTTTGGGGGGTATTTGCGGCTTTCATATGAACTGAATAATACCAATAGCAATCAATGAATAGAATATCAAGTGAAAATCTTGTGAAGTCAATTACAAACTTGACTTTTGCAAAATAGACTGGCGTCCATGTTTTTTCACAATATTTATTTCGGAGGAGAAGATTTTTAGTTCACCTATGCACAAAGTGTTCAAGATGAGCTATTGTGATCACATTTTCTCCGGCATCCGTCTGTTGTGCATCGTCAAAAAATGCCATTGTTAACACTTTACAGGCTACATTTCGCATCCGATCTTCATGAACGTTTATTAGAACATTCATCTCCATCAAATCTTGGACGAGTTAGAAACTTGGACATATGATGTCAACAACTAGGTCACATTGAAGGAAAATCTTGTTAACACAATTTTAACTTCAGCATGTTGAAACTTTATCAGAATGTATGTCTTTATGATATGTAGGTCAAATTTGAATATGGGTCGTGTTGGGTAAACAAGTAGGTAAATAGGTCAAAATGAAAGAAATTATTGTTAACACTATAGCCTAGAGGCCGCAATTTTTGCTTCAGCAGTTAGAATGTTTGTCTTAATGATATCTCGGTCAAGTTAGAATATGGGTCATATTGGGCCAGACACAAGGTCTTTATGCCAATTTGAAGGACAATAGTGTACACACTTCTTAGGCCGCATTTTGTTTTTGAGCAAGTTGAAACTTTATCTGAATGTTTGTCTTTAGGTATATCATCTTAAATCTTTGATGGAAAAATTATCTAGATGTGTTTTGCATTAGAATCACATTTCAGTATTCAGGTAAGCAATCTAGGGCCATTATGGCCCTGTTGTTGAAGTTTCCGCTATAGCCATATAAGAAAAAAAAAGCACCGTACCCTTGTCGTTTAACTAATTAACAAGGCTTGAAGGCATCTGATAGAGGGCCACCCAAGGAACACTTCTACAAAATAATTTGAAAAGCGTCCAAACAGTTTCAGAAAAGAAGAATTTTAAAGTTCTTTAGCTCACCTGCGAAGTGCTCAAGATAGGCTACTGTGATCTCATTTTGTCCGCCGTTCGCGTTGGTAGTCACCAACAATTACCTTATAAACACTCTATAGGCTACATTTTGCATCCGATCTTCATGACAGTTAATTAGAACATTCATCTCCATCAAATCTTGGACAAGATCGAAACTGGGCCACATGATGTCAACAACTAGGTTACTTGGTCAAATTGAAGGAACATTTGTTAACACTCTGGAGGACACATTTTTAACTTTGAGCATGTTGAAATCCTATCAGATTGTTTGTCTAAATGATATGTAAGTTCGAATATGGGTCATGTCTGGTCAAAAAGTAGGTCACTAGGTCAAATTGAAGGACAATTTTGTTAACACTAAATGTCACATTTTTCTCCCCGCGGCATGACATTTTGTCAGAATAATTGTCTTTATAATATCTAGGTCAAGTTTGAATATGGGTCATATTGGGTCAGAAATTAGGTAACTAGGCCAAATTGGAAGGAACTTTTCTTAACACTGTAAAAGCCGCATATTTTGCCTCAGTAGCTTAACATTTGGTCATAATGTATATCTTAATGATATCTAGGCCAAGTTTGTATATATAGGTCATGCCAGGTCGAAAACAAGGTCACTATGCCAAATTGAAGAAAGATATTGTTGATAGTCTGGAGGCCCATTTTTAGCTTCAGCAGCTTTTAATGTTGTCAGAATGTTTGTCTGAATGATATCTAAGTTTAGTTTGATTATGGATCATATTGGGTAAAAAATTAGGTCACTAGGTCAAATTGATGGGAAATCTTCTTAACACTGGATGCAGATTTTTAGCTTCAGCATCTTCAGATTTGATCAGAATGTTTGTCTTAATGATTTTCTAAACCAAGTTCAAATATAGGTTATAACACTAGGTCACTAGGCCAAATTAAAGGAAAATTGTGTTTAAACTCCGGAGGTCGCATATTTACTTTGAGAAAATTGAAACTTTGTCAGAATGATTGACTTGATGATATCTAGTCCATATTCGATATTGGTCATATCAGGTAAACAAAATATAGGTCACTAGTCTAGGCCAAATGATGGTAAATCTTGTTATTCATGTGTTATTTGTTCTTTTACCCGAACTTGTAATGATCTATACGATTTCTTTCACAAGAAATACATGTATGTCTATGCTAAGGAAAATTTGTGTACACTTTTGTGTACCCCAAAAAATATGTGCCTTCAGCGCTTTGATTTGTCACAAGGTTTTCAACTGTTTTCAGTAAGCATACCTACATTTATAGAGACTTTTTATGTTTTTTACCAAAATGTTATCAAATTTGTCTGCTGCTGATTTGTTGTATGAGGGAAAGGGTTAACATGCCTCTTATCTGGTAAAACTAGGTGTGCCAGCCTTTTTGCCCGCTCACAACAGATCACTGTGGAGTGCATGTAGGCTAGGCACATTTTCTTAACCTAGTACTGATTTGAAAAACCATTTATCATGAATCAGTGAACTGTGCTGGGATATAACTGAAATCTATACTGTTGAAATGGTGAAAATCTCAATTAAAAAAAGAATCATTGTATGTTTATATTAAGGTTGATATATGAACTTTGACATTTTGCTCATAATAATTTTTGTTGAACAAAGTTTCCCTTGATTTGTTTTTGCTTACATGACATCTTTTTAACTATTCTATCATTCAGTTTTCAAAATAAAACACCATTGCTTGTAATGCTCTACAGATACACATTGTGAGTAACTTTGCAGAAGAAATGTTCATTTTGAATAACAGAAAACTGGAATTTGTTCCTATGTAGTGAACCTGCATGTTTCACTAATCTGGGTCTTCATTTTGTGCCAATGGATATGTGTACAGACACTGTTTGCTGTATTTCTATTACACACAATAAAACAGTTTCAATAGTATACTTGAGTGTCATTCTGTGAGAACCAGACTGAAGTTCTTTGTGACTAGCAAGATTCAGACCAACCGACACCTATGTGCAACTTGATCTGATTGATCAGATCATATGCATGCTCAGTCTGATGTTAATTGTAGAGATTATTGATGTTTTCAAGTAGTCACCGGATATATGATACAATCATGTATGCATTGGCATGTCTGTAATTCATTTTTCTGATGTGTTTATTATGAAAAGTTATCAAATGATAATACCGCATCAAGGAAACAGCCCAGTTCTGATTGCTTGTATGAGCGAATAACTAAAATGCTGAAAGTGGAAGACAGTGGTGCAGAGGTAGAGCGTCGGCCTCTCACATCAAAGGTCACTGGTTCGAGTCCCGTGATGAGCGGGTCCTGACTTTGGGATTTTTCCACACAATCGGCGCGAGTACTGCTTAGGTATCTAGGAAGCAGACATCGAGCGTGATTAATATAAGCTTAAAGCTTGTTTCGCAATCGATTTAAAATAAATAAGTTTAAACTAACTAAAATGCTGCTATGCTGCTTTAAAAAGGCAGTTTTGATTCCTGCCCAATGCAGGTCATGGTGGATTGCCTGTAGGCAAGGCACGTTTTCATAGCCTAACTAATGAAATTGTATTATGTATAAGCAAACTGTTGCTGGGATATAACCGACAAACTGTTGAAATGGCATAAAACTCCAATCATAAACAGAAACCATATTATTTGTTGTTGAAGGTTGCCACATCATAGATATATTTTTGTCTAGATATGTTTTTATAGTCTTCTGATGTAGTAACCTAAATATATTTATTGTTTCACTGGACATCCCATCGTGTTTGTCCACGCACATAACGGCATTGTTTTTAACAGCTGAAATTCCAATTGAGAAATAATATATCTAAATAAATAAATGATGATATCCATCCGCGCTAATCCAAAGTTCTAAAGAAGACATTTTTCCAAACATTTCCCATCAAATTATACAAATCCTTTACTTTTTAGATGAATGAATAATATGAGTATGAAGACAATTGCGTGTCAAAATCTTACAACTATAACAAATCTCACATGAATTAGTTATGCTTTCTTTCATAAATAGTTCATGTCCCTGCGTCATATTGATTGGAAGTTGCATCGTAGAAAGCGGTTAAATTGAAAAGTCCAGTTAGCTGTAAACAACTTACGTGATATAACCCAAATGTCTTTCTCATCAGTTTTGCATTTTTTAATCATTCTCTTACATGTCTCACCGCCTCGGTGGTGTAGTGGTAGATCTAGAGCATCCGTAATGGGGAGCGTCATTCATCTTTCACCAACGGGCGAACAGTTTATGTGGAAAAGCAGCCAGTTGCTTGGAAAGAATGTTCTGTGGATTACTGGTGTGAGAAAGCTAGGAAACAAATGATTAAGTGAACTGGCTGCCGTGATATGACTGACAAATTGTTGAAAACGGCGTTAAGCCACAATTAATCAATCAATCAATCCGTCTTGGGATGGCGTCAGCAAATCTAATATGTTTCGTATAATCTTATACAAATATTATAGATCAGTTCCTTTCCATTACCGAAAGAAATCATTTTCAAATAAGTCATAGTAAGACTTTTGAAATGATAGCTTTAAAAAAAAGTTTAAGTTTAAACTTATTTATTTTACATCGATTGCGAAACAAGCTTTAAACTTATATTAATCACGCTCGATGTCTGCTTCCTGGAAACTTAACTAGTACTCGCGCCGTTTGTGTGGAGAAATCCCAAAGGCAGAACCCGTTCATCACGTGATTCGAACCAGGGACATTTGGTACAAGAGGCCGACACTCTACCCCTGTACCTCGGTCTTCCACAATATGAAGGTGACGTTTCGCACATAATTGACCAACCGTGTTTACATTCATGATTTCATACTAGTAATGCAAGCAAATGCGAATTATATATGTGATCTAATTCGAAACTAATATTGACACTTTCTGCTATTGTTTTTATTGTAGTTTAAACTTGGACTAAAGAAGTTACGATGCTAATTTTTATTCATGTAACGGCTAACTTATGACATCCATATGTATTGGTATATGCACGCATTTAGAGAATGGGAGGTCAATGGTTCGAATGCCGGTAGATCTAGCGAACATTGGATCAGTTTTAATACTGCGGATGTTACTTACGGTTGTTGATACTAGTAATGCAAGCAAATGCGAATTATATATTTAATCAAATTCGAAACTAATCTAGACACTTGCTGCTATTTCTTTTTATCGTAGTTTAAACTTGGACTAAAGAAGTTACGACGCTAAGTTTTAATCATGTAGCAGCTAACTAACGACATCCATATGTATTGGTATATGCACGCATTTAGAGCGCGGGAGGTCAATGATTCGAATTCCGGTAGATCTAGCGAAAATATGGTCCGTTCTAATACTGCAGTTGTTGCTTACGGTTGTTGAAACCCTAGTGAGTGAAACATTGGTACTTCTCCGAATGCCTGCATTCTGTGCTTGCCTCACACAACCAATACGATCCAGGAAAATATGATATTTCTTAATAGTTGTTATCCTTTTATCAAGACATTCTACGTTTTAGTTACTCTTTGTATTAAAAAGTAATACTAGCGGAACTACGGTCAAATGGGAGATAACACTCTTTGTTTCATTAAACTAGAACAGATATATTTGAAAAAGTAATTCCCCTTGATAAACACATTGGATACACATAACCTTGTTATAAATTACTTATGTGAAAGTACACTTATTTCGCGTTAACTCTTTGTTAAGAAAGATCAAGTAAAGTCTTTCGAGTTATCAACGTATTCGAATAATCGCTCCATTTATATGTAACTGCAACACAATCGATCATTCTCTGAGGAACTGCATCGTGATGATAGCAACTCAGACTTTAAAAGTACAATTGTCTTGCAATAACACGAAGCTGAAAAGACCAAGACATTATCTAGATTTATCCCCCTGTCTTCGAGTGATCCGTGAAGTTATACATCACTGACGGACATTCATCCATTGCATATTCAAGTGATCGCTGTCAGTTACTTCATTGTCAGAACTTATACCATTACGGGGGAACTGGAGGATAGTGGTGACAACGGAAATGCTTAGAAAGCAATGTTGTCATGCGATCTTATCAGATATTCTTCATAACGGGTTACTAGAGGATGGTAGTGACAAGAATCATTGTTTAATTATTCACTGTCAGACACTCAACACTTCCAGAAGGTACTTACAGAGTATGGTAACAACGCAGAAACTTTGAAAGTACAGCTGTTTTGTCCGTAAAATAATATTGAAAAGTACAAATAATTTACCATGAGTTATCGAGTGATTGTTGGATTGTCACGGCGATGCCAGGCTTTGGCAATAGAAGGGTTAGTGGAGGATATTGATAACAACGCAATTATTTTAAAATTAGAGTGCCCTTCTAATTACTCGAAGTCGAAAAGTAACAATAAAGTACATCGAGTTAACGACGACTTCGAGTGAGATATTCTATAATACCCCAGCCAAAGACGACTATCATCTCCTAGACAGACAGGAACAAGTCGTCATAATCATGCTACGCACGGGACACTGCAGGCACATATGCATTCAAAGCTCCAGCTGTTCACATCGTCGCAATGCTCACGGGGCATGAACAAACAATCTGCAGAGTATATACATGAACTACAACAATGCAAGAGCACCAAATAAAAGATAAGTAGTCAGTTAACACGAATATGTAGAGAAAACTGTACGGCAAGATTGGGGAACTGAAGAAGACAACGTCCTTCGTCTATGTGGCCAGAGTGACAGTGTAACCGTGTGAACCCAAAGAAGAAGAATCTTATACCGTGGGTACTGAAGGTTAATTGTAACAACGCATATTTTGTAAAAGTAGATTAGTCTTGCGATAAATCGTTGTAAAGGACCAATTAATTAACACCAGTTATCGGATTGTTTGAGCAATTGCCCATCATTCTCGGAAGTTACTGGACACTGATGGTGACAATACAAATACAAATATCACTTTTCCACGAGAAAGAATAATATACTGCTTTTACGTTTGTTTTGACATAATGTGTTAGTATTCGGCTTGTTATTTGTAGAACACTGTAGCCGTTGCAACATTTACTATACACACTTACGTTTGCAACAAATATATGGTGTAGTGGTAGAGCGTCCGCCTCGAATGTGTGGGAGGTTGTCGTTCGATCCCCGGTCGGGTCATACCAAACACTTTTAACATGGAAGAAGTGGCAACCCTCTTTGGCGTTCAGGGTTGTTGGGTTTTCATTACGATTGACTGTCGGGATAAATGGACCGGCAGTTCTGGTAACTTACCCATAAAACGACGTGATTTAACTGCACAATTGTTGCACAATTGTTGAAAGCGGCGTTAAACACTCAATCAATTGGAACAAATATAAATCACATTCCAAACATAACTAGTGTAACAAAATAGCTTTGGCGGGGCCTGAATTATATACGGTCAGTCAGTGCAGATTGCTCACGTATGATTTAAACTTATCGCAGGATCGTCAGGGATACCATTGTTGATAAAGTTATTATCATATCTATATGTGAAATTTGAGATTAAGCATATTAGACGCTTATTTCATGTAAATCAGGTAATAATTAAGGAATTGACGGGTTTAAGCGGGTTAATTACGATAAACAATGTTGCTATTTCACTTGGCCTATATATGTATTGCCATTTGGGTGTGGTTTACTAAGTTGCAAGCTGCACGTGAATTTTGCCTATCAACATGAGGTTTAGGTTTTACAAGGTTGATTGGTACTATATAAGTTTCTTAAACATTCTTCATGACCGTCAGTATCAGAAAGTCGCCAGACGGTTTCACTTGTTGTGGTTGGAGCTTATATGGTCTGACCATTACACACGGCAGATGGGTATGTTGAAATCTTATTTTATTGTGCAAGGGTTTTTCTCGGCAGAATTAAAATGGAATCTGTGCAAAGATACTTTGTTTTATGTAAAGACCGGTATTGAGATGATTGTTATTGTATTGATTGTTTAGAGAATTTCTGTGGTTCACAAAGTGAATGGTTGTCACCGAAATGGAGTCCGTCAGGAGCAAGACAAATTGCCTGTATGTTATTGGTGTAAATATATTTGTATGCAAAGGATAGAGTGAAAGTGGAAAAGGTAAATAGATAGTTATTTGGAGAAGCGAGGCATAAAGATGTGTGGTTACTATAGGATTGTAGAATGGTACGGTTTTAAGTTTACGGAACATTCTTGATATAAATATAAGACTGGGTCATTCATTATATTTTAGTCGTTTTATGTCTAAATGACTAGATACTATGTTAATAGGCAGAAGATTGATGTTCCGAACGCAGAAGTTTGTAGAACGGAGATTGTATGTGTGATGTAGTGCACAACTCCAGAAGAGGTCGTAACGGGGGGCATTAGGACAGTGAAATAGTCAGTTAGTAGCTGATTAGTTATTTCAAGTATTATTAAATAAGATCCAGAGACAGAAGTGATGGGTGTGGTGAAGTGATTTGGGAGAGAGTTCTGGGTGAGAGCGTGAATGATTTACTATTATTTCATTATTTATTTTTTTCTGTTAACTAAAGAAATTGTTTTCTTTTGTGTAAATTGCTGTATTTATGTACATTAAATAATCTTTATATTCATATTTAAAGATTCGTTATCAATTCTACTTTAGTGAATTGCCGGCCCTTGACCATCTTGTGACAAATTGTGTCAGAAGTGGGATAGTTCGCTCGATGTATCGAGGCGGCAACAAGCTAGGGTAGAATAAGATAATTTAATTGTGAGTTTGCAAATATTTCTTTATTATATTTGTCTAACTGCCAATTTTACTGTGATTTAACTCTTGACATTTGATTTTGTTGTGTCAGTAGCTTCTTTATTTCAGTCATGGCGAGCACCGGGTTGCGAACTTCTGTGCCTGAGGTCAAATATTGAGTTTTGTACCAATAGCCTTATACCTGGGGTTTATTTTATATTGTTATAATTGTGATGAGAAACAGCGGCGCTGTCGTAAGCCTTTCCGCAGTAAAGCGCGGAGTCTGAGGCATGGAAGGGGTGTGCTTTAGGGGATAGGACTGATATTCGATATATGAGCTTGGTATAATTATAAAAAAAAAAGAATTATACGTTATATATATATATATATTTATATATGTATGTTCGTGCATAGTTAGTCTCGTAGTATAAACAGTGAATTATACCGTACAGGGTATGCATATAATGTGACATTAGATGTGAATTCAGATAAAGAGTAGTATTTTATTAATCTTAGATTGTAGGCTTATAATGTTGATATAGTTTGAAATGATAATACCCTTGATAACCAAGACTAGCATGAAGGAGTTGATAGAGTTAGGCAAAAAGCTTGGTCGTGAAGGTAATAAACTTCAAAGGTTCGTTCAAGAGGAACAAGCAAAGGAACGAGAACAGAGGCAGGCAGATCGTGAGGCTGAAAGAGAGAAGGAATAGAAAGGAAGTGAGCTTTTAGAACAGCTTAGAGCAGGTTAGAGTTATTGGAACGGCAGAGAGAAGCCGAGAGAGAGAAGGAACAGAAGGTATTAGAGTTAATGGAACAACAGAGTAGTCGAGAGAGTGAGAAAGAAGAGCTGAGGTATAGGAGAGCAGTGGGGTTCCCGGAGTCAGAGGATATATACAATGCAGTGTTTCATATTACAGCTACTATGAAATTGTGAAAGTGATAATAGTTCATTTTTAAGGACAATATTCAAGATGCCGGTCAGAAAGTGAAATAGTTAGTAGCTGATTAGGTATTTCAAGTAAGAAATTGTTTTTTTTTTGTGTAAATTGCTGTATTTATGTACATTAAATAATCTTTATATTCATATTTAAAGATTCGTCATCAATTCTACTTTATTGAATTGCCAGCCCTTGGCCATCTTGTGACAACTAGACAGTGTCACTATCAGTGTTCTTGAAGAAAGAGCCATTGCCAAGTGTTGCATATGAAACATGTACGTGTAAAGTTAAAAAATGCAATTTCAAAAAATAACTTGGAAAAGTAGCAATTTCAAGCAACTTTCTCCTCCACTATTTTTACATACGCTGTATTCCTTTTCGCATGTAGAATTAGCGGTTTCTAGTAGAATTAGAAATGCATTTTCACATTTCTAGAAATATATTGATATCAATTTATCAGTCGTGAGTTCGAATATCTGATATCTTAAGAATGTTAACTTATGTAGTCAAACGTCAATGCGACCAGCATCACACCAATTGTATCAATTGCGTTTATTAGTCGCCGTGCAGAAGCCCGCGACTTCTATTTTTGATAGGTTTTCGGAAATGACATGGGAGGGGGGATTATTATTAGAAAGAAACACATTTAGATGTCTTGAACATATTACAATTGTGTTTGTTTAAAAACACTAAGTAATGACACATCTAAATTGAAATAAATATTCCGATGATTTAGGTATTTTCAGTTTCTTTATTTTGACTCGCATTTATGTTTTTTTTGTTTCATTTACGAAGACAAAACAGTCCCTATTATCTAGACTGGTATATTTTATTTTACACTATACCACATGTAATCAAAAGGCGATAACTACAAACCTTTACGTCGCACAGTCTAATTTGGTTACATACGCGCACCTGCTGAAAATGACGTCGAATATTCTCCTTTTAATGGCAATTTTAACTTACTGAATGTTATTTTCATGTTCAAAGATATGTTTTGAGTTGTGAAGAAGGTATTTTATAATGTTTATCCACGTATATCTAAAATATGAACTGTTTCTAAGCTAAAACTGTTGATCGCGTGACTCGCGAATACCAACTGCGTAGACCAATCTCCTTTGCAGAGAGCCGCTCTTTACACTCACTTACACATAGTAAATCATAGGTGATTTAAAATGTTTATTTGGTTCGAAACAAATGAAGAAAAGAACAAACCGAGATAAAACTGGTTTTAATAGAAAAATTACTTTGAACGAACACTCTCTGCCTATAAAGAGTTTCAAGAACGACACCTCTGCGAATAAGAATGAATCGGGCCTTTCGTACAAGATTATTTCGTCCTTAACAATTTTAGATGTGTCATTTAATTCCCTAAAGGCATATTGCTTCCGATATGCATATTTGTATGCATCATTGACACAAGGGCACTCATCATAATATAATTTTAAAACATGAGTAGTTTGTTATTTTCAAACATTTTCACTTGACCCCACCCCTGATGTTCCAATATGCCCCTCAGTTGATAACAGTTTATTCAACTACTATAATGTTAGTATGCATCATTGACACAAGGGCGCTCATCATAATATAATTTTAAAACATGAGTAGTTTGTTATTTTCATTATAAAAAAGGAAGGAAAGAATTAAAATAAATTAACATGTTGTAGAGCTCAGTTTATGTTCGAAATTAAATTTAGATTATACAACAATTTCGATCTGCAGATTTAACTGTATAGTTGATATTATATTTCGAAGGTGGTCTAATTTATAAATATTGGACTAAATTTCAACATTTGTTAAAGCATGATATAATTAGGATGCCAAGCTAATATCATTTTGAGAAAAAGAGAAAACTCATGTCTTCAGCGATTTAACCCTTATCTCATTGTTTTAAAAGTAGATTGCTGCAAAGGTGTCCACTGTTGACTTTAATAAAGGAAAGGTAAAATGACGTGCTATTGCATGCAAATCCTAAATTGTCTGTTTTGTGGTTTTATTGAAAAATAATAACATTCAAATATTCTGACAAACATCTTGAAAAGTGTATGTGGAATTCACAAATCTTATAATTATTCCTTAATGAAAGCACTGCATACATACTAAGACTAATGATTGGCAAGATTACTCATTTCCATTACTGTTTATGATCAATAATTAGTTAGTTGTGTGTATGGTCAATCTACTTTGGAATGGAGATTGATCATAAACAATGAAAGGCTCCAATTATCATTCACTTCGTTGACAAAACAATGCAAGTTATGATACATTTTCACTTGACCCCACCCCTGATGTTCCAATATGCCCCTCAGTTGATAACTGTTTATTCAACTACTATAATGTTAGTGTTATGCATAACTGCCCTATGGAAACCTGGCGACATTGATGCGTTGCATCAACTTTCTCTTGTACTGTCTGGAAAACAGTTTGGGGTGCTACTGCCAGAAAATCAAGAAACTAAAGTTTTGACAAATTGGCATCCGAGATATACTAGTAATCTAAAACAATTGCAGAGCGACGTTAAACTCTCAGTCAACAATCAACCAAAGTATCAGTATTTTGGTAAGAATTACACTTCCCCATTCTCAATTTTGGCCTCAAAAATCATTTTTGTCACAATTTCTGAGAATATGAACAGCAAATTAAAATCAAACCCTTCATCTTTTTTCCCACAAACAATGAATCTGCAGCAGGTATTTTAAAAACTTCTCGCCAAAAATGTGGAAAAACTCCACGAATGATAGTACACTGTATCATGATTAAATATAGTTGAAACATTGTGGCAAATGTAGAAACTGCTGGTTATGAGCGATGAAAGTGTTGTTATGCATGCATGAACGAAACTGTGCACTCTTTCATGGTTTGAATTCTTTAGTTAGATGTTTTCTTTTCATTTATACACCTATATTTTTTCATGTAATGATTTATGTATTTTAATCTTAGATATGCTTGATGGTTGTTTATTCTTCTTTTGTGAAGAGCCTCTTCATTTTTGAGTGATCCTAAATATAATGGAGGGAATGCACAGTCGAAAGTAGACCTTCTGAGGTTTTCAAAAAACTGACAATTAAGATCAAATTGAAAATTTGATGTACTTTAAGTAAAACAAATATGTTTAATAAACCATACCCACATGTAGACACATCTGCAGTTGGTCATAATGAGCAATGTCAGCGTTGTCACAATGTTATTTAAAGAGATTTGAAATATTTATTTATATATGTTATCATCGTTTTCTCTTGCAGATTTGATGTATAGTATTAGGAAAACGGTTAAGAGACTTACAGAAGACTTCTATAAGAGAATGGTGAACAAAGGAAGATGTTGATAAGCCTTTTCTACACGCATTTGCATATTTACGTCGCTTCAGCAGATGGCTTTTGAAAACATTATGGGTAAAAGGACACATTGCTTATAACGGAATTCCCCTTTGGTCACAATGTTTTGGAAACAACATTCAGATTTTCCTTGTTTGGCGCTGCTGCTTTCAAAGTTGTCCAAGTAAGTTGGAAAGTGTTAAATCTGCAGACTGATTTTCATATTCACTGTCAATTATTATAAAATGTAGGATGCATTTGAGTTTAACATAATTTTCAAAAGTATTTCAGATATATTTCGGCAGCCAGTTAACCAACATGTGTTTTAAGATTAACCCTCAGCCACATGTAGATGATCTATTATTTCAGATATACTATCTTTTAGTTTTCGTTAGCTTTCATATTTGGTGTATGTGGGAACAAAAGGTTGATATGTATACACTTAATCATGCTAGTTTTAATTGGAATCATTGGAAAGTATTAAATTGTTTGCAAAGTTCGTTTCAAATCAATTGTAAAAGAACACATTTCTAAAGATGTCCGATTCAATGGTAAATCTAAAGAAAAAATGGAAATACTGTCAAACCTGTTGTAAAGACTACCGTGGTATAGTAATTCCCTGTCTACAGCAGCCAAACTTTTAAATTCCCAATTACTCATGTTATGCATTAATGACACTGCAATTAAAGACCACTTGTTGTCTTCCAATGGGTGGTCTTTATACACAGGTTCTAATGTACCTGTTTCCTCAAAATAAATTGATCTATAACAAAAATAACTGTTGTGTAAACTTGTAACCCTCTGAATTTATAAAATTGACTTGTCCTGTTTTGTTTTCGGAAGAGTCAATAGCCAATTTCTAGGAATATCGCGATAAAAATGTTGAGTTAAAAAGTCAACAGTTTACACCCTGGTCAGATGGGACTGGCTCTACAGTGGTGGCACAGGCTTCTATACAATTAGTTATAGTAGACAAAGGATTAAAACATGTTAAAGTTAACATAAATTAGACTACCTAATACTATATCACATTATCTGTCCAGTTAACCGTTGATTAATACTGTATACATTATCATGTTGATTAGTACTGTATATATTATCATGTTGATTAGTACTGTATAGTTCATCATGTTGATTAATACTGTATAGATCATCATGTTGATCAACACTGTATAGACCATCGTGTTGATTAGTACTGTATAGATCATCATGTCGATTAGTACCGTATATATCATCATTTTGATTAGTATTGTATAGATCATAATGTTGGTTAGCGCTGTATATATCATCATCACGTTGATTAGTACTGTATAGATCATTACGTCGATAACTATTGTACATATCATCATCATCACGTTGATTAGTTATGTATATATCATCATTACGTTGATTGATACTCTATGGATCATCATCATGACTAGTACTGTATGGATCATCATGTTGATTATTACTGTATTGATCATCATGTTAATTAGGACTGTATATACCATTATATTGATCAGTACTGAATATATCATCATGTTGATTAGTACTGTATAGAGCATTGTTCTAAGTACTGTTAAGTACATAGGTGAATGGCATGATGTTTCTACATGACATATCAACGGCTCAGTGCAGAACCGTTGTAAAACATTTTAGAATTACATACAGTTCCAAATGTCTCACACTCAGCCATCGATATTATTATGCGCCAGCCTACGGAATCCTGTTTTGTTCATATCTTACCATCCTACCATCGCATATTAACGAGAACGCGATGGTAGGATAGTAGGATGATAGGATGGTAGGATTGTAGGATGATAGGATGGTAGGACAGTAGGATGGCGATGGTAGGACAGTAGGACAGTAGGATGGCGATAATAGGACAGTAGGATGGTGATAGTAGGACAGCAGGATGACAATATGTCCATCCTACTATCCTACCATCGCCATCCTACTGTCCTACTATCGCCATCCTACTGTCCTACCATCCTACTATCCTACCATCGCACTTGTGATATAAAGGTGTGCTCTACGTCATACGTCATACGTAGTCAATTGGTAACATCTACTGATTTGGTTTATGTTCGCCTTTTTTTTTATAAATGTCAACGTATTTGCACTTCAAAATTATGTACGGTATTTCGGAAACTCTTTAAATATGTACTTTAACGTGAAGACGAACCATCCCGTTACATAACATAAAAAGTAGAATTGATTGCTGCATCAGATACGACAAATCCACAACCACACTGTATGACGTAGAGCACATGTTTATACCGCGGGAATCAAATCACAAGTGCGATGGTAGGATAGTAGGATAGTAGGATGGTGGGATGGTAGGATGGTAGGATGGTAGGATGGCGATGGTAGGACAGTAGGACAGTAGGATGACGATAGTAGGATAGTAGGATGGCGATTATAGGATAGTAGGATGGCGATGGTAGGATAGTAGGATGGACATATTGCCATCCTACTGTCCTACTATCACCATCATACTGTCCTACTATCGCCATCCTACTGTCCTACTGTCCTACCATCGCCATCCTACTGTCCTACCATCCTAGCATCCTACTATCCTACCATCGTACCATCCTATCATCCTACTATCCTACCATTGCGTTCTCGTTAACATGCGATGGTAGGATGGTAGGATATGCACAAAACAGTATTCCGTACCAGCCCTCTTTGAATCCATCCAGAGCTACATTTCGCCATCACAAATTCAATACCTATAACAATATTTACTGTTTGATATTTTATCAATTTATTTCATTTTATTTGTGAATGTTACTTACTCCTTTAGGAAATATATGATTCAATGAGCATTACCTTGTGTCAGTTATTTTGTTTCTCATACCATAATTGATTGATATTGCCACATTGGGAAAAGTGATCTTGTTAATCTTTGTAAACATATAGACATAACAGTGGAAAATACTAGTAATATTACTGTTGAAAACATTGTGGCACATGGGGGAATTTCTCTTTGTTTGATAATGCAAAGGTTTTTGTATTAGGTAAAAAAATATTGGTGTGCATAGCGGATTGAAGTAGATTACGTTTTGTTTGTGTTTAGCTCACCTGAGCCTGAAGTGCTGGTTGAGGTTTTGTGATCCCTCATATCTACCGTCCTCATTACCTGTCCGTTCACACTTTCATATAAACAACTTCTCTCCTAGTTCGACGAATCAAATTCAAACTAAGGACTTTTCCTTATGTGGTCCCCTTTCAAAGTTGTTCAATAATTTAATTCCTTGACGAACTTTGGTTGCTTCGGAATCAGAAAGAGGGAAAATTATTGAATCTTTTACAATCTTCTTGTGCAAAAAACAGGTCTGATTTGAAAATGATTTTGCACAAATGTTCCTTAGTTGACCCTCTATCAAGATTGCTCAAATAATTCCAATCCGTTGAAATCCACGGCTGCCAGGGTGCGGAGCTTGTGTTTCATATTATGTGTATAGTGAAAACTGTAATCGGCTGTGTGCTTTGAGGCTATCCAAAGATGTTGATCCCTACCGGAGGAAGGGTTTGTAGTTGGTAGATCCAATTATTTTCTTTGAGGCGTCTAGTGGTAGTGCTAGATTCTGACAGAGGGTCGGAGCGTAAAATGTCTTTGATTTGGTATTTGACATGCTCCGTATCGTGTGAGTCTAAATTGAAGTGGTTTGCCACAGGTGTGTCTCTATGTCTACGGATGTCGCGAAGGTGTTCTTTGACTCTGATTTTGAATTCACGTTTGGGAGTGGCTACAGATGTCTCTACACAGGGTATATATAGCTAGTTGAATTAACAAACCACAATGAAAAAGCAAAACAATGTTCAAGACAAACTCTGAGTTCCATCACTGTGAATAAAACCGGTCATAATTCCACTCAGGAGTCGAGATGGTCTCCTGGTACCAAACAGCCAAATCTTCTCCGATTTTAAAATAAGTTAGAAAAAATGTTCACTGGGTGACCCACCACCAAGATTGCTAAAATCATTCTGATCCGTTGAAAAACATGACCACCATCTGCCCAATTCAAAGAAAATGTAGTTGAAATGTTCCTAGCGTAACGTTCTACAAAATGTGTTAAAGCCACAATGATAACTTGAGAAAGATGTTGGACAGGCGACATCAGAAAAGGGCAAAATGATAACATTTTAAAATTCCATTTTAATGAAAGTACTTGTCTGATTTCAAGACTTATGCGTATAAATGTTCCTTCAGTGTCCCTCTACACAACATTTCAAGGAAAAATGCTTGTTTGAAAGACATAGTAACCTAGTTGCACCAGAAAAGGGGTAACATTAACATTTAGCTTCAATTAACGTTTATTAATCCATCTGATCAAATTTCAACGAAATTTCACAAGAATGTTCATTTTGTGGTATTTTTCCATTTTTTTCCTCAGAGTTAATACCTTATTACAAATGTCCTTGACAGATACGCTGTTTCATTTACGGTGTCAACACATTGTAGTTTAATTCCCATCCTTGATAATTTCCTTCGATGTTAGCAGTTGTACATTTGCGAAATCACAGCGTTTAAATTACCTGTGCAAGTGGTCAATTTATCTTGACACCAGCAAGTCAGTCTTAATGTTTGTACATAGTGTGTACCTCTGATATTGTATCGTATCCGCGATCTCCAACACCTCGAAGCGGTCAGTAGAGTATGTACTTCATTCCTTCTTTTAGTTCTGCTTGATTGTCTAATCAATTGCAATAACTGTGGCGGGCACTTTAACTAAAGCAAACACACTCCATGTGAACTGGTCGCAGTGATATAATTGAAATACCCTTGACATTGGCGCTAAAACTCAAGTCCGCAAAAAGTTCCCTCAAACTCTTTAGAGAAACACAATGGGTATCAATGTTGTAACACTTATCCCACTTAATTATAACCACTGGGTTTTAGCTAACCTGAACACCCAAGTACTCAAGGTGAGCTATTGTGATCACCCACCATCTGACGTCCAGTGACCGTTCAAATCTTATTTAATCCTACTGGTTATTTATCAAAATAATTGCAAAGGAATAATCCCTTGGTGGCCCTCATAAAAAAAGTTACATGTAGAAAGTTGGTTGTTGCGCAACATTTAAAAAATCTTGTCAAAATTTACAGTCTCGATTGAAAAAAAAATTGCACACATTTTCCCTGGATGTCTCTCTACCAAGACAAATTATTCCGATTCTTGCGGAGCTTGTTTTCCATTATGTGTATAGTATAACTACATCAAGGTACAGGCCAGATTTGAACATATTTTGAACTTAATGGGGCTCGTTGGTGACCATCTACCAAGATTGTTGAAATTATTCCGATCCGATCCGTTAAGAGAACATGACCGCCAGGAGAGACGGGCATGTTTTCTATACATGTCTTTATAGAAGTATATGAAAACGCCGTTTTCAACAGTTTTTCAGTCACATCTCGGCGACCAGTTCACCTACCCATGCATTTCCCTTGATTTCTCACTCCAGTTCTCCACATAATAATTGTTCATGCAACTAGCTGTTTTTCCACATTAACAGTAAGCCCATTCGTGGAAGAATAATGATGCCTGGCGCATTGACTTTTGTCAAACGTTGAAATAAATGTTTGCCGAACCCGGGTTCGAACTCGCAATCCCTGGATTGACAGCCCACGTCGCTACAGATTGAGTTGCCAGTGCTCTGTTTCCAAGTCTGAAAGGTCAATGTACACTACATTCATCTATGTACTCTGACACTGTTATGTATTCATCATGCGGAAAATAGTATTTATTCACAAAAGGGAGGAAACATATAAAACAAAACGTTGAAACGTATACATATAAAAAACACAGAAGTAAACCAGTTCACGGAGAATATTTTCTCCATTGGCATTGGAAGTTTCAATCCGTTGCAACATAATTCAATTCATACCACAACGACAGAACACTCATTTATGATCTCTTGGTGACAGGGTTAATGTTCTGACCTCAAAATGCAATAAATTAATGTTTTATCTGTTTGGTTGTATGGTATTGTTCGCCGAATTCAACAGGTTTTCAGTTATACCACGGCGACAGAATTATCAATCATGGTCCCTGGGTGACAAGTGTACTGTTTCAGCCTCGAACTCTAAGGAATGAATGAATGCATGAATTAATCAGTCAATGAATGGATGGAAGTAATAATGAATCAACCAACAAATCAATAAATAAATAAATCAACCAATCAATTATTTCTGTACTGCGATGGTAACGAGGATGATACAGTTAAGAAAATCATGAAATCGGCAAATTTACCGTTTACGCTTCGATCCATTCAGTTCAGTTCCGCTTCGCTCACGTTCCAATCTGCTCTTAAACCGTTCAGTCGTTCAAATCATTGTGATTGTTTTTTCCCGTTCCGATAAAATTGATCGCGTTTTTACGCTCACTGGGAACGCTTTTTTTCGATCAAAAGTAATTTCGTCAAATAATTATCTAGAAAATTGTTGCAACTGCTTAATGAGCGAAGCACTCATGCGAATGGATTTGTTCATTCATTATGATTGTTTCGTTCAGAGCGCAAAACTCTTGAAGCGTTCCAAAAACGCTCACGATCCAATCACTTTCCGCTCAGATTGTAAATTTCATGATGTTCTTAACTGTAGTACAGCCTTCAAGAGATCTCTAGATTATGAAATCAAGATAAGATCTATGAATCAGAGTCAACATCGAAGATACATATGGCATCCTTTCATCACGGTTCGACGTGGTAGGCTATCTGTATAAATAACTTAACCGTTAAAAAGGTGTTTACGTCGTTTTCTTGGTATTTATAATTACTACCGGACTTATTTACCCTGGCATTGTTGAACCGGTCGTTATGTTAATCATCCAAACTTGAACGCCTAGGAGAGAAGACATTACAACCATTTCGTGGATGTCTTAAACTAGTTTTAACATTCGTCCTAAATGAAATAGGTTTGAAAGGGTCTCTGTTAAAACCAACTGTATGTTAATTCAACCAGTACATTACCAGATCGGCCAGCTTGTCTGTGCAGTCTGATCTAGCTCTGCACTGTTCGTCAATTAGTCACTAAAGGTATTGATAGTTTCTGAAAGCGATATTCTACACGTGTAATAATTATGCTACTGGCACACCGCTCGTTTGTTTGCGATGAACCAATATAGGGTACATGTAACGAGGACTGAAGACTAAGATCAGATTTAGGAAAAGTACTCGCATAATGCCTTTTTTGTGTTGTTTTCTTTTACTTCCTATCTAAACTAACTATGCACTTTCTCCTTTAGCCCAGATTTGTATTCAGTTTCATGGAAATATGTCTGTGTGTGGGAAAGGGTTAAACTGAAACTTGACTCTTTTCAAATCAGCATAGTATATATATTTTTATATCTTGTTAGCAATAATAATAGACTTATGGGAAAGTAAGTTTGTGATTTTTTGAACTATGGCCAGGTATATTAAAATCGTTTAATATATCAAGTTCTAAGATCCGAGTATTTTTAACAAATTAGAAGGAAATGATATTCATTTTTCTATATGGTTATTTGAGCAATTTGGACAAATATTATTGTATCGCGGTATATTATCTTAAATGAAGACCTCGTTCTATTGCAAATTCATGAGAGGATATTCTAAATTAAGTGAATGCTATTCAAATATAAGAGTGTATAATGTTGTCTATGTCACACACACACACACACACACACACACACACACACATACATACATACATACAGACAGACAGACAGACAGACAGACAGACAGACAGATGTAATATATACTTAGAAGTTAAATTATTGCAATATTGTAACTACACTGTCTAATCAACACGATTTACGATATTCACATACTACATCCATGACCTAAGAGACCGGCTTAGTTTACAGAAATATAGTAATACATAAAGACATACCTTCAGATAGACAGACATTCAGCAAATAGGCATACCTTCAGAGAGACATGAATACATACAGATAAACATATACAGTGACAAACAAACATAGACACCCTAGACATATATAGACAGATATACATAGACATACATATCAGATTAGATAGACATACATATCAGATTAGATAGACATACACTAAATTAGACATAAACTCAGATAGACATACATTTATATAGGCATACTTGCATAGACACAAGCATAAACACAGATATACATACAAAGTGATAGACATACACTTTGATAGACATACATGATTTTAAACATACATTCATGATGATAGACATACATAATGATGGAAACACAAACCAAAGACAGATAAACATACAGGTTGACATACAGACGAATATACATGCATACAGACATACAGTCAGATTGACAGTTACACCAAGAGACAGACGTAGAGATATATACATAAACATCAATCTTGACATAACTACAGATGAACATCCACTCAGATAGACATAAATGCAGAAAGGCATACATTCATAGACACATGCATAAACACAGATGTATACAAACATAGACATATATAGACAGATATACATAGACATACATATCAGATTAGATAGACATACACTAATATAGACATGAACTCAGATAGATATACATTTATATAGGCATACTTGCAGAGACACACGCACAACCACAGATATACATACAACGTGATAGACATACACTATGATAGACACACATGATTTTAAACATACATTCATGATGATAGACATACATAATGCGAGAAATACAAACGCATAGACGGATAAACATACAGGCTGACATACAGACGAATAGACATGCATAGAGACATACAGTCAGATTGACAGTTACACCAAGAGACAGACGTAGAGATATATAGATAAACATCGATCTTGACATAACTACAGATGAACATCCACTCAGATAGACATAATGAATAACATGCAGAAAGGCATACATTCATAGACACATGCATAAACACAGATGTATACATACATGTACACACATAGTGATAGACATACATAATGGTAGCCACACATGATTATAGACATGCACACACATAGACAGATAAACATACACATGCATACAGGTAGATTAACATTTACACAGTTAGAGAGAGAAATAGAGAGGGAGAGGAGAGATAGAGAAAAAAAAGAGAGACAGACAGAGAGAGAGAGATGGTCGGTGAAGTTTTCGTATGCACATGTATATTGTCAATCTGCTGAAGATCGATCCTAAATGAATGAATAAAGGTATGCTATGTCACACAAACACTGACAGCTATTACACCTAACATCAATATTAGCATCGTCTGGCATATAGTTTGTGTATGCCGTATGCCCTATGCATTTGTGTATTATATTATGAATAAACGGTTCTGTTCTGTTCTTTTCTGTTAAACCAATTGTCATCGTCTGATATGTTTGGTATACACATGTATAATCTAAATCTTTTTCAGCTTATATTCCGTTCTGTTCTGTTCTGTTCTGTTCTGTTTTGACCTGACACAGTGATATGACGGAAACATTGTGGAAAGTGACAGGAAACACCATTGAGAAGCAACACGCTAACCTGTTGTAGTTTGGAAAGTAGCTTAACACATCGTTGAAAAAAAGAAGGTATAACCTGCCAGGATCATCTGCATGGCCCTTAAGAGATTCAACTTAGTTATATATATATACACTTGCATTTAGGAGAAAGTACACCAGTGTGATACCCAAATTGATCGCAAATGTGCGTATTCCACTTTCGTTCCGCCTCGCAAACGTCCAAAAGTAGCCCGACCCTAGGTTGTGTTGGCATTTGTTGGTAGAAGAAACTCTCCTCTCTCCAACCATATCTTTGGTTCGGCTTAGATCACTATATTCAAGAAAAAGTCCAAGGCCCATTCGAATACGGTCTCACATGAGTACTAATTAACTTTAGTGTAAATCAAATCGCATTGCAAATCTTCATATGAACAGACAGACAGACAATAGATAGACATACACATACAAACAAACGCATACATATAGACATACATACATACAGACAGACAGACAGACAGACATACAGACAGACAGACAGACAGACAGACAGACAGACAGACAGACAGACAGACAGACAGACAGACAGACAGACAGACAAACAGACAGACTGCAACATTAGCAATCTAGTCCTCTGCAGAATACATGCAAGTGCGTTGTGTTAATAAGTCTTTGAACATTAACAATCTAGTCCTCTGCAGAAAACATGCAAGTGCGTTGTATTGATAAGTCTTTGAACACTAACAATCTAGTCATCTGCAGAAAACATGCAGTTGCGTAGTGTTCATGGGTCTTTCAACACTAGCAATCTAGTCCTCTGCAGAAAACATGCAAGTGCGTTGTGTTCATAAGTCTTTGAACACTAGCAATCTAGTCCTCTGCATCAAATGTTCAATTCCGTTGTATTCATACAGGTAGGTCTTTGAACACACGCAATCCAGTCCTCTGCAGAAAACATGCAATTGCGTAGTGTTCATAGGTCTTTGAACACTAGCAATCTAGTCCTCTGCAGCAGATATTCAATTCCGTTGTGTTCATAGGTCTTTGAACACTATCAATCTAGTCCTCTGCAGAAAACATTCAATTCCGTTGTCTTCATAGGTCTTTGAACACTAGCAATCCAGTCCTCTGCAGAAAACATGCAATTCCGTAGTGTTCATAGGTCTTTGAACACTAGCAATTTAGTCCACTGCAGAAAACATTCAATTACGTTGTGTTCATAGGCCTGTTAATACTAGCAATCCAGTCCTCTGCAGAAAACATGCAATTGCGTTGTGTTCATAAGTCTTTGAACACTAACAATCTAGTCCTCTGCAGAAAATATGCAATTCCGTAGTGTTCATAGGTCTTTGAACACTACATAAATGTATATATAGGTCTTTGAACACTACATAAATGTATATATAGGTCTTTGAACACTACATAAATGTATATATAGGTCTTTGAACACTAGCAATTGCATGTTTACTGCAGACGACTAAATAAGGACGAGTAAACTGGTCTTTTCCTAACAATATCTCTTATGGCTCAACACAACCTATATTTAGGCTTCGTTTCACTGAGACGATTTTTTTGAGTACCACCAAACATAGGGTTGTGCTTGTCAAATAAGGATTGTTGAATGTGGAATACGCCCATTATCTAGATATCTGGTATATGTCATTGAAAACTACATCATTTAATGCATACATGTTCATCATTAAATACTGCTTAATTATATGTATAGGTAATTCAACACTTCACAATTATATCTTTATGTCATTGAACACTTGATCAGTCTATATATAGGTCATTGTACACTTGATCAGTATTTATATAGGTCATTGAACACTTGATCAGTCTATATATAGGTCATTGTACAAGATATAAGTATATGGAGAGTCAGAACTATTTATGTAAAAAAGGAATATATGTCAATGATTCAAAAGTTCGGTAAATAGTTCGTCTGTTGATAATTTAAGCAGACTTCGTGATTAACTTCAGTGCAGCCATTATTTCTCAAAAGTAGATACATATTTCTTTTGATGTTTTCGCAGATGTCGTGATCGACTTCAATGCAACCATTAATTAAAGTAGTGTGTAATTTTAAGAGGAAGGTTTAAATACTTCAATCGGGGACTTAGATAAGAGGGATAAGCAACTAAACAGTATGCTTACTAATCAGCTGTTTCCTTACGTATCACCTGTCTCAGCATTTGTTTTTATTTTTTATTTATTTATAATCATACTCAAGCCATTTGCGTGGACAATATCAAAGGCAGAACTCGCTCATCACGGGATTCGAACCCGGGACCTTTGGTACGAGAGGCAGACGCTCTACAACTGCACCATCGTCTTCCAATTCTTTTCCCACTTAGTGTTTGTATCGTTTATAGTCTGCCTTATTATAAAGAATGAGAAGTCGTTTATCCCTCTTATCTACGTTCCTGCTTAAACCGTACTGAAGGTTTTATTCAATGAGAATGTATATTTCTGTATTTAATAAAAAATAAAATAAGAAAGATTTTTGTTTAATGGTATTTAAAACAGTATCTTATTTGACTTTTTGTTATGGATGCTCAGTCAGGTCTTTTTCCATACGTGTCATAATTACGCTTAGGTTGGTTTTCGCAGAGCACCGCTCATTTATCCATGGCCCTCTAGGTGACAAACCAATACTGGGCTAGGATATGTGCTGTATACAAGGACACTATGTCCAACGCGAGAGGGTAGAATTAAATGGAATTAAAGAAAAAACGAAATATGTTCAAATTCATTTTTTTTTTTTTTTACCTAAAAAAATCTATTGTTATAACAGTGTTCGAGATCTTTCATTGAATAAACATTCAGATTGTCATAAGTTTGCTTTGAATATCATCCACATCACACTAAAAATAGCGCTCAAAGGTGTTTAAAATATTTTTTTTTAATATCTACATGTTCAAATCAAACTGCAAACTTGAATATAAGGTAACATACATAAAATATATAACCTTTTTCCCTATACCTTTTCGATGGCATTTTTGACTAGATGAGCAACAGCGATGAAAGATTCTGTGCGATCTGACCTGGACCTTCGATGGTTGCACTTTGTGATCCGATCACTTGAGTCATTCCTGAAAAGACCCGAAGCAGGTAATCCTTTAAGTGTTTTCATTATGAAATCTAACATTACAATCAAACTAAGACTTACTATATCAGAATTAAAGTTTGTGATGAGGCAATGTTGGCAATGTTGGCGAACAAATCGATTATTAGAAATTCGCAGAAATGATAGCTCGCTAAGTATCTGAAAGTTTCTGAAATGAATTGGGTTTTCTCGTTTATATTAATTTTTTAGACAGTAAGTCTCTGATGTATGTTGAGGTTTTGCGTGCTATGAAAATGTTCCTGATGCACTCAGAACAATTGTTTTCGTTCCATTCATAACTACTTCACTGTTTGTTACAACCTCTTTTGTTTGCATTCAGACGACTTTGGACTTCCTTAAACCTGGCGACTTTAAGAGTAAAAACACTGTCGGAAAAGGACCCACAATGTTTTCAAATCCGATTAAGTATTATTTTGTATTAGCCGATGGGAAATGTCGTTTCTCATATGTCGCCAAAACAGACGACTCTGAAGATTACATAACAAGAAAACAGCTGAAACCTTTTCTTGGCCAAATCAGTCTGTACAGACAATGGCCGTTGATCTTGAGATCCGGGATTCGAACATTCTTTCGAAAACTGTGATAACATTTGAATTATGAGTTGCATTTAAGAACTAAAACATCACAGTGTGAATAACCTTCCTTTAAGTGGTCGAGAGAAATGTTCACCGCGGTGAAGAACCCCGAGACATCCACTCACCGAGTTTTTGATTTCAAGGTAGTCTATTGTGTCTCATGGTGATAAATGTATATGTGAGAAATGATCCGACTGCTAGTCCGAATAGTACTACACTTCCATACCCATTTGTCCTGTTTGAAGGTCTATCCAGCACGGCATTCTAAAACGGGAAAATAACAGACGATATTTACGATGAAATGAAGAGATACACTTTTCAATCCTTTCCCACAAACACATGTACAGCAGACGACATGAAAGCATACAGGTAAAATGTACAACAATCTATAAGCGTTCAACATATTATAGCAAAAGGAGAGGAATCTTCATTTTTCAGCAATTTCTCCATATGTCAAACTGATTTCAAAAGATGCTCCAGATGCATATTAACTCAATCTATCCAAATTAGTTGCTGTCCGCGTAAATGGATTTTAGAAGCGTCGCTACAAATGAGACGTTCCATGAAAAAAACAACATTATCGACTCGTAATGTATCGACCAAGATCAGCCTGCGCAGTCGTCGCAGTCCACGCAGGTTAATCGAGGCCGACACATTCAGTCACAGGGGGATAGATGTATAGAGTAATGATTCCTGAAATAGAAAATCCACAGGAGGCGAAAAGTGTCTGTCCCGGTTAGCCTGCGCGACATGCTTCGGCTGATCAGGGTCGATACTTAACGCAGTCTACAATGTTGGTTTTTTCTCGTAATTCAAATGATTAATTTTTTTACACATCAGACTTTAATATTTCCTCTCACATAACAAACCTGCAGACGATTGTGAAAATAACTAGGCGATCTTCTATATAAGTAAATGTATTTATAACAGAAAGTTTAATTATTCAAAAAGAACATTTATTCGTTTGCCACAATGTTTTCATCAGTCGCCTGAGGTAGATGCGTCAGAAAGCGTCTGTATGTGGGAAAGAGTTGCTTACTGTCCCCTATGTTCGATAGACAGCCGGACACAAGGGGGAAACCATCAGGCATTGTGTATATTAATAGAGCTCATCGACTTACCCAGACCCTTACCCTAGAAATCCAGGGAACCAGCTTGTTTTGTATGAAGTATGATCTTTTCAAATACGGAAAAACCTCGCAGGGTGTTCGACACTGTCTGCAATACATATCATGGAAACAGTTTGATAATATCATTGAACCATTATCCCGCTGAATTTCTGCAACTAGTATCACCATCCTCGATGTGTAATAAATTGTAAGTAATTAAAACAAGTATGTTTAAACTCAACCAGTTGATTAATAAACAAAATAAATCTGAATCATTTATGTTAAACAAAAATATATCAGAAACTTTTAAGAGTAGCTATATATGTTATTGATCAATATATAAGGCATGTCATAGGTTTACATATTGTGTCTAATAGTTTGCTAGGATTATTTTACTGTTATTTAGTTTGATGATTTACTAAAGTTAATGTGAGTTGTATTTCTTTAGAAAATCGCTCACTACATAGTACACAAAAAACTGTAAACGTTTATATGCAGTATAAGTATTTTCTGTTCTGTTATGTTCATATTATCAATATAAACTACTGTTTACTTGTAGTCATAAAACAATCAATTTAAACCATTAATATCATGTTCTATGTCAAGAGCTGATACAAAAGCGCAAGATTTGAAACAAAGAAAAATAGACAATTGAATAGATTGTGTACAAACCATAATGCATTTTAGGTTACAATACACCGAAAAAAATCCTTCTTTGTTTCCATGTAAATCGACCAGTTTCAGTCCTCAGTTGTCACACTTCTAATCGTTTCTCATGTAGAACATCATATCTCATTGAAAAGAGTTACCTCCTAGCTTAAAAACAATTCAAAGAAAATGTGGGGTCATGCATTATGCAAGAAAGAAATCACCAGGCGAATGGTTACCGTCATTTTGGACCGAATCTGGCCCGGACAAAACCGGTGTTTAGCATTCTCTACTTTCACTTTTAAACAAGGTTAAAATACTAAAAGTGATCAAATCAATCATTTACAGTGCATCCTATACACATTCACAATGCATTTTAACTCAATGTCATATATTCAATACATTCTGGTGATGGTATATACTCATTTCTACACAAACAATTTTTGTTTAGGGATTAGTCTATAGATTAGTAGTTCAGCAAGTCAGCGGATGTATTTGGCGTAATTTGATCTTTATATAATGCAATCGCCGAACAAAGAAGAAACCGTGTATGGAGGTCTTTTCACAATGTTTCAAATTGTCTTTAAAAAAATTATTAATCTCAATATACATGAGCCGCGTCTAGCGGGGTCTTCATGCTTCTGTATATAGTGAAGACCCATTCGAGTCTACTCAGAGTCTTAACCGCCCGCATGTATTTAACATATACCCAAATGCACCTCCCCAGTTTTATGACAGTATGTATTTAACCCTTTCCCACATAAAACAAATATGTAGCAAACGGATTTGAAAAACATCTAGGTAAAACTATGAAAAATACTCTGTTTATGTCAGAATAATTATTGAATATAGAGTTGAAAACAATATTTTCAAACGTCTTATACCGCAGAGGCGTCAGAAAACGTCTATCTGTAGAAAAGGGTTAACCCACGCTTAATAAGTTATTTTGGTTTAGATGTTTTCAAAGTCGTCTACTGCAGAGTTTGTGTATATTTTCAATAAAACTTCAAAAACGCCAAACGCGGGTCAAGTCGGTCATTAATCGACCCGCTAAGATTATATTTCGTTTATTTATATTTCTTACTTAATCTGGGTATTCTAATTATATGAATAATGTAGACATGTGGTACAAACTGATTGGACACTATATCTAAAATAATCCAAAACTGTTGTAGAGACTTTTCGAAACGACTTTTAACTCCTCTTCAACATTTAAATAACATTGTCGTTAAATGAAAAATTACTCCTTTTTTTTTTTTTTTTTTCACCCCTTTAAGATCGCATTTATATCAATCAAGAAATATGGTCGAGGAGAAGACGAGAAATAGTGAATACATTTATTAAACATTTCCCTCATACGGACAACAGTCGAGATATTAGAAGGAGCACATTTTTAAATTTTATTGTAAAAAGGAGAAATCCTTTCCAAAATCCCTCATACAACAAATAAGCAATATACGTTAAGACAGCATATTGTTTGTAAGACGGCCCCTATATGACAGATGCATACTCCAAATGAGGTCTGATTAGGGTTTTATATAGTTGATGAAACATATCAATGTCCATGTAAGTAAACGTTTTCATGATTAAGCCTTTCCCTCATATAGACGCTTTCTGACGCCTCTGCAGCAGACAGCTTTTTGAAAACATAGTGACAAAAGAAGAAATTGCACAAAACGTGCAATTTCTCCTTTTGCCACAAAGTTTTTCACTTTTTGTCATAGGTTATCCATTCAATTATAGAGATTTTCTATGTTTTTACAAAATACGTTCAAAGTCGTCTGCTGCAGAATTGTCGTTTGAGGGAAAGGGTTAAGCCTAAGTTTCTGTTGGCAATGCTGACAATGTTGACCTTGGTTTTGATGTGACTATGTCAAATTATAATATTGTCGAATATTAAATTCGTACATAGAAACAGTGTACCCATTAACTTTCCTCAATCTTTTTTTTTTGAAGCCCCTTAGGTATCACAAGTAGGGGTACATGTACATAAAACCTAAAATTGATTTTTTTATTCGATTATGCTTGAAGAAAGACTGTAAACCACTGGAACAATTTCAACTCTTAGGCATGTTCCTTATGAGATGCATGCCCTTTCAGAAATTATTGAATTCCATGCAAAGCTTAGGTGACCACGGCAGTAGGTTTAAGCATACTTGACCAAACTGTACATGCAAGTTGCCAATGTGATAGTCTTTCAAAAGTGCTAAATGAATTAAATTCTTTAGAAAACTCTGGTTGCCATGACAATGTAATGGAAAACTTCAAGTGCTAGCCTGAGCTTTGAAAATAATTTGTCACAAAAGAACTGTGGTCAAACTATGTATACATCAAGATCCATTGATATGTCTCTTGAAATAATCTACAAATATCTGAATCATCAAGCTAAAATTGAATCATACTGGTCATGGAAGGAAATTAGTTGAGATAAGAGTAAGCTATGTTACCTCAGTTAAATTAATAAAGAAAAGAATAAGCTATGCAACCTCAGTTAAATTGGTAGAAAGAGTAAGCTATATGACCTCAGTTAGAAGCTATGCAACCCTAGTTAAATTGGTAGAATTTAGAGTAAGCTATGCAACCTCAGTTAAGTTGGTAGAGATAAGAGTAAGCTATGCAACCTCAGTTAAGTTGGTAGAGATTGGGGTAAGCTATGCAACCTCAGTTAAATTGGTAGAGATTAGAGTAAGATATGCAACCTCAATTAAGATGGTAGAGATTAGGGTAAGCTATGCAACCTCAGTTAAGTTGGTAGAGATTAGAGTAAGCTATGTAACCTCAGTTAAATTGGTAGAGATTATAGTAAGCTATGCAACCTCAGTTAAGTTGGTATAGATTAGAGTAAGCTATGCAACCTCAGTTAAGTTGGTATAGATTATAGTAAGCTATGCAACCTCAGTTAAGTTGGTAGAGATTAGGGTAAGCTATGCAACCTCAGTTAAATTTGTAGAGATTAGGGTAAGCTATGCAACCTCAGTTAAGTTGGTATAGATTAGAGTAAGCTATGCAACCTCAGTTAAGTTGGTAGAGATTAGGGTAAGCTATGCAACCTCAGTTAAATTTGTAGAGATTAGATTAAGCTATGCAACCTCAGTTAAGTTGGTACAGATTAGGGTAAGCTATGCAACCCTAGTTTAATTGGTAGAGATTAGAGTATGCTAAGCAACCTCAGTTAAGTTGGTAGAGATTAGAGTAAGCTATACAACCTCAGTTAAGTTGGTAGAGATTAGGGTAAGCTATGCAACCCTAGTTAAATTGGTAGAGATTCGAGTAAGCTATGCAACCTCAGTTAAGTTGGTAGAGATTATGGTAAGCTATGCAACCCTAGTTAAATTGGTAGAGATTAGGGTAAGCTATGCAACCTCAGTAAAGTTTGTAGAGATTAGGGTAAGCTATGTAACCCTAGTTAAATTGGTAGAGATTAGAGTAAGCTATGCAACCTCAGTAAAGTTTGTAGAGATTAGGGTAAGCTATGTAACCCTAGTTAAATTGGTAGAGATTAGAGTAAGCTATGCAACATCAGTTAAGCTTGTAGAGATTAGGGTAGGCTATGCAACCCTAGTTTAATTGGTAGAGATTAGAGTATGCTATGCAACCTCAGTTAAGTTGGTAGAGATAAGAGTAAGCTAGGCAACTCTAGTTAAATTGGTAAAGATTAGGGTAAGCTATGCAACCTCAGTTAAGTTGGTAGGGATTAGGGTAAGCTATGCAACCCTAGTTAAATTGGTAGAGATTAGAGTAAGTTATGCAACCTCAGTTAAGCTGGTAGAGATTAGGGTAAGCTATGCAACCGTAGTTAAATTGTTAAGTTGGTAAAGATTAAGGTAAGCTATGCAACCCTAGTTAAATTGGTAGAGATTAGAGAAAACTATGCAACCTCAGTTAAGTTGGCAGAGATTAGGGTAAGCTATGCAACCCTAGTTAAGTTGGTAGAGATAACGGTAAGCTATGCAACCCTAGTTAAGTTGGTAGATATTCGAGTAAGCTATGCAACCTCAGTTAGGTTGGTAGAGATTAGAGTAAGCTATGTAACCTCAGTTAAGTTGGTAGAGATTAAGGTAAGCTATGCAACCTCAGTTATGTTGGTAGAGATCAGGGTAAGCTATGCAACCCTAGTTAAATTGGTAGAGATTAGAGTAAGCTTTGCAACGTCAGTTAAGTTGTTAGAAATAAAAGTAAGCTTTCTGACACCTCTGCAGCAGACGGCTTTTTGAAAACATAGCAAAACGAGCAATTTCTCTTTTTGACACAATGTTTTCCACTTTAAGTCATAGGTTATCCATGCAATTATAGAGATTTTCTATTTTTTGACAAAATATGTTCAAAGCCGTCTGCTGCAAAATTATCGTATGAGGGAAAGGGGTTAATCTAAATATGTTATATCCGGTATATTAATTAATATTTGTAAATCCTTTATTTCCAGGCCAATGATAAGGTGATCATTAATCACTCCAAAACAAATCAAGATTTATGCGTAGAGGAAGAGATTATCACACGAACATCCTTCGGAACGAGGAAATACGAAACCACTGCCTGCACCAAGTTGGATTTACACCGAGCAGAAAAGGAGCAAAATCATTGGATGCTTGTCATGGGAGTGCCAGGAGATGATATTTATCCCGTCCAATATCAGGCAGCTCCAACGCCGTCACAGCAGTCTTCATATTCTTAGGTCTTTCCTTAATATATTGATATATTGTTTGTGTGAAAAGGAACCGATTTTATAATATTTAATTTCGGATGAAAATACATACATGTATTTTCTTATGATCCTGAAAATAAAAGTTTGCAAAAATATATTTTTAAATTTTTTATCAATGAAACTTGTCATGGTACCAGGTCTATCAAAGGTAAGTACGTAGTTTTGGTCTTCGGCATTGATGATTGTCCCTGATTACGAGCCTTGGATACCTTATATCCATTGTACTCTGGGCAGTCTGGTTTTTGCACAACATCTTTCATAAAAGCAAAGTCAAACTCTTCAGACGACTTAATAGCTGCACTCTCAGGCATTTTTGTTTTTTTGGGTCCGTTGTACCTCTGTATCTCAATATCATATTCAAGTGGCTCCGACATTTCCTCCTTCGTAATTCGCTGAATGGTCTCTGACCTAAAATGATCTGCCTCAGTTTCAGTTTCTGGTTGTGTAACTAGGACAGCTAATGAATGTGTTGAGAGTTTACCATTTTGGGATGATATATCCGCATCAAAGTTGTCCACAACTACTTGAACCAAACCTGCTGATGCATCAAGTATATCTGGACAAGAGCACTGCTTTATGGCAGCTCTGGCAGCTGACCGCCTGAAACGCAAAACTTCATCATAAGAACATGTCACCCCAAATGATTGCATCGTATTGATAAGTGTTTTCGATCTGCCCATTTTCGTACCTAGTGAGGTCTGCAATACTGTAGGGTGGTTTTTGTCAACGCCTGTCACGACAGACCCTATGAGTATAGCTGATAAAGTCCTCTTTAGTTTTGGGGATAATGTTCCTAAAAGTGTCATTAATGTCTCACTTACTGCCTCCATTGCCTTTTGAGTATTGATCGTGGCTGAATAGTGTTTTTTATCTAAGACTATTCAATTTATTTCATTGCTAACCCGTTTTGCTATTTTATTCAACATAATGTCAATGTCATCATCCTCATCATCTACAAGTCTTAAGGATTTAGCCGCTCTACTACGAAAGCAAACTACATTGGTTAAACCTGCTGCATGCAACAGAACAAGATCATCTCCATAGAATTCAGATAACTTCTTTAAAAGCGTTTTACGTGATTGCATGTGACCCCCGTTTTCCGAATACACTTTGTATAGTTCTACCGAATCCAAAATTGTAAAGGGTCCTTCCCAACCATATCAATAACGTATTCTAATGCGGAGTCAATTTTGTCTGCTTTTGAGCAATTTCCAACCGCAGCAGTTATGTTTAAATGTGATAGAAAACGTCCCTTGCAGTCAACGTGGTACCTGGCAGCAGCAGCATGGAGATCGCTTACAGTTCCTTCAACCCTGATTCTGACTTGTCGGCCCACTTATCATTTCTTACAGTGCATGTTTCTAAGACTGTTTCTTTAATTGATTTCTTCCCATCGGAAGATCCTATTTCTTGGAATTGGTATGCAGGCTTCCATCGTGACAGATTCTTTTTGTCCTTTTCTACAGCACATTCTTTATCGCAAAACAAACAGTGTTCTAGGAAATTAAAAGTGCAAGTTTCTACCAATGATCGTCGCCTTGTCTTGGGAGGGATGTATGATAAAGTTGTCTGAGTATGTTTTCGTTTACCACTATGCAGTTTAACCTCATGACTAGAGGTGTAGGTTGAAACACAACTTTTGTGGCAACTGACAGTTAATACAGAATTATTGTCAAGTTTTTCCTGCAGTGAATAATGTATTTCATCACAGTAAATCTTGCTATGTTTGATTATATTTTGAATCCTGACAGAACCTACTACAATCAGTTTTTCTGACTTGTCTTCACAACAGAATTTCCAATCAAAAAAGCACTTTTTTACATCCATGATGACATCTAATTGCACTTCGGGTTAGCTTGGGATAAAATTACACTAAAAGCATGTAGTATTATGTAGTATATAACAAAGTACAGGATAATCAAACACAAAGAATCACTTACTAAGCACAGTTCATAAACTCGCTTGTAAAATTTGTGATACTCTTTGGATGAGAAAAACTTATCAGCAATATCAGATTTTTATAAACAAAGATTCACCGGAGGCCAATTTTGCAATTTGAACAATAAACAGAAACCAATTTGTTGTAAACAGAAAGGAGGTAGACACATTCGGGATTTGGAGTTGCTAAGCTTGTTAATAATATAACAAGGTGTCAGTGAATTTGACTTTAGTGGGTCCATATGACTCAATTTGATTTATATATACACCGTGATTGTAACGATATGACGTATTCTATGACGTAGTTTCTTCGTTGACCCCTAAAACCATGAATAGTCCCAATTATTGTTATCCTAGATTTAAAATAAAGCAAGCGGGAGACACGGTGCCTCTAATTGGTGGCCATCTTTGATTTTCTATTACGTTATCGGTCTATGATTATACAAATACATTTCAAAGAGTCCTTGACCCCGCAAACCTACATTTATACACCAAAAATGTTATCCTGTATTTAATATGGCTTAGTTTGAAGCCAAAAACATTATTGACGGCCATTTTCGAATTTTCTATGACGTAATCAATTAATGACCATACAAATGGTTTCAATGGATTCCTTGACCCCTAAATTATATGTCTAGACACCAACATTAACATCCTATGTATAAAATGAGAGAAGTCCACCCGACAGATTTTTAAAGAGGACAACTAGGCCTATTCAGATAAATCGAAAGAACATATGTCTAGACACCAAAATTAACATCCTATGTATAAAATGAGAGAAGTTTGGCCAATTGCATGAAACGGCGGCCATCTTGGACGCAATCTTGAATATCTCAAATTGTTCAATGGTGACCAAAGTCCACCCGGCAGATTCTGAAAGAGGACAACTAGGGCTATTCAGATCAATCCAAAGAAAAACTATATAAGACATTTCCAGGTTTAGTTAAAATATCCCATTTGGCTACCGGACTAAAAAGAGTTGATTGGAAAATGATTACATTATTACTGCTATTGTGTAAGTTCAGTATGCAATGAAGCAGTATTTTTTCTATTATCAGTTTTGCAATTAAGTCAAATTCACTGTGTTACACAAAAGTTGTTATGTTGTAACCAACCATTTTAGTATTATCACAGAAAAATATACTTTTGTACTGAAATATATGAATTACTTCAGCATTAAATAACTGTAGTATTAGCAAATAAGCATTAAATATGTCTTTTTGTCACTGTTAACCCTTTCCAACAAACAACAAATCTGAAGCAACCGACTTTTAAAGAAAATGAAGCAAAATTTAAGAAAATCTCTTAAAATGAAGATATTGTTATTGAATAAGGTGGACACAAATTGTAGATAAATGAGAAATTGCTCAAAATGAGCAATTTATCTTTTATCCACTAACTTCTCAAAAATCGTCTGTTGACAATGCATTACAATTTGTCTGCATATAGGGCTTGATTTTATATTTAATTCTTTCCTACAACAGCCAAATTTAGCCGGATGTGCCTGATGCAGATACAAGTAATGCTGAAGAGACATGAAACACACTTGTATCCGATAGAAGAATGAAATGATATGTTTAACCTGCAGCAGATGACTTTGGAAGCATTGAAAAGTGTATTGAAAATCTATGAATGAAACTATTTGTATTGAAAAGAGTTGAAAACATTGTGGCAAAAGGAGAAATTGCACATATAATCATCAATTTCAATCTTTAATTATAAAAAAAACTACTCGCATATAAACAGACTGGTTCACTAATCTTAATATTCTATTGCAAACTCGGACGAGAACCAGTCTAGTGACGAAGTGCTACAGAAATATCCGAGAGCTGACAGTAAAATACGGCGCATGCGCGATCAAGTTGATTACCAGGGCGCATGCGCAAGCCCATTGCACGAGTGACAGTTTTTTCACAACCAATATATGCACTGGTGCTGAGGCACCCGCGCAATTAGCTGTATATTGTACATTGATATGAATGTTGTCAAGGATCAATCCATTTCGAAAAAGTTAAAGGTTATAAAATATGTGGTTCGTCTGGAAATATAATAACTATGTATTGATATCCCGCACTTAGCCCGGATTTAGAGTGAAATATACTCGCGGATAAAAGTCCTTTTCGCTTTTAGCTTTTCTGCTCACTTCACGTACGCGCATGACATGAAACTGTTTTTGTTATGTACCTATTGGGATATTGAAATACACCACGTTGATACACATTTTAACAATATTCAGATAACCGTGACAGCACGGGAAGCATAAGAGCGACATGTACAGGTGTAGCACGTGCTCCGGGACGGGGCACGATATTCAATTCGTTTTAATTTCTCGTGTACTGTACACGTATTAATCATTACGAAAAATTCAAAGTGTTGACATCGTCGGATACGCGATAAATAACATGCCAACGTTCAGTAAAATAATGCGTGAACGTGCCGACATGATGTTATCGGCCAGGAGAAGCCCGATTGATGTGGCACGGCACTTTGGCGTACACGCAATCACCATTCGACGTCTGCAAAACTATAAGTGCAAACTGGGACCGTCAATCAAATGCCAAGTAGGGGTAGGCCCCGCGTCACGTCACGAAGTCAGGATCAGTATATCAGGACGCCCAGCTTCGGGACCGATACCGAACTGCGTCAGCTACTGCTCGGAACACCAGAGGGTCGCATAACCCCTCAATCAATGGTCGAACAGTACAACGCCGGCTTAAAGACGTACACGTAACATCACAAAGACCATAAGTTGGCCAAATACTACAAGCATGTAACAGACGCCAGCGTCTTGAAAGAGCACGGCAGCATGTCCGGTGGACTCGACGACAATGGCAGAACGTGATGTTTTCGGGAAAAAACAGGGTCTCCATTTCATCTAACGACGGACGTTCGCTTGTGTTCCGACGTCGCGGTGAACGTTTTGCTAACTGTTTTGTTGTCCAGGCTGATAGGTATGGTGGTGGATCTAAGATGTTTTCGGCCAGTATAACATTTAACCACACAACCAGCCTCTTGTCAATAGATAGCATGCTAACAGCAGTGAAGTATGTTAACGACATTCTACGCCTAGAAGTCCTTTTCTATTTTACCGCCCAGATGACTTTCCATGAAACGTGCCACAAATCATTAGGCAAACGTGACTCGTCAGTTTTTACTTTACAGGACAACCAGGCTCGGGTAATGGAATGGCCGGCACATAGTCCAGACTTTAACCCTATTGAGCATTTGTCGGACAATTTAAAGCGCAGGGTGCGTCAACGTCAGGACACTCCGAGAAACTTTAACGAGCTTCAGATTGCCGTACTACAGGAATGGAACGCCATTCCACAACAAGACACTTGGAATTTGATCGATTCCATGCGCCAAAGATGGCTAGCAGTTATGCGCGCGCAAGGCACATTTACTCGATACCGACTTGTGACTTTTGGATAATACCATATGATGTTAGACAGCATGACAATTGCTGAGTGTTTCATTTGCTACATTTGCATCTTTGTAGAGTTTTAGTCAATTAGTTTAAGAATAAACGTGCAGGTAGTATATTTTACATTTTCCCGCAATAAGCAATACTGTATAGGGAACACAGACTTGTGTCCATGAGTATATATACTTGGGACGGGGGACGTTTAAAACCCATATGGTCAAAACCCATATGGTCACTTTTTGTAATAGTAGTCAAAACCCATATTGTAAAAAAACCCAGGGTAGTCATGAGGATACGGTTGTCTTGAGACACGTTGTCGTAGATTAGGTTGGTTGAATACTCATTAGGGAAAGGAACAGGAATATCTTTGATTGTATTGGGTTCTTGGGTTGACTGCCCTTCTTAGCACGACGCACTGTTTGTTTTAGTAAAGCGACAGGACCAGCAGCAACACTAACCTCTTTAGATTGAAGAGATAATTTATCAGTGACAATCTGGCCAGGGTTCCCACGATTTGCTTCAGCACACGCCTTGATTACTGCTCTAACCTTCATAGCTTCTGTGGCAAAGGAATCACGAGGGTGACTGTGGTCTTTGACAACTGTTACCGTCAAATCAGAGGTCATTACAGACCTACAGTTCATAGAAAACCTCTGTGAGCATTCCCAGTGTATAGAACTCTTGTTCTGACATCTCTTTGTTTAAGCATATCCTTCATAGAGAAGTTTACGTTTACCTTTATTACTAGCGATGATCTCCATTTTGAATAATGAAATCAAAAAGTAAAAGTAATTACTAATAGCATAGTAATTATGATTAACACAATCAATAACTGTGAGGAACAGAGAGCATAAAAGCATTTAGCCTATTGTTATCATTTATAGAAAATATCACTTTAAAGTAATTATCACCTTAATTCAATGATCACCTTAATTCAATTATGTGATGTGATATTGGACAGGCCCCACACAAGCGTGTAAAGAGAGGAACTCTCATCCATCAGAAAATACTTCAGTCTTTTTTCCAGATCATGTAAATGGGAGGACGTCCCTTTAGGACTTTTTAAACACGATAGGAATTTTTAATAGGCTCAAATAATTGTTGGAAATGTGGTTACTGTTAAATGTGCTATGAAACAGATGTTACAGTTTAACCCTTTCCAACATACATCAAAGGGTTGTTTTGAAATAAAAAATCATTTATAAGTGGGCTATGCTAATTGATTATATTTTGCTTTTCTCTTTTTTAATTAATATTTATAAATTGTTTTATGTTTAAATAAAAAGACTTAGTATTTGGCATCCATATACTAATTACTTAAAGTAACTTTCATCTGTTACTAAATTATTACTACTCTGCATTTTCAACCATATGGGTTTTGACTACCCAGTTTTTTCTAGTGTATGGGTTTTGACTACTATGATAAAAAGGAACCATATGGGTTTTGACATACACTAAATATTTGCTTTAAACAATCTCACCCCTATTATTCTGTTGCAATCCGAAAGGCCGTAGCTATACCTTGGGTTTTTATCAACATGGGGAAGGGTATTTTTGTAATTATGAATAATTAAAAAGATTGTGTACGTATAATATTCCAATGATTTATTTAAACGTTATTTTTTAGATTATCAGTTTTGCAATTACGTAAAACTTCACAGTCTTACACAAACAACATTATCTTGTATTCAACCATTAAAAATATACTTCGGTATACATCAATGACTCCAGCATTGAATATCTGTAGTATTAGCAAATAAATATTAAATAAGTATTTTTGTCACTGTTAAACCTTTACCACTTAAAACAAATCTGCAGCAACCAACTTTTAAAAAATCTAAGCAGAAGTTAAGAAAATCTCTAAAAATCAAGATTTAGTTATTGAATAAAGAGGAACAAAATCGTCTGCTGCACATGCATTTCAATTTGTCTGCATAAAGGGAAGGATGTTATATTTCATTCATTCCTAAAACAGCCGAATTGACTGGATGTGCCTGATGGAGACACAAGTAATGCTGAAGAGACATGAAACACATTTGTATCTGATAGAGGATTGAAATGATATGTTTTAACACTTTTTCCAACTTATAGCAAAGCTACAGCTGACCACTTTGAAAGCAACTTGGCAAATATATTGAAAATCTATAAATGAAAGAATATTTATTGAAACAAGTTGAAAAGATTGTGGCAAAAGGAGAAATTGCTCAGAACAATACAATACAAGATCTTGCAGCTCTTATTTTTCTTGTGTCTTTTCTTCAAGCCATGCAGATTGGTAAAACAGCATGGTTGCCAATGGGTTGGTGCTTTTGGTCATTGTATGGCTATAGCGAAAAGTTTAAACATCTTCTTTCCGAAAGAGTAAGACCGATTGACAAATACATGTTATTTAGTAGAAATGTTCACAAGTCAACCAGAGGGGCGTGTGCTGTTTTACCCATTATGCCCATTTTGAGGAACGACCACTTTTTGAAGTTTAATAGTATAAATATTGTATACATGTATGTTTGTTTTAGATTATTACTTCATCGTAGTGGGGCGGTAAATTTATCCGTGTTATAATTGTTTACAGGTTACTTTGAATGTTTATTTAAACTTCATTAATTAGATAATTTGAGAAGTTTGAGAACGTAATTGCCGTTAATTTATTGAATCAGATAATAGAGAAGTTTGAGAACGTAATTGCCGTTAATTTAATCTATCAGTAAAAAAAGAAAAGGCCACCATTGGATAAAATAATTATTATTAAGTTACAACTGCGTTAGATATCGTGCTGCTTGACTATAATACTTTAAACTGCATTAATAGTTTGAGAGTGCATTAACATTTTCTTACAATTTTGGAGTACGAATTAGACGAGATTATCGCATATAATTTTGAAAATGGAAAGGAATAATGTTTATCAAGAATTGGAGATCGCACTAGTCCCGATTTCTAAGGAGGATTTTTGTTCATGCTATAACTGCATCGTAATGCCGCTACCAGAGGAAAATGTTTAACAACTTTGTTTATCAACTCGAACATCCACATAAAGTTCTTATGTTAAAAGACAGACTTAACTGTCCACTCTCCAGTTAGTTTTGAAAGTGCCTGCCTATAGATCTTTTCACCACATAAATCGTTTCGCCGTTGTCGACCCAGGGAATGGACATGGTCCTTTACAGCCAGTGCCGTCCTTGTTTTCATTTGATCATCATCACATTCCTGACGTTTTAGGCAGTACTTCAACATAATGTTGTGAAAGACGTAAAAGTATTGCAATGATTAATTGTATAGGAAAAGCTAAATGGAATGTTCTCAAACGAACTGACGTCTTTTGACTGCTGTAACATTTTACGCCTTGCATGGTTGTCAATTAATTATTTTATTACCCCTAATTAGTTGACTTGCTGTTTATTACCCCTAGCCGGCTGCTGCTTCTGATCAGGGCATGAAAGCCTCGGCGGTGCTTTGTTGGTAGATCATAAGTAGTGTTTGATTGGTTTTCAATAAAGAACGCTACATTGTTTGTAATTTTCAATTAATCTGTGAATTACGCCTTTTTTCACAACGTTTACAACTTTATTTATACATGTATTTGCTGTCATGGAGATTGTAGTGTTGTGTGGAGTGCCGGTGTAAGAACGCCTTTATAGGCATGGCCGAAAATTGTTTTCGCTTTTGAGCGGTACAGTAAGCCTCTGCAGACGCATCCTGACGAAAAACCGACCATACAAATGTGCTATTTGATCTTATTTGCAATTCACAATATGTCCTCCGAATTGCAATTTGTGTGTGACGTATCTCATTTGTGTAAAATCTCCGAAACTATAAACCTCCGAAGCAATGCGGCACTCATTAAACATAAACTTTCACGTGTCTTGTATTTGGAGGTAATGAATTGTGGTAAAATACATTCAACTAAAACAAGTAAAGCTTTTAGAAATTGGACGATTTCATTTGGAATTAAAAGGGATATTTAAGCAGGTTTGAACATTTTTCTTCAATATATGATATAAAAGTTTTACAACAAAAATCCTTTAGGAAATTTAGTCAAAATTAACCATTTCAATTCTCCCTTTTCCACATACACCAAATCTGCAGCAGATGACATATAAGACTCGCCGACAGATCCTATTACAGTAGCGTCCGACCACTACCGGAAATTTGATTATATCTACCTATTATGGTTGGATACTATTTACTATAAAACTTTATATAGATCTAGTAACAATATGATGTAATGCTTGGAATTCCATTTTGAATAATTGAATTTGTAAACTTCCGAGGTTAATTTTCTTACGAAAAAGTATATGTTGTATTCCCTTTATAGTACCGCAGTCGTCCATTAGCGAACTCTACCTTTATGTTTTGTTTGGGACATAGTGTGTAAATGACGTCATGATTCTTTTCAGAAAGTCTTGAAACATTGCGATATGTAAACAATGGCCGCGCTCATGCTGCGGCACCGATCAGCACAAATAGTTATTCTTAAATAGTAATATCTTGATTATTAGTTGTATGTTAATGCAATGCATAGTAAATACATGTTCTTTAAGTCGATATCTTTCAATTCAAAGCGAGCTGTCATCAGCCAAGCGTATTCCTTTAAGTAAGAACTGAAAATTTCATAACCATATCATTGGTGACCATCTACCAGGTCTTCAAGTCATATTGATTTGACAAAAGGGTTAGGTTTTTCGCCTTGTGTCAGTGGAACTGTACTGAGCTGACCCTCTTGTATTAGTCTACCTGACCGCACACTGAGTTATCATGGTTTACTGTGGCTGGAATGACAACTCGCGTTGCATAACGTCAGGTGAGCGATCAACAGCTGCCATGGCCCTCTTGCTTCGAAAAGCGTATTCTAGATTTTTTTTCGAAACAAAAATCCAACCGACCACTTCACACTTCCCATGATATAGATGACTTATGACACTCTTGAGCATTGCTGATCACGTTTATAAACTCTTTTATGGGGAAATGGGGAACAGAAATTGATAAATGCAAACAATTTTCCATTAAGTTCCCATGTTATCAATTGTAAACCGCCTCGGTAGTGTTGTGGTAGAGCGTCCGCCTCTGATGCGAGAGGTCGAGAGGTCGTTCGGCGGCTGGATCATACCAAAAACTTTAAAATTGGTAGTAATTGCTATCCCCCTTGGCGGTCAGGGTTGCGGGATAATCATTACGACTGACAGGCTGGTGTCAGGATAAATGGACCAGTAGTACTGGTAAATTACCAATGAAACGCCGTGATATAACTGAAAATGTGTTGCATGCAGCGTACAAGAACAATCAATCAATGTTGTAATGAATAGACTGAAATTAGTATTATTGGGTGATGGATTCAACTTGAGGCTTTTCATGTACCTCGACTCGGTAGATTTTCTTTATCTCACCTGAAGTGCGGTGTGCGTCGCCTTTCCCTCATATAGACGCTTTCTGACGCCCCTGCAGCAGACGGCCTTTTGAAAACATAATGACAAAAAAAGAGATTTCTCAAAAGGAGCAATTTCTCATTTTGTCACCATGATTTCAAATCTATTCAAGTATTATTCTTTCATTTTAAGGGATTTTCTGTGCTTTTGCGTAGACGTTTTCAATGTCGTCTCCTGCAGATATATTATATGTGCGAAAGGATTAAACCATATTTGTATGGTAATAAAAATGGCTGCTAAGTGAATTCAGAGACAACATTCTGAAATTCTTATTCTCTGGAAGTGCTTGCCTGATTCCAGCAGAAATGTTTCGAAGATGACTCTTAACAAACACTGTTCAAGCCATGCGGATCTGTTGAAAAAAATACAGCAATGGCGCCATCAGCAAACGGGTAAAGTGACACACTTTTAAAAGTGATTGTCTTATTTCAAGATCATTTGACAGAAGTCTTCCAAAGGATACCCGCTACGTGTTTGATTGGTTAAACAAAGAACAAGTCCCCTAGGGATTATGACAAGTTACACTTATAATTCAGAATCACTTTAACCCCTTTCCCACATTCAATAAATCTGCAGAAGACGACTTTGAAATTATCGAGTCAAAAATATATAGAATCTCTATAAATGATAGTTTTATCATTGAATAATCGAATAGTCATTGTGGCAAATGGATAAATTTCGATTATGAGCAATTCCTTTTGCTACAAGGATTTCAAAACTCGTCTGCTGCATTGGCGTCATAAAGCGTGGGAACGGGTTAAAGGAGACAGCATTAAGTTGCTTTCATCTGAATAATTTAGTGTTCCGTAAATATCGATCTCGTCTTAAAGGGAACACAATCAGGTGGACGATCCAGGGCCCCATGGTCCAATTTGTTTTGTTTGTATGGCGTTGGTGCCACTTTCAACAATGCCTTCGTTATAACACAAAGTTTCCTGGGTAAATTCCGATTAATTCTGGTCCATTTATCCTGACATCAGGGATTCAATGATTATGTGTACACAATAATCATGAGCGAAAGCCATTACTACCCTTTTATAATCTTTAACATGGCCATACTGGGGATCGAAACCGCGTTCTCCCGCAGCGAGCCTTACTACTACAAAATCGAGGCAATTAAAGTCAGAGGCTAATTACATGTACAGTTGTTAGGAGTTTGTGTAGGGAGGGACTTGTATAAATATTGTGACAAAATGAGAATTTGTTCATAATGAGCAACTTCTCCACTTGCCACGACATCATCCACTTTTTGCCCAAAAATGTTTCAAAGGTTGTCTGCTGGGGATTTTTGTTTATGTTAGATGATGAAAATAGGACAGATATGTTTATTTAAGTATTGGTGATTTAATTGACAATGCATTATCACTGAGTACATTGTAATAACAGATCACATGAACGTTAAAGTATGACAACAATTTGATAAATAGTTCAACAAGTGGTCAGGCCCATTACATCATTCGCTCATATCCTAAAACTTTAACATATTTTGAAACCTACTTGGAGTAAAACAAACAGAAAAGAGGAAAAGGTAAATTGTGACAAATCTCCACCCTTTCCTAAATATGTTCAAATAAATACGTTTCGATTTGTATTATACTGATGTCGGTTGTATCATCATGTCTGAATAGACATGAAAACCTTTTGAGAAAATTCGCCTGTCCGTCCGTTTCAATAGAAATATGGAAACTCTCTGCAACTGAAAGAATAAGTATTGAATAATGTTGAAAACATTCTGGCTAAAAGAGAAATTTCTTCAATCCCACAATGTTTTCAAAAGTCTCATGCAGAGGCGTCGATATGCGTCTGAATATGGAAAACGGTTTATAAACTGTCAAATTCATGCTTTTCATGAAAGGTCAACCATTGCTACTTTCCCCATTTAGTTTTCAAATATATTTCCAAGTGACTGTGTGTCATAGACTTTATGTACTGATCTGTGTGTCCGTCCTACACTGATTCATTAGAGAAATAAGTCACCTAAAAAGCACCAACACTATGTTCTCGGTTGTAAAGCAGTTGCGTAATGAAGACCTAATGAATATGTCGTTTATATTAAGCCCCAATACATTTTAAAATTGTCAAGGATCAATCCATTTCGAAAAGTTGAGGTTTAGAAAATATGTGGTTCGTCTGGATATTATAATCACCATGTATTTATATACGCCCTTAGCTCGGATTTAGAGTGAAATATTTTCAGCTTTGTATCATAATGCGATTTTAATATTTAATATTTAAATCAGATTAATTATTTTTGTGTTAAATGCCTTCATCCCTATCATCCCTATCTCACTTAAAACAAATCTGCTGCAGACAACTTTGAAAATGTGAAATAATGGAAAATCTCTGGAAAAAAAGTATTGAATAGAGTTGAAAACCTTGTTTCAAACGGAGAAATTGCTCAATGTTTTCAAATGTTGAATTCTGAAAATGCGATAAAATGCTTTCTGGCAGGTGGGAGAGGGTAAAAGATGTACAATCTGCAAAATTGTACGTTTGAAACATTGTGCTATAATATTATTTATAATATATATATATTTATATTTCTCTCCCCAGACCCTTATGGCGTCTCGGGCCCGCTACACCTTAACAAAAATAATCATTTAGCACTACGCCTTAAAATTGCCGTTACAGCTTAATTCCCAAAGCGTTACACCTTAAAAATATTGTGATATTGGGTAAAAACAAAGAGTAAATCTAAGGAATAAGGGGTTAATTACACACAGACGTCGACTCGATTTAATCCCTAGCTGGTCGGTAGAGCGGATCCGGGGGACCATTAGAGAGTAATTATGTGACAGGTATTATATATGTACAGAACAGAACAGACATTCTATTTTCAACTTAAGCATAAACAGCTCATGGTTGATATTCACAAATATATATACAGAAATGGTTAAGACAATGAAATAGTTGAGAAATAGTACTTGACTAAGTTGTTAAGTAGCAGTCCAGCTAAGAATCATGCAAAATGATAAACAAGTGATTCATGGTATATCACAGATATTGTTAATATTGTGTGTGTGGAGTTGTATGGTGAAGTTTATGAGTGATTTGGTATTAATTTATCACATATTGCAATCTCATCTTCATAATATTGCTTTGAAATAATTTGAATATGTGAGATTTTCCTATACATTCCCATGTAAAATAATCCCACTTCAATTCCATTTATCTCCGATGAGCACGCGTCTTAGACAGAAAGATATATATCAACATAAAGAGGACAATACACTCTATAAAATATCAAAAAATAAAATATGTAGCCTAATACAGGTTTTGAGTAAATTTGGTTTCTTTTATTGGGTTTTGAGCCATACTATCAAGAAAGGTAACTCTTACTCGCTTCACAACAGTTGCCATGTGACAAAAAACATTAATATTTCTTTCCTTAATTGAAAATGGACTATATCTGTGTCATTTTTATTCATTAAAAATATAAACTGACTGGTTTTAATTAAATAAAATTTAATAGATAACAATTTAATAAATATCTATTTATATGTTATTCACCTCTATACTGAACTGAAAAGAAAATGTTTATATCTCACTTACTTCCTGTTTACCAAGATATTCCTACATGCTGGCTTTGATTTGACTTTTCATTAGTTTTATATTGTACATGTCAAATTAACTCAATATATAGACTGTTTAGCAAGGATGTGAAGATATATGTATATGAAAAGGTGTACATAGACTAAAGGCAGGTCCGTAAAAGAGATAATTATATCAGATGTTGAAAGTCGTATTCAATGCAGTTTGATAACAATCATTCCGATTCGTGAGGCTTTACACCAGAGAAACACAGAGAGAAAAACCGGTCAGTCTTTTAGATTGTAAAACAGACATTTCCATTCAGCTACGGGCATTACAGTACATTAAACGCGTCGAAAATGTGAAAACCAACCAACATAACAACTTATGAGACAGATCATTGTGTGGGACTTTTTTCAAGTTACTTTCTGTTTGTCTATAGTAGGTTCTACGAATACCGTGTTATCACGAATACCAAGGTAAACACAAAACCGGTGTTATCTTTGTTGCGCGCGCACAACCGGATGCCGTATGGTTCCATCAGCAAACTCAGTTATCACGACTTTCAAATGCTACAATATTTTTTTTCAAAAAATCAATATTCTCAGAAATTACGACACATCATGATTGTTACCCATATTAAAAAGAAAATCCTACATGCCCTGACCCCTCACCAACAAAATCGTCATTTTTTTAGTAGAAAACCTGTTGTTGATTTTTTCTTTCACATTTGAACATGTTGTGTATTAACTGCTTATGACATCATAGGAATTTCAAGTCACGTGATTACATTCCGTGAAGTTTTCTCGACTGTAGAAAACATGGAAGAAATTAAGGACCAAAATTCTAAACAAAAAAATTGTTTTTTTTTCCTGTATGTTTGTGGTGGTTATAAAATTTAACATATGCTATTTTTAAACTTCTAAATCATATACTGTGTTACAAAAATTAAGGATGTTATAATAAGGACTAAAAAAATAACAAAGAAATGGGTCATTTTTGGAAAATATGATTAAATTGTGCCAATAAGAAAATTTAACAAATTGATTCTGAAAATATCGTGTAAATAAGTTCATAGTTTGGAACAGTTGATAAATTAACATTTAAATTAAATATAATTGTTCTAGTGACAAATGTTTTATAGGATAGTCATTTTCACATTAAATATTAAAATCTTGTAAGGATTGATACAACAGGACCACCGTACTAATGCTTTTTGTAATTACACCGGTGAGTGATTGCCTCCCTTGAATGTCAATTTCAAAATGGGTGCGGATGGACACAATTTTTGGAACTTTGCACAGAAGTGAATGATTATTTTGTGTAAGTTAATTAACAAGAACATATAAAGGAATGAGTGACACTGGATATAATGTTCAGTTAAGTTTGCTTTATTATTATTTTATCGAAAAAAACGTAAGTACACCGATAATAGGGAGTCCCATCCTACATGCAAATCTCGAGGTATATTTCAAGGAAGGAAAATTGACTCCGTTGTGTTTTCATCCTCTACACACTGAGAAATGGAAAACATTCAGAGGAATAAGTTACCAGCCAAAAGAAACTGGAAGATCATGAAGATTTATTTAGTTCCTGTTAGCATAGGTAATTTCTGTTTTGATAAATATATTATTTACTTTCCCACATATTCATGCATTTTGACACCTCTGCAGCAGACAACTATTGTTAATATTGCCACAAAGTGAGAACAAAATTCACAACATAATGACTTGTAACAACGTTTTAACCTTCATTTAATAATTCAATTTTACTTAGAGATTTTTCATATTTTTGTGGGGATTTTTTCCAAGTGGTCTGTTGTAGATTTGTTGTATGCAGGAAAATGTTAATTGAATGTTCAATTACATGTATTTTTTGTATTTCTTTCTTCATATAGTTATGTTTTTAAAGCAGACTCTATCAGTTGAATAGTAAAATATGTATTTGTTAAGATTGAGTCTAGTAGTAACTAGGTCTTATAATATTTGTTGCTTGTTTTGAGAAAAGTTCAGTCTTGTAATAGTTTTATCATAATTCATTTCTCTTCCATGAGTTAATGTTTTTACTTCATGGAAGAAAAAACTTTTTGCAAGGTACAAATTCAAGAGTACCTTAATTTAGACTTTAATCATTATTATGCTTTTAAAATAAGCAGAATATAGCTTAGTTCTCATGATTTCAATGTTAGGCTAGCATAATGTCAGAATCATTATGTATGAATAACTTTTCAACAATTCATCTTGTAAACCTTGATTTAGTGTTTACATTTTCTAATACCTCATGCAGCAGAAAACTTCTGAAATTAATACACATGTGTATTGTTGACCTCTTTCTAAATATTACTAAATTTTTAAATTTCCTGCAGATGTTTTCAAAGCAAATTACTCTTACTATCACTATCACATTTAATATGCTTTACATTACACAAAAATATCAAACATAATAATAAATGTGTGTCTAGCTATCTATTTTTATTTGTTTGTATTTATTTCAGATTAACTATGTGATGTGCCTTATTGGACAGCATGAACAGGACAGTTACCCTGCACTATATATTGGTGGACAACTATGAGAGCCTTATACTTTCTCAAGTGACAGATTCATAACAAAGAAATTTAACTTTCAGAATAATCAATTGAACTTGAATTTATACATAAAAATGTCACTATTGGAGAGTGAAAATGTTCATCCTTGGGGAGAATTTTAACCTAGAATTAAAGTAAAATAAAACATCAATATTTCTCATTCCAACAGTATTAACATTAATTCTAAAAAAAAGTAAAAACCCTTTCCCACATACTTACATCTCTGCAGCAGATGATTTTTGAAATCATTGTGGCAAAAGGATAAATAATCCTCATATTGAACTATCTTTCCTTTTACCACAATGGTTTTTATTTCATTTTTTTAAATAAATTTCATCTCACAGAGATTTTCCATAATTTTGCAAAGAGTCTTCTGCTAAAACAGTCTCATAAATCTTGTATATGATGCCAGTCAAATTATTAAGCTCTGAAAGCAATATCATAGATATTGGTAATGGTTATATAACTAGGTTTTTTTCTATGGCATTATTGATTTACATATATTTATTTAGAAAGGTCATGGCTAACAGGTCAAATTGTAGCTATACCTGCTCTGTTTTGTAAGAGAGAAGTAAGTGTATAGCCTGAGCAAATATGTAGATGTTTTATTTTTAGATCAACAAAAATCAATTCTACTTTCTATTTCAGCATTTCACCCCCTCCCCTTCCGCCCACTCCCCTCCCCCTCATTCCTCTTTCTATCTCTAAAGCTCTCTACATCCTTCCATTTTAACTTTTCTCTCACTCTTGTTCACGTGAATTGATTATTATTTGTTGTTATATTATAATGTAATTTATACTCATATGTCTGGTAACTCCAGACTTGAGCGAATAAAAGATTTTTGAATGAATTGAATTGTAAGAGAGAAGTAAGTGTATAGCCTGAGCAAATATGTAAATAAAGCTACACAATTGTCACCAGATCTTTACACTGACATTAAATATAGTCTAATATAATAACTTTTTAATCTGATCATTGCTTTCTGTCTAAATTCCAGTTATTGTCAGTACATTTAGTAGGCATTTAGTAGTAATTTTACAAAGTAACTATTGATTGCATTTAATTGAAGTTATATCAAAAGTTTTTAAACTTAAAAGGAGATATCTTTACAGATATAAACTTTAAAAGAGAAAATGTTTTGTTAGAAAATGAGAAATTGCACATTAAGATCTTTAACTTCTGACATAATATTTGAAGATTCTCTGCTGCATGGTGTCCCTGTAAATTCAAATTTGTACATGCACATGTTCACTTTATCATATGTGTCTATGTATATTTACCTAGATATGTATTCATCATGCAACAGTAGAATTTACATGGATAATATAATTCTCTCCCAAATTTTTCTATTTTTATACATGGTTAAGGGAAGAGCACTTTGAAACTTTATACAAAACTGTACAGTTGATTATTTTTAAACAATGTGCTTCAACTTCAGGAATTTTAATAACTATTTGAATTAACAGATTATCAACATTGAACATTTTAGCCTATTTCCACATTTAACCAATCTTCAACAGACAACTTTGAAAACATATTAGCATAGATTTGGAAAATCTCTATAAATTTAGATAGAACTTGGGAATCAATTTGAAAAACCTTGTTCCAAAATTAGATATGACTCATTAAAAAAAAGAATAGTATTTGACAAAAGGAGAAATTGCTTGTTTTGAGCAACTTCTCACTTCTCACAATGCTTTCATTAGTTGTCTGCCGCACAGGCATCAGAAAGCGTCTATATGTGGAAAAGGGTTAAACGATTAAATGCATATGGATATGCTTGTTGCAACAGGTTAATAAACATAAATCTGAAAAGTATAAGGAAAATTGTGACATAATATAACTTGGAATTTTAAAGAATAGAAAGCATTATTGGAAAAGGAGTAATTGCTCATTATGAGCAATTCCTTTTATACAACTATGATTTCAGACATTTAACTACATGTATACTGCTGCAGAGGCATCAATTTAATTTCTACCTTGTTAAGGGCTTATTATTATTATACTTAATGAAAAGTATGTGAGACAAAGATATTGTTAACTATGTAATGGTTTGTTTTGTATTAATCATATTCATGTACGATTTTATAATTTCATGAACTTGAAGGGCACTTTCTATCACTGTCCATTATGTAGAAGTGCACTTAGGCAGGACACATTTCCTGTCCTTGTACTGGTTAGTCATCAAGGGATCATGTATCAGTGCACTGTTGCTCTGATATAGCCAAGGTTCTTTTGAAAATGTCCTAAAACACAAATAACCAGAATGCAGGAATATTATTTTAGAAATATAACTGTCTTTTGTTGAGCCATAATTATGGGATGATTATTTGACTGATTTGAGGTTACATGTGTGTTGATCTCATAAAATTTGTGTTGATATATATCCACATATTTAAACAAATACTTGTACTGGTTTATAAGAATTTGTGATCTTTCAAACAGGTTTTAGCTCAATAAGTTTAGTTACTCGTAACTGATTTTGATCAAATATCACAGATAATTGCTCATTCAAAAAGCTATCTAATGATTGTTATTGGGGTCCTTAGAACCATATAAATTGTATTACAAGCAAATGAAGTAAAATTAATGACCAATATGACTAATCTTTTAAAAAAAAACATTCAAATGTAGATGGCTTTCTCAGAAAGCTAGCTTTGGATTGTACTTAAGGTCTTATCAGGTCAAGGTCTAGGTCACTTACTAAAAAAGAAACGTTTTGATTTCCACTTTATTACTTCAGTTTTTCCTGACAAATTGTATTCAAATTTCACAGATTGGTAGCTTATACAGAAAGGTAGCTTTTGATGGCATTTAGAGTCACTTTGGTCTAGGTCATTGTTACTGGTTATTTTTAAATTAAAACATGAACTCTATAAGAGGCCACACGTATCATTTAATCCTACCAGAATGTTCCTTTTCATACTATTTTAATCCATGTTAGTGTGGGTCATGTGGGGTCAAAAGCTTACACACTAAGTCAAAATTGTTGGACATTGGTGGCAACATTTTCCATTTAATTTCATTGAACACTCTAATGTCCTTAACTCAGCAGGGAGGTTTGGCATGAACACATATAATTACGGTCAAAGGTCACGGTCAAAGTGACTTTGAACACAAACAACTTTTATAATTGATCAGAAATTACTTATAAGCTCCCATTTCATGCCTACTGTATTCAATCTTCCAATCTCCTGGACAATGTGACACTCAGGGGCTCATAATGTTCTACAAATATATATCTGTTTTTATATATGAGATGTAATGAAATACTACTTAATCAAATTTTACCTTTTTTTTTCAATACAACAATTTTAGTCTATCCATTTTTTTTGGTTTGAAATATGTACATGTACATCACATAAATAAGATGGGTTTGTTACTATGGCAATAGATGAACCTATGTGTCCACTGTGATTGAAAACTGAATAAAAGTAAGTGTTTTATTTTATTAATAAATAGGCAGATTATCAACGATAATAATTAATTTTCACAAAATTATTCCATGAATTACTTCTGTAATATGCTTTAACCATGGCTTGTTTCCATAGTGACATGGTTTTTTTAGGTGTTTGTCTTACAAAAGTGTATAAACCGTATTTAAAGACATATTTTAAAATTGTATTTATTGTTAAAATAAAAATTATGTAGTTTCATACTCCCATTTCCCTGGAATTTCTTGTTTTTGAAAGACAAATTATGTTGCCATGGCAACAAGAGGTTTGATATTGATTTAATATTTCATTATTTTGAAAGGGGGCATATAGGAGAACAATATGTGGAACTTAAATATGTTTATGCCACATCAACCAGAGTTCTATTTAGAATTTATTTCCTTGAGCAAGAAAAAAACTGAAAAAATACAACAAGAAAAGATGACCATTTTTCGAAAATTCTATGCTAGGCTACATATTTTTATTTTTGATATGTTTGTGACAAAGGTCAACACAAACAGTGTAATGGATCAAATAACTTCTATCCATGTGCTCATCGGAGATAACAAACTGATAAAATTGACATCTTTTGGCTTTATTTCCTTATGAAAAATAATGGTATATTGGTTGCCATGGTAACATAATGTCTTTGCATACATCATACTCTTGATAAGTTTTTAAGATGTATGAAACACTGTTTTTTAAAAAATAAAGTATTTATTTTATAGATTGTCTTTCATTATTTCATTAATTTACTTTCAAAATGATGCAAATTTAAGGTTTTAAAACCACAAAATCAGCTTTTGTTAAGGTAGAGCTGTAACCATGACAATCACTTTTTATTTTTTTATTTTCTTGCAATTTTAATTATTTTTGCATGAATTTGAATCAATTAAACCAGGGAATATAACAAATCTAGACTATGGATGAATCGCCCCCTGCATGAGTCTTAGCTGGACTGCTACTTTAAATTGCTTGTGTATATATGTGTATTTATACATATGCATATAAACTTGATTATAAAGTTATTTAAACTTATTTAATTTAAACTTATTTAAACTTATTTGTTTTAAACTTATTTAAGTACTATTTCTCAACTATTTCTGTCCTATATTAAATAAGACTGACGCAGATTTTAAATTTAAATGTTATTTATGTCTAAACAAGAAATACGGATGCTACTCAAAATTCCCTAGCTCATAATCCCCTAGGTCCAAAAATGACTACCTTGAACTTTCTGTCTAGGGGATTTTGAGTACCCTGAAAATATCATCTAGGGGATTTTGAGTACCCTGTATTTTACACCTAGGGGATTTTGACTACCTAGCCATTTTTGGACCTAGGGGATAATGAGCTAGGAGATTTTGAGGTACACTCAGAAATACATGCTTATTTGTTGTATGAGGGATTTGGGAAAGGATTTCTTCTTTTTACAATAAAATTTCAATCTGCTCCTTCTAATATCTCGACTGACGTCCGTAAGAGGGAAATGCTTAATAAATTTATTCACTATTTCTCGTCTTCTCCTTGACCATATTTCTTGATTGATATAGATGCGATCTTAAAGGGGTGAAAGAAAATAAAATCAAAGTACTGAAAGTACTGGTAACGAATTATTTTGTAAATGTAATTAATAATTGCATTTGATCATGTTTTGTGTTTGGTTTAAACTTGCTTTAAAACTTAGTATTTTTTTTTATCTCGACTATTCGAAGAATATGAGAGCTATAACAGTCACTTGTGCGTCGGCGTTGGCGTTGCAACTTTAGTTAAATTTTGAAACTGCACTCACTTATTGGATGTCATCAAATGACCTTGCAGGACAAGTCCCATAACTCTATATCAGATTTTGACACAATTATGCGCCTTTTCGAACTTAACATTTTAGTTAGAGTTGTGCATGCATGTTGACATTCCTTATTGTAGGATGATGGGCTTCCTGCAGTGATTCACTCTTTAATAATTATTTTAGGGAGTGAAACATATTTGACCAGTGTAATTATCTGGAGCTTTGTATCACAGAGATGCCAACAGATTTGTGGAAGTATCGTTGCGCAATTCTATTTGTTTCCTTAAGATGATAGAAGAAAAAAAAATGACAAATAACACTTAAACGCACACAGGGAAATCTCACCGTTTTGTCTCCGTTTCCAACTTGAAAACGATGTTCTAATTATGGACCATTAGTTTATATTTATAAGCCATTCGGGCAAAGGTGCGCGTCAAAATACTTGTGTTATCAAGAAAAGCGTCTATTTGTGGGAAAGGGTTAAGTATGCTTGTCATTATCTATTTTTGTTACCATCTGCAACATGTTTGTCATGATGCATTTGATTTATCAGGGTATTCATACCATTACAGTATCGTCTATTCTTACTTGAACACATCTAACCCTTTCGATGGGTTAAAGTCAGGTCTCCAGATTGATTCATTGGTATGCGAATTAAATATTAAATAATATTGGTAAATCACTTAATCTTTATGAACTTTATTATTTGAGGGACACATTGTGTATAACTAGGGGAGAAAGAACAAAATACATAACTGCATCAGTCAAAATCATCCACGGGAACTCCCGTATCCAAAGATCGATTGGATTTTTTTTTAGGGGGGGGGGGGGGATCTTTTTCATGATGTTTTCTTTAAATTGGCCATTGTTTATTTACCACGTCATCGATTAAATCATTAAAAACGTATTCTGCTATTGCAGAACTCAGCAGGTCTTCCATTTTGATATATTTTAATAAAGAACCAGGTTTAATTGGTTGTGCAGACGGATCTTTTTCGCTTGGAGCAGACATTATTTGTGTATAAATTCCGAATCGTGAGAACTCGTTGTTCCGTAAGAACTGCTCATACCGGTGAAGTAGGCGAATTACATATGGCGTTAGGGTAATTTATTCGACCGCGATTATATTTAACGATCGGGATTTCTCTGGAAAATGCGTCATTTTCATTTTGTCTTATGATTAAAACGACGCACAGAAAATGTTCTATATTCGTTATTCCGGATTTAAATCCTGATACGACGAACAGTAAATATTTTCATTCGTTTTTCCTGCATTTCAATGCGGTGATCATTTATCCACGCACAGATACATTGCTCTACAGCGTTGGGTCGAAGGTCAGGTTTGCTAGCGTTACATAATGGGCACCTGTTAACTACGTCACTCACTAGTCAATTGGCGTACGACATGCCTACAGACACATGAAATATATGCCTTTATTATTAAATTGATATTCTCTTGAGATTTGATTCTCTGTGTTGATTCGATAGTTTAAATATGACTTCACTTCATTGAAATAACACATCAAAGTTATGCAATATCGGAAAAAATACTAAGACTATTTTCAGCAAAGGTGTAGTTTAACCGAATGCGGAATTGTAAAGGTCAAATTCTGTATCAAACAGATAAACTCATTTATTTTTTGAGAAAAAATAATTCGTTAAAAAGGAGAAACAACGGCGATGTGAGCGTTTACGTATTTTTTGTAATTTTATTTGTTTCACCCTTGGCATATCTGTGAGATTTACATGGTTCTTCAGCATGGGTTCGACTTCCGTTAACTACGTCACTCCCTAGTGAATGGGCATATACCTAAAACGCTTATATACGCTTGCCGACAAATTAAATATATATGCATTTACTGTTATTTTGATATTTTCTAGAGAATTGATTATCTATGTTGATTCGATAGTATAAATATGACTTCACTGTATTGAAAAAACACTTAGAAGTCATTTTAATATCAAAAAAATACTAGGACTATTTAGGTGCAGCTAATGTGTATTCTAAGCGGAAGTGTAGTTTAACCGTGACTTACGCAAAGCAACAAGATCGCGTTAACCGCATTATTTTTTGAAAAAAAAAATTCGTTAAAAACGGGCAATTTTTCATTAAAGACAATGTTATTTAAATGTTGAAGAGGAATTAAAAGTCGTTTCGAAAAGTCTCTACAACAGTTTTGGATTATTTTAGATATAGTGTCCAGTCAGTTTGTACCACATGTCTACATTATTCATATAACTCTTAGCGGGTCGACTTAATGACCGATTTGACCCGCGTTTGGCGTTTTTGGAGTGTTATTGAAAATATACACAAACTCTGCAGCAGACGACTTTGAAAACATCTAAACCAAAATAACTTATTAAGGGTGGGTTAACCGTTTTCTACAGATAGACGTTTTCTGACGCCTCTGCGGTATAAGACGTTTGCAAATATTGTTTTCAACTCTATATTCAATAATTATTCTGATATAAACAGAGTATTTTTCATAGTTTCACCTAGATGTTTTTCAAATCCGTTTGCTACATAATTGTTTTATGTGGGAAAGGGTTAGATACATACTGTCATAAAACTAGCGGACCTTTACTTCTAAGTTTTGTTTTTGTCAGTAGGTGCATTTGGGTATATGTTACATACATGCGGGCGGTGAAGACTCTGAGTAGTCTCGAATGGGTCTTCACTATACACAGAAGCATGAAGACCCCTTATCGCTAGACGCTGCTCATGTATATTGAGATTAATATCTTTATAAAAGACAATTTGAAACATTGTGAAAAGACCTCCATACACGGTTTCTTCTTTGTTCGGCGATTGCATTATATAAAGGTCAAATTACGCCAAATACATCCGCTGACTTGCTGATCTACTAATCTATAGACTAGTCCCTAAACAAAAATTGTTTGTGTAGAAATGAGTATATACCATCACCAGAATGTATTAGATATATGACATTGAGTTCAAATGCATTGTGAATGTGTATAGGATGCACTGGAAATGATTGATTTGATCACTTTTAGTATTTTGACCTTGTTTGAAAGTGAAAGTAGAGAATGCTAAACACAGGTTTTGTCTGGGCCCGATTTGGTCCAAAATGACGGTAACCATTTTCGCCTGGTGAGTTCTTTTTTGCATAATGCATGACCCCACATTTTCTTTGGATTGTTTTAAAGCTAAGAGGTAACTCTTTTCAATAAGATATGGTGTTCTACATGAGAAACGATTAGAAGTGTGACAACTGAGGACTGAAACTGGTCGATTTACATGGAAACAAAGGAGAATGTTTTTCGGTGTATTGTAACCTAAAATGCATTATTGTTTGTACACAATCTATTCAATTGTCTATTTTTCTTTGTTTCAAATCTTGCGCTTTTGAATCGGCTGATCTTGACATAGAACATGATATTAATGGTTTAAATTGATAGTTTTATGACTACAAGTAAACAATAGTTTATATTGATAATATGAACAGAACAGAACAGAAAAGATTTATACTGCATGTAAACGTTTAGGCCACACCAAACTGATATCTTGGTCGTATACTATATTACTTGTCAATAAAGTTGACGTAATTGACGAAAAAAATATTTTTCTAAAAACTTTATTTCTTTCCTTTAGATAAGTATCTGGACGTATTGAATGCAAATTAGGCCCTATTTCATCTTTCATGGCGATCAGTCAATCAGAACAGCTTCTTCAAGTTCGTCAATTCGTCAATTGTCAATAAAGTTGACGAAATTGACGAAAAAAAAAAAATTCTAAAAACTTTATTTCTGTCTTTAAGATAATGTATCTGGACGTATTGAATGCAAATTAAGCCCTTTTTTAACTTTCATGGCCATCAGTCATTCAGAAAGGCTACGTTTTGTTGACGAATTGACGAACAAAATATTTTTCTTAAAACTTTATCTCTGTCTTTCAGATACTGAATCTGAACGTATCGAATGCAAATTAGACCCAATTTCAATTTTCCTGGCCATCACTCATTCAAAAGAGCTACATCAAATTCGTCAACACGTCAATTGTGTTGATGGATTGACGAAACAAATATTTTTCTAAAAACTTTATTTCTGTTTTTTAGAAGCTGAATCTGAACGTATTCAAACGAGCTTCATCAAGTTCGTCAATTGGTTGTCATTTGATAACTTACAATGAGCCCTGATGTTTGCAACGTATAAAACGCACCAAAATAAATGTTGACAAATATCACAGCACAGTCTTTGTTCAGTTGAAAAGATAAATACGTGTACCTAGGTTTTAGTTGACATGGCTTTCTGTAAGAGGTAAATGTATTATGGGGCTAGTCCACGCATGAAATTATCATATATACACTCATACTGGTGAACAGAAGATAACTGAATATATTATATGAAAATCGGTCCTGATTTTGGACTTCGACATATACAGGTTCTTGTTGATGACATTTTGCATTGGAAAACATATTGTATGGAATTATCACATACACACGAACTGGTGAACAGACCCGTAAAGCAAACCTTCATGAAAATGAGCCCTGATGTTTTTCAAGAAATAATACGTTGACAAACATCACAGCATATTCTTCTTCAGTTGAATCTCTTCATACACAGGTTCTAACTAATAGCTTTCTGCATAGTGTGTCGATTAGAATGGGACTGCACAGCAAAACGTTTGTTTTTATTGCGTCTTAGTTTGTTTAAGAATGGGTCTTCCGATTTCGCGAGTTTCCTAGTAGATACTTTTGGAAACATTGTATTACTACAAAGGTTCGTAACTACTATATAGAAGAATACCTTGTTCAGCTGAGCTAAAAACTAATCAGATGACGTGCGTTCAAAATTTTGATGATCTGTAACAATTGCTTGACTTACCTTTTGGCCAATTCTTGTTCAAAGCTGCTCAGGGATTCGTAAATCTCATGGTTGCCACTTTTCCAATCATCTCTCTGTTGAAACTTCGTAACTTGCATGGCTGCACACTCATTGCCTCTACGAAAGTTGAACATTGTGAGTTTGCTCAGTAACAAGAATGCAAAGATTTTCCAGTTCTTCTTGTTGGGCTCAACGTTCAACAGCTCACTCTGTTCAGTTATTTGCTTGTCTATGTAAGCTTGCACCTTCAGCAGATACTTTGTTAAGGGTAACATTTCTTTTTTGTTGAAACAGTTTTCAACTGAAGTTTGATGGGCTATACTGCCAATTTTGCTCGACCAGTTTTTGGTGTACAGGAACATGAAATCAACTATATCTTGCCTCCTTTCTCTTTTTTTTTTCAACAACAGCGCGTCCTTCACATAAATCTGAAAACGTCTTGATGATCTGTCCTGTTTTTCTTGCCAGCTGTGGTTTCTGAAACATTATCACCCCATTCAAACTTCTTTCTTGGGATACACCAACAAGCATTCGTACAGCCTGTACAAACAAATCAAACTTTTCTGGAGAAAGCAATGTTACCATAGCTGTAGCTGTTGTCTGAGAATTGTCAGGGGATAAGTCTAATATTGTCTGGTTTATTCTTTAAAGAAGTCGCATTCTATACCGAACTTCATTTGCCCTCGTCTTTCTTAATCTTTCGTATTCGTTCTTTCCAAACTGAACAATATCAGCGTCTCGTTTCAGTTTTTTTTCAATTTTATCATCTTGAATGGAATCAAGCACATAATAATAGAAATCGTGTTTTTCATTCTTTGTTGGTTTGCGGAGGGAAACACCAGCACCGTTCAACAGATACATGCTATCCTTAACAAACCTTCGAGATGCACGACCCTCACCACCATCAGTTAGGCTGTTCTCAATCTCATTAAAATCAGACCAAAAAACTTCTATGTACGTATATTGGATCTGACTACAGGTCATATTAGGTCGTCTCAAATTGACCCAGCTCATTTAAATAATCATAAGCCGGTGCTCGTTTTTTTGTCCAATGAAATCGCACGATACAACAAACGCTCGGTTTCTGCTTCAATATGGCTGCGTCTATAGAAACGATCGAGAATGTTTTACATCAATTCGAAGTGCAAAAGTTTAAGCCCGAACAAAAGCAGATATTTGACTGCATTTGGTTCCGTAGAGATTTCATAGCTGTTTTGCCTACAGGATACGGAAAATCGTTACCATATCAGACAATTATTTCTGCAAAGAGCCTTGAAAATCGGTCATATATGGGAAAATTATCGTTTGTTGCCCATTGGTGTCATTGATGGAAGATTAAGTGCATCGTATCAAGGCATCAACGGATCTAAAGGCGATTTACAAAGGTATAGTGTATGTTATTAGTTTTATCTTATATCATTACTTCATTATTAATTTACCTGTGAAGTGATAAGGTTATTACACGATATTGGTTAAAATTCTTACAAATGTGAAAGTACCTGACAAAATAAATAAGGTAGATCTGAAGAAATTTGAATAATGAATGACAATATGTAATTTCAGCAACGTATCTGTAGTTTAATTTAATATGTATTGATTCATTAAATGATCCATTGCTGCTATTCATGTCAGAATGAATGTGAAATTATTTTATATTAACATTGTCTATATTTTGATAGAAAATTTAAGACTTTCATTCCATGTTCATTTTGGCTTTCACATTTGTGTCCTCTTGCAAAGAAATAGACTAAGCAAAAACTACATATGATTTGTTGAAGCAATCAAACTGCAGTGGATGGATTCCAACATTTACAAATCCATACAAACAGGGACTACTTATAGTCCCAGTTACATATAACATTTTTGACACAGACTGTTAACCCTATCCAACCTAAAGACCCATTTTGACGCATCTGCAACAGATGACTTTTTGATAACAAGCAATTTCTCATTTTGCCACAATTTTTCAACTTTTTTTCAGTAATTATACCTTTATTTCTAGAGATTTTCTATATATTGAGTAGATATTTTCAAAGGAAACAGACTTAAACATTTCCAACAAACACACGCTTTCTGACGCCTATGCAGCAGACGACTTTAGGAAACTTTAGGGGTTAAAATATAAACATAATAATGATAATTTGATATACCATAGAATGTTTACTTTACTTCCCTAACTAGCCAAACCCATGTTGACATATCCCTATTTGAATACTTTCAGGTGATGAACAATTAAAAAATGGTGATTTTGACACTATGTTTGCTTCGCCTCAATCTAACTAAAGTACATGATCTGACCAAATGTAAGCGTAGCGTTAATAGGAGATGATTTTAATGAGATAATTGGCTTCGCCTGAAACTTTGGTTGGGGACAAGTACTGGAGATTAGTTATACAACAGTGCAATGTATCCCTTCTGGTGATTGATGAATTCCACACAGTAACTGAATGGTTAGTATGAGCTGTATTAAACCTTTCCCACATACAACATATCTGCAGCAGGTAACTTTGCAAACATGAAAGTGACATGTAAAAAATATTCAAAAATGAAGGAATTTATAACCTTTGTAAATCTAGGAGTTGTGAGTTAGAACCCCAGCTCTGTCAACATTCTTTCCAACGTTTGACATACATCACTGAGACAAGCGTAGTTCGTCTTCCACATAATATTATGGGCTTACTGTCTATGTTTAAAACCAGCCAGTTACTTCAGTTAACCCTTTCCCTCATACAGCAATTCTGCAGCAGACGACTTTAAACGTATTTTGTCAAAAAATAGAAAATCTCCATAATTGAATGGATAACCTATGACAAAAAGTGGAAAACATTGTGTCAAAAGAAATAATTGCACGTTTTGTGCAATTTTTTCTTTTGTCACTATGTTTTCAAAATGCCGACTGCTGGAGATGCGTCAGAAAGCGTCTATATGAGGGAAAGGGTTAAGACAGTTAAGTCAGGAGACACATGCAAAGATGAACTTGTTGTCGTGATATAACTGCAATATTGTAGAAAATGGCGTTAAACCCCAAATCAATTAAAAAGAATTATAAATGATTTGTCAAAAGTAGAAATAGCTCATCCTAAATTTGTCTGCTGCATATATATATGTGTCACAAAAGCTCTGATACGACTGGATGTCATGCAGTCTGGTTTGAATAATAAAAAACTAAGCACATACATGTTCCTTCTGTTTTTAAGAATAGTGACATGAGCCCATCAAAGGACCATCCGCTAAAGCCATGCATGTACCTTTTAATATGAACAAGTGTATGAAAGGGTACCGTTAAGGAAGATAGCTAGTGTGTTATGGCTTCACATTTCACTTTTAAGTTTATTCTTTTCCTCATCCAGACAACATTTGAAGCCTTCGCAGCAGATGACTTTTGAAAACATTGTGAGCAATTTCGCTATTTGCCAAAATGTTTTCAACTCTATTCAATTAACTAATTATCATGTAGATATTTTCAATAGTTTTGCATAGAAGTCTTCAAAGTTGTGTTCTGCTGAGTTGCAGTATGTCACAAAAGGTTAAAAGATCAACTTTGAAAAAGCTGACTAAACCCAAATCAATTTTAGAATTGAAAATTAGTGAAGACAAAGAAACAAATAATTCATTTCTAAACTTAACTTTCAGTGGTGAAGATGAAAGGGGAAGAGCAGCCTTCAGGAAGTGGTTTTCTTACATTGGGGAGCTTAGAGCATTGTGTACACAGAAATGTCGTCGATAAGAAGCATTGTCTTTGTTTCTTACAAAGTTCGAACTTTCACAGCTTGCTCTGACATGTAATGTTCATAGTTGCTGTGATGTCTGTGAACTATCATGTAATTGTGGTAATTGCCAAAAGTTGCCGTTTGAAAACATCTTTCTAGATTACGATGCCAGCAATCAAGAACCTAGCGAAGAAGTTGAATCCAACTCTGATACAGTATCATATAAATCTTCTGATTCTGATAATGAGTAATCTATGTTTTTTCCACACTAATTTCACAGTTGATTAACCATACTAGGGTTTTAAGAGATTTTCCATTTTTTTCAAAGTAAAATAGTCTGATCAGACTGTGACATACTCACAATGTTATACAACCCTTTACCACATGAATAAGACATGTTGACATCAACCAAAAGAGAGTGATTTGACTAAGTTTAACAGTATACCTCTACCACCTCAGTGCTTTGAGACAGAAATGGTAAAAACCTGATCAGTATGCGAGATATTTACAGTCTGATTGTTTTGCTGATTGTTCTTGGGTGGTAAAATACTGTAATAATTTCACACAACATTATGGGAGAGAGCATTGATCTACAAGGTATTACATAATATGAGAATTTAATTTTTCAATATTTGGTGAAATAACAGATCTCCCTGCACATGTAAGTCACATTTAGAATCAAAATAGACACTATTTTTCAGAATTTTAATCAAAGCTTTTATTAACAAACAGCTGTCCAGATAAGGAGGGGTATTCAGCTCTTTTCCACACAATTTCTCTTTTATTATTAAAGCAAACCCTGTGTTGTAGGTACTCAAAAGAGACGATTCTGTTGAGTACCCACAACATAGGGTTAGAGGGTCAAATAAGGACTTTAGAACATGCAAAACGCCCCTTATCTGGACAAACAGTGCAGAACCAGATTAGATGACATATGCGTAGGTTGATCTAAGGTGACCATTTTTGAAAATTCCTTAAGGTTGCTTTTCCTAGACCAGAGATTTGCCACCTAAATTGATCACTTGAGAAATGTTAACAGAAATTGCCTGAAATAGACAAGTGTTCTGACAAGCTGTGTATTCCAAGATCAGCCAGTTATTGTGTACAACATAATAAAACACTCAAGTGTTTTATACTTGAACATAAATAAATTGATACATGTATATGTTAAAACAAAATGTACAGGCTTATCTTGACATTAGTAACCAATCATGTGTCAAATGTAACCATTTCCCACTTATAGATGCAATATAGATAGATGCAATTTGACACATCTCCAGTAGATGACTCTTGTCACATTGTGGCAAAAGAAGAAATTGTTCTTGGTGGATAATTTCTCCTTTTCCACAAGTTTTTCAAATCTATTCAATTATCATACTTTCATTTAAAGAGATTTTCCATGATTTTTGGCTGGATTGCTCTAGCAATTCCGGTCTATAGATTGGCGATGTCCGTCTGTCCGTCAACATTTTGGTTAAAGTTTCAGGTTGAGGCAAAATCTCAGCACTGGAAAGGGTTACAAATTTGAAACTTTGCCTGAAGGTAACCAGTAACAAGTTCTATTGATTTCTATGGTTACTTTGACCTTGGTTTGTCTATTTTCAATGTCAAATTGCCGACAATCCGGCCTTACCGTCTTCAGCGGTTTCTTGTTTGTGTATGTTTTCAATGTATTCTGCTGCAGATTTGTTGTATGTGGGAAAGGCTTAACACATTCATTAAATTAGTCCAAGACCATTTTAAAAACATCTATGCAAATATGATATTATAATTTTTGAATAGAGTTTTAAATCTTGTTGCAAAAGGAGGAATTGTTCATAATGATAAATTTTCTTTTTGCCACAATGTTTTCAAAATTGATCTGATGCAGATGTTTCCAAATGCGTCTTCAAAGGGGAAAGGGTTTAAGCTTGAAATGTGACTATATATGGTTATCATCACAACATGTTCATGATAGTCATTCATGTCTTTCCTAAGATAAGAGAAAGATTTTTATGAATCCTTTTGAAATGTCACAATGAGAATTTTTTAAGTGAGTAAATCTTCAGAAGACAAGTCTTAAAAATATGTACAAAGGGAAAGATTTCAATTAGATCCAATTATTACAAATTGTTATACAAAACAAGTTCAGTTGTTGTCTTATTATATTCTTTATCTGTACATTGAAATACAAATTAATTGAAATATTATGTTATATCTAAACCCAATTTAATACAATGAATACATTGTGGCAAAAGTAGTGGTTTATGATGAACACATTCTACTTTTGCCGCAATATTTTCATACAAAAAATCTTAACGCAGAAGACTGAAGACCTCTTGTCAAAATGTTTGCTTATTATAAGCAATTTATCATTTTGCTACAATGCTTTTGAAATGTTGTCGGTTGCAAATTCGACTGCTGGTTGGTGAGGGTTTATTTCTGCAAAGAGAAAAAGAATGAACTCCTAAGCTAGAAATGAGGATCCTTCAAACGACGATAAGGAGTTAAAGATCTATGTCTGTGTATCAATGTGGAAAGTCCAGATATAGTGTTTGAATATGGATTACGGGAAACATTTTTGCATTTTACATTCCTAGTTTGATGGTGAAAGATTTCTAATTTAAATAGATCTCTTGCCACTTTGTGTGGAATTGTCAATTTAAAAAACATTGACATATAGTCCTGAAGTTCATCCTTACTTGTGACACTTGCATTTAGTATTAATCTGAGAGTCATTATAACTATGTGCTTTCACTTCATGGGTTTTTAGACTTGCCACATATGCATATGTTCTTTTACATAAATGACATTTATAGCGTCCATTTTCAAAATTTGAGATCCAATAATTTTCTGGATTTTCACTGTCATCTATCACTTCATGCAAGGATGAACATATATCTGTCGAGTCTTCAAAAAACCATTGTTTTACAATACATGTGCAAACTCCATTCAACCATTCTAATTTCTCTGCATTTGTCATACCTGTGAAATTATCTGGAAACGGCACTTTTGGAAAGTTTTCCGAGTTGTCTGGAATCGTATCAATACCAAAATGATTCAAAAACATACTTAATGTAATGGCTTCCAATACCACACAGTACAGCATTTTATATGCTCTGTACTCATTCTTAACATTTCTCTTTACATTCCTGTAATTAAGCATATTTCTGTAGAAGGGAACTTATCCTTTATCTGCTGCATTTTCAACACCATATGTCAATTTTGTAATAGCCTGAAAAATCAACCAAAAAAAGGGAAGCAATAACATTTCAAATTTGTGTATGTATCTTTAATTCTATTTTAATTTGGATCAGAATTGATACATTACTTTGTATTTCATTTACTATAGTGAATATTTTTTCCATGCACACACACTATATATATATATCAAGATTTGATAAGGTAGTACTTCTTAAATTTGAAGTTAATCAAATATCATTGAAAGCTTATATTATCCTTTTCCCACATTCAGGTTGAGACATGATAGCCCTTTTCCTCGCATAGACGCTTTCTGACGCATCTGCAGCAGACGTTGTTTTGAAAACATAGTGACAAAATAAGAAATTGCTCAAAATGAGAAAGTTCTCCTTTTGCCACAATGTTTTCCACTTGAAGTCATAGGTTATCCATTCAATTATAGAGATTTTCTATTTTTTGATAAAATATGTTCAAAGTCGTCTGCTGCATAATTGTTGTATGAGGTAAAGGGATAGCTCAGTTGAAAACCATAACATTTCTCAATCGAGAGTTGTGAGTTTAATCTCTTGCTTGGATTTTCATTCATTCTGATGTTTGAAGAAAATGAATGAGTGAATGTAAACTATGTATGCATTGAAGTATACCTCTAAAAAATTCATCAGCCTGTGAAAATCTTCAATTTTTGATATATACCCTTCCAAGCGCTCACGAGGACTCTCGGCATTTTTCATAGCCATTTGTGCACACTGAACCCTTTCATCTGTCAATCTATCACCTGTATAAAAATAAGCATGATTGTGTTTAGATGAAAAGAACATAAGTTTTTCATTATTGCTAGAATCTTGATATTTAATATATTGGTTTATCATGGATATATTACAAATCACTATTAAATTATGCTGTTTTTAGCTCTACTGGCCAAATGCTAGAAGAGCTTATGTGATGGCGTTGTGTCTGTCGTCCGTGAGTGAGCGAGTCCGTTAACAATTGCTTGTGGACACGATAAAGTCTTCAGTTTTGATTGTATCTCAATCAAACTTATACAGTAGTTAGATATCCATGAGAGCTCAGTTCCTTTTGCAAACCAGCCAGATCCACCCATGCAAGACTGGATTATGGCCCTTGAAATTGTCAAATTTGCTATAATAGAGCTTGTGAACACAATAGAGGCTCCATTTACTATCTGATCTTCACCAACCTTAGATAGTAGTTAAATATTGATGAGAGTTCGGTTCCTTTCGAAAACCAGCCAGATGTGCCCTGGCATGACTGGATTATGGCCCTTGAAATTGTCAAAATTACTATAATACAGCTTGTGAACACAAAAGAGCCTCCATTTACTATCTGATCTTCACCAAACTTAGATAGTTGTTAAATATTGATGAGAGCTCGGTTCCTTTCGAAAACCAGCCAGATGTGCCCTTCCATGACTGGATTATGGCCCTTAAAATTGTCAAAATTCTAAAAATTACTATAATACAGCTTGTGAACACAATACTATCCAATCTTCACCATAAATACATGCTCTGGATTGAAAATGACAGTAGAGCATAGGCCCTTGTTGGCCCCTTGTTTAATAAGATGGCTGTGTGGCTGTATTGTTCACCAGCTTGACACTTACTTCAGATGAGTATAAGACCAGCAGAGTATAGCTATGTTAATTTTACTCTATAAATGAAACCAGTGCTAAACCATTCCCACACTCAGTCACTTTTTGATGCCTATGCAGCAGGTGATTTCAAAAGAATCTGGAAAATGGAGAAATTATATTAATGAACAATTCCTCCTTTTGCCAAAATGTCGTCATCTTTTTTCCCATTATTGTTCTAAAAGTTATAGTGAGTGTCCATTTGTTGAAGCATAATGTTTTTAAAGTTGACTGCTGCAGATGTGTTGTATTTGGGCAAGGGTAAGTGGGTTGTAAACATGATATCTTAGCTTGTTTTTTCTAATGAACCTTACCTACAAAGAAAACCGGCTCAACAATTTCTTCATTTACCATTGGCACTTACTTCTCTGTCAAATTTTTCAGTAGCTGAATGACATCTTGAGTTTTTTTTTTATTACAGTCAATCAACCCAAGAGGAAACTGAAAGCATAAACTTTGTTGTATATAGTTAAATTATAACTAGCCCACATAAATACACCAAGCTATGTATTTTAATGAATCATCAAAGCTATAAATGATCATTCCAACTCAGGCTTGTGTTATTGGACAGAGTATTAAATAACATTATTGCTATTTAATTTAAACGAAATTAATACATACACCATCATATATTTAATTGGAATAAAATATAATATAATACTGAAAGAACATTGTTTAAACACTCAAAGAAGTGGTATTGAATGCTGTTATTTGTTTTGAGTGTGTAAAATGTTAAGTGAATAAAAGTATTAAAATTTAAATTATCACACAAAAAGATTAACCCTATGCTTTCTAACATACATGACTCATCAAATCAGCAGGACAATACTGAAATAATCTATAAGAAAAATTATGAGAAAATCTCTGAATTAAATTGTTAAAGTAAAAAAAGGAGTTGACACCATTGTGGCAAAAAGAAAGACTGGTCATTTTAAAACAATGACACTCCTTGTCCAGTCTTTGTGTTGAAGATCTTTTATCAAATAGGTTTATGTGATAAATTGATCATTTAAAAGCAGTAAAATAATGCAAAACTATAAATTTAAGAAAATTGTTTAAAATTTCAAGAGATAAAGTGAGACATAAACCAGGTGTTTAGGTCCAAGGTGTAGGCCTTGTCCAGGCTTGATCTTAATGATTGTTACACCGGCATACATTGTATTCATTTATCTGGGAATATATAGTTTTTAGTTTGTTGAATCAACAATATATTTTATGTCAATTTATTATGTGTAAAGATACATAATGTTAAAAGGTTTGTCAACTGTTTCCACATCATTTAACACCTGTTGTGTCCTATATAAAATACATAAGCATGTATTTAACATCTGTTAAACACTCCAAATATTGTGAATGTGTGGTACCAAGTCAAGAATGGTATAACTTCTTTTAAATCTTACCTTTTTTTTTGTGTTGGAGAGGAGCGATTTGTACACCATGGGTTGCAGTTGTAAATTCTTTTAACTGTAAAGGATGCTTCACACTCACTGCAGGGAACCTCTTGCGTGGCTGTGTATATTGTGGGGAAGAAAACAACCTCTTCTCACTAATTGATCTGACACCCTGATTAATCTTTAAAAAAAAAAGAGAGGTTCCTTAGATTCACAGAAATCGACCGAAATCAACTTTCACTAACTGAAATCTACTTTTATTTTTAATGTTATGATTTATGTTGTAAACTTAAATATAAATCAATAATGATACATTTGTGTTAACAGTTTCTATATTTGTTAATTGAAATTTAAAACTTGCTGAATATTTTAACAGGGCGAGAAATTTATTATATTTTGTTATAATTCAAAGCAAAAAAACATACTGGCTCTATAGTATTCACAAATGTCAATGTCGTAATTATTTAAAAAATGGCGAACAATCACGAATGATAAAAAAAAACATTATCGTACCTCTTTTACTTTCATTCTGTTGTCTCTCGGTTCTTATCTTTTCCATCTTTTTATCAAGCTTTAAATGGTTGTCACATTGTTTTCTTTTTTTCTACCTGAACTCGTTAAAAATATTTCCCTGGACGAAACCCCACACATAAAACACTTGTCGTTAAATAAATAAACTTTGTTTGGCGTTAGTAGAAGATCCGCCTGTTCTACGGATGAATATTCTACGGACGCCATTATTCCTTTGTTTATTCCAATACAACCGGAATACTCTATAGTTACCGCTTCGCCTTTTCGTTCTTTCTACATTAGTTACCATACTTGAATCGTACTGCCTATTTTGGTAAGCGACAATTTGATTGGCTAACGCAAAGGTCAATCTGAGACGACCCGTATAGGGAAGTCATCAGATCTATATACGAGTGTGACAGTTAAGATCTGGTTTTAATGAGATTGGGCTGTTCTGTAATTCTATTAATGGCCCAGGCATAAATGCGCAGCGTTTTCCATGGCGCCATAACTCACTTTTGATGAAAAACTTCAAGCAGTACTTACAGGGTAAATAATCTGTTACCAAATGACGCCTGGCTGTGGACGTTTCGCAACTATCAGTCCTGTTCCTTCTTTGTCCCCATTTTGTAAAATGTTCACGTTGTAAAGAAAATCTCCTTCATTTCTCAGTGCATCAAGAATGTGTTCTCTCAGTTTATTATTCCCTTTTTTGGATGCTGGCAATTGTGCAATTACTTTTTCGTTCTTGTGCATGCTGCTGCAAAGATGGCGGCTTATTTTCAAGTCCAGCTTTTCGCAAAACAAACAGGCATGTTTCTTGCTATAGTCTATTTTGCCTTTTCGTTGACTTGCTCTCTTTACAGCCATTACATTTAAGCGTGCATCACCTAGAAAATAGAAACAAGATCATCAGATAGCAAGCATTAACTAGGTTAACAAGTATTCAGGGCTGTTGTAATACTTTCTCCTGATGGTTTTTTGTCTGAGGTGCTTGTAAATATACATGTAGGATCTTTCATGGGTTGTCACTTAATATAAACTGTTATTTAATGAAGTCAGGAAACTAATTTATTTTTAAGCAAGCCTTGGCCAGCTTAATATCCCTTTTTTCTAAATGAGTTTAGTGAAAGTTTATATTAATGACATGAGTGTACAATTCTTTAATCACATGACTTTTTTAAGAACAAGACATAAATCTCTTGAAGAATAACATGACACGCCATTTTGCATGATGTTACTGATGTTACCTCACGTCAATGTGAAATGACGCATGGCTGTTTTACATTGGTAACAGCTGACATCATGTGATAAATTGATATTTCATTGGTTTTAACATTTTCATCCATGAAACTAGTCTAGCTTCTTGCTTGAAAGTTACGTAAGATGATGATCACTGCTAATGCGAAAAAAAAGGGCCAAGATGGCCCTCGATTGCTCACCTGAGTCTAAAGTGCATGATGTTAAAAGACTATTTACTATGTTAAGCTCTAGTGGCCAACTAACCAGTTTAAGCAATATTGGTAAAGAAGGATAAGGGAAACCTTTTTGAAAATCTTGTTTTGATGGGTGAAACTGTTTTAGCAATTTTAGTAGAGGGTGATGGGGGAACATTTGTGTGTAATTATTATGAAATTTGGTCACTGGCTAATGAGGAGATAGTGTTTTAAGCTATTTCTATTTTTAGCTCTGCTCGCCATCTTGTTTGGTCATGATGTTTAAATGAATTTGGCCATGTGGTTTAGGAGGAGTAGCGATCTAAGTAAATTGTTGACGACGCACGACGGACAATGATCACAATACCTCACTATGAGCACTTTGAGCTCAGGTGAGCTAAAAACAAACAAAAAACAGAAAATAGTAATGGCTTCTTGCTGTCCTTGTCAAATAATGGAAATTGGAAATTCAAGGGAGAATGATCATGATAAGCTGATTTTCTCATTTTTTGAAACTCAAGGAGAGTTAAGTTTAAATCTAACAACCCAGTGTTAGTCATTTCCTAATAGTATTATGGTATGCAATTTTAAGAAAGAATGAATGAATGTATGGGGTTTTATGGTGTAACTTTGGGAAAGAACTAGATGACAAATGTGGACTGTATTGTGTTGTCCAGCTAAATTTTACTCTTTTTTTTTTATTTAAGGCAAGACAAGTCTGAACCAAATCATCGGATGTTGCTTTATTTTGAAAAGGTTTTAAGCTCTCATCCGTAGAAAGATACTGTGTAAGTTTGAAAAGGATGAAAACGGTGGACTGTGTCATGTTTGCATGGTGAATTTAATACCATTTCAAAATTCAAGGAGAGATCATTCTGAATCTAGGATCCCATGTTGTTCATTTTCTATAGGTCCAAAGTTCTCATCAATATAAACATACTGTGCAAGTTTGAAAAGAATGGAATGTAAACTGTGGACTGTAATGTGATAACAAGCCAAATTATAACAATTTTTTTTAATTCAAGGGGAGATAATTGTGACCGTAATGATCTGATGTTGCTCATTTTCAATAGGTTCCGGGTTCTTATCAATTTTAATATACTGTGTAAGTTTGGAAAGATTTAGATTAACTGGGAACTGAATCATGCTAACTAGCCAAATTTAAACAAATTTTTGAAATTCAAGGGGAGATAATTCCGACTAATGATCCAATGTTGCTCATTTTCTATAGCTGTCATCAGTATAAACATACTGTGTAAATTTGAAAAGAATAGAATGAAAACTGGATTGTATCGTGCTAACGGGAATTGTTTTTACGGACATCGGGAACAAAGCCATCCAAGCCATCCTGTAAGCTCTTCTGGCCTTTGGCCAAAAGAGCGAAAAACAAGAAGCCTTAGAAGTTCTGAAGTTAAATGTTTCTCACTGATAAACAGAGCAAAACAGATGCCAAGAAGTCATAGATTTAGATTGATTAGGGTTTAACGCCGTGTCAGAGGGTGGGTGATGTGGAGAACATTGGGGTGAATTATTATGAAATTGAATCACTGGCTAAGGAGAAGATAGCGTTTTAAGACGTTTCTATTTGTACCTCTGTGGCCAGTTATTCAGCTGAGCATAATCATGTTAGCAATTTTAGTGGGGGGAACATTACTTCTAAGTTTAAATGAATTTGGTCATGTAGTTTAGGAGTAGTCATTTAAGTAAATTGTAGACACAGCATGACAAAGGACGTTGACCTATCACAATAACTCACCAGCTCAGGTGAGCTAATAATGACTAGAAATATATATTTAATATGTACCTTCTACGCTATCTCTAGTAGTGGAATCTTGTGACTGAATCACAACAGGATTACAACTCTGAAATGAATGTGAGAAATAAAGTAGCTAAAAAAAACATCTTTTCACCTTGTATTTGTGTTCAGCCATACACATGGCTTTCAAATATCAGACATATATACAAGTACATTGTATGTAGTGAAATGATTGAGTGGGTCGATGGGGTTTTACATCGCTGTTTTCAGATTTTTATAAGATTTTCCAAAATTCCCCCTTTTTGTTTTCATGGCAATCAGAGTTCTGCATGGAATAGAATTCTTTGAACAAGTTTGAAAGCCCTTTACCCAAGGATCATTCCTACTAAGTTTGGTTGGATTCCATTCAGTACTTTGGGAGGAGATGTCGTTTAAAGAAATTGTGAACGGACGGACGGACAGACGACGGACGGCCAGCGATCACAATAGTTCACTTTGAGCACTTTGTGCTCAGGTGAACTAATAAACAAGAGGGCCATGATGGCTCTAGATCGCTCCCCTGAGTCCACCATAAAATACAATCCTTAATTATTTTGATATCCTATCTGAAACCTATGAGATGTTGAAGTTTCCTCAAATGGGCTGTGTCAGCTTCATGCATCCCAAACCAATGTTTCAACGATTTTTTTCTTTCCATGCCAATGTAGGCTGGTAGGATTACACAAAGAGCTATTTTATCGAACATGTCAAATATTCAATTCATTTATACTAACATACTGCGTAAAAAATGCATGGAAATCAAAGACAACCCGTATTTCAACTCGGCGATGCAATTTGCGATCGGTTCGCGAAATCTAATGACATTTCAGTGACGACGTGTAGATTTTCATTTAGCATCCGCGATTCCACTTTATTGCAACATGACTGAACAATAGATGAAAATCAAATTGATGCAATGTATTTACTCACTCTCAAATTCACGGAAAAAGATCAGAAAAATGTAATTGAGTCGGAATCGATCATTTTCAAGTTAAACCGGAAGTTGAACAAAATGATAGACTGGTATCCTATTTTCGACTATAATGTTTATCTTTTCGATAAATAATGCAATCAAATTGTCGTATTGAGATAAAAGAAAAGTAACATCTATCTCATCTGCTGATTTCGTACCATTCTGCGATTTTGTTTTAACAAAAACATCTTCCAATCGACAGGTTCTCGTATTTTCAAACAGCTAGAACATAAATCAAAGTACAAGAGTATCCATCTCAATATATTCTTCTGACCCACAGACTTGGGCCAATTTTGACCCTATGGGCATGATTTGAACAAACTTGATAGAGGTCCACTAGATGATGATCCATATCAAATATCAAAGTTCTAGGCCAATCAGTTTGACAGAAGAAGATTTTTGAAGTTTTCACTATATAAGAGTATGTAAAACTTGCGACGCCCGGGGTAGAACCCATAATCACTCCAGGGGCATGATTTGAACAATCTTGATAGAGGTCCACTAGATGATGCTCCATACCAAATATCAAAGCTCTAAGCCAAGCAGTTTGACAGAATAAGATTTTTAAAGTTTTAACTATATAAGTCTATGTAAAAATTGTGATGCCCAGGGTAGAGCCCGTAATGACCCCCGGGGCATGATTTGAACAATCTTGATAGAGGTCCACTAGATGATGCTTCATACCAAATATCAAAGCACTAGGCCAAGCGGTTTGACATTGTCAATAAACACAAGAGGCACAAGAGGGCCTGTAGCGATCTACTGGCTACAAAGGACAAAAGCCCCAGATTGTTTAATCAAATCAACAGCGACTATAGCCTTGGACAAAGATGTTCCCATCCCTTTAACCCTTCCCCTCATGTAAACGCTTTTTGACGCCTTGGCAAACAGAGTGGTCCCAGATCAGACAGCTGCTATAAGATTGGTAAAATTTGAAGAAATTCAAGGGCGGATAACCCTGTTCCAGTTGACCAATTGTGCTCATATTTAAACTCGACCTGTATTTCATAGGGGACTACTGTAAGTGTATTTATATTAGCGCAAACACCCTAACTTGAGTAATTTCGACTTATTAGCGAGGATCTGAATTAGCGCAAGAAGGTCAGCGCTAAAATTACAAATTAGCAGTACTGAACCAAAACGTCCGATTAAGTACGGAAATTCCCGAACGTCACCAAACTTTTTTTTTTTATACCAGATGAGTTTTAAACTGATTTAAAATAGATGATTGAGATGTTTCACCTATGTTTGATTGTATTTATGTATACGGATGCATTTATTCTCTAACTTATTAGATATCGAGTAAATGTGAGTCCTTTCCCTTGGAAAAATAGAAAGGATTTCGGACAGCTTTAGTATTCATCGTAGGATGATAAGTTTACAGTCATCTGTCAAAAATAAAGTTTTCTAAAATGTTCAAAGACCTCTACACCTTTAATTGGATATCGAAACATGTAAAAAATACGAACATATGGGTAAGTCTTTGTTCCGTTTTCACGCCTTTGACAGGTGTAATTAACTTGACAATAGTAATTAGCACAACTCAACAAACTGGCGATATTCTCCGAAGGTGTTATACACGAAGATTGACGGACAATGACGTAGATAAGATAATTTCAGATTGATTTACTAAAATAAGGCTATTGTTTGCCTTCAATTACAATGTATTCTAATTGTTTTGTTAAATATTTTTTTAAAAGAATAAGTAGTTGAAATGATTTAACTTTGTAAAAGCTGTAGAAATGCATTTCATTCTTTTCTGTTACATAGTAATTATCGTATTTCAATATGACGATAGCAATTTTTTCACTTCGATAGCCTTAAATTTCAGTAAGATATTAGCGCTGGACATAAATAAGCACATCGCTGATCCCGATAAAAGCGCTAAAATTAGAACTACGCTAACATTAATACACTAACAGTAACTATTCACAAAGTTTGATCAAAATCGGAAAACATTTGTTTCAAGTTATCGTCGCAACACCAATATTGTTTACGACTGACAACGGGCAATGTGCCATGACATAACATCTTCTGGCCTTTGGCCAGTAGAGCTAACAATGGAACACTGTTAATGCACTTTGACTTGACAATAAAAGTGTTCTGCCAAGGATTATCAACATATTTACAAAGTAATTATTACGAAGTACAGATGTGTCTGTATATAGGAAATGGTTAATTATGTCTCCCCTTCTCCGAAAGGGGGGGACATGCTGTATTTGTAGTTATTATGTCTCCCCTTCTCCGAAAGGGGGGACATGCTGTATTTGTAGTTATTCTTATTCTTATTCTTATTATTATTCTTCTTCTTCTTCTTAACTTTTGTTTGTCCAGAGCAGAACTCAGAAACTACTTGAAGTAATTGATTGAAACTTGGAACATAGATAGATGGCAATCTGAAGTTGTGCACCTTGCAAGAATTATAACTCTGGGCCACTTTGTTGCAAAGTTATCTGCCCTTGTTCAATATTTTAATAGTGTAAACTTTGTCCAGAGCAGAACTCAGAAACTACTTGAAGGAATTTATTGAAACTTGGAACATAGATAGATGGCAATGTGAAGTTGTGCACCTTGCAAGAATTATGAGTTATCTCCCCCTTGTTCAATATTTTAATAGTGTAAACTTTGTCCAGAGCAGAACTCAGAAACTACTTGAAGGAATTTATTGAAACTTGGAACATAGATATATGGCAATGTGAAGTTGTGCACCTTGCAATAATTATGAGTTATCTCCCCCTTGTTCAATATTTTAATAGTGTAAACTTTGTCCAGAGCAGAACTCAGAAACTACTTGAAGGAATTTATTGAAACTTGGAACATAGATAGATGGCAATGTGAAGTTGTGCACCTTGCAATAATTATGAGTTATCTCCCCTTGTTCAATATTTTAATAGTGTAAACTTTCTCCAGAGCAGAACTAAGAAAGTACTTAAAGGAATTCATTGAAACTTGGAATATAGACAGATGGCAATGTTGTGCACCTTGCAAGAATTATAACTCTGGGCTACTTCGTTGCAAAGTTATCTCCCCTTGTTCAATATTTTAATAGTCATTGACAAACTGTAATGGGGAGACATATGTTTTTTCATAAAAACAACCTTTCTAGTTCTTATTATGTCTCCCCTTCTCCGAAAGGGGGGACATGCTGTATTTGTAGTTATTCTTATTATATCCCCAAAACAAAGTTTGGGGATATATTGTTTTTGCACCGTTTCTTATTATATCCCCAAAACAAAGTTTGGGGATATATTGTTTTTGCACCGTTTCTTATTATTATTATTATTATTATTATTATTATTATATCCCCAAAACAAAGTTTGGGGATATATTGTTTTTGTTATTTTTCATTTTCTTATTTTTCTTTCCATTTACCTTTGTCCGGAGTTTTTCTCGGAGATGCTTCACCCGATCTTAATGAAACTTTGCACAGACATAGGCCACCACTCGCAGATGTGCATGTGTGTTTCGGAAATTTTAAAATGGTCGCCATTTCAAAATGGCAGTCGACGGGGCGAAACCTAAAAAAAACGCAAAGTGCTCGGATTTCGATGAAATTTGGTTTAAAGGTAGATATAGATGTTTCGAGTTCAAGTCCGGTATCGAAATTTTATTCTCGCGTGCGGTTTTCAATATGGCCGCCAAACGGGCGGGAAACTTGAACATTGTCCGATTTCATCGCAATTTGATTTGATAAATAGATTTTTATGTGGCGACTTCATTTCCGGTATCGAAATTTTATCCCGTGGCGGCCATTTTTTATTCAAAATGGCCGCCAAAACCTAAAAATGCTCCGATTTCGATGAAATTTGGTTTTCAAGTAGATATAGGTGTGGCGAGTTCATTTCCGATATTGAAATTTTATCCCGCGGTGGCCATTTTTTTATTCAAAATGGCCGCCAAAACTTAAAAATGCTCCGATTTTGATGAAATTTGGTTTTCAAGTAGATATAGTTGTGGCGAGTTCATTTTCGGTATCGAAAATTTATCCCCCGTGGCGGCCATTTTTTATTCAAAATGACCGCCAAAACTTAAAACTTCTCTGATTTTGATGAAATATGGTTTTAAAGTAGATATAGGTGTGGCGAGTTCATTTCCGTTATTGAAATTTTATCCCGCGGTCGCCATTTTTTATTCAAAATGGCCGCTAAAACTTAAAAATGCTCCGATTTCGATGAAATTTGGTTTTCAAGTAGATATAGTTCTGGCGAGTTCATTTTTGGTATCGAAAATTTATCCCCGCGGCGGCCATTTCTTATTCAAAATGGCCGCCAAAACTTAAAACTTATTCGATTTTGATGAAATTTACTTTTCAAGTATCTGAAATTTTATTGTCGCCCGCCACTTTCAAAATGGCCGCCCGAAAACTAAAAATGCTCTGATTTCGATGAAATTTGGTTTTCAAGTAAATATAGGTGTGTCGAGTTCATTCCCGGTATCGAAATTTTATCCCGTGACGACAATTTGCCGGTTTTGGGGATATATGTGACTTGCTTGCAATCACAATCAGTACTTGTTATTATTATTATTATTTTTTTTCTTATTTTTCTTTCCATTTACCTTTGTCCGGAGTTTTTCTCGGAGATGCTTCACCCGATCTTAATGAAACTTTGCACAGACATAGGCCACCACTCGCAGATGTGCATGTGTGTTTCGGAAATTTTAAAATGGTCGCCATTTCAAAATGGCAGTCGACGGGGCGAAACCTAAAAAAACCGCAAAGTGCTCGGATTTCGATGAAATTTGGTTTAAAGGTAGATATAGATGTTTCGAGTTCAAGTCCGGTATCGAAATTTTATTCTCGCGTGCGGTTTTCAATATGGCCGCCAAAAGGGCGGGAAACTTGAACATTGTCCGATTTCATCGCAATTTGATTTGATAAATAATTTTTTATGTGGCGACTTCATTTCCGGTATCGAAATTTTATCCCGTGGCGGCCATTTTTTATTCAAAATGGCGGCCAAAACCTAAAAATGCTCCGATTTCGATGAAATTTGGTTTTCAAGTAGATATAGGCATGGCGAGTTCATTTCCGATATCAAAATGTTATCATGCGTCGGCCATTTTTTATTCAAAATGGCCGACAAAACATAAAAATGCTCGGATTTCGATGAAATTTGGTTTTCAAGTAGATGTAAGTGTGGCGAGTTCATTTCCGATAATGAAATTATATCCCGCAGTGGCAATTTTTTTATTCAAAATGGCCGCCAAAACTTAAAAATCCTCCGATTTCGATGAAATTTGGTTTTCAAGTAGATATAGTTGTGGTGAGTTCATTTTCGGTATCGAAAATTTATCCCTCGCGGTGGCCATTTTTTATTCAAAATGGCGGCCAAAACTTAAAAACATCTGCGATTTCGATGAAATTTGATTTTAAAGTAGATAAAGTTGTGGCGAGTTCATTTCCGTTATTGAAATTTATCTCACGGTGGCCATTTTTTATTCAAAATGGCCGCCAAAACTTCAAAATGCTCCGATTTCGATGAAATTTGGTTTTCAAGTAGATATAGGTGTGGCGAGTTCATTTTCGGTATCGAAAATTTATCCCTCGCAGCGGCCATTTTTTATTCAAAATGGCCGCCAAAACTTAAAACTTCTCCGATTTTGATGACATTTGGTTTTCAAGTAGCTTAAATTTTATTGTCGCCCGTCACTTTCAAAATGGCCGCCCGAAAACTAAAAATGCCCCGATTTCGATGAAATTTGGTTTTCAAGTAAATATAGGTGTGTCGAGTTCATTCCCGGTATCAAAATGTTATCCCGTTGCGACAATTTGCCGGTTTTGGGGATATATGTGACTTGCTTGCAATCACAATCAGTACTTGTTATTATTATTATTATTTTTTTTCTTATTTTTCTTTCCATTTACCTTTGTCCGGAGTTTTTCTCGGAGATGCTTCACCCGATCTTAATGAAACTTTGCACAAACATAGGCCACCACTTGCAGATGTGCATGTGTGTTTCGGAAATTTTAAAATGGTCGCTACTTCAAAATGGCAGCCGACGGGGCGAAACCTAAAAAAAACGCAAAGTGCCCCGATTTCGATGAAATTTGGTTTAAAGGTAGATATAGATGTTTTGAGTTCGAATCCGGTATCGAAATTTTATTCTCGCGTGCGGTTTTCAATATGGCCGCCAAAAAGGCGCGAAACTTGAACATTGTTCGATTTCATCGCAATTTGATTTTAAAAAATAGATTTTGATGTTGCGACTTCATTACCGGAATCGAAATTTTATCCCGAGTCGGCCATTTTTTATTCAAAATGGCCGCCAAAACATAAAAATTCTCAGATTTCGATGAAATTTGGATGTTAGGTAGATATAGGTGTGGCGAGTTCATTTCCGATATTGAAATTTTATCCCGCGCTGGCCATTTTTTATTCAAAATGGCCGCCAAAACTTAAAAATGCTCCGATTTCGTTGAAATTTGGTTTTCAAGTAAATGTGGTTGTGACGAGTTCATTTTCGGTATCGAAAATTTATCCCCCGTGGCGGCCATTTTTTTTTCAAAATGGACGCCAAAACTTAAATCTTCTCCGATTTCGATGAAATTAAGTTTTCAAGTAGATATAGTTGTTGCGAGTTCATTTCCGGTATCGAAAAAAATTCCTGCGTAGGCAATTTTTATTCAAAATGGCCGCCCGAAAACTAAAAATGCTCCAATTTTGATGAAATTTGGTTTTTAAGTAGCTGAAATTTTATCGTCGCCCGCCACTTACAAAATGGCCGCCAAAACCAAAAAATCCTCAGATTTCGATGAAATTTGGCTTTCAAGTAAATATAGGTTAGCCGAGTTCATTCCCGGTATTGAAATTTTATCCTGTGGCGACAATTTGCCGGTTTTGGGGATATATGTGACTTGCTTGCAATCACAATCAGTACTTGTTCTTCTTATTATTATTCTTCTTCTTCTTCTTAACTTTTGTTTGTCCAGAGCAGAACTCGGAAACTACTTGAAGTAATTGATTGAAACTTGGAACTTAGATAGATGGCAATGTGAAGTTGTGCACCTTGCAAGAATTATAACTCTGGGCCACTTTGTTGCAAAGTTATCTGCCCTTGTTCAATATTTTAATAGTGTAAACTTTGTCCAGAGCAGAACTCAGAAACTACTTGAAGGAATTTATTGAAACTTGGAACATAGATAGATGGCAATGTGAAGTTGTGCACCTTGCAATAATTATGAGTTATCTCCCCCTTGTTCAATATTTTAATAGTGTAAACTTTGTCCAGAGCAGAACTCAGAAACTACTTGAAGGAATTTATTGAAACTTGTAATATAGATAGATGGCAATGTGAAGTTGTGCACCTTGCAATAATTATGAGTTATCTCCCCCTTGTTCAATATTTTAATAGTGTAAACTTTGTCCAGAGCAGAACTCAGAAACTACTTGAAGGAATTTATTGAAACTTGGAATATAGATAGATGGCAATGTGAAGTTGTGCACCTTGCAAGAATTATAACTCTGGGCTACTTCGTTGCAAAATTATCTCCCCTTGTTCAATATTTTAATAGTCATTGACAAACTGCAATGGGGAGACATATGTTTTTTCATAAAAACAACCTTTCTAGTTATTTATAATATCCAACTTTCAAAACTGTAGATGCATGAAAAGGTGAAATAAAGAGGAAAATATGTTGTTGCAAAACTCTATGGTTGTGTTTTATTAAATGCATCTGCAGTAGAAGAGTTTTGAAAACATAATGAGCTATTTCTGCTTTTGTGGCGAACACTGTTTTCAACTTGTTAATTGTTGTGGTTCTTGTTTTTTTATATAGAAAATCAAAAAGAGGCTATATGGTCAAAGCATACACATGTCTTATACAATTAGTTCCATGTTACTAAAATAAGTATGCTACATCCTAAATAAACAACCTTCAGGACTTAATGATCAGTGAAGACCTAAATCAATCTGCAAATGTGCCCTGTCTGATCGATTTCTTCAACTTTCACAATATATAAGAATCTTGAATTAACCCTTTCCTACATACATATTCTTTCTGATACCTCTGCAGCAGATGACTTTTAAAACATTTGTGACAAAATGGGAATTTGCTCATGATGAGCATTTCCTCTGTTTCCGCAATGTTTTCAAGTTAATTCAATATTTGTTCATTCATTAAAATAGTTTCCATATTTTTTAATAACATTTTTTGAAGTCATCTGCTACAAGTATAATTGTTGTATGTGAGAAAGGGTTAAGAAAATCAATAGAAATGTTGTGTCTTTGCAAGCAGTCAGATTTCAGATAAGCCTGCACATTCTGATCAATATCTTCTCTGGCTGTTATATAGTATACAATCAGCATCACATAACCTTAGTCTTAATATATATTTCATGGCATCAATTTTTTTTCTGATTTTTACCTATATTCGTCAATTAAGTTAAATAAAATTCTTACTCTATATTATTAATTCACAGAAGTAACACAGTTTGTGATTGGTTAAACCATTAGATCTTTTTTATCCACTAAATATCAGATCATAGGTCATTTTTAAGTTGTCTGTTTTGAATATATTCCAGGACAAATTTTAAAATCTTAAAACTTAAAATTTGAAATAAAAATAGTTTTAATTGAGGGTTAAAAACAATTTTAAAACAGGAAATATTCTATCATTTTGATACTTTATCCACAAGGTTCTATATAATTATTTTATTTGTATTTAAAGTATATATCATAATGAGCAGTTTTTAGATTGTACACAAAAAATACCTTTGTTTCTTCAGAGTTTAGTATTGTATTGTACATTTTGGGTAATTTAAAGAAACATCATATTAGACAAATTTTTTGAGTACCTACAATATATGATTTACATATCATGTAGTGCTTTCATGTTACAAATGTCTAAAATGTATGATCAAGAGTCTCTGTTAAGAGATTGATTGTTGATATACTCATTTGTTAACACTGAATGTATTTTAAAACAAATGCAGAATTAAATCAGCTTGCTTCCAGATGACAATTCATGTTAACGAAGCTACCATTTTGTACAAATAACAAAACTAAACAAAGCAATATAAATGCTTAGTTAAACGACTTCTCCTAAACTAACCAATGGACCAAACTCAAAATATTTTTACAGGAATGTTCCTTAGGTGGTCCCCTTTCAAAGTTGATCAAAGAATTAAATTCTAAATTTAAAATTTTGGTTGCTGCGGCATCAGAAAAGGGTAAAATTCTCAAAACTATAAAAACTTATTGTCAAAAAGTACTTGTCACATTTGAAAATAATTTGGTACAAGATTGTCAACAAGATTTATCTGAAATATGGCCTAGTGACCTAGTTTTTGACCCGACACAACCCATATTCAAACTTAGCCTAGATATCATCAAGACAAACATTCTGAAAAAAATGTCAACATGGCTTGAGTTAAAAATGCAACTTCAAGAGTGTTAATAAGTTTTTCTTTCAATTTGACCTGGTGACCTAATTTTTAACCCCACATGACCCAGTTTCGAGATTGTCCAATATTTGATGGAGATGTATGTTCTGATTAACTTTCATGTAGATTGGAAGCAAAATGTTGCTAGAGTGTTAACAAGGACAAAAGGTGATCACAATAACTCACCATGAGTACTTCGTGCTCAGGTGAGCTAAAAATACAATCAGGGTTCACTTCCTTTAATGTTAGCCAGTGTTTTAGCACGACCTTTAATTCCAAATCCTGTTGGTCATTTCTTCTTGGATCAAATTTCACTATCAAATGTCTGCCTTTGTGTCACAGCTTTACCATTTTCATATCTGAAAAGGAACTGCTAACATGTAAGATAGTGATAGTTTCGTAGCAAATGTGTAAGGGCTAATATTAGGTAAAATTTTATACAGAATTGATAATTGTGAAAAAAAAAACATTACTCTGAAGAATAATTGTGAATTAGGAGATGTCATTTGAAGCTAAATGTTCATTTAACCCCTTTTCTGATAACAACTGGTTGCTATGTCTTTCAACCAACCAATATGACTTGAACAAAACTATTTACAGGGTCACCAAAGGAACATTTCTACACAATTAACTTGAGACAAAAGCACTTTCAAAAGAATGGAATTTTAAAACTTTGTAATTTTGCCCTGTTTCTGATTATGTACAGCTGCCAAGTTTTTCAACCAATCAATATGGTTTTAGAAATTTTAGTAGAAGGTCACCTCAGGAACATTTCTACAATGTTATATTTCAATCTAACTAGCCGATTAAGGGGAGAAGAAATGTAAAGATTTGACATTTTCCCTCTTTCTGATGCCGCAGCAACCAAATTTCTACATAGATTTAAAATCTGCACAATTTTGAAAGAGGACCAGAGTAGAATTCCTGTGAAAATTGTTCAATGGTTTAGGAGATGTCTTTAAACCCTTTCCCACCGGCAGATAAAGTCCTACGCATCTGCAGCAGACGTCATTTGAAAATAAATTGGCAAAAAAATAAATTGCTCATAATGAGCAATTTTTCCTTAAGCAATAATGTTTTCAAGTTTCATTTATAGAGATATTCCACTCTTGCCCAGATATTTACACAGTTGTCTGCTGCAGATTTGTTTTAAGTGGTGTTGGAAAGGGTTAACCCATGCCCACTTGGAGACGCATACTGACACCTCTGCAGCAGATGACTTTTGAAAACATTGTGACAAAAGGAGAAATTGCTCAAAACAAGCAATGTTTTCAACTGTTTTCAGTAATTATACCTTCATTTATAGAGCTAATGTCTGTGTTGCCTAGATTTGTTCTAAGTCATCTGCTGCAGTTTTGTCGTATGGGAAAAAGGGTTGAAGCATAAAGTTAAAGACATTGTTGAATGTTGAACAAGGTCCTGCAAAAAATCTTGGTACATTTCTTGAGTAGGTATATAATTTACTGACCAACTACCTACTGACCACTGACCAGCTGACCAAGATTTTACTGACCAGGAATTGGTTAACCCTATACCTCCATGCAATAGGATTTTTTAATGCACTCTTTACCCTATAAAACATGTGAATGTAAATAATATAATATGAAAAAGGCAAAGCCTCATCACGAGCACAGCGTCAATAATGGGTCTAGCCTGTAGGTATATGACTACCATGATAAAGGAATCTGTTTCAAGCTGTCGGAACTGAGACCGCTGTTGTACACTATTCCTACTTTATCTTTTGGTGCAAAGTCAAATCTTCAACAATTTTAACATTCAATTCATCACATGAACATAATCAATACAGAAAGGTAAAACAAATAAATAATGAAAACAAGTTTTTCCTTCAATTAGGCTTAGTGACATAGTTTCTGGGTTAAAGCAATGTTCAAAACTTCTATTCTGCCAAAGTTTCAACATGCTAACATTAAAAGAACAGCTGTCAGAGTGTTAACAAGATTTTCCTTTAATTTGGTCTAGTGACCTTATGTTTGACCCGACTTGACCAATATTTGAACTTGGTCTAGATATCAATAATCATCAGGCGAACATTCTGACAAAGTTTCAAGATGCTGAATCAAACCTTGAGGTCAAGCTGTTTACAAGATTTTTCTCAAATGTTTTTCTTTGGACCTCATTGTTGTTTTTATCCAACATGACCTATATTTTAGTCTAGATTTCACCAAAACACCAATTATGACAAAATTTCAACATGTTAAAATAAACAAGAGGACCATGATGGTCCTACATCGCTCACCTGATTTAATCAAACTTAAAAAGTGTTCAGTGTTCTTTCCCCTATATGAGTCCATGAAAGAGAAGTGACCCCCGGGGAGGCGTCATTTTTTTAACAATCTTGGTAGAGGTCCACTAGATGATGCTACATACCAAATATCTTTTCAACAAGATTTTTAAAGTCTTTTCCCTATAAGAGTATATGTAAAACAAGTGACCCCTGGGGAGGGGTAAATTTTGAACCCAGGGATAAAATTTGCACAATCTAGGTAGAGGTCCACTAGATGATGCTACATAGCAAATATCAAAGGTCTGGGCCTTCTACTTTGAGATAACAAGATTTTTAAAGTTTGTCCCCTATCTATGTCAAACAAGTGACCCCTGGGGAGGGGTCATTTTTGACCCCAGGGCTATAATTTGAACAATCTTGGTAGAGGTCTACTAGATGATGCCACATATCAAATATCAAAGGCCTGGGGCCTCTACTTATAGACAAGAAGATTTTTTTCTCTATATGAGTCTATGTAAAACAATAGACCCCAGGGGATGGGTCATTTTGACCACAGGGCTATAATTTGAACAATCTTGGTAAAGGTCCACTAGATGATACTACATGTATATACCCAATATCAAAGGCCTGGGGCCTCTACTTTTAGACAAGAAGATTTTTCTCTCTATATGAGTCTATGTAAAACAATAGACCCCAGGGCTATAATTTGAACAATCTTGGTAAAGGTCCACTAGATGATGCTACATACCCAATATCAAAGGCCTGGGCCCTCTACTTTTAGACAAGAAGATTTTTAAAGTTTTTCCCCTATATGATTCTATGTAAAACAAGTGACCCCGGGGAGGGGTCATTTTTGACCCCAGGGCTATAATTTGAACAATCTTGGTACAGGTTCACTAGATGATGCTACATACCAAATATCAAAGGCATGGGCCCTCCACTTTCAGACAAGAAGATTTTTTAATTTTGTCCCCTATATGAGTCTATGTTAAACAAGTGACCCCTGGGTAGGGGTCATTTTTGACCCCAGGGCTATAATTTGAACAATCTTGGTAGAGGTTCACTAGATGATGCTACATACCAAATATCAAAGGCATGGGCCTTCTACTTTCAGACAAGAAGATTTTTTAAGTTTTGGTTAATTTCCCCGTTTGTGTTGCCGTGGCAGACAAGGTTCTGCATGGAATAGAATTTTTTTAACAAGTTTGAAAGAGATCCACCCAAGGAACATTCCTGTAAAATTATTTTGAATTTGGTGTAGGAGGAGAAGTCGTATGTAGGAAAATGTGAACTTCGTGCATTGGTGAGCTAAAAATGCAGCATTTAAAATGTCTGAGTGTTAACAAAATATGACTTCATTTTGGTCTAGTGACCTAGTTTTTGACCCACCATGACCCTTATTCTTACTAGGTCTAGATATTGTCAAGACAAACATTCTGACAAAGCCTCAAGCTGCTCAAGGCAAAGTGTGGTTTCTAGACTAACAAGATTTTCCTTCAATTTGGTGGAGTGACTTAGTTTATGACCCAACATGACCTAGTTTATGACCTAATATATTTAAACTTAGCCTAGAAATCATCAAAACAGTTATTCTGAAAACATTTCAACATGCTTAAGTTTAAAATAAGGCATCCAGAGTGTTTTCAATATGTTCCTTCAAATTGACATTGAAACCTAGTTTTTCACCTCACAGGACCCAGTCTATAACTTGGCCAAGATTTGATGGAGATGATTTTCTGATAAACTTTCATTCATATTGGATGTTGTAAAATGTTGCCTGTAGATTGTTCACAAGGCAATTGTTGATGGCAAACAAGCTTGATATGATTTTGATAAACTTATCCTGGTTTATCCATTAATAAAGATTACCTTGTATGAATCCATTAGTAATATATGTAATCAGCTGAAGTTCCTCTCCTGTCCTCATCATAACAGCTGTATTTCCATCAGTAAATGGGTTTCTCTCAATATATTCCCTTGTTTGATGTTGATGCAGGAAGTTATATCCCACAGTCAAAGATGCATGCAATTTTCATTTTTTGGACAGGCACCAATGACCAAAGGGTATATCACTAACTGCCTATATGAACTTCTTCTCCCATTATCGCCATAACAGCTGTGATTCCATGATTGTACAGGTTGATTTCATTCCATTTACTGTTTTGATGTGTATGCAGGAAAGAATATTACCCCACAGTCAAAGATGCATGATATTTTCATTGTATAGACAGGTACCAATGACCAAGGGGTATATCACTAACTGCTTATATGAATTTCCTCTCCAGTAATCGCCATCAAAACTGTTATTCCATGATTGTATGGGATGTTCTAAATCCATTCTGTTTTAAAATAAAACTTGATGCAGAATATGACTGACTGCTGTTATAATAAATGACATCAGACAATAACTACAAATAAAAGTGGCTTTATATAAAATAAAATGATAAATTAAAGAATGAGATTACAAACACTATTTATACCTTTTTCCTTTTAAATAGCCTAATATTTAAAAAGTAGACCAGAATTGAAAACAGTATACATGTATATTAGTTATGTCAAAAAGCCAAGCTTTGGGTTCTGCAACCAGTTTTGTTTTAGACCAGTTTGTACCCCTGTGCAGTCTTATCTAGATTATTCCTCTAAACCAATGACTTTAAACTTATCTTTTTACATCAATTGTGAAACAAGCTTTAATCACGCTCAATGTTCTGGAGATACAACCAGTTCTCGCCCAATTTGTGCGGAAAATCCCAATCTTCACTGAATTCTGATTCAAATATTTGGGGCATTTTTTTAAGAATTAGGTTACTGTAGACTGAGGATTCCGGTGTATTTTTTTGACAATCACAGATAAATCAACATTTTAATTGACGTAAAACTTCTGGAAACCCTTTTAGAATCTATCATTATTTCAGTTGAATTTACCCTGCATTTCTTAATCTTTTACTTGCATTAAATTTAATTAATTTATAATATGAGCCGTCCCGCGATAAAATCAACAAGATGGCCTTTACGTAATGTATCAACCCAGATCAACCTGCGAAGTCCGGGCAGACTGATCCGGGCCGACACATTCCATCTCGAGGGTATAGAGATATAGAGTAACAATTCCTGTAACAGAAAATCCACAGGAGGCGAAAAGTGTCTATCCGAGTAAGCCTGCATGGCATGCTTAGGCTGATCCGGTCAATACTTAATGCAGAGTCCACAATGTTGGTTTTCTTGCGAGACGGCTCATATACATATATTGAAATTGAAGTTGAAATTGCCTTTAAATATGGATAAACATATTATTGTTTCTAAATACCAACAAATAAAACAAACAACAACATAAAATTCAATTTAAAAAAGGAAATGTGGTTAGAAAAGCAAAGCAAAAACCAAATATTCATGTAAAAAGTATTATTTGCAAAGTATACTGCATTTAATGGCTCTGGGGATGTATTATGCATTCATATTTAAAAATTCTGGGAAGACCTTAACCCTTTCCCTTATAGAACAATTCTGCAGCAGACAGCTTTTTGAAAACATAGTGACAAAAGAAGAAATTGCTCAAAACAAGCAATTTCTCCTTTTGCCACAATGTTTTCCACTTTTAGTCATAGGTTATCCATTCAATTATAGAGATTTTCTATTTTTAGACAAAATATGTTCGAAGTTGTCTGCTGCAGAATTGTTGTATGAGCTAGGGAAAGGGTTACAAGAGCAATGTTATTGATAGCAGATGCAAAATAACTCAATAGATGAGTTTAAAAAAATTGTGACATGTATCTCAAAAAAGTTAAATATTGCAATTAATTGAGAAATAACCTTTTTAGAGCAATTTCTCATCTTCAAAATGTTACTAAATTTGTTTGATGCAAAGGTTTTGAATTTGGTATTTAACCCTTTCCCACATACAGATATATGCTTTATATTATGATGCCTCTACAGCAGATGATGACTTTTGAAAACATTATGGCAAAAGGTGAAATTGCTTTTATGAGCAATTTCTCTTTTTGCCATAAAACGTTTTCAACTTTATTTCATAATTGTTATTTCATTTATACAGTTTCCGTATTTTGGACATAATGTTTTCAAAGCCATCTGCTACATATTTGTGGTATGAGGGAAAGGGTTAAAGTGTAAAATTGTACAATCCATGGTACATTTTGGTAATTTATTATGGTCATTAGTGAGCTGCTTTATATGAGTGTACTTTAAAATCCCCTCTGTCCAAAAATGGCCAAGTAGTCAAATGAGTAGGGAAATAAGGACAATTTTGTTTTACGCCGCTTTCAACAATTTCTCTGTTATATCACGGTGCTTCCTGGGTAAGATACCAGTACTACTGGTCCATTTATCTTGACACCAGCGAGTCTGTCTTAATGTCACCACAACCCTGAGCGCCAAGGAGGGAAACCCGTTACTACCATTTTTAAATTATTTGGTATGAATTAAATTTACTTAATTTCTAATATGAGCCTTCCCGCGATAAAATCAATAATATGGCTTCTACGTAATGTATCAACCCAGATCAACCTGCGAAGTCCGGGCAGACTGATCCGGGCCAACACATTCCATCTCGGGGGTATATAGATATAGAGTAACAATTACAGGGTATACCTTGTTAAGGTTGGTATACCTTGTTAAATCTACCAGGGGGATTTTGACTACCCTAACATTTTTGTCGAGGTGAATTTTAACTACCTGTTAATCTATCGAGATTTTGACTACTATGTCATTTTTGGACCGAGGGGATTTTGAGTGCCTACCGCTTCATTATACCTATATTGTGATATTTGCAGCAAATCTGCAACAGACACCTTTAAAAACATATTGTTAAAAGTATTGAAAGTCTCTTTAACCCTATCCCAACTGCAGACACATTTTAACGAATTTTGAAAATATTGTGGCAAAAGGAGATATTGCTTATAATGAGCAATTTCTCTTTTTGCCTACAGTGATTTCACTTCTAATCAAAAGCTATACCTTTATTTTAAGAGATTTTTTACATTTTGTCTAGATGTTTTCAAAGTCGTCTGCTGCAGATTGAAGAGAGTTGAACAAAAGGGCAAAAGGAAAAATTGCTCAAAATGAACAATTACTCATTTTGTCACAATGTTTTCAAAAGTGGTCTGCTACATAATTATGAGAGTCTGTAAGTGGGAATGGGTTTACATTTCCTTCATACAGATACTTATTTAGCACTTATTTCATTTTTCAGATTACTCCAGACCTTGTAAACCATATGAGTGATGATGATCTTTCAAGCTATATACCACATCATGGTGGTCGCATCTGACTGAGAAGTCGTTTGCGTAAACAAGAAAAGCCACAAGAGAAGCCACAAGAAAAGAAAAATAAGCTCCTAACAATACTACAACAAAAGCTTGAGCTAGCACAGAAGAAAAAGTCACCACATAACACGGTATCTGAAGAAGAAGAGATGAGAAATCCGCATCGCCCTTTCGGGAATCGAAACGCTGTAAAACAAAACCGACTTATAGAAATTGGTTGGATCCACAAAACAAGTCAAAGAAGCATCCAGGTCCGAGTAAATAAAGGAGGTGGTACTAGGAAACTAGAGGTTTCAAAAACTGTGATAAAAGAAAATATCATAGAGAAAGCAATCTCTCTTTTCTTCCCTAATGGTATGTCCGCGAAAGGACCAACTTCTGATTTCAATTTTGACCTCTGGGATTTTGCAGACCGCACACTTGCTCCGGATATAACTGTCGCCGACATGTATGAGTCAACAAAAATGCCTATTCTTAGGTTCTATTTGTCAACATCACAAAAGAACAATAATCCAATAAATACGTCAAAGATGCCCGAGTCCTCAGCGACCTCTCTTGATGCACCTAACGATAAGAACACGTCACTCACTTACACATCTTGGGAGTCAACAGTATCACAAGAGGACAATCAGGAAGGCCATCATCATGGAGACATCATTCACCATGCAATGGAAATTGCTCGACTGCCAATGTCAGATGATGACTCCCTCCCGGATATTTTTGAACAACCTGCTCTAGGTCTCTCAGACACGAAGAAAAGCATTACACTAAAACTCCACCGCGGTCATTTGTTGCGAGAGTTAATTGATGCCTTTAACAACATAGACCCCACTAAAGACACTGTGTTGGTTCAGATGGTGATGCCGGATGGTCGCTTAGAGGCTGCTGAAGATGGCGGTGGAGTGACCAGGGATGCTCTGTCCGACTTTTGGACATCATTTTAGACCAGTGTACGCTAGGAACAAAATCTAAAATCCCATGTCTACGACACGACTTTGCAGAGAAAGAGTGGCATTCATAATATTATTTGGATGGGATTCATGTAGATATATCCCAATACAGTTGTCTCTGCCTTTTCTGCAGCTGTGTCTGTATGGAAGAGTTTCAGCTAATATCCTCGATGCATTCTTCGAGGTTATTCCGAAAGACGAAGCGATCACGCTGAAGAATGCTCTGTCCGACTGGAAGTTAGTCGACCAGGACGACCTCCTAGATATACTTGAGCTTCATGAATGTAAGACCCTTCCTACGTCACACAACATTACAAGATTACTGAACGAAGTCGCGCATAAAGAAATTATTCAGACATCGATGTTCATAGTGGATTGTTTCCAACCTATTCTGAAACAAGCGGACATTGCTGAAGATCGACTTATTCAGCTTTACTCGGACCTTATTCCGACACCCAAGGTTGTAAACAGAATGTTCAAGTTTCCAGATCCTATGTGTGCAGAGGAACAAACAGTCGCGAATCATCTTAGACGCCTTATAAGGGAACTAAAAAGTGAAACGCTACGTAAGTTCGTTCGCTTTTGTACGGGATCAGACCTGATGGTCAGTAAAGAGATCAACGTTTCATTCGTAAACGTTAGCGGCCTAGCAAGAAGACCAATCGCTCATACGTGTTCCTGCCTTTTGGAGTTGTCGAAGTCCTACGAAAGCTTTCCACAATTTAGGTCTGAATTCATGGCAGTATTGGAGTCTAATGTATGGGTTATGGATATCATCTGAACTTTAATTGTATGAATCTACAGGTGTACAACGATACATTGGCAATGTTTACATATTTCTATTATGTAAACAATGCCAATAGGTGTTATATAAATGTTATAAACATAATATTAAGATGTCTCCGTGGCGCGGAGGTAAATGCACATGACTGCGAGTGGATATTTGTGAGTTTGAATCCAGTTTACAGCCTGAACTTTTTTCTTTTTTGTATTGTATATATTTCTATAGAATTTAAATTCACCTGGAATGAAAAGAAAGAATATAATGACAACAAAATAGCATTGAATTGCAGAGGATGCAGGAAAATGAAAGTAATAAATGAATGTAACTCTATAGAAATATATAAAATACAACTAGAAAAAAGAAAACAATCAGGTGGTAAACTGGATTCGAACTCACAACATTCTGCTTGCAGACATGTGCATTTACATCTGCGCCATGGAGACATCTCACTATGGTGACTTGCTTATTATGCATGTAAATAGAAACAAATGGGAACCATGCATAAAACATGTATAGAACATCAATTAGTATTTTTTTACTTTACATAACAAAATATGTAAACATTGCCAATATATCTTTGTACACTTACATGTAGGTGAACAAATGCACGATATAAAACGTACAGAACTGACATTTCTGCCCGAGTCTTGAAAACGAACGTTGGTGAAAAGACTTAATGGTTACTGTATATTCTGTACCTCATAAAGTGTTACTAACAATGTTTGTGTGTATTGAAATTTCTCTACAGGATGGGTCTTTTGCACTGCACGTTGTTTGAATTTCAGTTAATATTTTCATGGGATATAAGGATATCAAAATGATTATGTAGACATTTGAATGGATAAATGCATGGTTACTGGAAGAAACTATAGGTTAGCCATTCAAATGCTTTCTATTTCTAAGCATAGTTTAATAGCATACTGAAAATTGAAACCATGACCTGTGATTTACAATGTTTGTGTATATATTGAAATTATTCTACAGGACGAGTTTTTTTGCATGTTGTTTGGATTTCAGTTAATATTTTCATGGGATATAAGGATATCAAAATGATTAGTTGAATGGATGAAATCATGGCTTAGGGGAAGAAATGAGTAAGCTTTGATTAAGGCCGTTCAAATGCTGCAAATTTCTATGCATACTGAAAATTTAAACCATAACCTGTGACTTTTGAATGGATTCACTTGTATTTCCGACTAGGATTTACCAACAAAGAGCAATGTCTGTGCTTTTCACCTTAACCCTTTGTGGAATCTCAAAGAAACTTTAAATGATTCTTTATTTCAAAGTTTAGTTGTGCATATTCTTAGATTTTCTTAACTTGGATGATGTTTGACAGAGTTATGGTCCTTTTATTGTGATACATTTGGGTAAGAGTCATACGTTTTTGTAACAAAAACAAGTTCTAGTTTTCAGTATGCTAAGCAATCTACACCATTAGTAAAATCTTAAAATCTGATCTTTATAACATATTTTTATTATCTGTACTTTGTCGTGTTGCTTATGACCAGTGTGCGTTCTTCTATGTAAGACTTAAAGTGCGTATGTTTTATACGTTTTTGTTTGTATATAGCTCACCTGTGCAAGAAGTGCTAAAGGTGAGCTATTGTGATCACATTTTGTCCTTCATCCATCCGTCGTTCGTCGTTAACAGTTGCCTTGTTAACAATCTACAGGCAACATTTAACATGATTTTCATCCAATCTTCTTGAAAGTTTATCAGAACATACATCTCCATCAAATGTTGGCCCAGTTCGAAACTGGATCATGCGAGGTCAAAAACTAGGTCACAAGGTCAAATTGAAGGAAAATCTTGTTAACACTCTGGTTGTCAGAAGTCTTGAAGCTATCTAGGCAAAGTTCAAATATTGGTCATGTCCTATCATAAACTAGGTTACTAGACCAAATTGAAGGAACATATTTTTGACACTCCAGAGACGGCAATTTTGCTTCAGCAACTTAAAACCTTGTCAGGATGTTTGGCTTGATGATATCTAGGCCAAGTTGAAATATGGGTCATGTCGGGCCAACTTGATTGAAAATCTTGTTATTACTGGAAGCAGTATATTTAATTTTTTATTTTAGCATATATTGAAACTTTGTAAGAATGTGTGTTTTGATGAACTTGTCTGTTATGTAAACAGGGACTAGGAGACAAATATCATTATATCATTGAATGCGAATATTTCAAAGAAATAAGAAAAACCCACATTCATAAATATTACTTAACCCTTTTCCTAATAAAACAATTCTGCAGCAGACGTCCTTGAACATATTTTGTCAAAAAATGGAAAATCTCTATAATTAAATGGATAACCTTTGACTAAAAGTGGAAAACATTGTGGCAAAAGAAGATTTTTTTTCTTTTGTCACTATGTTTTCAAAAAGCTGTCTGCTGCAGAGGCGTCAGAGGGCGTCTATATGAAGGAAAGGGTTAAAACACTCTAATATTCTCGAACTATTTAACACCAGCAACAAATCACAACTAACAAAACTTAGCCAATTTGCAGGAATACTTATGATGTTTTCAAACAACAACATGTCTTGACAACCTTGCTATATAAATATTACTAAAATGTGTTCCTATAGTCCTGATTGTTTGATGGGTAGGGAGGGGAAGCGATGCATGTCCCATCCTGACACGTTGAATAATCAGATCAAACAATCAGATCAAACACGGAAGAAAAAATTATGATGAATAATTATATTTTTTTAAAAAGTAAATTTGTACACAAGTCTAATTCTAAAAAGTAGCATTAAATGTGTGCTGAGTTGTAACTGGGACTCCTGATATCAGTAGTCCAAGGTTGTAACTCATGATAAAGAAAGCTGTAAAATATTAAAATTTTAAATAGAGGTTGGTAATTATATGTAAAATATAGGTATCATTTGGTCCTTTTCCCTGATACAGAAAAACTAGGATGCCTTATGCAGCAGAAAACATCTGCAAGGATTGTGAGCAAACAAGAAATAGCACAAAGCGTCTGTTCATACTTTTCCTACAATATTTGCAATCTGTATTCCTAGATTTCTATAAATCACCATATATTTGTCTCAAATGTTCTAAAGCAGACGACTTTAGTAAACACATCAGGAAAATGGCTGGAGATTATGTTCATATGATTGTGAATGTATATATGTAACTAGTTGTTTGTATATAAAATGTTAATTTGTTATATTATAAACTTACCAGGGAGAACTGCAAACCATAGTTCAACTCAAATAATTTTATACTGGTCAATAATACTTCCTACATAATATACCTGAAAGAAAAGAATAGAGAAACCACAAAGAAACGCATTCTGGGATAAGTACATGAATAAGTTTACTGATTAAGATATCTTTAAACACATGTATTGATCAATGATAATTGTTATTTACTTATGAAATAATGAAGAAACTGAACAAAAAAATCACATACTGTATTTTAAATAAAAGGACATGGAAACATTTATTTCAACAAGTGTGGCAACTGGGACCACTATATCAGTGGCCCAGGTGTCAACCAGTAGCAATATCAAAATACCGTGTGTTTAAATTAAAAACTATTATAAAAAGACAAAATTGTACTTATCTAAAACAATAAATCTTCTTGTGACAAATTATTTGTCCGAATCAATGCGACATCCGAAAAAGGTAATCCAAAAGTCTTGGCTACACTTTCACTAATAATCCATTTGTAAATTGATATTCATAGAAACTGGTAATTAACCTCTATACAACGGTTCACTCTAACAATAGGGTACGTTACATTAAATTTATACGTTTAACGGAGACGAACACAGTAATCCCAGAAATATGTAAGTGTGAATGCATGGGATTTTGATGATAGTATATTTTACGGCCTACAAAAGCGACACGAGTTTATTAAAAACCCTTTTTCTTTTACCATTTAGTTAAAACACCGCTATCATGCTGTACCTTTTAATGATAATATAAATGTTTCTAAAGTCATTTCCTTTTTATTTTGTTTCGGAAAAGGGAAAAATATTTAAATATGGAAACATGAAGAACAAAAAGCTTATTCAGAAAGAGACAACTGTATTTATATTTCTCTGATTCAGCTTTCTTAGAAACATGCTTTCATTTATCAACAAATATATAAATTAAAAAATATTGTTCTATCTTCCATTCTGTACCTTCTTTATGTTGTCTCCCTGTACTTCTTTCTTTTTCTCTTATCCTCAATTTCTTTCAATTAGTACGCCTTTTGTTGCCCTCTGATCACGATGTATAATATAATTGTTTATTGCAGAGCTATCATTTATGTATTATGTACATACTCAGCATCGAAATAAAATATTGTATTGTATTGTATTGATGCTATCTAGGCTAGGTTTGAACATGGCTCGAGTCTGGTCAAAAACTAGGTCAATAGGCAAAATTGAAGGAAAAACGTGGTAACACTCTAGTACAAATTAGTTATTGTGATTGACTATGTGGTTGGTATAACTCGGTGAGCGATCCATCATGGCCCTCTTATTTATTTCTTTATTAGTTTAACTGAGATTAAATTGAATACTGAGACAGTAATAAAACAGCCAGTTAACTGATTCGAATTGATGAATAATTGTTTGCCTGTTTTCTTTTAATTAGTTTTATTAGATTAAACAGTTTCAATAGACAACACTCTCGTGTTTTTTTGATACAGTAAGCGCTTATGTCCAAACGTGTCTTTTTACAACCGTTAGAAGGTTTATGGAGAAAAACGAATACATGTACATTGCATCTTAATTATACCACGTTAGAGACTAATGTTGTGGATATTGTTTACAATCTTCTGTTAATTTTTGGTGCATGTTTTACATAGTTTGCCATCGAGTGAAAATGTACCGCCTTACACTTACTCAGTTAGGGGCAAACAGTAAAATATAAAATGCCTAAGATTTTTGTCCTTTATTTGTTACACAAGATTATTGAAGAGCCGGCAGGACAAACTTGCGCTTCGATTTCAATTCCTTTGTATAAGTTATTTACAATGAGTTATAATTGGCTTTCCGGAAAATAAAGAACATGAATAATATCTCTATTTTAGCCGTTGTTTTATTTATGGATCGATTTATACTTTTTTTTCAAAGAAGATTCGGATGCTGAGAAGATATTTTGAATTTGTGTTTACCATGGGTGAAAGCTCAGGAAACCTGGCTATTAGATAATAATGCTTTCAAACAAGTGCATTTTCTATGAGGCAAACATTGGGAGATATTTTAGTAAAAACAAGATAACACTTCTGTTATGTAGTGCATGGAACATAAAACAACATCTTATGGTATTTTAGGAATGTTCCTCCACTGCTAATGCATTTTGTCTGAAATGAACGAAAAATAAGATTTGTTTTTAAATTATTCACATTTCAAAAGGTCATCAGAAGAACCTTAACCTTTGTTGGTATCCAAAATGAATACCTAGTATACCATACCTGTTCGTGAGGAAGGTGTTCGTCTCACACCTCCCCATATGTGTACAACATGTAACTCCGTTTCAAACTTGCATAGTAGTTCGGTGATCGTATATTTAAAAGACCTGGCTGAAAAACTATAAAACTATATTCTATGCTCAGACTTTGTTCTCAAGTATCTGATTTGCCATAAGCATTTTCATTCTCTAGATTGACCAATCAGAAGTCATATTTGGAGCATGGAGTTCATTTTTGAGCACAGAGAACGTTTTAAGAGTTTTATAGTTTCAGGCCCTGCATTCGTGCTGTAACACCAACCGCCTGAGCACATTGTAGTGCCACACAGAGCTCTCCGGTGAGCTCTGAGCGTCGAATTAAAGAAATGCATAGAGCTCCTGTCCCATAGAGCTTCCGAGGAGCTCAATGTTCCCAAGCTCTCCAGATATCAAGTATCAACTACATCAGCATAAACTACTGACTATTTTTACTGCAATGTTCTACTCCTTTATTTTTCAATCAATGTCATCAAGAACATCAAATACAATCATTATGGACGTAATAATCATCGTCATCATCATCATCACAACAAGTGTTGTCACAATTGCAGTCATCATGAGGATGAGGACAATAATAACTATGATGATGAGGAGGAGGATTATGACGATGATCATCATAATCACAATCAACATCATCTTTGTTATAAAATAGTTCATCTTGCGATTGCTTTCTTCTCATTAATGAAGGTTAAATGTTATCTCTGGCTTAACATGCCGGTTTAATTATGGCCTGAGAAAACTATACACTACTCAAAGTTGTCAGTGATTCCAGAAAGTAGATAAAGGTACGCTAATAGGCATGTGTGCATTTAGTATGAAATAGTAAGGTTATTAGAAAGATAGTGGTTAATATACTTCATAGAATTGTAACATGTATTATTTCTTTCACCGGTATTAATCTCACAATACAACATGTTGTCAATTAAATACTGCACATTCGTAATCACGTTGAACAGTTAATGATAGGATCATTAAATACAGGTAGATTATTAAATTGTGAATAAGAACAAGGCCAACATGATATTATTTTACCGGACTTATTGTGTCGCTTTACAGGAATATGCGTATATGACTGCCCGGACCCGGTCCATCATATCATGAGAGACGATCTAATCCCGATCGAATCAGCTGTCGTACACGTATGTACAGATGCCTTGCTTCATTGGAATCATTAGGTTTTGATCAGCCATTCTCTTCCATAAGCAATGAACACAGATCAGAAAGTGCCTCATCGGCACAGGTTGAAGTCTTCTGAACAGTTTCTTCAGCACAGATCGTGATCTCAGTCTCGTCTGCAGAACACAGATGATCTCCTGCATTATACAATTGGGGTAGTGTATACATTAGAATCGGTCGTCTTCCTGTGTCCGTAGCAGCGGTTTTCGATTGTATTACATGTGTGTTCCATGTCCCTTGCAATTCATCAAGGTTCGCCTAAAATAAAACATTCAAACACATAATTATCAACACGGAAATATAAATTAAATTAAAATATGAACTATGAACCCCATATACCTAAACTTTATTCAATTAATTGACTGGATGAAACAAAAATGGCATCAAATGCAGCGTTATGACATCACTTAGTAGTGAAAGTTCTATACTAATATCTTTATTACATTCCAATTAAAACGGTTTCAAAGACGGCCTTACCAGCAAAATGTCTATCGCGACGTCAATAGTACACCGGGTGTTAGAAGATGACGTTACTTTGACAACTATTATTTGGAGTAAGTTTAAATTACGCTCTTTCAAAATAAACCACTAAACGAACAATAGACTCATCAATACACTTTCCAAGTTTCATTAAATTCCAATGAAAAATGAGAAAATATGGAATAATTCCTAAAAGAGGTTATTTAAGCTCCCTCGTAGACTGCCGCTGTAAACAGTCTGATATATCATGGTTTGTCGTTCAGATGCTTGTACTGCAGCCACTTGGGCTAACGCCTTCCTTGTCAAATAACTAACATCCTAAATCAAAACCAAAATAAGTATCGGGCTGATATTGGGCCTATATGAAAATTGCTATATATAGTATTCTATAATAATTTACCTGAATTATTTCCAGGAAACATAACTGAATTAGGCTCTTGTCTAACAAATCGCCGCAGTACAGGTCATTCATGTCGTTCCCTAGGTCCGAAAACAAATTCATGTAATACTGTCCCATTTCTTTTCGGAACAGTCCCCAAAACCACTCTATGCGTTGATTGTATGTGCTTTTTCCGCTTATAAAACTCCTTTCGCCAGAAAATTCGTCACCATGTCCACGGCGTAGAAACTGTTGCATGTTTTCAATGTATACATTCTCGGTTCCAAGATCAGTTCTTACTCGTTTAGGGCATCCACCCTTCTTTAGAACTGCATCTATGTAATAGCTTGCTATAACCTTCGGATCGCTGCTTGTAGCTGCCGCTTCAAGCCAAATTACACACCTTGAAAAACCGTCTATGCAACCATTAATAGCAATGCCATACGGCTTCAGCTTGTCATGCGAGTCTATATGCCATACAAAATTGGGTCCTGGACTTGAATATTGCCGTCTCCTAAGTCTCTTTCTTTTTCTATTTTGCATTCCTTTTGGGTCAAGCAGTTTCATCAATCGGTAAATAGTATCCCTGGGAACATTGTATCCAGCTTGAGTACACTTTAAATGCATCCAACGATAACCGTGCAAAGCACCCGATGTTTCAAGCTGAGAAAGAATGAAACAAGCAACGTCAAGCAAATCCGAATGATTCTTTCTCCGGAACAGTCCAAGTGACTTCAACTTCCTTTTCAAGGTAGACGTACTAATGATAAATCCGTCTGAGTGAGCTAATACAGTTAAAATCTCTTTGTTGCTAAATCCTAGTCGGAAATACAAGTGAATCAGATGGCCGACTTCAAACATCATGCAATGTTAAAACCATTAATATGAAGAAATATGCTGTTAAGCGTCAATCATTTAATCTTATATATCCCATAAAAGGCGTTATTACGCCTTTATTTCGCGTTATTACGCCTTTAGTTTCGCGTTACTACGCCTTTATTTCGCGTAATAATGCCTTTTATTAGCGTTAATACGGCTTTGTTTAGCGTTATTACGCCTTTATTTCGCGTGATTACGCCTTTAGTTTCGCGTTACTACGCCTTTCTTTCGCGTAATAACGCCTTTTAAACGCGTTATTACGCCTTTGTTAAGCATTATTACGCCTTTATTTCGCGTTATAACGCTTTTAGTGTCGCGTTACTACGCCTTTATTTCGCGTAATAACGCCTTTTATTAGCGTTAATACGGCTTTGTTTAGCGTTATTACGCGTTTATTTCGCGTTATTACGCATTTAGTTTCGCGTTACTACGCCTTTCTTTCGCGTTATTACACGTTTATTTTCGCGTTACTACGCCTTTCTTTCGCGTAATAACGCGTTTTATTAGCGTTAATACGCCTTTGTTTAGCGTTATAACGCCTTTTTTCGCGTTAGTACGCCTTTATTTTCGCGTTATAATGCCTTCTTTCCGCGTTACTACGCCTTTCTTTGCATAATTACGCCTTTACTTTGCGTTGTTATGCCTTGTTTCGCGTTACTGCGCCTTTTTTCGCATTATAACGCCTTTTTTCGCATTATAACGCCTTTTTTCGCGTTATTACGCCTTTACAATATTTTTTTTTTCAAATGGTCCTAATAGGCTTTCGTACATCACTACTTATTACTCACCTTTGGTTCGTCCCATGGCAAGTTCTTTAAACCATAATCATAAAGGATTTCTTCTTCAGCATGTATATCTCTGAAAATATTTTTGCAAAATGCATGTTCTAATGAAGGGAATCACATTTTGTTTTTATTATTAAAGTTCCATAAAAATAAGAGGACCATGATGGCCCTGAAAAGCTCATCTGAGAGTCATTGCCCTTATGCTGCACTTTTTTTTGCAAGTGATAAGCAGAGGACATTTGCTATGATTATACCAAGTATATTACAAGAGCTGCTTGATTGTGGTTGATTCTGGTTCCAAAATATTTAAAAGGCATTTGCAAGAAGGAAAGGGCCAACAATTTATTCTTAGGCAACCATGTGGATGGACCATGCGAAAATGCCCCTGCTGTAAGCCAGCTGTGTGGGTGAAACCTTTAACACACCTGTTAACACACTTTTTACCCTAGCAAGTCCACATTTCTTTTTTTAATTTGATCTCATGACCTGCTAAATTAAACAACAGAATCAACATTTGAACTCACTCTATAATTTGCTAAGGACATCACTCCTGGAGAGTTTAATGAAGGTTGGGTCATAAATGTGGCCTACAGAGTGTTCAATATATAAAACTTGCGACACCTGGGGTGGGGCCAATTTTGTCAGGAGCATGATTTGAGTAAACTTGATAAAGGTCCACTTGATGATGCTAACACCAAATATCAGGGCTCTGAGCCTTATGGTTTGGGTCAAGTATATTTCAAAGATTTCACTATACAAGTCTATGTAAAACTTCTGACCCCCAGGCTTGGGCTAATTTTGATCCAAGGGGCATTATTTGAACAATCTTGGTAGATGACGCTACACACAAAATTTGGTAGCCCTGGGCTAAATTTACGGCTTGGGGAGAAGATTTTTTTTAAGTTTTCACAATATAAATTTTTGTAACACTTCTGACCCCTGGGTAGGAACTAATTTTGACCCCAGGGCCATGGTTTGATTTGTTTGTTTGTTTGTAGTTTAACGCCGCTTTCAACAGCTTTGGTCATATCACAGCGGTCAGTGCTGCACCTCCCACACCAGTACTTACACAACATTCTTTCCAAGCCACTGACTACTTTCTCACATAAATCAGATGTGAGAGGCAATGGGAAAAATCGCCTGAAAGAATGTTCGCCTCAACCAGGTATCAAACCCGTCACCTCCAGAGCACGAGTCTGATACGCTAACCACTGAGCTACCCGGCCGGGCAGCATGGTTTGAACAATCTTGGCAAAGGTCCATTAGACGATGCTACACACAAAATTCATTCTTGCCAACTTTGAGCAAAATCCAACAAACGGTTTAGTAGAAGATGCTTAAAGAAATTGTTGATGCTGCATCATGGACAACACATGGTCACAAAAGCTCATCATGAGCACTTCGAGAACAGGTGAGCTTAACCTAAGACTACATTAGTTTTTTTATGAGCTGAGTTCATGATTCATGTAGGTACATGTACGTAGAACTGCAACTTTTGCAGGGTTTATTCAAGATTAAAATGACTATTTCACACTAACAAGCAAAGGTTTTGATTAGCCATTGAGCAATTGGGGGAAGGTATCTAAAATGTGTCAATAATAAGATAAAGTTTGTTCAAGTAATTACGTTTACAGGTAAAATGTGTCAATTTTGACAAATTCAGGGGCAGATAACTCAATTCCAGATTTTGCTGAAATTTGAACTTGACCTGTATTTCAATGTTTTCCTATGAATCCTAATCCCCAGGTTGTGTTGTGTTAATGGATGGACGGCAGACCTGCCATCGCAAAAGTTCTCTTGGCCATTGGAATGATTACATATACCTAACACAAAATAAACACAGGCTGCCCATGACCTCTTTCATTGCCGCATTCTTTTCTTTTCTTCCATGATTCGCCAATCGTCCAAAATGACCACTTTCAGCAGAAGCATCGACGCTGCAATTAAAGACCAGAATCCTTGTTGACATTAAGATATTATTCTATTATGGCGAGAGTACCCATATTGATGGAAAACATAAAATATTAAATACGCCGCTGGAATTAAAACCAAGAATATGTTGGAAACAGAAAATATTGTATATGGGGCTATACCACACAATGACTATCAAGTTGTTTCACATTAACGGAAACAACTAGATGAAATACGGTTTAATATTGGGATTCAGCATTCCTTAATGCAATAAAGTAAAATATTCAAGTCTGTCAAATGAGATAGCGAAACAGAAGCTATAGCTTTTTAGGATCATGAATAAGTAAGAACTACACTGCAACTCTTTTATAGCGCTATCCTGTATAATCACAGTAATGTCAAACTGGTGTAACTGAAGTCAACATAATACACACAATTCGTAACTAGACCTAGGACTATCTTCAGTTGTGCATTAAGTGCACAATCAAGTCATATAATTATATAAAAAATCAATTTCTGCAATATTAAGCGAAATATGTTTTTGTATTGGTAGTGTATTTTACGTGACGGACGACAAGAAGTCTGCCTCACCATATATACGACTCTGTTCATAGATTACTACAAGGGTATATTTCTCCAAATCTGCTGTAGACTATTCAGGAAGCATTTTTACCAGATCTCAATAGATTTTTTCTCATAACTGTTCACATGATGATGTTTCTCATCAAGGCGAATAATTCCGAATTATTTTAAAATCCATGCATAAACATGGAAGTTATGGTCCGGACAAGCTCAGTTATGACCATTTTAGCATATGACCTTCAAATTTGACATTGACCTTGGTTCTTCCTGACAAAATGTTTCAAATGGCCCTTTTGCTCATCAAGGAGAAGGAGAACAAGCCTGCCAAATTATTTTGAGATCCATGTTATGGTCTGGACATGCTAAATTTATGACAATTTAAACATTTGACCTTGACCTTCCTCAAAAAATGTTCAAATAGCATTTCTACTCATCTAGAAGAACAATCCTGCCAAATTTGGTCAGGACAAACTCATTTTATGACCATTTTAACATTTGACCTTCAAAATTGACCTTGACATTGGACCTACCTTAACAAATGTTTCAAATGGCACTTCTCATGAAGGAGAACAATCCTGCCAAATTATTTTGAAATCCATGCATAACTGTAGAAGTTATGGTCTGGACAAATTAGGACGGACAAACGCACATACACCGAACTGAAATAATGACAACTGTCTCGCTCACCGTAAGCTGGCACGAGAATAAATGGGAGATATCAGTTTGTAGTTTTCTCATAATGGTGTGGCCCATGTTTTCCTCACAAAATGTCCCCGCATCAATCAACTCAAAGATAAATGAAAGAAATCAGTTTGTAGTTTTCTGATGGTGATGGTCGAGTGGCCAAACTTTGTACTCGCAAAATGTCCCCACATCCATCAACTCTCAGATAAATGAGAGAAATCAGTTTGTAGTTTTCTGATGGTGGAGTGGCCAAACTTTGTCCTCGCAAAATGTCCCCACATGCATCAACTCTCAGATAAATGAGAGAAATCAGTTTGTAGTTTTCTGAAAGCAGAGTGGCCAAACTTTGTCCTCGCAAAATATCCCCACATCAATCAACTCTCAGATAAATGAGAGAAATCAGTAAGTAGCTTTCTAATAATGGTGTAGCCAGCCGAACTTTGTCCTCACAAAATGTCCCCGCATACATCAACTCTCAGATAAATGAGAGAAATCAGTTTTTATTTTTTCGGATAGTGGAGTGGCCGAACTTTGTCCCAACAAAATTTCCCTGCATCAATCAACTCTGAGATAAACGAGAGAAATCACTTTGTATTTGTCTGATAATGGTGGGAAACTTTGGCCAGAATTGACAAAATAATTTCAGAGACGATATTTAAAAATCAGCAAATCAGGAAAAAAAAATCATCTTGTCTACTCTTAAAGGTCTACTAGATGATGCTCGGCAAAGCGGTTTGACAGAGGATTTAAAATTTCATTCCGAATTTTCTTTAAGTTGCCAAAGCAACCAGAATATTGAACGGAATTCAACAATTTGAACAACTTTGGAAGCGCTTCAGCCAAGGATCCTTCCTGCCATTTTTAAGCAAAATCCAAACAGAATTTCAATGGAAAATGATGATTAAAGAAATTGTTGACGATGGATGATGCACAACAAGCGATCGCAAAAGCTCACATGATCACTTTATGCTCATGTAAGCTAGAAACGAAAGGGGTCTGCGTCTCATGGAGTACAACATTGTCCTAAAGTTTCATGGAAATCGGATAATATTTGTTGGAGTTAGAATGGCAAAAACACCAAAAAACTGTTAATTTGACTAATTCAGGGGCAGATAATCCACTTCCCGTTATCAGATATTGACCAAAAACAAAAGGGGTCTGCATCTCATGGGGTACAACGTTGGCCTCAAATTTCATGAAAATTGGATAATATTTGTTTGGGTTGGAGTATGGACAACAGGCCATCCCATAAGCTCCTTTGACCGGTAAAGCTAAAAATTTAAACCAGTTTGATTAAACCGCAGTAAGTCCAGAGTCAAGGTTTTTCCCTCAGCTACAAGAATTGGGGTCTTCATGACCCTCATGTCTCCAAAGTTGGGGTCATTTCCTCTATTTTGAGGGTCAAATTCAATGGGTTTTATGTAGAAACATTAAATTTGCAAACATTTCCCTCAGCTTCAACTATTTAAAGACAATAAGAATCAATGGAAAATGGATATTGGCAGAGCTGAAAACATATTATTGCAGCATTTCATAATTACTGGCTGAATAAGTTTTGTGTCCTGGTGACCCCTGTGTCACTCCAAGTTGGGGGTCATTTGAACTAAATTTGCATCATTAGCACATGATTTGTGCACCAGGGAAAACCCGCAGAGTAGTTTTGCTAGTAGTATGAATGCAGTTATGTAATCATGGCCTAAACTTTTATCTACCTTGGGACATAATGGCATAATTATCAGAATCAATGCTCTTTCACTGAATTAGAATCACTGTAAATAAAGAAGGAATCTCATTGTAACTCACCAAAACTCTTTCCCTTTAGAATAGAAGAAGAATCTGTATCCAGTGCTATTACTTTCTTCCCTTCTCTTCCCTTCTTCTGCAGTTATAATTTCTCTCTTGTATACAAGGAGAAAATCTCCCTTTTCACGTGCAATATTTGTCACAATGCCTCTCCCTGTAAAACAACATACCATATATAAATTTTACATGTTTTCTTTCCAGTTCATTCTTATAATATGATATGTCATGTGAGTGAGTGAATAGTTTACACACTTTTGCAGGTGTTACCACATTGCACAACCTCACTGAAGTACTGTGCGGCAATTGCCAAAACAGACCCAAAAGAAGATACTACACCCAGTCACATTTTCCGGACACAGGGACAACCAGTCCTTGGCAATCTTCTTAATGTTGAGCGCCATGCGAAGTCACAATCTTTTGTATCTTCATTATGACTAATCAAACCTGCTACCTTCCACAGCTCACATAAAAACATTATATCATGATTTCATACTCCATGGTAAACTTCCATTCGCTGTACTCTGTATCAAATCATAAATTTACTCAGGAAAGTATAGAAACAAAATTACGCACAACCTGTTTGATTGTAAAATGAGTGTCGCAGAAATGAATCAGAGAAAATAAGCATTTTTTAGTTTCAAAATGACTTGACCTACCCTGAACACACCATAAAATATGTTTGTAGCAAACATTTTGAAGCATAAAATTGAATTTATATACATGTACCTTTCATTTCAAAGTTCCTAATAGTGAAGCCTGGAGGGTTTTCATCCTTTTTTATCCACTCTTCTTTTTAGAGTTAATTTGGTAACCCTATACCTTTAGGATTTTTCCACCACTGAAAATACGCCGAAAATACAAATAAACATTTTAAAAATATTGTATCACTGCATGCGCACATATACTATTAGCTAAGCAGGTGTATTTCCATTGCATTCGTAGGAGACATGGCCTAATCTTCCGAGCGCCTGCAAAACAGTATAGACATGGCACACAAAAGTCTGTTTTCATTTGATTTTGGGGACTCTTCGAACCAAAAACAAAGAATGATGAAGGTTTAATTATCGAGGCACAAGCGAGCCTCTGCAAAAAAAAACAAAGGGTTAACTTAAAAATTTCCAAATGTCATGGAAAAGCAAGTTTTCCTGGTTGAGATTCAATGCCACTACGGGGGAGATGTTTTGTTTGTCATGTGAGAAGCTATCAAAGGATTCGGCTTTTAGCTACGTATGTTCGAATTTTCAACAAGCGGCCCTTGTTCGACACCTAAAGTCTGACGAGCATGTCATTTCTTGTCAAACTCAGAAGCAACAACGCTTCATGGATACAGCCATCGCCGTCGTGAAAAAACAACAACTTGAATCCCTGTTGGAAGCCCAATGTAGGACGGTGTTGTACATGGCTTCCGAAAAACAGAACACATTGAAAATAGAAAGTTCCTCAGCATGATCAGCTTTCGCTTCACACATGTTACAAGACAAAAGATAAGTGGTTCAACCCCTTTTTATGTCTTGTAACAGGTGTAAAGTTGACGACAAGTAGAGTAACAATACTTATGAAAACATTGTGGGAAAAGGAGTAATTGCTCATAATGAGTATTTTTTCCTTTTCCTACATTTTTTTCTTCCCTGCAAGAGTATGTAACTGTATATTGATTTACCTATCATTCAAATCTATCGTCTGCAGTCTTTAAAATGAGAAGTGTCTAAAAAAAAAAAAAAATGTGTACCCCCTAAATTTGTTTTGTACCCCAAGAAATTCAGGCCAGGGGGTACATGTACCCCCAGAAAAAAAGTGAGTGGGAACACTGGTTTATATATATCGAAAAACTCAGCTTTTTTCGTCTTGATTCCAGTCAATTGTAAAATATGAAATAGGGCAAACTGTAATTAATGCTTGTATTGAACATATAAACTTATACGGTTGTCTTTCATTGTAACTGAATTAATGCCAACATTTCTTTTTAAATCCCTGATCACTATATCAGTTTTATTTTCATGTTAAAGCTTTATGTTAATTTATGCGAGCACCTGTCTTTGGAAGTTAGCCTTTCCATCACATTTCAAACGACTAATTGTCGAGTGGTGGAAATTAAATCCTCTAGTCAAATTAAATTATTTAAATAACATACATGTGCGAACAATCAGTCTAATAAAAACTCTAGTCTCTATGGAATTTTAGGTTTTATTGTACCAAAATTGACAAATTTTGATGCAGCCATTTACCGCCATTTTGTAATTTCAACTTTTTGTCTTTGAAACAAGCCGTTTACAAAACTCTTTCGTTCAATGGTGAAGCACTTGAAGGCAAATCACCATAAATTAACCGATAAATACCATAACTAACCACAAAATCATTTGAATGCAGCAATACTTACCACTTTATAACATTTCCTCACTCCAATTTCTCAACAAGCGCTTCGAAAAAAAGATGGATGCCGGAAACAGGAAGTGACGTAACCGCCTCATTTCAAGCAGTCGGTATAGGCCCGGTATCACCCGACTCCCAGGCTCGACTACGGTAAAGAGAGTGCGAGTTGATATGGTGGGGACATAAGTCCCGACTTCCCTAAACTTTTTCAGAATTAGATTTGGACTTTTAGCATTCAAATAATACACCGTTGATGTGGGGACAGGTGAAATGTCCTCACATTCCAATTGATGTCCCCACAACGTGAGTTTTTGATCTACCATATGTCCCAACTTCAACGGATGTAACATTCACTCTCTCTCTCTCTCTCTCTCTCTCTCTCTCTCTCTCTCTCTCTCTCTCTCTCTCTCTCTCTCTCTCTCTCTCTCTCTCTCTCTCTCTCTCTCTCTCTCACAAACGATCGAAGCCATGGGGAGGTTCATTATTTCCTGACGCTCGCAGTTAAACTAAAAACTTTCCATTTCTAAGAACTTTTTTCTCGTGGAATGTGCCAGTAGTTAGATACGAGTGCACATACAATGTATGCAGTTAAACAATATGTTTGCAATTAATTGAAAGTATCTGAAATAAAACATTTTTGTCGAGTACATTGAATTGCTTTAAACCAATTTAGACGATAAGTGAAAATCTTGTTAGTGAGACAATTCGTAGGCATTTTACAGTCTTTGAAGGAAATTTATTGTTGTGTTTGTCAATTTCACATTATATGTTGTACCGACCTAGCAGACTAAATACCTTATATGTACGTGTTCTACAGTGCAAATGCTGTGATTTGCAACGTTCTGGATATCTAAAGAAGACATAAAATGCAATAGCTGACATCCGTACAGTGTAGACGAAATTGGTATTATTTCATTAGTGAACCCATTGTAATAAGGTTGACATATCAAATGTTGTTTACTGCTAGTAAAGAGAACATAAAGGTCCGTCCTTTTGCTGTTACCAAGATGTACAACAACGTGAAGTTTGGCAAGGAGAACCCCTCCATTTGAACAAATATAGATTTCAACTTGTTACCACTACTTAAGAGTAATTTGGTTGCAATACAATCAGCAAGCAAAGTTACAAAGGGATGTTGCGGCATGGATTAAGCTCGCTGAGGTATATAGCTATTCTGATAACTGGTCTTATTTAGTATGTACTAACAATATAAAGAAAGGAGCATTCCAAAATATAATAAACAAGGGGTTGTCTCTCCATTTTCTACTAGATTCTTCATCACAAGAGTTGGTTTTAATCATAGGACTCAGAAAACACGACGAATTGACGAATCTCTTCTGAATGACTGATGGCCATGAAATTTGAAATAGAGTCTAATTTGCATTCAATACGTCCAGATACATTATCTAAAACACAGAAATGAAGATTTTTAGAAAAATAATGTTTTCGTCAACAAAATTGACGAATTGACGAACTTGAAAAAGCTCTTCTGATTGATTGATCGCCATGAAACATGAAATAGGGCCTAATTTGCATTCAATACGCCCAGATACTTATCTAAAGGAAAGAAATAAATTTTTCAGAAAAATATTTTTTTCGTCAATTGACGAGTTGACGAATTGACGAACTTTCTAGAAGCTCTTCTGAATGACTGATGGCCATGGATTTTAAAAAAGGACCTAATTTGCATTCAATACGTCCAGATACTTATCTAAAGGAAAGAAATAAAGTTTTCAGAAAAAAGAAAAATCCGTCAGTTTCGTCAACGATTTGAAGAAGCTCTTCTGATTGACTAATCGCCATGAAACATGAAAAACGGCCCTACTTTGCATTCAATACGTCCAGATACTTATCTAAAGGAAAGAAATAAAGTTTTTAGAAAAATATTTTTTTCTTCAATTTCGTCAACTTTATTGCAAGTTGACGAATTGACGAACTTGAAGAAGCTCTTCTGATTGACTGATCGCCATGGAACATGAAATACGGCCTATTTTGCATTCAATACGTCCAGATACTTATCTAAAGGAAAGAAATAAAGTGTTTAGAAACATATTATTTTTCGTTGACGAATTGACGAACTTGAAGAAGCTCTTCTGATTGACTGATCGCCATGAAACATGAAATAGGGCCTAATGTGCATTCAATACGTCCAGATACTTATCTAAAGAAAAGAAATACCGTTTTTAGAAAAATATTTTTTTCGTCAATTTCGTCAACTTTATTGACAAGTTTGAACTTTATTGAAACATTTAATTCTGGCCTGATGCATCATTTCTTGTCTGCCATGGTGGGGATTTTTTTAAAATAAATATTTATATATGCACTTCTGTATCTCTCCTTAAACGATCGCAATTCATCCTTCAGTACTTTCAGTATTTTGATTAAAAAACCGACATTCTGTAAGTTAGTATTTGATTGGGATTACGATCACACCTATACCGTCTTTAAGTTGTGCATGACCAGTCCGCAAATACGTTATCCCAAATAAGGGTAGCACTCGTGCTTGTCATGACGCATTACAAAGTTTTGTTCTAATAGCGATGTAATGCTAGTTGCAAGTATTAAACAGCGTATTAGTCCGTATAGTTCCCAGTTATGCCCTAGTCAGACACACACATACGGATTCTGCGGATGCTACTGATGGCTCGTCCGTATCTATCCCTTCTATACGTAATGGTCCGTATCGTATTCGCAGAGTCCGTAACTGTCCGTATCGTATCCGCAGGGTCCACATGATCAGCGACCAAATTTTGAAAAGTTTCGAAATTCAGGCGCGGAAGAATAAACCGTAAATATCCGTAACTGAAGGCATTTATCCTTAACTAATCCGTATCTAAACCTATCATTCTTCGGTTCACTCCGAGTTGTGGACTGAAACGGTTTCATGCGGATCGTTACCTTTCGTTACGGTTAATTACTGGTCTCATTCTGCGTATTGTTACGGACTGTAACCTACATACAAGTTTCAATACTGATAGCTTGCATTCTAATACTGACATATACATATGAGTGGGGATGAATGCGGATAATTGCGAATAGCTAATTTCAGATACGGGTAAATAATTGAATACGGATTGTTACGGACTCCTGCGTTCCATTAACTTCTTGTGCAAAAATCTCTACCACTTCGAGGGAAAAAATGACACGTTAACCCAGAGTTCTTGGAAGGTTTCTCGATCTCTATATACTGGATGGTCTTCTTACATAACCATTGGTGTCTTCCTAGTTTCGAAGCCATGGATAACGAACGCAGATTGCTCTTGCTGAGACTCTGGCACTCCAACATGAACATCACACTCATCTATGCACAGCTCTTGCGCATCTGGATGGCACGTCGTCGGGAGAGGAGGTGGTGGATCCGCCGTTGGATCACTTTCGGGACGGAACAGGGAGCGTATGGCAACCTCATGATGCTCTTGAGGAACGAAGGTGCGTAGGCGTTCCGCAACTTTACCAGGCTCAACCCCGAGATGTTCCGAAACTTGGTGCAACGACTCACGACGCGACTACAGAAGAAAGATACATGGTACAAAGACTCCCAGGAGGTTATACTGAAGGTGGCCATCACATTCGGGCACCTGGCCACGGGGAACTGCTACAAGTCGATGATGTACCTGTTCTATGTGCCGCACTAGACCATCTCCCTTATACTCCGGGGCGTCTGTCAGGCCATTTATGACGAGAACGGCGACGAGGTGGTCACTTACCCGACGACAGCTGAGGGTGGAGGGAGGTCACTGCAGGCTACTGCAGCCGGTAGAACTTTCGCCATGTGCTAGGTGCCTTGGATGTCAAGCAAATACGCATCCGGTGTCCTGCCCACGGAGGGCCCTAGTTCTACAACTACAAGGGGTACCACTCCAGTGTGCTCCTAGCCCTCGTTGATGCGAACTACATGTTCAAATCGGCCCAAGTCGGTGCCCCAGGGGCAACATATGATGCCAAGCTGTGTAACGAGTTGGTCATCTCCAACACCATTGACATCCCCGAACCTGAACCTCTGCCTGCCAACGACCATCAGATGCCGTATTTCACCATTGAGACAACGCATTTGCCCTCAACGAGTGGATAATGAAACCCTTCGCTGCTACGGCCTGCTCACAGCCATCCGACAGGAGCAACAGAACGTTGAGACCAAGGTGTTGGCGTGTGTGACACTCCACAATATGCTGAGGACGGCCTGCGCAGATCATCTGTACTTGGCGACCGTGAGAACGGGCAGCATAGCCTCATCCCTGGCTCGTGGAGAGATGGTGCTGTTCTTGATGATTTGGAGAGGCAGTTGTACGGCAACAACACCAGCAACGCGGCGAAGAGACATAAGCTGTCTCTAAAGCACTACTACAACGGAGAGGCCATGACAGTGGTGTATGGTGCAGTGATGGTGCTGTGCAATGCTTGGTAATTTTAACAGTGGGTCTTAATTTTTTAATCTTGTTAATTGCAAAAGTGGGGTCACCATTTCATAAACTTATTTGACTTTTATTTATTTAGTTTTCCTATTAAGGACAAAGTAATAAAGGTTTGTGAAATAATAGTAAATAAATTAATGGTAAAATAAAACACTTAATATCTCTTGGACCTCTTATGTTTTAATCCACCTATAAATGAAGGTAAAACAAATGAATGTCCAATAAAGGTCAAAGAAATATATATGTAAAAAAGGAATTTATGTTCAAAATGCCAATGACGAGTGTGGACGTCACCCTTCTATCAGCAAGGCATTCGCAACAGTCCGTATCTGAAGATATATATCCGCATCTAAAGGTAGCAGAAGGTAATGGAAGGTAAGTAATCCGTATCTATCCGCATTGTGTCAATTCAAAGGGTACTTCTCTAACCACTGACATCCGCATTTATCCTCAACCATCCGTATCTATCCGCAAATTCATCAAGAAAACAGGCCACGCCCACACATTTTCCGGAAGACTGCAGATTTTAATTATAATGTTACGAAACGACATTTCAGTAAGACTTCATTACACCACTGCTTTTTTCAAAGATATTGTAGTGTTGGTGTTTTTCTCCCCTGTCGTCTTCATCATATTTATACATGTGCCAATAGCTTTGTAGGCTATAAAACTATATTATTAAAGCAATCGAAACTGAATTTAAAAAAGGAGGTATTGGAGCGGTAAGCGATTTAGTTGAATCTATTCTGGATCAATGGAGAAGTGCCACTGTATCGAAAGGCGTAATAGGCAGAACCGGTGTCGGAAAATCCACGTAAATAAATAAATTTAGGAATGTGAAAGACGACGAACCGAGTGCAGCTTTGACAGGGGTAACGGAGACAACGACTGAAATTGAAAGGTACCAGGACCAAATAAACCAAATTTTCAACTCTTTGACCTTCCTGGCGTAGGATCAGAAAGGTTCCCGAAGAACGAGTATTCAAGAATGATACAGGTGGATCGTTTTAACACCTTTCTCCTGATGACGGCCACCCGATTTACTGAGAATGATGCATGGCTTGACGAAACGCTAAAGGCGAAGGGAAAACCGTTCTTTTTCGTTCGCACAAAGGTTTGGAATGATGTCGAGAACGCGAATCTTAACGTATCTGTTAGGACATCAGAGGAAAAAATAATTGTTAAGATCCGGGAAGAGTGCAAGAAAAAAATGAAAATGCCAAAATCTTTTTGATTGATAGTTTCAATGAAAGGAACGAAAAGTTGGATTTTAAGAAACTGCGTGTAGCTATGTCGGAAGACCTTCCAGAAGAAAAGAAGCAAGCATTTTTTTACTCTTACCGAGACTTTACCATGTTCACACCTACACTTATTAAAACCAAAGGGGAAATGCTTCGAAACAGGATATGGAAAGCCGCCTTAATTTCAGGGACCGTTGGACTTATCCCCATTCCAGGAGTATCGATGTCGGTGGATTTAGGCATTGCGAAGAAGGAACTGAGTTTCTTTGCCAACCAACTTGGAATCAGAAGAAATGGATCTATATACGAAGGAATACGTTTGTCAGAAAAAAGAGTCGTCAAAATCGAACAGACAGCATCGACATGGTGCATAAGCTTGTCAGTAGAGGATGCCAAAGCATTAATTTTATCAGGAAGAGTAGAAAATGCAACGTGGTTTATTCCCATTATAGGTTCATTAGTTTCAGGTGCTACATCATACTGTGGTACGACAATTCTCCTTGACAAACTGCTCGATAAGATGATTGATGCTGCTTTAGAGATCAATACATTAATCAGCATTGACTTAGCCAATGGTGTTGGAGTTTGATTCTTGTTGATCTGCATGAATTCTGCGACAACTGTTTATCAAGATAAACATATATAAACAAAACGAAAAAAACACTACATTGGTTTAAAACCGAATATCGCGGTACTTACTGTTAATGTTTAGAAACGTTAGTATTGCAAACTAAACAGCCATTTATATCAAGCATCACTCGTTCTTTGCATATCTTTATCAATTACAAATCTATAATGTTTTATTGTGGAAGTTTCAAAAATAGTGTCCACGTGCCGCCTTTTTGAAAAGTAATATTAATTGTGCGTCATGCCACGGGAAAAGCTGACCATCTATGATCTCAAATTAGAAGATAATTAAGACCAGCCTGTACGTCTACACTCTGATCAATGTCTTTTCAGTTCGCCATCAAGTCATACAAACATGATTGTAGCCTCTGAAGAACGAATATGACCACACAAAAAGGTCACACAAATATGCGATTTGATTGCAACCGTTATTCCAATTTGCATTCAAAAATCTTCAAAACAAAACGTTGTATCATCACAAAAAGGTCACACAAATAAGCGATTTGATTACAACCGTTATTCCAATTTGCATTCAAAACAAAACGTTGTATCATCAAGGACAGGTACATTAATTTAAAGCACAGTCACTTGAACAAATGATTTGAAAGCAGCAGATGGAAAAGGACCAAGGGTGGACATCTCATCAAAAGCATGAGTTCCACAGTTAAAAAAGTTGATAGCTTACAATCCTTATATTTCTATTCGCTTAAGCGTATGTTAATGTTCTCAATTCTCACAAGGTTTTTCAAGAAAAAAACATGGTTTTATGTCTCAGACAGAATAAGCTTTTTCCCATATACAACCGGCATCAGTATATGTTAACCCTTTTCCAGTTGTAGATGCATTATGACGCATCTGCAGAAGACGACATTTGATAATGTTGTGACTAACGAGCAATTTCTCCTTTTACCACAATGTTCTCAATTTCTCCTTTTACCACAATGTTCTCAAGTCTATTCGGTCAATTAAGCCTCATTTTATATAGGTTTTCCATATATTTGCTCATGTATTTTCAAAGTCGTCTACTGCAGATGTGTTGACTGTGGGAAAGGGTTAAAGCGAAAAGTACCAGTACAGTGGGCTCGGGATAACCGGGAACAGCAAAGGAACTCGATAATACATTGCGAGTTGTCGATGGATTTATTATTCAATCATTTATGTATTGTCAGCCTCGTTATTCATTTCACAGTGTGTATTATGCAACATAATTAAGTGATACAATTATACCATGAAAAAAACTCAACAGAAGCAGTTCTGATTGCTCGTACAACCGGAACTGCTGCTACATAGTTTTCAAAAGACAGATCCGTTTCAGAAAAAGACGTATTTGAATTTGCCCATGTTCCAGTAAAAGCAACCCAATGTAAATGTTTAGGAATGGGGGATTTGGTTGAGATTTACAATTTCCTCGTTTCTGGATGTTTTCTATACAACTAAGTCTCAACATAGCTTATATGAGCAGTTTCATTTTTCAAGATTAAGGCGTTTTTGCGGGATATTTTTAATAAAGAAGATTCGAGGGAAAAGTAAATCATCATGGCTAAAGGAGTTCCTCTCACCTTTGTCAAGGTACGAGGACAGTTCCAAGTTTAACCAGTCACCAGCTTATACAGATTGTAGACTCTTCCAAAGTTGACAACGAAAATATATTGTTTGGTTTTACTTAATTATACTCCACATTCCCGAACATTTAATCAGAAAAGTGACAGGCAGTGCCCAATAGTGCCCTAAGTCATCTGAGTCATGGAATGTGAGAAACGGCCAGATAATACCTTTTCCAATATATGGGCTCATTTATCATTTACAATTTTCATATTTTTATGCAAATGTTATATATGTACTTTTAAAGGTCGATTGTGTCCTTTCTTTAGTGGAAATAGGTACTCGTGGAAATATCACCCCATGCAGATATATATTGACTGTACATTAAAACAAACAATTATCCTCTATATCAACAATCCCACTTCAAACTGAGTTATCCCAAATAAAGGTCGCACTCATGCTTTTCATGACACAATACAAAGAATTTTTGAAAACTGACATTCTGTGAGTTTGTATTTGATTGGGATTACGATCAGACCTATACCGTTTTTAAGTTGTGCATGACCACTCCGCAAATACGTTCAACATTCGTTTATGCGTTGTTTATTACAGGCAGAGAAAATCGTGATTAGACTGCACGAGGCTGAAAATCAACAGGAGGCGAAAAGTGTCTATCCGGGTAGGCCTGTGTGGCATGCTTAGGCTGATCCGGGTCGATACTTTACGCAGCGTCTACAATTTTGCGTCACGAGACGGCCTACACATTGATTATTGCAAAGCTACGCCCCTGTTAACTGCAGTCGGGTTACAAACCGTCTGATATGTTGACAAACTCTGTGATCAATCACCACTAAGGTGACTGATTGTTTTTAATTTTATTTTATTTTGATCGTGTAGCATTTATGGCATGTTTGAAAGTTTGACGACTCCCAAACAGATATAAAATAAGACAAATTATATACGACTAACGCAACCAGTGAAATTACAACGCTTTGCTAGACAAGACAGTAATATACTGTAGTTAAACCGCAATTCTACATAATGTAATCTTTGTATAAAAAAACGTGTCCATACATGTATATAATAGCTCAAAGGTGAGGTCTCGAATGACAACATACATCCGTACAGATATCACTTCACGTGCGAAATCGAGGTATCAATGTAGTCACGTGAGGTGATTTTGGGTATTTTGGCGTTACCATGCTGGTGCACTTTCCCACATACAACAAATCAGCAATAGAAGACTTTGATAGTATTTTGACAAAAATATGAAAAATCTCTGTTGTACAATAATTGAAAAGAGTTTAAATTTTGTGGCAAAGGAAAAAAATGCTCATTGTGAGGAATTTCTACTCTTTTCATAATATTTTCGAAAGTCAGTTGCTGCAGAGGCGTCAACATGCGCCTTTATTAGGGAATTTCTTAAAGGTGCCTGGACTTGGTATGAGTTGAACTAGACGTTCATCTTCTTGCGAGAAATAAATTCAATTATATATAACATGTATGGGGACAGTTAAGGCATTGCTGAGACTCTGCCTATACCCAAGCCCACATGAAGTCTCGCTATGTATACGCCGGTGTAACACAAACTGGCAATGCTCATTTATATATGACAGACACATCTCGACTATTCCTTGTGAGCACGTTTTGTCTCATTACTGGTTAATCAATGTTGTATCGGAGGCTGATTGTATCCGTTCACCAATGCCAAGTGACCGTACAATGACATAGTTGTGTCATCTGTTACCAACAAACCGACTCACGCAATAATCGGGATGGATCATCCCTTTACGCTAAATACCTGCAACTCACCCAGAATACTAGGTAAGAAGGAATTACTCATTCCCACATACAACTGGCCGCCGTGATGTGACTGGAAATTGTCGAAAACAGCGTTTAAACCCCCAAACAATCAATCAATGAACTATGTTTGACCTCACCAAGTACTTGGTATATTAAGTTTAATGGTCAAATATGGATGTTAGAACATTACCAAAAGCTCTGGAGCATACAGACGAAAGTTGGCAGTTCAGCAGCAGACTATCTTTGAAAACGTTTAGGGGAAAGGAGAAAATGCTCAAAATTAATAATTTCTTCGTTCCCCACGATATTTTGAATGTTAATATCCTATATTTGTTTATGTTCAACACCGGTATTTATCAAAGCAGTCGATACAAGAACATAAGTAAACATACTTGGAAGGGGAGAAAGGCGCAATTTCTCCTTTTCCAACAATGTTACCAAAGGTTATCTGCTGTAGTTCGTCTGAACCATAGAAGTGTTAATATGTGTTTGTAATATACATGTAGAGCTATTCTTTCTACATTTGTTTCAGGTAGTTACGCTAGCCGATTAGGATATAGACTAGAAATGTGTCGGATTAACATGAATTCATCGTGAAGGACTCAATGCAAAGATCTATTTGATTTTAGAAGCATGGTGCTAATAAATATAGTAATGCGTTGCAAAGAAAATAATAAGCAGAAACTTTAAAACCCTCGAATTTTATTAGATCATTTTAGAATTCCCATGTTAGTGCGCTCGGACCGCATGCGATAAACCATAAGACGGACACGAAAAGAACCTTCTTTATAGTTACAGAAAAGTAACTCTTTCCCGAAAACATCATTTCTTAAACAGACGACTTTGAAAACATGGAGACAAAGGCGTCAACAATATTTATAAATAAATGTAGAATTATTAAAAGAGCAATTTCTCCTTTTGCTACAATGTTTTCAAAAGTCGTCTGCTGCAGATGAGTCAAAATGCATATACAAGAGGGAAATTATTAAAATGTCCGATATCAGAATCGCTCATATCTGTTGTACGAAAAAATACACATTTACCTAGAAACAATGATTGATTGGGGTTTAACGCCGTTTTCAATAATTGTTCAGTCATTTCAAGGCGGCCAGTTCACCTACTCGTGTGTTTCCTGGCTTCCCCATACCAGTAATTCACACAAAAAACTTCCTAAGCAACTGGCTGCTTTTCCACCTATACTGTTTGCCCATTGGTGAAAGACGAATGAACCTTTTCGCATTAACTGTTATCAAATGTCGGAAAGAATGTTGGCCGAGCTGGGATTCGAATACACAACCCCTGGATTGACGGCCCGTGTCGCTAACGACTGAGCTATCGAGGCTCGGCTAGACAAAATGAAAAGAACACTTACAAAGAAAAACAGACATTTTTACACATTACCAAAAAACTTGAAAGTGGTTCTTGAACAATATATCAAAAAGAGGTGCTACTGGAACAACAACAACAAAAGGGTAATGGTGTCACATGTGTAGGAAAGAACCGGCTGTGTTTCTGAACTAAAACTTCATTAATCCTTTCCAACATACAACACATTTGCAGCAATGCTGTAATGGTTCCAAAAACGTTCGTCTGGACTATAGAAGTGTTACTGTATAAGTGGTAAAGTTCGCGTCGTGGAAATGTTTGCGAAGTTCGCGAATTCACTAAATTCGCAAAAATATCCGCCAGCGAAAGTTACCACGTTCTCAATTGTATATTTTACCTATACACCGTTTATTTAACCGACACACCGTTTAGCCGATATTTTGATTCACATCGTATTACCTGAGAATTGTGACTGAATCCAAATGAAAGAGTAAGAGACTGATCGAAAGATAACAAACATATTTAATTCAAATTGTGTGTTGTTAAAACTACGTGAAAACATTTGCAATATATTCGCCTTCAGTTTCGCTAGGAAGGTCTGACTGCGGTGTGCCTTAAACACGTTGAAAATGGCAAGAGTCGTCTGGTCACACTTGTGTAAGAAAAGAAAACCGATTGATAGTGTTAACACCTAATTGTCAAACAGCAAACATACAGGTCTCATCAGACAAAGATCACATTTTATCAAGGTCGACACTTTGCTCCTTAATACCGGTGTAGCGTGAATTTGTCGAGATCATGAAAAACACGAGACCAACCGGAAGTCTCGTGAAATTCACGCTACGTCGTGAGAAATACAAGATTTATCGCCGTGAGAAAAAAGAGAATACATGTTAATGCGTAAAAGCATGCAAAAGGACCCAAATGTGATTCTTCTTTATTTATTTATATATTATTGGGGTTTAACGCCGCTTTCAACATTAAAATGTGATACTATAGTACTCTAGTTTGTATTATAATATCAAGTATGTTACCAGTACATTTGGTCCATTTATCCGGAAAACTGCCAGTAAGTCGTCATGTAATCTCCGTAAACCTGAGCGCCACGGAAAGCAGCCATTGCTGCCATTTTTAACCCTTTCCCTCATACGATAATTCTGCAGCAGACGACTTTGAACATGTTTTGTCAAAAAACGAAAATCTCTAATTGAATGGATAACCTGGATGACTAAAAGTGGCAAACATTGTGGAAAAAGGAGAAATTGCTCGTTTTGAGCAATTTCTTTTTTTGCCACTATGTTTTCAAAAAGCTGTCTGCTGCAGAAGCATCAAAAAGCTTCTATGAGGAAAGGGTTAACACATAATGAGAACACGTTTGTTTTGAAAAAAGCAGGGCTTAAGTGAATTGTGTTTTCAGACAATTTCTTTTTTTTTTTTAAATTCTCTAATTGAATGGATAACCTGGATGACTAAAAGTGGCAAACATTGTGGAAAAAGGAGAAATTGCTTGTTTTAAGCAATTTCTTCTTTTGCCATTATGTTTTCGAAAAGCTGTCTGCTGCAGAGGCGTCAGAAAGCGTCTATATGAGGCAAAGAGTGAAACGCGTAATTAATTTGTTTGGTTACCCCTGCAGGTGATCGAACACGCTTGAACAAGCTTGACCAACTGGGCTAGACTTAACTAGTATATGTGGGAAGGAATTGATTGATTGGGGTTTAAGGCCGTTTTTAACATTTTTTCAGTCATATCACGGCGGCCAGTTCACCTTCTCATGTGTTTCCTTGTTTTCTCACACCTGTACTCCACACAACAAACTTCTCAAGCAAATGGCTGGTTTTCCACATAAGACTTAGCACATTGGTGAAAGACAAATGACGGGATACGAACTTGCAACCCCTGGATTGACAGCCCACGTCGCTATCGACTTAGCTACCGGGGCTTGGATATGTGGGAAGGAAAGCCAATTGCATAGGGGAAATGTCAGGTGGAGTACATGAAGAGAAAGTCGATGCCAGTTGTTGGTTGTAAGAACTTGGGTTACAGAAAAAACTATAACAAGTATTTTCCTAAAAATGTATTATATTGTTTAATAATTTGGCAATTATATAAAACAAATGTTTTCTCATTATGTGTTAACCCTTTCCTCATAGAAGCTTTCTGATGCTTCTGCAGCAGACAGCTTTTTGAAAACATAGTGACAAAAGAAGAAATTGCACAAGAGATGCAATTTCTCCTTTTGCCTCAAAGTTTTTCACTTTTTGTCATAGGTTATTATGTTTTGACAAAATAAATTCTGCTGCTAAATTATCGTATGAGGGAAGGGTTAAAACAGTGAATCATTATAATCAGGGTTGGCAAAAACCCGGTTTTTATGAGTATTGCCCAGCCCAGTGGGCAATACTGGGAAAACCCGGGTTTTACTTGGTAATACTGGGCAATATGAAATTTTTATTTTTTACTTGTTTTGTAAAGTTAAAACTTCAATAAAGAAGTGTTTTATAAGTCTGCCTAAGGCCCTTATTAGATACTGTATTAATCTTAGTGAGTATTGGTCAAGAAAATCTAAAGCATGCACTTTTTGTACTTGAAGTTGAACATGTTGAATGAAATCATGTGTTATAACCAAATTTGGTTTAATTGTAAAACAAGTGTTTTCACACCTTCATAGATACTTACATGTTCATGACTAATTATACAGATTAGGAAATGTCAAACAAATATGTTTATTTAACAATAATTAGCCCTTTCATCTATACAATTGTGCCTGCCATTTTCCCTAAGGGTGTTTCTGTGTATATGTATAGCAATAATACAATGCAATCATAGCATGTCTGAACTATTCTTTGTAAAAAAAAGCTTAACAAATCATATTACCCGGTATTGCCCAGTATTGCCCATTTCAGGGCGGTCAATACTTTGCAACCCTGATTATAATAATACTTAACATACATACAAACAATTTATTTTCCTAAGAATATTGTAAGTCACAAATAACACATGTAAAAAATTCCCCTGCACTTTTGAGTAGCAACGTTGGTGCATTAAACGGGCACAAATGTCACACTGAAACCACTTGCTTTTTCCACGTGGTTTTAAACAGTTAAATGCACTGCATTTATCCATCCGTCTTTCTCCATCTCGGAGGAGCCTCTGGTTAACATACTCTCAGTACTGAGTAACATGGACCTGCCGGCACAACCAGGAAGGCATGTCATTAACTAGACATTCAGCAGTCTACACAAAAAGAATAAAAAGAAATCATTTCAAGCTTTATGATGGGTTATAAAGATAAATTAGTGCAGTATTATTACATTAACTTATTGATTCTTGTTGACCTATATTAATGATTGTATTTATTAATTTACTCATTAGTTAAGCGTAGCATAAGGAATATAATATACCAAATAACTCGAATCCTGTAAACAAGTATTCAAATTGTGGCCTTAAACTGCTCACCGGATTTAATCCTTTCCCACCTGAAGACGCCGTTTGACAATGAATGCAGTAGAATACTTTTTAACAAGTGCTGTCTTCAAGACAACGTGCTCGACTATTTGGCCATTTGATACTATATTTAACAGTTGTTACTGAGATAGTGGGTTGGTAGTATAGAACTATAAATTAAGTTGGATAAGTCTTGGTCGAATAGCATCTGCTGTTTGTGAGATTTTAACCCAAATTTCTTCAACAAGGGCCATAATTTATAATAAAATCAGTCAGGAGTTACCTAACTTGAATGTTTGATACCTTTAAAGCCTATATTAAAGTTTGAAATAAATCCCTGAGGGGGGGTACTGAGATATGTGCATGAAAGTACCATGCATGCAAAACTTTAACCAAATTGTCAAAGTCAAACATGGGCCATTAGTTGTACTTAATTCATACAAGAATGATCTAACTTGACTGTCTGACACCCCTGAAGACATGAATGAAGTTTGAAGTCAATATCATTAGTGCACATGGTTAACTGAGATATATCAATGAAAATACCTCGCATGCGAAACATTAACCAGAATTTTTAAGTAATAAAAAGCCATAATTCGCATCATATGCTGGAAAGAGTTAATAAACTTGATTGTTTATATAGGTGTCATGGTTGGAAAGGGATGTATAAAGTATCAATGCAATGCATCAAGTAGTTACTCTTTATGTCCTTGCACGCAAAACTTTAACCTTAATTTATAAGCCGAAACAGGGGCATTATTGTGTTAAAATCTGATATAGAGAGTTTTAGGACTTAATTAAGTGATTAAATTACTTACTGTGTTATGTATGTAAAACATTAAGATGATTAAAATTACTTACTATGTTATTTGTCTTTTTAGTGCAATGTTATTTTAGACTTAGACCCCTAGTATGTCTCCTAATGTCATACATTATGATTACCCTGCTAATCCCATCGAGGGGATTTTGACTACCCTAACATTTCGGTTGAGGGGATTTTGACTACCCTATCATTTTCAGGTTGAGGGGATTTTGAGTGTCTCCCCTTATCCAAGGTCATTTGATGATTTCCAATAAATGTGTGAAGTTTTAAAGCAATAGCATCTGTGGATTGTGAGAAAAAGCCTTCATGCAAAACTGAATCTGATATAGAGTTATGGGCATGTGTGGTTTTTGAGAAAATTTCTTGCATACAAAGCTTTTACCAATGTTGCAACGCCGACGCACAAGTGACTGTAATAGCTCTTATATTCTTCGAATAGTCATGCTAAAAATTGTGAATTAAGAAGAAATTGCTCATGATGAGCAATTCTATTTCGTCACAAGGTTTTTATCTCTATTTAATTTGCAGATTTTCAATAATATTGCTTATATTCAAAGCTGTATGCCGATATTTGGCACATGTGGGAAAGTATTAATAAGACTAGACACATTCTGTTGACAATGTGTATCAACAGATTGGAATAATTTCAACAATCTTGGTATCTCAAGTAACATTTCTGCCAAAAAGGTCTGGCAGACATTTTAAATCACCTGAGCAGAGACTGAAGGTGACATATTATTTTTCCCTCTCTTCCCAGTTAGGGTCAAATTTTATTATTGATATGCATTTCACAACCTCGCAGTATGCCAAAGGTAAATCCACTCTAATAATAACATAAACTTTTTCTTTTTTAATCAATACAATATGCTTATATTGTAACACAAGATAACAGCCACAAATCAATAATGGACGGAAATGCTGAATACCAGCTATTCTGATTATATCTTTTTTTGTCAAGCTTAAACATTGTTGCCATTTTTTAATTATACCAATGAATTGTGTAAATACATCTAGAACAGCAGTTTATACAATATTTGGTAATTTCTGGACACCCTTTATAAATATTTATAAAGTGATGTCAGGTTAGAAAGGAGGTTGTCAGAGTATAAATATAGCTTACATGAATCTGTGTTAGTTCTGGCTTTTTAGCAGGCTTTAAAGGATCTGCCTTTTGACACTTCTCACAAGACTTTACCTGGAAAATTTAATGATATTTTCCTTAAGTTTTTTGAAACATGAATAACTGGGTAATTTGAATGAAAGGGGTGTCATGATGGCCCTGCCCTGGCTTGCTTACCTGAGTTATGCAATATGATTTGTTTTAGGGTCAGATATAAGCTTATACAAAAGGCCCAATGTCTGTTTCATATACGAAGATTTCAAAGTTTTTCCTATATCTCTCTTCCCCTCAGGGTGGTGCCAATTTTGATAAGGGCATAATTTGAACAGTCTTGGAGGAGGACCACTAGACAATACTACATAATAACTATCTTAAGCTATAAGCCTTTTGATTCAGATAAGAAGAATTGTAAAGCAATACCCTTTATATCTCTATGAAAAGCAGATGACTTCTGGGGCTGGGCAAATTTTGACCCCAGGGGCATAATTCAAACAATCTTAGTAGAGGACCATGAGACAAAGCTACACATAAAATATTTCAACAGTTAAAGTTTACCACACGCTTCATGCACTAAGTATCCTACACTTAATTTATTATAGCTTCTAAACAGATCTCTGTCAAATAGCATTCATTATGGCAATTTGACCCATTGTCAACAGTAATCTGCTGTAGATGCACCCTAGTCCATCAGCATGTTGGAAAGCGTTAAAGAAATCGTTCCTGTTGATATTTAGACAAAGTTCAACTTACATAGTTTCTTACACGATCCGACATGGGGGGCCACCAATAACGCAATTTAATAGCATCATAAGTCCTGTTAACACCACTGTGGACACCCTGAGAACTGCCATGGAACTCCTGCAGCACTGCAACATCCTCTCCTGACATAATAACTTTAACACCAGCTGCCTGTCCTTTAAACTGTTTGTATAAATGGCCATCTGTAAACATATGGAAACAAACCTTAATCAATTACATTTTTCAGTACAAGATTATTAGTTGAATTGCAATATGAAAGTATGCAATAAAAAGGTTATTGACCCTGTACTGTGAAATCATCGTTGGACCTCGTTCTTTGGCGAATGTAGCCTCGCAAGCTCGGCAACGTCAACCCAAGAACTCGGTCCAACGATGATTTCACAGTACAGGGTCAATAACCTATATTACATAATATTATGTAATCATTTCATGTTACATTGAATGCGGTTTGGTTTTCCTAATGATGATTGTAAGATCAAAGTATAGCATAAAAGTTAAAAATACCAATTGTCCTATTCATTCACATAACCCCTTTTCTTCTATGTTAAATTAAAAAAATATCCTCATTATACAATGCTATTTCAGTCAAATAGCTCCAATATTTGTTCCATGCCACAATTGTTTGTACATGCGTAAATTTCTGTCATTTAATATTTAATTCCAGACAATCAAACATCGAATTAAAAAGTTCGTCTGGATAAAGGGTTTATGTGAATGCTAACGAGATTTTTCATATTTAAATTTGATTTATTTACATTGTTATTTTATTACAAGTGTGCACGAAAATTTGCATGCGTATTCATCACACGATGTGCACATGCATCTCATTCATTCCCCCTCTCTCTCTCTCTCTCTCTCTCTCTCTCTCTCTGCATATTCATCACGATGTGCACATGCATCTCATTCGTCTCATTGAGCTAAAATGTTAGTCTATGAATACCAACTCGATCTTTCTCAAATATAGAATAGCCTAATTTTGAACACATTATGACCAATTTTAGAACGTTACTTAAAAATCACCAAGACAACATTCTAGCAAACTAACATTATTCTACTGTCAAAAGATGCAGCTTTTCTCAAATTTACCCGCACCAGAGTGCACTATTATTGAAATCGCAAGGCCAAAGAGATACTGCTTGTTACTTTTCAGGATTTTCTATACAATCGCCACTACAGGCCCTTTGATTTTCAAAGCTGTCTGACTCAGATTTGTTGTTGGAAAGTTATAATATCAAGATAACTGCATTATTTTCAATTTATTTATAAACTGCTTTTCAGTTTATATGAATGATCAAACACAAAAGAAAATATGTGCGCTGAGTTTTAGGTAACCTTTGACATTATAAAGCAAACCCTGTTGAAAATATTAAGTAAAAAATCAAAAACCAAATCTATAAATTAACAAAATATTAATATAACTTGGCAAAACGAGAAAGGTTTATCTGCTGTCAAGTTTACAGAAAGAGTCCTCATGAGTGAAAGGGTAAACAATATGTGACCTATTACTCTACCTGTTATCAATGACCAATAATGTCCAGTATACATGTTATCTATCAACCCAGTGGGGTGCCCTGTGCAATCACTGTTAAATTGGTGTAATGTTTATTGGTGATGTTCTATATGACATACCTTTCATGATCATTATTATATGAATGAAGAAATCATTTTATGTAATGATTAAACCCTTTCCAGCATTTAGGCGTATTTGGACACAACTGCAGCAAGACAATTATAGGAAACAGTGGGGCAATAGGAGAAATTACACATGAAGACCAATTATTCAAAGTTTCTACTTTATTTTAAAACGGTATTTTCATTCATGTCTCTTTTTTAACCCTTTCCCACATACAACAAATCTGAAGCAGATTATTTTGAAAATATATAATATGGATAGTTGTTGCATTACATTCATTATCTCAAAAACAAATCACTTCAGGTAAAATTTAAACAATAACATTTTATTATAATTAATGGTGAAATCAGAATAAAAATAATTCAAATAGCCATGAGAAATGGGAGATCATAATTTTCAATGAAATTTCCTGTCTCATATATAATATATATATATAATTCAAGAATGGTATAAAAACCTTATAATATGGATAGTCGTTGCATTACAATCACTATTTTATACAGAAGTCACTTCCGGTCAGATTTAAAAAATAACATTTTATAATAATTATGAGTGAAATCAGAATAAAAATAATTCAAATAGACATGAGAAATGGGAGATCATAATTTTCAGTGAAATTTCAAGTCTGATATATATATATAATTCAAGAATAGTATAAAATCCTTATAATATGGATAGTTGTTGCATTACATTCACTATTTCATAAACAAATCACTTCGGGTAACATTTAAACAATAAAATGTTATTATAATTATCAGTGAAATCAGAATAGAAATAATTCAAATAGCCATGAGAAATGGGAGATCATAATTTTCAGTGAAATTTCAAGTCTGATATATGTGGCGTGTTTTGACATTTTGTGCCCAATTGCGGCAAACGTCATTTGCGGGAAAACGCGTCGAAAGATGAACGTTAAAAAATGCGACAATTATGGGTATCAAATAGTAATTTGGTCCGTTAAGAAAACCAAAATTCCGACATTTTTTTACAAACTTCGCTAGAAATCATGTTAACCGTCAAGTTACATGTATGCAGAATCGAATGCGTCCCTTTTATCAAATAGTTCGGGTGAATTACTGCCCTTTCGTAAATTGACCTAATTAGACGTGTTTATTTTGGATTGATATACAACATGGGATAATTCACCTCACACTTGATCCACGCTGACAAAATTGATATTTTATGATCAGGTAAGTTATAGTTATAGTATTTATCTATTAGTTGTGTTCATGTTGCTCGATTAATTGGTGAAATGGCCTGAAATGCAATATTTTGGATAACCGGAAGTGAGAAATCGAGTTGTCAAGTGAAACAATATTTATAAACAATAATGACCTTTGTTTTGTGTTATTGTAAACAAAGTATTTTTTAATCATGTAGCACGTTTAAAACCTAATTATCATGGCATGTAGCCAAACTTCGTGTGCAAGCACAATTCCGTATGAATTTTTATCGTACAATGACACTGAATTTAATGAAGAATTGGAGGTCGTGAATTCCCTGTATTTCGGTAATGTACAAACTCCGGATAGTGATGACGATTTAAGCCCTGTTGTTTCCGATACAGAGGATTATCCTCACATTGAAGGTGACTGTGCCTCTGAAGAAAATATTTGTGATAATGTTGTTTTGGACTCTGAAGAAATAAAACAGAGAGATTTTCAGACAAATGGATGTGGATGTACACGTTATCATGGAAAAGCTTGCAGTACAGTTGTTAACTGGAAAGACCTGCTTTCCTATCGTCTGTCTTGTATAGAAAAAAACAAGGAAGAACTTGATATGATTGTTAAATTTCAACTGTTTAATCAGAGAAACAGCAGTTCATTAACAGTTGGTAATAAAAGGAAAAGAAAAGAAAGAGAAAAGCCTCGGCAGACTTATTATATTGCTGGAACTATTGTTTGCCGAAACGTGTTTGCATTTGCACATGGTATAAACAGAAAAACTGTCGATAGAATTGCCAGATCTTTAGATCAGAATGGCTTAGATCCACGTGTCCATGGAAACAATAATAAAAAACCAAAACATTCACTTTCTTTGGATGATGTGGCATATGTAAAAACATTTCTTATCAACTATGGTAGTCAAAATGGTTTACCATTACCAGGAAGGACACCAAACTATAATGAAAAGTACATTCTTCTACCCTCCGACAAAAACAAATCAGACATATACTATCTTTATTTTAATGCTGCTGATCATGAAAACAGAAGGAAGGTTAGTGCTTCAACTTTTAGGAGAATATGGCTTGATCAGTGCCCATATCTATTGGTTATGAAACCAGCTACAGATTTGTGCTTAAAGTGCCAAAAACATGTACATATCTTGTCAAGATCAGGAAATTTGGAAGAGGAAGAAAAAGCAGAAAAAATTCAAAATTATCAAGAACACATATCAAAGGTTAAATGTCAGAGGGACCATTATAGGTATCAGTGTGAGAGTACAAAAAATTCATTTGATCTGCTGCCAGAAGAGAGAAAAATTAGAGGTATTTTATAACATGTCACACAATTTTATTTTCATTAACATAATCATAAATGCTCCTGAAATCAATCATGTCCTTTGATCACTCACAATTATACATATCATCATGTTTATGTAGTGGTTATAAGGTCTGGTCCCCCTTGAGAACTGCAGAAATAATACTTATTATATCAGTGATATAAAGATATCAGTGACCCTTCCTTGTGTAGAATAATTATCCAATTTCCCACATACAACATAAAGTACTTCAATTTCTCATAATATCGAATGAGTAAGAACAGCGTTTCCATGTATATGTTTGTCCAATCAAAAATTCTTCATCAATATACTGAGTATGTGTTTTATACGTCCTCCTAAAGATGCTATACATAGACAAAAAAGACAGTCCTCGCACAGATGGTATAATCTGAAAGTCCTCTGACTGTAGGGCAGTATAGACCAAATGTCATAAAGGAGTTTTAAAGAAACGGTTGGGATGACATAGATTTTACCTGTGAGGCTCATAATAAGGCCAACAGAGGAGCAATCTGTGAAATTTCTGAAAGCATTAACGCTTTCCTTCTTGTTGGTCCTTTAAGTGCAGAACTCTGTCAACGTCCTCAGAACTACATCAATACACGTATGTGTGCGTTTGTTTGTTTGTTTGTGTGTGTCTGTCTGTTCATATGAAGATTTGCAATGCGATTTGATTTACACTAAAGTTAATTAGTACTCGTGTGAGACCGTATTCGAATGGCCCTTGGTCTATTTCTGGAATATAGTGATCTAAGCCGAACCAAAGATATTGTTTGATAGAGGAGAGTTTCCTCTACCAACAAATGCCAAAACAACCTAGGATCGGGCTACTTTTTGACGTTTGTGAGGCGGAACGATAGTGGAATACGCACATTTGCGATCCATTTGGGTATCACACTGGTGTACTTTCTCCTAAATGCAAGTGTATATATATATATTACTAAGTTGAATCTCTTAAGCCATGCAGATGATCGTGGCAGGTTATAACTTTTTTTTCAACGATGTGTTATGCCACCTTCCAAACTACTACAGGTTAGCGTGTTGCTTCTCCATGGTGTTTCCTGTCACTTTCCACAATGTTTCCGTCATATCACTGTGTCAGAACAGAACAGAACAGAACAGAATATAAGCTGAAACATATTTACATTATACATGTTTATACGAAACATATCAGACGATGACAATTGGTTTAATGCTATTTATGTGAACTAGAACAGAACAGAACAGCACAGAACCGTTTATTCATAATATAATACACAAATGCATAGGGCATAGGGCATACACAAACTATACGCCAGACGATGCTAATATTGAGGTTAGGTGTAAAAGCTGTCAGTGTTTGTGTGACATAGCATACCTTCATTCATTCATATAGGATTGATCTTCAGCAGATTGACAATATACATGTGCATACGAAAACTTCACCCACCATCTCTCTCTCTCTCTCTCTCTCTCTCTCTCTCTCTCTCTCTCTCTCTCTCTCTCTCTCTCACTCTCTCTCTCTCTCTCTTTTTTTTTCTCTCTCTCTCTCCTCTCTCTCTCTTTCTCTCTCTAACAGAGTAAGTGTTAATCTGGCTGCATGCATGTGTATGTTTATCTGTCTATGTGTGTGCATGTCTATCAGCATGTGTGTCTACCATTATGTATGTCTATCACTATGTATGTACACATGTGTCTATGAATGTATGCCTTTTCTGCATTTATGTCTATCTGAGTGTATGTTCATCTGTAGTTATGTCAAGATTGATGTTTTTGTATATATCTCTCCGTCTGTCTCTTGGTGTAACTGTCAATCTGACTGTATGTCTATATGCATGTCTATACGTCTGTATGTCAACCTGTATGTTTATCCATCTATGTATTTCCATCATTTGTTATGTCTATCATCATGAATGTATGTCCAAAATCATGTGTGTCTATCATATTGTATGTCTATCACTTTGTATGTATATCTGTGTTTATGCGTGTGTCTATGCATGTATGCCTATATAAATGTATGTCTATCTGAGTTAGTGTATGTCTCTCTAATTGGATATGTATGTCTATGTATATCTGTCTATATATGTCTATGTTTGTCACTGTATATGTGTATCTGTATGTATTCATGTATCTCTGAAGGTATGCCTATCTGAATGTCTGTCTATCCGAAGGTATGTCTTTATGTATTACTATATTTCTGTAAACTAAGCCGGTCTCTTGGAGAAAAAACTTTGGCAAATAGAGGAAATGTTCTATCCAAGCAATATCTCCAAGACAAGTAGAAGTTACGGGAGGGGGTGTGTCTGTCTGTCTGTCTGTCTGTCTGTCTGTCTGTCTGTCTGTCTGTCTGTCTGTCTGTATGTCTGTCTGTCTGTCTGTCTGTCTGTGTGTGTGTGTGTGTGTGTGTGTGATATAGATATAATATAGATATGAGTGCATTTAGCTATCACCATTTCAGCGTTTATAACGTTCAAGGCTCGACATTTCGAAATGGCTAAGTTTGTATCGGATAGTGCTTTTGGCGATGTATTTTAAAAAGGAGGTATAGGAGCTGTCAGAAAATATCTTGACTCTAACCTAATGGCTGAGTATGTATCGGATAGTGCTTTTGGTGTTGATATCAGCGTTGTATTTGTAAAAGGAGGCGTGGAAGCTGTCAGAACATTTATTGAGTCTAACCTGGATCAATGGAAAAGTGCTACTGTATCAATAGCCGTTATAGGCAGAAGCGGTGTCGGAAAATCCACGTTTATAAATGTATTTAGGAATGTGAAAGACGACGATCCTTGTTCGGCTAAGAAAGGGGAAACAGAGACAACGGCGGAAATTGAAAGTTACGAGGACCCAAATAATCTAAAGATTCAACTATTTGACCTTCCAGGAGTAGGAACAGAAAAGTTTCCGAAGAACGAGTATTTAGAAAAAATAGATGTCGATCGTTTTGACAACTTTCTTCTGATGACGGCCACCCAATTCACTGAGAATGATACATGGCTTGCCGAAAAACTAAACGTTAGGAGAAAGCCGTTCTTTTACGTTCGCACTTTGGAATGATGTCGTGAACACAAATTGCAACGTATCTGTTAGGGTACCAGAGGAACAAATAATTGCTAACATCAGGGAAGATTGCAATGAAAAAACTAAAAATGAAAAGGCCAAAATCTTTTTGATTGATAGTTTCAATGAAAGGAATGAAAAGCTTGATTTTACAAAACTACGTATAGTTATGTCTGAAAGCCTTCCAGTGCTCAAGGGGCAGGTCCTTTTACACGCTTTACGAGACTTTTCGTTGCTCACTCCTGCACTTATTGAAATGAAAGGGAAATTACTTCGAGACTGGATATCGAAAGTCGCCTTGCTTTCGGGGACCTTTGATCTTATCCCCATTTCAGGAATTTCATATGCGATTGATTTAATTCTTGTGCGGAGAGAAATAAATTCCTATACCAACTAACCTGGAATCGCAAAAAGTGAGTGTTTAAACGAAGTAACAATCATTAACACATAACAAAATCACAGCGATCTTTGAGAAATGGAAGAAAGATTTGTCAAAAGAAGAAATTGCAGAAATGGCAAATATGTCAATTCCCGTTATTGGGATAGATGCTATATCCTACGTGGGTGCAATTCCCATTTTAGGGTCACTCGTTGCAGCTGTTACATCCTACCAGGCTACGGGCTTAATTCTAAACAAAATGCTGGATGGTATGACGAAGATGCTTTGAAAGCCAATGCATTAATACGCATATTAAGATTGCAATCGCGTATGTTTAGAACTCATATCTCTGCGACACTTCTTAATCATTTTTTTTTTATAATATAATTCGTATGCACTGTTTCATATTCAAATCTCTTATAGACTTATTGAAAGTGACAAGTAAATGCTTCCAGAAGAGATTCCATGCTTTCCTTAACCGTTGAATGTAGCAAGATAGCCATCCTGCCTTGATTATTGTTTGTCCGTATCAACTGTTGGAAAACTGTTAATCAAGATAAACATAACATTTTGAGTTCAAGGTATGACTTAGCCGATAATTTGAGTTTTCATATGAGGTACATCAAAACAGTTGAATTTTACAGTACGTTAGGCATTTCAATCCCGTCTTCCTGCCGCATTAAAACAGAATTCAGAATTTATATCTTCGAACAAATTTGAAAGAGTACCACCAACGGACATTCCTATGAAGATGTGTTGAAATGTTCCCAGTGGATTAGGATGAGGTGTTTTTCTTTAGCTACAAAATGAATATACCCCTTTTCTGTTACTGCCTTGTAACTATGTCTTTCAACCAATTAATATGGCTTAAATAAGTATGAAGAGGGTCAATGAAGGAAAAGGTTAGACAAGCACTTTCATAATTAAGAATGGTGTTTAAAAATTAGTATTCGCCCTTATGCTTCCTATTTAGGCTTGTCCTGATCCGCTGACCTACAGAAGTCACATATATAGTCTTTTTTTTTTTTATCCTATTTACGAAAATTCAACATTGGAAATTCGATAATGGCATTTTATCTGTAAATGTGCAACAGGGCTAGTTATTTCAATATAAAACAATCTGATTCTAAATTATATTTAGCTTTAACGCTTAAATTGTATTTCAAATAAAATGTAACATACTTCATTTTATACCAACATTAACACCATCTGATTGAACACTAACTTTTCTGATAGATAATTTAGTATGAAGCAGATTATGTTTTCTTAAAAATACCCACAACATGCATTTATCACTATCTAAATAACCATTATATATTAAGATGAACATATACCCAAAAGGAAATTTGTTTTGTTGCACAGTCCCTTTCAAGGCGACACAGTTGACCAAACAAGGTAAGTTTTCTCTTTTCAATTTCAGCTTGAATCGGTAACGCACATATAATAATCCAGTCAGTAAGTGGGGGAAATGGGCACATTATCAAACTAATTCCAACAGAAATTATATATATTTTTTTAATAGTTTGATACCTTTAACATCCCTAGTAAAAAATCTACAAAAATCTACAGAGGGGAAATTGGTATATTTTCCTTATTTATATGATAACCCAAAAGATAGAAAACACCAGAGACATATAAACTCATATGTGTTTATAACTATGTCTCTGAAAACACCAACTGTTTTCAACATTGTTTCTAAGTATCTATGCAAGGACCAAATTAAAGCGGACATTGTACCTTAGTTTTAACATATATCTAACACAAATGTAGCCTGAATATATAATGTACTTATACAAATGATTTTACCAACTTTGTATCAATTTATAGACATTTGTGAGCATACTTCGAGGTATATCTTACCCAACCCACTTGCGCAAGCAGGCATACACATAACACTAAACAGTGCCATAAAATAACTTAGATACACAAGCAATCAATCAATTTGAGCAAAGGCTTGTGCAGAATACTTCTTCAACAGACAGGCCGACTAATGCACATCTGAAGACAAATATTAAAAATATTGTAGAAAAAGGGGGCATTGCTCTTACAAAGCATACCTTTTCGACACCGTTTAACATTTTGTTCCGGATTTAAATTATTTTGCTAACTCAATAGCTATTCAATGATTGGTTTAAATGTCTCCGAAAATGTATAGGTTTGAAACCCGTAATGAAAAAACCCAAAACCAATGCTGACAAAAGGAGCAATCTCCCCTTTACCTACAAGGTTTTTCAACATTATATATAAATAGTTCTTCAAAATTTCCAAATATTACATTTTGCTTCATAATGTAATCAAAGATAATGAATTTATATCAGCATATCGGGGAAAGACAGTATAATGAAAGATTAAGGATACAGGGAGTTATACTTATTACTATAAGAACTTACAGACTAATCTCTAATATAACTACAATAGTTTAGTTTTAACTTATTTATTTTATATCGATTGCGAAACAAGCTTTTGGCTTAGATTAATCACTCTCGATATCTGCTTCCTGGAGACTTGACCAGTACTCGCGCCGTTTGTATGGAAAAATCCCAAAGTCAGGACCCGCTCATCACGGGACACGAACCAGGGACCTTTGATACGAGAGGCCGAAGCACTACCTATGTACCACTGTCTTCCACAATGATAGATATGTGGGAAATGGTTAAAACTTGTGCCATTAAGTCTAAATATGAATTTTGTGTGTGCCCTACAATGGGGATTTAAAGAGATAGCATTATCCATATTTAAGTATGAAAGGCATTCATTTTTTCTTGAGGTGAAGTTCATTATTATTTTTAGCCATATCATGTCAAAAAGAGTCTTGTTGCTTCTTCTGTATTGTATAGTATGTTGGTATCACATCAAGGTAAAAGAGCTGGGCAGCACCTCATATCTTTCATAGAAACATACAGTTCCCCCTCCCCAGATCAACACAGTACAAAGGCAATTTCTCCTTTTCTCATAATGTTTTCAAAAGTTATCTGCTGCAGAGGCGTCAGAAAGCGTTTTTATGTGGGAAAGGGTTAAAGATGTACAGCCGTTCTTAAGAGGTGTTGCTCTGAAGAGATTTAAACATTCTCCGAATTGAATCACTTTTCGAGTCATCTGAATGCTGCCAATTTAGGAAAACATTATGGGAAACGGAGAAATTGCTGATGGAGACAAAATCTTCTTTTCGTGCAATGTTTACCACTCTATTCCCCCAAAATAACCTGACTTTTTTAATATTTACTGTTTGCTTTTTGTAAGAATATGGAGAATGTGGTTCTAAAGAGGTTGCTATTTGCTCAACAGAGGTGACATTTTGAGGGACTACTTTGGTGAGCTTATAATTGCTCATCTTGATGTAGCAGAACAGGGAGGACTCGGATGAAACTGTGAATATGTATAGTCCATCCTATCAGATCTCTAGATAGGGCTTGTACAATGTATTTCACTCTTAAACCTCCTTTGACGACCCTCAAACCCTATGCTGTGGTTATTAAAAACAATCGTCCCATTAAGATCATTATTTAGAGTACCCACGACATAAGGTTATGTATGTTAAGCCAAAGCAATGATATTCTTGCAAAAAGACCTGTTTACTCCTTCTTAACCTGTTCCCACATCTATACACACTCTGACGTCTCTGCAGCAGAATACGACTTTTAAAAACATTGTGGAAAAGAAGAAATTGCTCAAAACTTCTTTCAGAAATCATACATTCATTTATAGAGATATTCCGTACTTTTGTCTAGATATCAAGATGGAAAGGGTTAATATCTAGGTCTCTGTCCTGAGTCTTGGATTTTCACAGATGCAAGATTTAGAGCCTTTCACAGCAGACTCGACTCTTCTTTTTTTACATTAACTCATTACTTTTGACATTATTTATAAAATGGACTGACAATTACTCCTATGTTGTATACAATGTTTTCAGCTTGACTGGCAAAAGAAGACCCCTCAAAGATCAACATTTGTGGAGAAAGCACCGTGTTTTTAAAGATTGTTGTTCTTAACATGTTTTAAACTATAATTGGTAGAAAATTACCGGTGAATACTTAAAATTATTGAATTGAAATATCTGTTTTTTCAGTTTTTTCCTATCCTTTTCTCAATCAATTTTAACCCTTTCCTATATACAACAAATCTGCAGCAAACGATTTTGAAAACATCTGAGGAAAATGTGGAACATCGCTATAAATGAAAGTCAAATATTCAATGGAAATGAAAACATTGTGGCATAATGAGAAATTGCTCACTATGTGCAATTTTTCCTTTTGCCAGAGGGTTTTCTGCATGTTGGAAAACAAAACATTTTGGCAACCAATATTGGCTCAGACATGCATGATTAATTGGTAAAGACCAATAGTTCTTCCAAGATCGCATGTCCTTGACTTTTGAAAACATTGTTGCAAAAAGAGAAATTGCTCATAACAAGCAATTCATCCTTTTGCCTTGATATTTTCAAAATTATATATTCAATATCTGTACTTTTATTTATAGAGATGTTCCATATGTTTGCCTTTATGAGTGGGCGTTCCAGCCTTTGAGAAAGGACACCTAGCGTGTTTTCGAGTAGCGTCCTTTTCACTGACTTGTTTACGCTCATTATTTGTTTTGCTATCAATTTCAAGTTTAGCCTGCAAACGTTATTTCTGTCTTTAAGATAATGTATCTGGACGTATTGAATGAAAATTAGACCCTATTTCAAATTTCATGGTGATCAGTCATTCAGAAGAGCTTCGTGAAGTTCGTCAATTCGTCAACTCATCAATTTTGTTGACGAATTAACGAAAAAAAAATCTAAGAACTTTATTTCTGTCTTTTAGATGATGTATATGGACGTATTGAATGCAAATTAGGGCCTATTTCGAATTGCATGGCCATCAGTCATTCAGAAGTGCTTCGTCAATTTGTCAATTTTGAAAATGTATCTGGACGTATTGAATGCAACTTATGCACTATTTCAAAAACTTCCATGGCTATCAGTCATTCGGTAGGGCTTCGTGAACTCGTTTATATTGTTGACGAATTGACGAAACAAATATTTTTCTAAAAGCTTTATTTCTGTCTTTAAGATAATGTATCTGGACGTATTTTTAGGCATTGTTTCTTGTTAGATGGCGATCAGTCAATCAGAAGAGCTGCGTCAAATTCGTCATCTCGTCAATTTTGTTGACGAGTTGACGAAAAAAATATTTTTCTAAAAACTTTATTTCCGTCTTTTAAATAATGTATCTGAACGTATTGAATGCCAAATTAGGCATTGTTTAGTGTTTCATGGCGATCAGTCAATCAGAAGAGCTTCGTCAAATTCGTCATCTCGTCAATACTGTTGACGAATTGACGAAAAAAATGATAGTATTTTCTGAGTCCTTTGATTAAAACTAACTCCTGTGAAGAATCTAGTAGAAACTGGCAGACAATCCCTTGTTTATTATATTTTGTAATACTCTTTTCCTTTATATTGCTAGTACAATATAAATAAGACCAGTTATCAGAATAACTTTATACCTCAGCGAGCTTAATCCATGCCGCAACATCCCTTTGTAACTTTGCTTGCTGATTGTATTGCAACCAAATTACTCTTAAGTAGTGGTAACAAGTTGATTTTTATATTTGTTTAAATGGAAGTGTTCTCTTTGCCAAACTTCACGGTTTTGTTCATCTTGGTAACAGCAAAAGGACAGGCCTTTATGTTCTCTTTACAAGCAGTAAACAACATTTGATATATCAACCTTATTACAATGGGTTCACCAATGAAAACAATACCAATTTCGTCTACACTGTACGGATGTGAGCTATGGCATTCTATGTATTCTTTAGATATCCAGAACGTTGCAATCTTTGGTAATTATGTGGCAAACAATCACAGCATTTGCACTGTTGGACACGTACAGATATGGTATTTAGTCTGCTAGGTCGGTACAATATACAATGTGAAATTGACAAACGCAAAACAAATTTCCTTCAAAGACTGTGAAGAATGCCTACAAATTGTCTTACTAACCAGATTGTCACTTATCGCCTGATGGCCAGGAGAATTGAAATAGGGTCTAATTTGCATACAATACGTTCAGATTCAGTATCTAAAAGACAGAAATAAAGTTTTTAGAATTTTGTGTTCGTCAATTCGTCAACAAAATTGACATGTTGACGAATTGACGAACTGACGATCTTTATGTAGCTCTTCTGAATTTCTGATTGCCGTGAAAGTTGAAAAAGGGCTTAATTTGCATTCAATACGTCCAGATACATTATCTTAAAGACAGAAATAAAGTTTTTAGAAAAATAATTTTTCGTCAATTCGTCAAAAAAATTGACGTGTTGACGAATTGACGAACTTGACAAAGCTCTTCTGAACGACTGATGGCAATGCAATTTGAAATAGGGTCTAACGTGCATTCAATACGTTCAGATACATTATCTTAAAGACAGAAATAAAGTTTTTAGAAAAAGATTATTTCGTCAATTAGGAAATATTCTTAACACTCTTGGGGCTGCATTTTTAACTTGAGCATGTTGAAACTTTATCAGAATGTTTGTCTTCATGATATGTAGGCTAAGTTCGAATATTGGTCATGTTTGTTAAAAAAAACTTGATAACTAGGCCAAATTGAAGGAAAACATTGTTAATACTCTGGATGCCGCACTTTTGGCTTCAGCAGTTTGAACTTTTGTCAGAATGTTTGTCTGAATAATATCTAGGTCAAGTACGAATATGGGTCATATTAGTCAGAAATTAGGTCACTGGGCAAAATTGAAGCGCATTTTTACTTTGAGCAAGTTAAAACTTTGTCAGAATGTTTGTCTTGATTAAATCTAGTCCATGTTCGAATATGGGTCATATCAGGTAAAAAGAATAGGTCACTAGGCCAAATGATGGACTATCTGGAGGTTCCATTTTTAATCTTTTTCAGAATAATTGTCTTGGTGTGTTTTGCATTAAAAATCACATTGCATAATTCAGGTGAGCGATCTATGGCCATCATGGCCCTCTTGATTGTTTTTTTCTTCATGTGCAACGAAACATTGCGGCTTCTTTGATGCTTTGCGTCAAACAGTCGTATTGATATCATATGATCTCACTTAACAATTTCTCTGACGACTTGTAATGAAAACATTGTAGAAAATGACACATTGTCCATAAACCTTTTCCTCATTGTCTGTGAGTTCGCTTTCAGACCATCCCGAGCAAATCCGCGGTAGATCAGTCGGTAGCGAGGGTTGTGAGTTCGAACCCCAGCTCGGAATACATTCATTTCGATGTTTGACAAAATTCACTGTGACAAGCTTCATTCGTCTTCCACCAATGGGCTTACAGTCTATACAGTCTATATGGTAAAGCAACCAGTTATTTGGCAAGAGTGTTGTGTGGAGTGGAGTACTGGTGTGAGAAAGCCAGGAAACACATGAGTAGGTGAACTTGCTGCCGTGATATGACTTAAATATTGTTGAAAACGGCGTTTAAACCCAAATCACAGACACACGATCAGATCATCCCGCAATTTTGGTAAGACAGTCATTGCGATACTCCAGGAAAATCAACTAAAGCGTTCTTACGACAGTTTGAAATAAACATATATTTGCGCATAATTGCAATCCAAATGTGTAGTTTTGTCAGAAAGTTCTAGAAACTTATTACGACTGCTTGTCAAACAGTGCACAGCAACATCAAAGAGTTTGTGTGTTTTTCATTGAGTATTGTTTATTTACACATATTTCACAATAATTAACAAGTTTATAATGTCAACTTTCACTTAAGCGCTTTTCCTTATATAATAATATTCTCAATTGCTTATCACACAAGGACAAATGAAAATATACTTTGCCGTACACATATCACTTGCAAACGTCCGTACATGTAAAACACATTGCAAAATGTATTCATTAAATGCTTTACCCTGCTTCCATCAATTTGTCAGCTATATCTTAGGTTCCTGGGTAATTTGCTAGTATTTCTGGTCCATTTATCCTGACACCAGTGAGTCGATCGAAATGCTAACTCCACAACCGTGAGCACCAAGGGAAGCAAGGAGGCAAAGCTATTACTACCATTTTTAAGTCTTAAGTATGACCCGGTAGGTGATCGAACCCGCGACCTCCCGAAACTGAGGCTGTTTTCACTAAATGCTGTTAATAATTGATCAGATTAGTTCTTTAAATGATAATCGAGAATATTATGAACTCATGACTATTTCTTTTACATTACATCAATGACAGCTAAATTTTGTAATTTGCAATAACTATTTAAGACCAATGGTGATACAGTCGTAAACCTGCATTTTTGAAACATAATTTAACAAGGTCTAGCAAGAAAGTCAAATTTCAAACGAAAATAAAAATATTAGTATAATTGTAATCTCCGCCAGATTGAAAGTTGAAAAGGCAGAAGCTTTTATCATAAAGCATAAACCATTTCCCACAAGTCTGCAGCAGACGAGTCTGAAAATATCTGCTTAAAACTATGGCAAAAATCTGTTAATGTTACTACCATTTTTGGATAGAGTTGAAAACATTGTGGTAAAAGGAAAAATTGCTCATAATGACTAATTTCTCCTTTTGCTACAATGGTTTCAAAATTTGTCTTCTACAGAGGTGTCAGAAAGCCCCTGTTTGTCGGAAAGGGTAAATAGATGTGTTATTTATATAATTTTCATAAAACCATTGACAAACTCAATGTTTAAAACAATGAAATTATCAAATGATACATTTCACTGTTCATCTTTGACTTCATGCAAACTCCCACAACCAGCTTGGAAATATCTTGGACAAAATTGGAAAAATCTCCACAAATGGCTGTTTAATCATTAAGAAGATAACATTGTGGTGATTATTTCAAACGTCATCTTCGGTAGATGTGTCAAAATTGACCTGCAGTTGGGAAAAGGGTTAACGTATTCCCAATTATAAACGTTTTAAAGTCCTCTGCTGCAGAATTGTCGTATATGGGAAAGGGTTAAAACATTACAAAACAGAACAATTGTTTGCAAGATAGATATCTTACACCGAAACAAATAGCCTTTTTCGGGATCGACATATCTTAAGGAGCCATTGCTTTTCAAATCCTATCTTCAAGTCATCGGGTACATATTTGTCAAGATGTGTATAATGTCTCTTGCATGAAAGACCGGATTATAAAGGACACTATCTGAAAAGGATTTGTTTTTGACCACAATATAACAATATCTTCCTTCACCGGCCGTCTTTATTGTTAAGAAATGGACAAGGGACAAAAAGGAAAATGTCACAATCAGCCTACTAAACGACATTCAAATGATTGAAGAAAAACTGCTTTGATGAATTATCATTCATATCGTTAAGCCATATCCTTATTAAACAACAATTGAAAACTAATGTGAAAGAACTGTGAATCAAGTTGAAAATGTTGTCGTAAAAGGAGAAATTACTCATAATGAACATTTTTTTTCTTGTACCACAATAATGCAGACGCGGCAGGAAGCGTCCATATGTGGGAAAGGGTTAAGCAACATGGTCTGACATAGTTGTTTACATGTTCAAATGTCATTGTCAGAAACAATGTAGATCTTTAGATTGTAGCAATATGCAGTACAGAGTAATTAAGAATATTTCATACATAATGGTATTTTTCTCCTATTGTCATTTGTTTTCAACCTTGCATGAAAACCCCTACTTAAGATATTTCACATTTGCTTCTAAGATGTTGTTAAAGAATATGACTTTAAACTATTCCTTTAACTTAAAGTTCAAAATTGATATTTATGTCTCTTTGTAAATGACTTTAAATGCCTTTGCAGCAGATGACTTTTAAAAACAAGCAAGAGAAAAGGAGGAATTAACAAACAGGCTTAAGTTGTTCATACGCGAACTTTGAAAACGTTTGGTCGAAGCGAGGGTAAAGGGTCAATATGCAGCCATGCATTTCGACAAACTTTTTTTATTTTTTTTTTATTTTTTTTTTCACACAAGATATACCTAAGAACATGTTAAAATACAAACAAAAATTAAAACTTTCGACTATATGTCAACCTTATGTACCATGCATTTGAATATTCTTGCAATGTTTTCTATGCTACAAAGAAGAATTAGAAGAAGGAGATAATGATAATGATGAGAAGAAGAAAGATGAAAAGTAGAATAAGAGAAAAAGTATGTGAGGTAATAAGGGTCGGACTGTGATTCAATTGGTATGAAACATGTGTTGTTTGTATTAAAGGTTTGTACATTTAATCCACTTAATGTTTTGAAGTTCTGATTGGTCTTTTAATAAAGCGAATTTGTGTTCTACTTTCATCTTGCTTTTCAAATGATTAATAAAAGAGTTCAAAGCAGGGATTGTATCGTTTTTATGAACATTAGCATTAATTTAAAAAAACATATGCACATGTAAGCTTGTATATACGATACGAAATACACCACTAATGTATGAAGTGTTCGTGGTCGAGGGGTTACAGTAACATTGTGTGGGTTCGAATCCGTCGAAAAAAACACATCATATGAGCCGTCCCGCGAGAAAACCAACATTGTGGACTCAGCCCAACCATACCGCTTACACGGACAGACACTTTTCGCATCATGTGGATTTTCTGTTTTATGAATCATAACTCTATCCCCCCTGAGGCAGACTGTGTCGATACATTACGCAGAGGCTATACTTTTGGTTTTCTCGTGGGACAGCTCATATTATAGATTTACGCTATACATATATACAAAATGAATGGACAATATTCCGAGTGTATTTGGGCATCACATATATTAATGCAATAAATATTCTATGTTGCAGGTGTGTAAAACAAAGTCCTTTAGTTGAATTCAAAATAACAACCAAATTTACAAACTTGACGAAGCCCTTTTAAATGACTTTTGGCCATGAAATTTAAAATAGGGCCTAGTTTGTCAATTTGTCAACCACATTGACGAGTTACTGAATTGACAAACTTGGTGAAGCTCTTCTGAATGACTGATGGCCATGACATTTGAAATAGGGCATAATTTGCATTACTGGTGTAGACTCATCAATCTCAACATCATCTATGGGTGGATCACTAATCGAGCTGATAAGGAACAAAAATAATATGAGCCGTCCCGCGATAAAACCAACAGTATGGCCTCTGCGTAATGTATCGACCCAGATTAGTCTGCGCAGTCCGCGCTGACTGATTCGGGCCGACACATTCCGTCTCAGGGGAATTGAGGTATAGAGTAATGATTCCTGAAACAGAAAATACACAGGAGGCGAACAGTTTCTATCCGGGTAAGCCTGTGCGGCATGTTTAGGCTGATCCGGGTTGATACATTACGCAGAGGCGATAATGTTGGTTTTTCTCGCGGGACGGCTCATATGTGTAATTCAGGTCAGAGGTTAATAATTAAACTCCTTCTTTGTTTCCTTGTAAATCAGCAAGTGTCAAAAGTAAATTGTCACACTTTCTTCAATTTTTACAAAATGAACACCATTAGTCATTTAAAAGAGTTACCATTGGAAACACCTCTATTAATGAATAGAGTTGAAAACAATGTGGCAAAAGGAGAAATACTCATTTTGAGTACTCTCCTTTTGCCACATTGTTTTCAAAAGCCATCTGCTGCAGATGTGTCCAAATGTTTGTTTAAATGGTGTCAATTACCAGTACTCGTTTTGAACAATTTCTCTTTTTGTCACAATGTTTTCAAAAGTCATCTGCTGCAGAGGCGTCACAAAGCGTCTATAAGTTGGAAAGGGTTAAACACTTTATTTCATGCAGATGACTTGAGGCTCATGCAACAATTCCTGCAGTATTGATATTTATTTATTTCTAACATTCAACAAATTTGCAACAGAGGACTTGTATTATGCACTGTTAGAGAAATAAAAAATAGTTTTACTTACATGTCTGAATCAGGACAGGGCGTTCAACACATCTGTCTTCGATATGGAAAGACCTGTCTGGTATTTGCTGTAAATCAGCAGCCTCCGCCTCGATTGATGCATCTTTTACGTCTTGCGGACGCAACTCGTAATCGACCAACATATCGTCTGCTTCTGGAAGACTGCATATGCAGCACAGCCAGGGACGGTTAAGCTCATCACAGACGATGAGATTATAGTGCTCATATGATACACCTAAAACATAAGGTCCGTAAGGTTAGGTTGACCAATTAATGAATTGACGAGTGACGAACTCTGACAACAAAATTTACGTGTTGACGAATTGACGAACTCGATGTAGCTCGTCTGAATGACTGATGGCCAGGAGATTTGACATAGGGTCTAATTTGCATTCAATACATTCAGATTCAGTATCTGAAAGAGGTCCGTGAAGGTTGACGAGTGACGAATTGACGAGTGACGAACTGTGACATTTTTTAGGTTCGTGAAGTTAGGTTGACGAGTGACGAACTGTGACATTTTTTCTAAAAACTTATTTTTTCTTTAAGATAATGTATCTGGATGTATTAAATGCAAATTAGGCCCCATTTCATGTTTCATGGCGATCAGTCAATCAAAAGAGCTTCGTCAAGTTCGTCAATTCGTCAACTCGTCAATTTAGTTGACAAAATTGACCAAAAAAATATTTTTCTAAAAACTTTATTTCTTTCCTATAGATAATGTAGTTGGACGTATCGGATGCAAATTAGGCCCTATTTTATGTTTCATGGCGATCAGTCATTCAGAAGAGCTTCGTCAAGTTCGTCAACTTGTCAATAAAGTTGACGAAATTGACGGAAAAAATATTTTTCTAAAACCTTTATTTCTTTCCTTTAGATAATGTATCTGGACGTATTGGTTGCAAGTTAGGCCCTATTTCATGTTTCATGGCGATCAGACAATCAGAAGAGCTTCTTCAGGTTCGTCAATTCGTTAACTCGTCAATTTAGTTGACAAAATTGACCAAAAAAATATTTTTCTAAAAACTTTATTTCTTTCCTATAGATAATGTAGTTGGACGTATCGGATGCAAATTAGGCCCTATTTTATGTTTCATGGCGATCAGTCATTCAGAAGAGCTTCGTCAAGTTCGTCAACTTGTCAATAAAGTTGACGAAATTGACGGAAAAAATATTTTTCTAAAACCTTTATTTCTTTCCTTTAGATAATGTATCTGGACGTATTGGTTGCAAGTTAGGCCCTATTTCATGTTTCATGGCGATCAGACAATCAGAAGAGCTTCTTCAAGTTCGTCAATTCGTCAATACGTCCAGATACCTTTTAATAGAAAGAAATAAAGTTTTAAGAAAAATATTGTTTTCGTAAATTTCGTCAACTTAATTGACAAGTTGACGAATTGACGAACTTGACGAAGCTCTTCTGATTGACTGATCGCCATGGAAACATGAAATAAGGCCTAATTTGCATCCAATACGTCCAGATACATTATCTAAAGGAAAGAAATAAAGGTTTTAGAAAAATATTTTTTTCGTTAATTTCGTCAACTTAATTGACGAGTTGACGAATTTACGAACTTGAAGAAGCTCTTCTGATTGTCTGATGGCCATGAAACATAAAATAGGGCCTAATTTGCATCCAATAGGTCCAGCTACATTATCTAAAGGAAAGAAATAAAGGTTTTAGAAAAATAATTTTTTGGTCAATTTTGTCAAATAAATATGACGAGTTGACGAATTGACGAACTTGACGAAGCTCTTTTGATTGACTGATCGCCATGAAACATGAAATGGGTCCTAATTTGCATTTAATACATCCAGAAACATTATCTTAAAGAAAGAAATAAAGGTTTTAGAAAAAATGTCACAGTTCGTCACTCGTCTATTCGTCACTCGTCAACCTAACTTCACGGACCTGTTTTTGTTAATTACATACATTTTGCCAATAGGTTTTCAAAGTCGTCTGTAGTTTAAATATTTTTGATTGTTACGTATTTGCACAAAACGTGCAAAGCATATCGCGAGATTTGTATCAAGTAGGGTTTTCTAGGAATATGGTGCTTGATTGCTGAGTTGTTCAAATTTAGAATGATGATGTTTTTCCATTTCATTCGGTTTTTAACTTTTTACAAACGTTTATACACGTCAGAAACTTCTTAATGATACATTATAGAGAATATTGTCGTAAAGAAACACGTTTTATACGTTTGGAGAAAACACTTTTGTAAATGGAGGAAATGTTCAATACAAGTAATATCTCCCCTCTCCACAATTTCCAACTGTTTCCCAAACTTAAAAAGTAGTCTACTGCAGAAACGTTTGAATCCTAGGTGATAAATACTGATTGATTGGGGGGTAAACGCTGTTTTCAACATTGTTTCAGTTGTATCACGGCGGCCAGTTCACCTACTCATATGTTTCCTAGTTTTCTCAGACCAGTACCCCACACAACATACTCACCAAGCAACTGGCTGCTTTTACACATAGACTGTTAGCCCATTGGTGAAAGACGAATGACGCTTGTCACAGTGTCTTTTGTGAAACGTCGGAAAGAATGTTGAAACTCACTGGATTAACAACCCGCGTCGCTACCGATTGAGCTACCGGGGCTCAGCTACGTGATAAGTAAGACGAGAAGTACGTAAACCAATGAATACCGTATAAAAAGAACGAATTTATCTCATGTTTCGGAAAAGACTTTTTTTTTTTTCAATGAACCTACCTAAAATAAGCGTTTTCTACGAAAATAACTCAAGTTAATTAGTCGCCGGGCAGAAGCCCGCGACTTCTATTTTTAATAGGTTTTCGGAAATCACATGGGAGGGGGGATTATTATTAGAAAGAAACACATTTAGATGTCTTGAACATATTACAATTATATTTGTTTATAAACACTAAGTAATGACACATCTAAAATGAAATAAATATTCCGATGTTTTAGGTATTTTTAGTTTCTTTATTTTGACTCGCATTTATGTTTTTTTGTTTCATTTACGAAGACAAAACAGTCCCTATTAGCTAGACTGCTATACTTTATTTTACATTATATACTACATGTAATCAAAAGGCGATAACTACAAACCTTTACGTCGCACAGTCTAATCTGTTTACATACGCGCACCTGCTTGCTTGATGAAAATGATGTCGAATATTCTCCTTTTAATTGCAATTTTAACTAACTGAATGTTATTTTCATGTTCAAAGAGATGTCTTGATTTGTGAAGAAGGCATTTTATAATGTTTATCCATGTATGTCTAAATTATGAACTGTTTCTAAGCTAAAACTGTTGATCGCGTGACTCGCGAATACCAACTGCGTAGATCAATCTCCTTTGCATAAAGCCGCTCTTTACACTCACTTACAAATAGTAAATCATAGGTGATTTAAAATGTTTATTTGGTTCGGAACAAATGAAGAAAAGAACAAACCGAAATAAACTGGTTTTAATAGAAAAAATACTTTGAACGAACACTCTCTGCCTATAAAGAGAGTTTCAAGAACGACACCTCTACGAATAAGAAAGAATCGGGTCTTTCGTACAAAATATTTCGTCCTTGACAATTTTAAATGTGTCATTTAATTCCCTAAAGGCATATTGCTTCCGATCTGCATATTATTATGCATCATTGACACAAGAGCGCACATCATAATATAATTTTAAAACATGAGTAGTGTGTTATTTTCATTATAAAAAAGGAAGGAAAGAATTAAAATAAATTAACATGTTGTATGGCTCAGTTTATGTTCGAAATTAAGTTTAAATTATACAACAATTTCAATGAGATTTAACTGTTAAGTTGATATTATATTTCGAAGGTGGTCTAATTCATAAATATTGGACTACATTTCAACATTTGTTAAAGTATGATATAATTAGGATGCCAAGCTAATATCATTTTGAGAAAAAAGAGAAAACTCATGTCTTCAGCGATGGTCAACCTACTTTGGAATGGAGATTGATCATAAACAAAGAAAGGCTTAAATTATCATTCACTTCGTTGACAAAACAATGCAAGTTATGATACATTTTCACTTGACCCCACCCCTGATGTTCCAATATGCCCCTCAGTTGATAACTGTTTATTCAACTACTATAATGTTAGTGTTATGCATAACTGCACTATGGATATCCGGCGATATTGATACATTGCATCAGCGTATAATGATACAGGTTTAATATGCCCCCAAGGCCAACCCATCGAAAAACATCTCGGTGCTTAACAAAAGCTTAGATACGTGTCGTCGCACAATTACGATCAGACAGTTCATATTTCATTATTGGCATTCTCATGTTTCTGAAACGCATATGTTTCTTTTCAAAGGACCTACTTTGAATATACGTCTTCTACGAAAACAAGTACAGTTTTTACGAATAATGATAAAGGTTTAATACGCAAAATCATGTGCACCGTAAAAAAGACTCCATCCTAACAAATATACATCGATCCTCAACCAAGGTTCAGATCAGCTTGTGAAGACGCTCAGTTATCGATCTGACAGTTCACGTTTAAAACAGACAATTGACGGAATTTTCGCTATATTTACGAGATGTTTCTACGGTTGATCCTGATTACCCAACGTCACAGTTATAGTAATAATTTATAACAGATTTTCTCGTGCCTAGGCACACGCAGTCTATTTCTACTCTAATATGAACCGCGTCAGGCGACTTGCGGCCTTACTGACACTCCGACGTGAAATCATTCTTTCGATTAATCCGAAGCTTCTTCAGCAAACGACTTTTGAAAAAAAAAAATACAAAAGGAGAAATTGCTCACTACAGATTTGTTGTATGTGGCAAAGGTTTAATATCTATATCACATCTTTGCCAAAAGTGAGTTAACTGATGATATTGTGCAGATGCATTAAGATCCAACACCGGTAGACACGGTGCACGTGCCACGTGAAAATTCGGCAACAACAGATAGATGAAATTACATAGAGATTGGGATACATAATATGTTGATGTCCTTGGCAGGCAGGTGCTGTTTGTCACTTCACATTATACTGTCCACAACTGACGTGAAAAATTTCTGTAAATGACACATTGCTACCTATTCAAGTTGAACTATTGTGGGAAAAGGAGAACTTGAGTAATTTTATCTTTTGACACATTGTTTTCAATTGTCGTCTGCTGCAAATGCGTCAAAAAGTGTTTGTATGTAGAAAAGAGTTAAAGCCGTGATAATGTTCTAGTAATGGTCATTTTCATAGAATGCTGATATGTGTCACTCTCGGGTCCGTTTCCTGGTAATGATTATTTAAAAAACAAAATCCAACATGTTTCAAAAGTCGTCTGCTGCAGATGCCTGAACTACGTCTGCATTTAAGAAAGCCAGAGCAATATAAGATATATTAAATAACATAGAGACTGTGGGTTACATGATGTATCCTTGACAGATTGATGTAATTTATCCCTTTCCCACACACAACAAATTTGCAGCAGAAGATTATGCAAACATCTAGGCGAAAATGTGGACACTCTGTTTTTATAATAGTATAATTGTTTAAAAGAGTTTAAAACAATCTGACAAAAGGAGATATTGATCATCAATTGTTTTCAAAAATCGTCTAATGCGAGGCGTCAGAGAGCGTCTGTGTGTGGGATAGGGTTACCTTTACCTTGATGTAGTCGACAAATGACGTGTCTACAGCAGGCGTTATTATAAAACCTATGTACGGGAAAACGAGAGATAGTGCTCTAGATATACAAGTTCTCCTTAATCCATGATGGTTTCACGTCTGTATAAAAACACGTCTTCAATGCGTCCAGATACTTACATTCAGTTTTGCCTTATATGTTTATAAGTAATCCGCCGTTGCCTACTGGTTGAGCGTCGGGGACCGTCGAAGTGCTTTGGGTAAGGCACATTTCTTAGCCAAATGTTTTTTTGACTGATCAGGGATTATGAATATGTGAACTGTCGCCGCGATTTAACTGGAATAATGTTGAAAACGCCATATAACCCAAATTAAAGGACGGTTTAACGTATGTACAAAAAACACGTCTTCAATGCATCCAGATTATAACATTCAGTTTTAACTAAGGTGTTTATCGAGTTACCACACATTCAAATACCTTTTTGTCGTCTCGAATTAAAGCCGTTGAAATAATATATGGAGAACGAGTCCATTTTCTTACATTAAACATACTATCGTCCGATATTTAACATGAAATAGTCTTCTTTATAAAATTCCGTCCTGACAGAGTTGAGCTGAAATGTGCTGACAATTAATACGCCGATATGAATCACTCTCGGGTCCTTTTCCTGGTAATGATTATGTTCAATATTACTCTTTTGTCAACCTGTTTCAAATGTCGTCTGCTGCAGTTTTAAAATATAGCCTAAGGCTTTTTTTTTCTCGATAAGCAGCTACTAAGTACAGGTTTTAGGCTAAGATGTATTTACGAATGATGTGAAAGCTGCTCAACAAAAAACGCCTTTCTGCATTTAATTTACTCTTTATCACACATAGACCCTTTCTGGCACCTCTGCAGCAGATGATTTTTAAAAGTGTTGTGGCGAATGGAGAAAATAGCTCAAACTGAGCAATGTTTGTCACAATGTTTTCAACTCTATTCAACATGTATACGTTCTTTGCCTTAGGTTTACCATACTGTAAGCCAGATATGGTCGACGTCATCTGTCGTAGGTTTCATGTATGTTAGGATAAGTTGAATATTTAAAAACTGTTATCTGTCACAGAGGTCGAGCTCCAGATCCGAGGGATGTAGGCCTACTTGTCCTTAAATCAAGAGGTCTTAAGTTTGAATCCAGGATCTACTTTAGCTAACTCCATTCCATATGGCGATTAAACACCCATTTCCTGATCAGTATCTAGGTTTTTCACCATATATCTGCTTCCCAAATACAACATAATTGCAGCAGACGACTTTTAATCCAATTTTGCATTTATCTACATTTCCTCCTGAACCTGAAATTCCAGCCAAACTTTACAGGAATTGTCCCTTATTGGTCAGTTTTCAAAGATTTAGGTTCGATTTAGATCTTTGGATGCTGTGGCTATATAATGGTGGAAAGTGGTATTAACGTCAACAATTTAAATTTTATTCTCTGGATCTGGTTGTCTTATTTCAAAATGTGGCAGAAATGTTCCGTAAGTAACCCTCTGCAAATTTATTTTTAGTTTAAATTGATTAGATGAAACATTGTGTGGAGGGAAATATTTGAAGAATTTTAAAAGTTGTCCTTTATGTAACACTTTTGCAAGCATACCACTGACCAGCAAGAAATATTTGTATTATGCTACAGTTAGAAAATGTCAACCCTTCCTGATTCACTATGCTTATAGTTGTTTCCCTTTTATTGTTAGTTGACAAATTGATTAAAACACATGTGTGGGTCCTTCCAATAACGGTCCTTTAAATAGCGACCTCTTTTGTTATTGCAAGTACGAAAATCGTTATTGCAAGGAGAAAATAAAGTCAAATCTTACCTTAAATGATCATTGTTTAGAATTATTTCTTAAAACGTATACAAATAGTTAACATAGATGTACAGTTATAGAATAAAGATAAAAAGGGAAAACCTTCTGATGTTTATATACTTATTACTTAATCTCAAATTTTCGTTATTGGAAGGATTTGCAGTATGTTATTGAAAGGACATTTTATTACCCCTTCGCATATTAAGACGAAATCTTGCCACAGATACATTTTGAAAACTGTGAAAAAGGGGGAAATAGCTCACTATGAGCATTTTTATCTTTTCTCAGAGTGCATTCAACTCCGTATCAGAATTTTACATCCAATAGTCAAGCTATGACAACTTTTGTACCAGACTTTTTATTTTTTAGCATACGCCGCTTAGACCTGCCTTCAAAGAAGTGGTTAAATAATGTCTGGTTCATTGAATTCAAGTACATTGGTTTCATCCCTTTCCCTGATGCAGACCACATAAGAATCATGTGATAAAAGGAGAAATTGCTCATATGAAGTTTACCCTTTTTTCACAATGTTTTCAACCTAGTTTAACAGTTCCTTCAAGAAATAACAGTTTTTGTCAATCTGTATTGAATCAAATAACTCTTTAAAATATTTATCAGGAAAACAGTTAAGTAAATATACAAATTGCCTTAAAATAAAAGGATTGCATTAATGTGTTTTTCTTTTTAATTTCTGAAATGACCAATGATGGCTAAAACTTGTTACTTGTCACAAGTTCAAAAGATGGTCTTAATTTTTCAGACAAAGTCAAACGCGGAAAGACAAAGACAATTTTAGTGTTAGACGAGACACAGATCTCGAAAAGAGACTAAAGTGTCTGCAGAATAGTAAAAAATGATACAGACATGAATGTGGAGTTGACTTTAACCAAAAGATTGTACAAGAAATATATAGGATAGAAATCCTGTCACTGACAGAGAATAAGTCCAGTATGGGCATTTGGCAAATGTACGCATAATCAAGCATTCGTAAAGCACTAAAGGGTCAGAAAAGGGTGACACAGATAAGAAAATAGTTATATAGACAAAGAGGATGAGAAGATCTCACAGAGTGGGAATTGGACAGAAGATACACAGAAGAATAGACCAAGAAAAGGACAATTTTGAGCATGCACTCCTAGATTGCAAGTGAATATGATGATGTAAATATAATGAGGGGCAATACATCAAAAGGCCCTTTTAGTGCCGTTACATCATTGCAAGAAATAAACAAACACAATTTCTTATATATTACGTCATTCCAATAAAGTGAACCAAATTTAAAGCAATATATTTGATGTAATTTGTTAACTGTAATGCGAATGGGGTATGGGTACAAACTGCCTTGCCGTGGAAGCCGGGTTTTATAGCGAAGTTAGTAGAGTAATTGGCTTTTTAACAAAGTTAAGCATCGTACATGGATGGGTGACCCGCGATTGCTTAACTCCCTGGAGGACCAGGTACACATTACAGCAAGAACAAAACATGACGATTGTAGAACAAATTGTGGGAATAGATGAAATGAGCCATTTCGCCTTTAATCACACTGTTTTTTATTCTGTAATTAAATGCCCAGTTATGCCAACTTTCTTTGCCAGAGGGTGTTGAAGCAGGAGACGCTTAAAATTGCTTAAAAGGAATAAAATTAGACATGATGTTTTCAAAGAAGATGTGTTGTATGTTGGAAAATTGAAAAGCGCCATTGCAGATGCAGTTTTGATAATTCCTTTTTAATCCTCTCCCTCCCTCATGAAACAAGTCTGCAGCAAATCAATTTGAAAACATGAGGGCAAAAGTAGAGAGTACCCTTTTTAAAAGACTTTTAGAACAATAAATTGAGTCCAGTACATTGTTGCAAATGGAGAAATTGCTCATTATGAGCAATTTCTCCTTTTGTCACTGTTTTCAAATGACATATTTTCATATTCTGCAGACCTCAAAATCCAATTGATGGGAAATGGGGTTAACCCTCTCCCACATACGACAATTCTGCAGCAGACGACTTTGAACATGTTTTGTCAACAAACAGAAAATCTTTATAATTGAATGGATAACCTATGACTAAAAGTGGAAAATATTGTGACAAAAGTAGAAATTGCTGCAGAGGCGTCAGAAAGCGTCTATATGAGGGAAAGGGTTAACTCTAAGATTGATTACCATTATTAGTTTGGTCATAGTACATTTATATATATTACAGCTGACCACATTAAAATAAACATGTATATTTGCTGCATAATTATAAAGCAAGTAAGTCCTTGCAGTAACAGCAACATATTTGTGCTTTAGACATAAATAATTTATTCCATGGTAAAGGACTTGATAGTGTTGGTTTCTCTCATTTAATTCACAAATGTGCACCTTAAAATCTAGTCAATTTTTTCATATGAAGCATTTATAACATCCTATGTATCACTTGATTTATTTTTTCCTATCAAATGACATGGTTTGTCCTTCCAATAATATAGTCAAGCCGAAGGTGTGTGTGTTTTATCTTATAACAATCATTTAAATAATATCTGCATTTTTCAAGCAGTTTTATTGATGTTTTCTCCACAGGTTTGGTTACTTGTTTGCAGATGTTAGGGTTAAACATGTATGATAATATTGCTTTATGTGACAGTTTGTTCCTTCCAGTAACAAAGTGGGTCCTTCCAATAACATAGATCATTGTTTATTGTTTCGGAAATATTTACTGCAAACTTGTCAACTTGCTGTATTACTGATGCAATTTGAAAATGAATAGTTATTTTTTTGAATGTTTACAGTTATAAATAAAATGAAATTAACCATATGTGTCAGTTTTTTCCTTTCTGTAACACAGTTCTGTCCTTCCAATAACAAACATGTCCTTAGTGTAACAATGCATATATTAGGTCATTTTGACTAACTCACAAGTAGTGAAAACAGAACTAATGCATATGTGGATAAAACTAATACATTCACAAGTATATACAACAATAAAGATACAGGCTGAAACAAAATGTGAAATATACAGGTATTTTTTAGTATGCAAAGTATTGACCACTTTACGAGTTAACTGTATAACATTTTGTAAAGGGAAAATCTGTTTGTATGAAAAGAAAAAAATTGAGCAGTATGAATGAGTTATTATATACATTGTTGATGATGAACCAAAAAGTTTCATCTTTAATGAAATAATATGGCATTATATGCTAATTACATATTAGTTACTGGAAGGACATGCTACAGGCACCAGTGGCTTTCTGCCGAAAATAAAAACAAAATTTGGATGAAATAAGGGTGCATTTAAGAAAGACAAGCTTCCACATACATAGCATAACCATTTAAAATGACAAAACATAGATAAATACAGAGAATATTTTCAAAATTTTAAGCAACCAGATTTGGGCGAAATTTGATATTGGCTCGTAGACATGTCTATTATAAACAAAATTATTATATATAGACATGTCTATTGTCTATAAACAAAAGTATTATATATAGACATGTCTATTGTCTATAAACAAAATTATTATATATAGACATGTTTATTATAAACAAAATTATTATATATAGACATGTCTATTGTCTATAAACAAAATTATTATATATAGACATGTCTATTGTCTATAAACAAAAGTATTATATATAGACATGTCTATTGTCTATAAACAAAATTATTATATATAGACATGTTTTTTTTTTAATCATGCAATTACCCTAGATGATGCTCTCTAGGGAGGTAATATCATACGCTTTATCCCGTTCCCTCATATAACCGACATCAGTAAATTACAAAGCAAAATGAAGTTGTAAAGAATGAGGAGATTTGTCAAAAAGTACGCTTTCCTCTTTTCTCTTTACTTTCACTCCAAGTAGGTTTCAAAATTTGTTAAAGTTTCATTTTTCAAAATAGCATCCGTTTCCCGGGATATTTTCAATTTTAGGACAGGCGGAGATGAGCGAATGATGTAATGGGCTGCACCACTTTTTGAACTGTTTATCAAATTGTTGTCATACTTTAACACTCATGTGATCTTTTATCACAATGTACTCAGTGATTATGTAATGTCTATTAAATTAACAATACTAAATCTGCATGTCTGTTCTCTTTTCATTATTTAACATAAACAAAAATCCCCAGCAGACAACCTTTGAAACATTTTTGGGGCAAAACATGGATGATTTCGTGGCAAGTGGAGAAGTTGCTCATTATGAACACATTCTCATTGTGACACAAATGTTTCAGAAGTCCCTCCTTACACAAACTCATCACAACTGTAAGTGTCATTGTCATCTAGCTTTAATCGCCTCGATTGTTTAATGGTAAGGCGCTGGAGAACGCGGTTTCGATTCCCAGTCTGGCCATACGAAAGATTGTAAAAATGGTAGTAATGGTTTTCGCTCCTTGGCGATCAGGATTATTGTGTACACATAATCATTGACTCCCTGATGTCAGGATAAATGGACCAGAATTAATCGGAAATTACCTAGGAATATTTGTGTTATAACGAAGGAATTGTTGAAAGTGGCACCAACTCCTTGCGTCATTGGGCCCTGTATCGCTCACCTGAGAATGTGCCCTTTAAGACGACGAGATCAATATTTACAAGACACTAAAATATTTTGATGAATGATATTTAAAGCTTTCTCATTTCATATTCTGAAGTGAATCTTAATTATAATTGAAACTTGTCTTTTTCCCTAGGCGGGCATGTTCTTTTTATAACCAATCAAAATAACGTGAATACATTTTGTAGAGGATATCCTTAGGAACACGTCTCTCACATTATCTTGAAATTAGACAAGCTCTTTGTAAGTTTTGTCACTTAACTAGTTTTCTGATGCCGCCACTGCAGTGTTTTTGTACAGGGTTTGTTAAGAGTCATCTTTAGAAGATTTCTGTCCAAATATGTTGGACAATCAGACAAGCACTTTCAGAGAAAAAGAATTTCAAATGTTGTCCTTTAACCCTTTTTCATAATCCGCTCCCCAGCCATATTTATTAACATACACATATGGTTTAATTTGACGGCGACGCACACCGTAGGTCAAGTGAGATAAAGAAAATCTACCGTGTCAAGGTATATGTACATGAAAATCCCCCAGTTGAATCCATCATCCAATAATACTGATTTCAGTATATTCATTTAAAATTGATAACAAAACGCGCATGATTTTGAAGCATGACTTGAAGGATGCACCTGCAGTTCAGTACATTTAAATAACGTGTAAACAGACAGTATGTAAATATTTCGAACAAGAAGGTCAAATGTCTCTTTATTTTAACTCTTTCAGCGCCGAATTGTTTAAAGTAGACTATTCCGTGTACAAAAGCGGGCGTCTCCATTTCTCATATAATAAGATTGTTGGCATATTTTGATAACCAAAAGGCAAACAATGCTGATTTCAGGTGAGACAGCTCGTTACGAGCTGACTCACCTGAATCTGCATTGTTTGCAAAAATCTCAATATGGCCATTGGCGCTGAAAGCGTTAAACTGGGACTACTAATACGATCGATATTCCGCATTACCTGTAGAAGGTTATCGAGGTTTACGTACACGAACAGTTTTGTAAAGACGACAAAGATCTGCGCTTATCGCACCCGTTTCTCTTCCCCGTATTATAGTAGTCCCAGTTTTAAACAAGAAGACCAAGATGTGCCTACATTGCTCACCTGGCTACCATAGGCTATAATAAAAGGTTATCAGGAGCGGAAAGCGTCAATTCTGACGTAGGGATTAGACCTTGTATATGCGAGCCAGCGATCTATGTGATATTCAGCATTTGAAGTTAAGTCGTGAAATGACAAGCTTAGTCCTGAAACCATTTTGTTTACAGTTTGCTTCACATTGACTGTAACTATAATGTGTCATACAGGCTGAAGTTTCTTAATTTTTACCAATAAACGGTTTTAAATCTGCTCTAAGTAGATCAATTAGATAAAAACAATACATAGGTGCTTAAATATTAACATATATTAAGGTTTAATGCCTCTTGTTATAAGTTAAGTACAAGAGAAAGTTGATGCAACGCATCAATGTCGCCGGAAATCCATACTGCAGTGATGCATAACACTTACATTATAGTAGTTGAACAAACAGTTATCAACTGAGGGGCATATTGGAACATCAGGGTGTGTGTATGTGTGTGGTGTGTTTGTGTGTGTGTGTGTGTGGGGGGGGGGGGGGGGGGGGTGGGGTTCAAGAACTTGCATTTTTGTCAACGAAGTGAATGTCCTTCATTGAAATATAATTGAAGCCTTTCATTGTTTATGATCAATCTCCATTCTAAGGTAGGTTGACCATACACACAGCCAACTAATTATTGATCATTAACAGTTATGGAAATGAGTAATCTTGCCAATCATTAGTCTTAGTATGCATATAGTGCTTTCATTAAGGAATAATTATAAGATAAATGTGTAAATTCCACATACACTTTTCAAGATGTTTGTCAGAATATTTGAATTTTATTATTTATTAATAAAACCACAAAACAGACAATTTAGGATTTACATGCAATAGCTCGTCATTTTTACCTTTCCTCTATTAAAGTCAACATTGGATACCTTTGCAGCAATCTACTTTTAAAACAATGAGAAAAGGGTTAAATCGCTAAAGATATGAGTTTTCTCTTTTTCTCAAAATGATATTAGCTTGGCATCCTAATTATATCATACTTTGACAAATGTTAAAATGTAGTATAATATCAATAAATTGGACCACCCTCGAAGTATAATACATGAATCAGCTAAACAGTTATATTTCATTGAAATTGTTGTATAATTTCAAACTTAATTTCGAACATAAACTGAACGCTACATGTTAATTTATTGTAATTTTTTCCTTCTTTTTTATAATGAAAATAACAAACTACTCATGTTTAAACATTATATTATGATGAGTGCCCTTGTGTCAATGCATATATGGTGCATAGCAATATGCAGATCGCAAGCAAAATGAAGCTGCTGAGACTGTGTCAGATATACAGCAGTCTAGAAACTGTGTCTCAGAAACACATGGCAGAGTATGGGGTCTTTTCTGTCTTAGTCCAGACAACTACCATCTTGTCACAGCAGGTTTTGGGTCAAGAATCAGGTCAACATCAGCAACTTTAATCTCATCAAAATATCAAGTAGTTCAGCACCAAGCCTACACCTCCAATCAGATTTTATTCTGTTAATTGTGGAAAAAGCTCTCTCACATGATGCATTAGCCAAAAAACACACAGAACCAATCCCCAAATAATACAGGTTCATGGTGTTCTGGTGAAGATTGCATCGATAAATAAGATTTAAGCTAAAGTTCAAAAGTTAAATATGAAAAAATATATATACCGTTATACATAAATATTCCAGCACTGTACACTGCGGGCCTTGAGTAAAACCAAATGAAGAACAATAATTCATGAAAACTGATGAGCTATTTTTTTTTAATTGGAAACAGGAATCTAGAGTATCATTCTCGATTCCTGCTTGGAATCATTTTAAATTATTTTCCTGCTAGGATCGGATGTTTTGAAAACTAATATAAATGTTATTTTGCATATGCTCTTCAATTTGAAGAGTTCTATGGTAGCAATGCTTTTTGTGGTCTCAAGTGTAAACATATAAACACATACATTATTTTTTGAATAGGTCACGGCCCTTTTTATGTAGTGAATACAACTTGGGGAAACCCAAAATATACACGTTCAAATGTATGCGGTAAACGTCATCAATATTGGGTCCGTTGAATAGGCATGCGCACGAGACATGTTCCGTTTCTAAACTCCCGCTAATATTATACTCCCAGTCACTCGGTAAATCTCGAAAATTCACTGCAATTACCGCGATTTGTCAAAGAAATAACCCTGTAAAAGATCGACGATTAGAATTGCATATTATTTGGCCCAAACATTTCACTCGCAAAAATATGCTGGTGCCAGAAATCTCACCTCGCAATTTGAAATTTGCACTCGCAATTCGCGAGTATGCGAGCTTAAATTCGTGAGACGTGATCAACAGTTTTAGCTTAGAAACAGTTCATATTTTAGATATACTTGGATACACATTATTAAATGCGTTATTCACAAATCAAGACATCTCTTTGAACATGAAAATAACAATTAGTAAGTCGAAATTACTATTAAAAGGAGAATTCGACGTGAACATAAATGCGAGTAAAGAAACTGCAAATACCTAAAACATCGGAATATTTTTTTCATTTTAGACGTGTCATAACTTAGTGTTTTTAAACAAACGCAATTGTAATATGTTCAAGACATTTAAAAAAATATATATAATAATAACTCCTCCTCCCATGTCATTTCCGAAAATCTATTAAAAATATAAGTCGCGGGCTTCTGCCCGGCGACTAATGACAAAAGCTTTGGAAGGAGAGCGGGTAGTCTATTCTCCTTCCAGTTTAGCAGAAGTATGATAACAAAAACGGGAGTCTATAAACAAAAAATACTAAGTAATTAAAACAAGTTTAAAGATATTAATGATAAAAATTAAGCATTTATTAAATTAAAAGAAAAGGTTCACATGTATAGTCAACATATAGCAATAATTCAATGGTCACTCTATACAGTACGATGATGATAGCATGACAGTAGGATAACAAAAACGCGAAAATACGACAGTACGTTGATGATAATGCGTTATACTATATTCTAACACTATTGACAATTTCTCTTCTATACACATAGAAGGATTTGAGCGTGATCTAAATGCAGTATATCACTCTAAATTTCCGGAACTATTTTTGGCTATTGAATTGCCCCCTGAGTATTTTTCATACAACGTTTTCAGAGCGCATGCGTTACTACGTTGGGCTTGACATTTTATTAATGAAGTCACGAGCTTTTGTTATAAACGCCGTTTTGAAATTTGAATTGTAACGGCGACGTAACTGTTTTAAATGACGTCATTCACGTGTTTTACCAACATTTTTGGAGCGGTCGAGAACGTTGTGTTAGAAGTTAGAATGAGACAGTAACAAATTGCCCATGATGAATTTAAGAACAATTGAAAAAGGTATATTAAAAATAAAATGTCCATAGACTGTTAATACAACTGATTTCAAAATGTTTTGTTAGTTGAAAAAATCCAATATTGCCAAAACAAATACAATGGGGAGTAAAGATAGAATAGCCTACACGTGATTTTATCAAGGAAAACAACGTCATGTCAAAACCTAATTCCCCCTTAATTTGTATCCCTTTAAGTTATAAACAAGTGCTAGAATTGAAATAGATATCATTTTGAGTGATATACCGGCTCGTATATCACGATGTGTCGTTCAGGTGTGTATAAATTAATCACTCAGGCCATTCGGCCTTCGTGATTAATTACTACACACCTGAACTCCCAATCGTGATAAACGAGCCGGCATATCACTCAAAATGAGATCTATTTCCTAAATATAGAATGACGTTATTTTATGCTGGCGACGTCATTTATGATATAAAAATAATTCTAATATTTTATTTTTTTATTTTTTATTTTTTTTATTATTATTTATTATTTATTTATTATTAATAATTTTATTATTTATATTTTATTATTTATTATTTTATTATTTTTTAGTATAACAAAATAAATAACAAATTGCTTTGAATTGGACAGTAATATTCAAAGCAATGTGTTATTTATATACTGTCAGGTTTTCACCATCGTAATATCACGTTTTCGTTATCGTAGTATCGTACTGTCGCGTTATCATAATTGTACTGTCGCGCTATCATTATCGTACTGTTGCGTTATCATCATCGTACTGTCGCGTTATTATTATCGTAATGTCGCATTATCATCATCGTACTATTGCCTTCTGGTGCGCATGTGCATAGAAGAATTTCCCCTCCATATGGCAAAATGTCTACCCCATATCCGTTTTCAATAAAACAAGTGTTTACTTCAGTAGCGTTATCAATATCGTACTGTCGCGCTATCATCATCGTACTGTCGCGCTATCATCATCGTACTATCGCGTTATCATCATTGTACTGTTGCGTTATTAGTATCGTACTGTCGCGTTATCATCATCGTACTGTAGCGTTATCATTATCGTACTGTCGCGTTATCATCATCGTACTATCGCCTTCAGGTGCACATGCGCATAGAAAAATGTCCTCTCCATGTGACAAAATGTATACTCCCATATCAGAGTATAATAAAACAAGTATTTCCTTTTAGGCAATAAGGCATAGCCGCTCTCAAAATGAGTTTCTATAAACTCGTCCATTTGTACTGCTGTACATGAAGATCTTCTATTTTTGAGCATGCACATGCGCACCGGAAGGCGATGGTGCGATAATGATTATGCGACATTACGATGATGATATCGCTACAGTAAGATGATGATAGGGTAACAGTACGATAATGATAATGCGACAGTACGATAATGATAACGCGACATAACGATTCTACGATAATGAAAACGAGATATCACGATATTACGATGGTGAAAACGCGACAGTACAATAGTGAAAACACGATAGTATATCGCATTATCATCATCGTACTGTCGTATTATCGCATTTTCGTTATCGTACTGTCGCGTTTTTGTTATTGTAGTTTCGTGATTTCGCGTTTTCATCATCGTACTAACGAGTATTGCGTTTCAGATCAACACATTCACAGGCGATGGCCTCAACGGAATTCCGTACAAACGTACTTTGAATCTTGTCGTTTCTTAAATCAGTAAATACAATTTTTATGATTCATAAAGGTTATTTTTTTTAAAGTATATTACAAAGTTTTTCTTTACAATAATAATGTTTGTTGCTCCCTTTTCGATTACGCAACCCCATGGTACAAAATTGAATCGTATTCAATACTGACACCGCGCTTCCGCGCGGCTTCAATAATTGATTAATTGGTCTTTTACGCCGCATTCAACAATATTTTAGTTATATCACGGCGTTTCATTGGTAAAAAGTTTTACTGGTAAATTTATCCTGACACCAGCCTGTAAGTGGTTATGCTTATTCCGCAACCCTGAGCTCCAGGGAGGGCAGCAATTATTACCATTTTTAAAGTTTTTGGTAAGACCCGACCGGTAATCGACCTCCCGCATCCGAGGCGAACACTCTACCACTACACCACCGGGGCGGTTTAAAACATTTACAACAAGGGAACTTAATGGAAAACGGTTTGCTTTGATCAATTTCTGTTCCACGTTCTCTATAAAAGTTTTGATAAAAGTGATCGGCAATACTCAAGAGTGTCATAAGTCATCTATATCAAGAGTGTGAAGTGGTTGGTTTGGCTTTTGTTACGAAATAAAACTAGAATATGCTTTTCGAAATAAGAGGGCCATGAAGGCAGTTACGAGTCTGGATTACCTGCCCCTACCACTATGTCACGGTATTTGTAATACAGTATGCATGGAACCAGACAATGACAGCAGTTAATCGCTCATCTGAGGACAGGTTATGCAACTTGATGTGTCATTCCAGCCAGTCAACCCGGATAACTCAGTGTGCGGTTAGGTAGTCCCTAATGCGAGGGTCAGTATAGTCCCACTCACACAAGGCGAAATAACCTAAACCTGTTGTCAAAATGAAATAAATATGACTTGAAGAACTAATAGATGGTCACCAATGAAATGGTTAAGAAATGTTCAGTTCTTACACAATGGGCATAATGGGTAAAACGTACAGTCCAAACTCATTAATAACTAGTTAACATTTCTACTAAATAACAATACAATAAATGTATTTGTAAATCAGTCTTACTCTTTCGGAAAGAAGATGTTTAAACTTTTCACTATTGCCATACAATGAAAACAGCAGCAACCTACTTGCAACCATGCTATTTTATCATTCTGCATGGCTTGAAGAATCTGATAGAGGGTCATACAAGAAATATTTCTACAAGTTATTTGAAAATTGGTGATTCTTTCGGAGAATGAGATTTTTAAAGTTTTCACTTCTAGTCATTTAAGTCGAAACGGCCAAGATGGGCCCCTTGTGGCCATATTTTGTTTACCTTTCAAAATGGCTTAAATAATTATGATAGAGGGTCATCCATTGAGCATTTCTACTAAAGTATTTGTAAATCTACCAGCCATTTTGGGAGAAGAATTTATAAGTGTTGTTTTTTTTTCAATTTCGTTGGAAAGCAGAATTCGACTTTGATAAAAACTATGAATGAATTTTGGTGAGGATATTGGGAGTATGCTATTCGAATGCAGCATGTGAAGCTTTAGCCCAATCGACACACTAGTTACTAAGAAGAAGGTATTTAGGGACGACAGACATAGGAAGGTCACAAAAACTCACATGAAAATGTCGTGCTCAAATGAGCTAAAAAAACGTAAAGTTTTTCTTCATTTTACAGTTATAGAGTCATCTGTTCACAAAGGCCAATAATCCTGTAAAGTTTAAAGAATCCAGGTCAGGGATTCTTGAGATATCCTGCTGAAACCAATATGACCTTGATATATTGAGCAGAAACAAATTTCATGTCTACAGTCCCTGTGATCTTGACCTTGGACCAAATGACTCCAACTTCAAAAGGGGTCTCTACCTAAGGACTTCAATCATCCTGTGAAGTATGAATACTTTTATAAAATGGTTCTTGAGATATTGAGCAGAAACTAATTTGACCCTCAAGGACCCTATGACATTGAACTTTGACCTAGTAACCCAATAAACAATAGGGATCATCTACTCAATAAGTGCAATTATTCTCTGTAATTTGAAGATTCCGGGACAAAACATTTTTGAGGTATTGAGTGGAAACTGATTTTTACCTTTTAGGCTCACGTGACCTTGTCCTTTGAAGCAGTGGCCCACCCAAAAAATGGGGTCATCTACTAGGTTCAATTATCCTATGAAGTTTGAAGACTTTCGGAAAAACGATTCTTTAGAGTGGAAACTGATTTTGACATTTAAGGCACATGTCACCATGACCTTGGAACCAGTGACCTAAAAAGGATTAACGGTCATTTACTCATAAAGTCAAATCATCCTCTTAAGTTTGAAGACTCTGGGTCAAAGGCTACTTGAGATATTGAGGGGAAACATATTTAACATGTATGTCCCCAGTTATCTTGACCTTTTACCCAGTGACCTCCAAAACTATCTTGATCATCTATCTTGAATTATATCAATCATCTTATGAAGTATGTAGACTGTGTGTTCTACGAATCTTTTTATTATTGAGTGGAAACCAAGTGTGAAAGATGGACTGCTGGAATGACAATGTAACTAAATGTATCCCACAAGCGGAGGAAAGACAAAAGGACACAACACAAGAAGCGCTGCTTTTCGAAGACCAATCGTACAACAAGTGCAATCAGTGCAGATCCAAATCAACTTGAGCATCCCTGCAGTTTGACTTGGCTCTACACTTTTCGTTAATTAGTTGCAGAGGGTTTCAGGAATTTTCTGACCATCATGTGTCCATTTTGATATGACATCATGGATACACAGACAAATTGTTGTCAACAACTGTATGATAAGGTTAGTTTTCCTGGACCGACGCTCAATTCAAAACATTTTTTTCAGCCAGGATGCAAGAAGAATAAGAGTTGGAAGAACTTGTATTGTACTGTTTTACTTTTAATTTAGACGCATTGTTCTTGATCTGGCACTCTTCCATCTAGAATCATTCATTTTACTATATTCATCTATATTTGAAATTGAATTAAAGATGACCATCCAGGTCAATTTGACTGTTGTAGGGAAGAATGAAATATAAAATCATTCCCTATATGAAGACAAGTTGTAATGCATGTGCAGCAGAGGATTTTTGAAAAGTGTGTGGAAAAAGGATAAATTGCTAAGGATGAGCAATTTCTACTTTAGCCACAATTTTGTTCAACCTTATTCAATAACTATATCTTCATTTGAAGGGATTTTCTAAACTTTTGCTAAGATTTTTTAAAATGTGGTTGCTGCAGATTTGTTGTAAGTGGGAAAGGGTTAACAGTGACAAAAAGACATATTTTAAATACGTATTTGCTAATACTACAGATATTTAATGCTGGAGTCATTCATATATTTCATTACAAAAGTACATTTTTCTGTGATAATACTAAAATGGTTGGTTACAACATAACAACTTTTGTGTAACACAGTGAATTTGACTTAATTGCAAAACTAATAATTGAAAAAATTACTGCTTCATTGCATACTGGACACATATCAGTAATAATGAAATCTTTTTTCAATTAACTCTTTCGAGCTTCTGACAAATACATGTATGCATCAGACGACTTTAAAAGCATCTTGTCAAAAGTATATTTAATAAATTTAACTGAAAGTATATTAACTGAATTGAGCTGAAAGCACTTTGGCAATTGGAGAAATTGGTCGTTAAGAGAAATTTCCTCTTTTGCAATAATGTTTTCAAACATTGTCTGCTATAGATATGTCAAAATGTGTATGCAAGTCGGGAGTGTTAATTGGCATAAAATTGCATAAGTTTTGCTATTAAGAAAAGTCCACATTAATGCTATTTCATAAATATATGTAAACACGTTTGGCTTCAACATCAGACTGCAACTTATCGTTTGATATTGATTATTCAATAATTATTCATAATTTAATCGCTCATTATATTCAATAAAACTGCCTTTGCAGCATGGTATGCAATGTCAATGTATTTCAGTATGCTGTATAATTCACAAATTATTGCTTTTAAAGATATCATAAATTATTCACTTTATGAATCTATTAAGATATAGATCAGGATCCATAATAACCAATTACCTAGACAAGATACCGTTTGACACCTGTTCTAAATCTACTCATGAAAATATTTGGAAAAACTGAGCATCATGAGCAATTTCTCCTTCTGTTTTGAACTCTTTTCTTCAAAAATTATACTTTTATTTATAGAGATTTTCCATATTTTGTCTTGATGTTTCTTATTTTCTTATTCAGCTGCTGTAGATTTGTTATATTTGTGAAATGGTTAAATAAATAATCAGGATAGTACATATACATAATCTTTACAATTGTTAGTAATTATCGGCCCTGATTTAAAATACGAAATACAAATATTACCAATTAATGCTTTTTGTAATCTGATTGTTTAAAAAACTTGCATAGTAAAAAACATCATGTTATATTTTTAAAAACAGCATATACTACAGAGACCATATAAAATATTATTGAAGCAAGTAACCAGGGTCCAATTCCACCAACATTACTTAGTGCTAAGTAATACTTAAATACTTAAACGCATAGTTCATGATTTTTGTTTCCCTAATAAAAATGGCAAACAATTTCTTTTCTTAAAAATAATTATTTGTCAGCGAGGTAACTATAGTCCATTTAGTCATATACTTAAATTTATTTCACAATTAATGTATTACAAAATATTAGGGAAACAAAAATCATGAATTATGCCTTTAAGTATTTAAGTATTACTTAGCACTAATTAATGTTGGTGGAATTGGACCCTGGGTTTATTAATACTTGATTGATAGACCCTGAATTAATTTTAAAAAAGTTTTGCCTAAGTACGCTATATTTTACTAAGGATACGTAAATATGTTGTTGAGTTTGTTATGTTTGTATGTATTCAATTCTAACAATGTAAATAAGCAACTACAGGCAGTAAGGGGGTCTTGTTCCCTTGTAAATAGAGAAGACTTCAGTCAGACTATACATATGGTGACAACACATGCTATAGTAGCTATATTCTAAACATGACTGCATGGTGAGATGAAGTCATGCATGTTGTACTGTCAGTCATCAGCCATCAAATGTACATTATCTTTGTTATGAATATATATAGAACAAAAACATTGAAATAGAAAAGACATTCTCATTGAATTGTCACAGAGTAACCCATAATTTAAACCTTGCCAAAATAGCAGAAATAATTTGTATGGCATCATTAAAGCTTCAGTAGAATGTGACACTGCAACCATTGACAAATTAGGTATGACATTTCTATCATATTTCTTTTAATTTTTGTAAATGAACTTGTTCTATACCGCATAAAAACAATGATGCAAAATGTGAAAATATCAACCAAATTAATGTCGAAAATAAAAATTAACAAATAATCAATCACACAGCTATAAAGCATTTTCTCATATTATAAACAGTACTTTAGCATTTTAATTATCATCTTAAATAGTACTTTATGATTTTCCAAACAATTTTTAACAAATTAATAAGCTGTACCTATATGTTTGATTTTCTAATCATATTCTTGTAAAAGGTTTTTTTTCTTTTTCCAAAAACTTAAAACGTTCATCACCTGAAAAGCAATCTTATTACTTTAAATTAATTTAATCTTCTAAATATTTGTTTAATCTTCTACCTTGATTAGAAGGCTATAAATGCCTGTAGTAGTTGATATTCGAAAACATTGTGGGAAATAGAGAAATTGCTTCAAGCCTGCAATTTCTTTTTTATCCCCAAACGCTTGCAACTCAATATAAAATTATACATCAAATTTATTTATTTTCCTCATATGGTTTAGAAACAGACAAAGCTAATTAACATCATATTTGGTATATAGTAGGATTACAAAAACATTAAACTGATTAAATTAGTATGTTCTCGTTCGTTCAAATTTAAGCACAATCTTTATTATTTTGGACAGACATGACAAGTTTCATTGATAATTTTTTTTAAAAATATATTTTCGCAAACTTTTATTTTCAGGATCATAAGAAATACATGTATGTATTTTTATCCGAAATTAAATATTATAAAATCTGTCCTTTTTCACACAAACAATATATCAATATATTAAAGAAAGACCTAACAATATGAAGACTGCTGTGAGGGCGTTGGAGATGCCTGATATTGGACGGGGTAAATATCATCTCCGGGCACTCCCATGACAAGCATCCAATGATTTTGCTCCTTTTCTGCTCGGTGTGAATCCAACATGGTGCAGGCAGTGGTTTCGTATTCCCTCGTTCCGAAGGATGTTCGTGTGATAATCTCTTCCTCTACGCATAAATCTTGATTTGTTTTGGAGTGATTAATGATCACCTTATCATTGGCCTGGAATTAAGGGATTTACAAATATAAATCAATTACCGGATATGATTTATATTTAGATTAAACTTATTTCACCATTTCCCACATGCAGACGCATTTTGAAGCATATACAGCTCACAACTGTTTATTACACGATGTTTACATCTTATAATTTTGCAGATTGTACATTCTTTTACCCTTTACCACCTGCCAGATGCATTTAGTCACATCTGCAGCATTCAACATTTGAAAACAATGTAGTAAAAGAAGAAATTGCTCATCATGAGCAATTTCTCCTTTTGCCACAAGGTTTTCAACTCTATTCAATAAATTTATTTCAAGAGATCTTCAATTATTTTACCTTTTCAAAGTAGTCTACCTCAGAACAGGTATATCAGTTTTTTATGACAAATATACGGAAAAATTCATACTGTTAACATTTATATGTAGACATCTTTTGAAGCAACTGTAGCAAACAACTTTTTCCACATTGTTTACAACTTTATACAATAGTAATATTTTTATTCATATCTTTGGGTTTTTTGCCAAGATGTTGTCCGCTGCAGATTTGCTGTATGTGGGAAAGGGTTAAGTGATTTATTGTTTGTAATTAGATAAAGTATAAAGAAGTGGGGTTTTTTTAATATGAAATTCCTAAGCTTTCTTATTAAGCCTTTCCCACATACAACAAACTTGCAGCAGACGACTTCGAAAACATCTAGGTAAATATATGGAAAATCCCTATAAACAAATTTATAATTATTTTATAGAGTTGAAAACGTTATAAAAAAGGTAGAAATTGCTATTCATGAACAATTTCTGCTTTTGTCAAAATGTCTTCATAAGTTGTCTGCTTTAGATGCATCAAAATACGTGTGTGAGAGGAAAAGGGTTGTTGAACTAATAAATCTAACCATTGACCCAATGTTGTATTTTTGTAGTTATCTGTTTTTACAGTCATCAGAAGCAATCGGGTAAATAAATTATAAATATGATTGTTTTTAAATGTCTGCTCCTACAGATAAGGCATCAGAAGTTGTTTTATCAGGGAAAGGGTTGGTCACACTCATACAGACACCTTTTGAAGCCTCTGCATGATGAGCAATTTCTCCATTTGCCACAAAGTTTTCAACTCTTTTCAATAATTAAACTTTCCCTTGTAGAGACTTTTCATAATTTTACCTAGATCTTTTCAAAGTCATCTGCTGCTGATTTGTTGTATTTGTGAAAGGGTGGTTACATAAATAACTTACTGGGACTGGTACGCCTTCATACTCAAATCTATTTTTAGGTTTCTTGTGCAAGATTTTCCATTCGGTCAAGGCAGAAGGCTCCGCAACGAGACAAAGTTCCTGATGACGCGATTTGTTTGGAGATTTGTGGAGGGACACTCGGTCACTTTGTAGTAAAAGCTGAAATATACATCATAATCATTTCAATGAATGAAATTTCGTCGATGTTTCCCATTTAAAAGTTGAGCATTGGTTGTGAAAATGGGAGTTTAATACTCGAAGAAAGTGGTGTTGAAGAAGTAAAAATGTCATGTTTATTCTGTGAGAGAAAAGATGGAAGATTAAACAAGAGCACCGCGTACGGCAAAGACGCTCGACTGATAGGGAGAAAACAGAAGAAAAAAAAAGCTGAGCTGAACAAATAACCTTAACCGGACGACCACACTGCGGACGACGCCAGGGTCATGACAAAAGCTCTCGTTTTTTCAAAAGTCAAGCTTAAAAGACAATATGAAGTATAACTCTATTACAGAGCTGAAAGAATTGTGGGAAAAGAAAGAAATTGCCTCTTATTAATGCTTACATCTTCTCATCTTATCATTTGAACAAAAATGCATTGCAAAGGCATCAAAGAATGTCCTTGAGTTAACCCTTTACCTCATAAAGAAGCTTTCCTATGCCTCTGCAGCAGACGGCTTTTTGAAAACATAGTGACAAAAGAAGAAATTGCTCAAAACAAGCAATTTCTTCATTAGCCACAATGTTTTCCACTTTTAGTAATAGGTTATCCATTCAAAGAGATTTTCCATTTTTTGACAAAATAAGTTTGAAGTCGTCTGCTGCAGCATTGTTGTATGAGGGAAAGGGTTAAGAGGCGTCATGATAACAAAATGAATAAAAAAATTCTAATTTTATAACAATAACTTTAGTGGTTTAACCCTTTCCCACATATAGACGCTTTCTGACCCTCTGCAGCAGACGACTTTTGAAAACATTGTGGCAAAGTTGAAATTGCTCATGATTAGCAATTTCACCAATTGCCACAATTGTTTCAACTCTATTTAATAATTAAACTTTTATTAATGGAGATTTTTGACGTTTTTGAAAAGATGTTTTCAAAGTCCTCTGCTACAGATTTTCTTTTGTAAAGGGTTAACCCTTTCCCTCATATAGACGCTTTCTGACGCCTCTGCAGCAGACGGCTTTTTAAAAACATAGTGACAAAAGAAGAAATTGCAGAGAACGAGCAAATTCTCCTTTTGCCACAATGTTTTCCACTTTTTGTCATAGGTTATCCATTCAATTATGGAGACTTTCTATGTTTTAACAAAATACGTTCAAAGTCGTCTGCTGCAGAATTGTTGTATGAGGGAAAGGGTTAAGAGATAAGTGGACCCTGAACGCCCCGAAACATCTAGGCAAAAATATGGGAACTCCCTTGAATATTGAATAGAGTTGAAAACATTGTGGCAAAAGGAGAAATTGCTCATTATGAACAATTTCCCATTTTGTCATAATATTTAAAAAAATAATATATGGCACATGCTTCTGCAGGTGAGAAAGGGTTCAATAAATGAAAGCTTAAGTCTTTCTCTCATACGACAATTCTGCAGCAGACGGCTTTGAACATGTTTTGTCAAAAAATAGAAAATCTCTATAATTGAATGGATAACCTATGACTAAACATGGAAAATATTCTGGCAAAAGGAGAAATGGCTCGTTTTGAGCAAATTTCTTCTTTTTTCACTATGTTTCCAAAAAGCCGTCTGCTGCAGAGGCGTGAGAAAGCGTGAATATAATAAGTAAATTTATACATACATTTCCCCCTTCGTTATCCATGGTGATAAAAGACTTGTCCGTACACCAGAGGTTCACCGTCCCTTGTACCGTCTTTACTGTAAATTAAATCAACAGGTTGGTTAACCCTTTCCCTCATACGACAATTATGTTGCAGACGACTTTCAACATATTTTGTCAAAAAGTAGAAAATCTCTATAATTGAATGGATAACCTATGACTAAAAGTGGAAAACATTGTGGCAAAAGGAGAAATTGCACGTTTTGTGCAATTTCTTCTTTTGTCACTATGTTTTCAAATAGCTGCTGCTGCAGAGGCGTCAGAAAGTGTCTATATGAAGGAAAGGGTTAATATAGTTTTCCACAACTCAGCACCAGTGTATTATTGTTTGACTGACTTACTTCCCTTGTTTAGTATTGGAAGAGTTGCATCCCTTGTTGAATTATCCGCCTTTTACCAAATATGTTTTAATGTCAACCTTATGGTCTGAGTTTTAAAGTCGGCAACCCCTTGTTGAATTATCCGCCTTTTACCATATATGTTTTAATGTCAACCTTATGATCTGAGTTTTAAAGTTGGCAACCCCTTGTTGAATTATCTGCCTTTTACAATATGTTTTAATATCAACATTATAATGCGAGTTTCAAAGCTAACATTGTATACCTTCATGATTAAAAGTAACATTTAAAATAGAGGCAGTACACATAAAGGGCTTATTCTTATATGAAATGGATAGCTCTATGAATGAAAGCTTGATTGATTGATTGGTATTTTACGCCACTTTTAATAATTTTTCAGTTATATCATGGCAATTCCTGGTTATCCTGACACCAGCCAGTCAGTCATTAGGCTAACCCCGCAACCCTGGGCACCAACAAGAGTAGCCATTACTACGATTTTTAAAGTCTTCTATAAATAAAAGCAAAATTATTTGGCTTAACCCTTTCCCACATACGACAATTCTGCAGCAGACGACTTTGAACACATTTTGTCAAAAAGACAGAAAATCTCTATAACTGAATGGATAACATATGACTAAAAGTGGAAAACATTATGGCAACAGGAGAAATTGCTCGTTTTGAACAATTTCTTTTTTTGTCACTATGTTTTCAAAAAGCTGTCTGCTGCAGAGGCGTCAGAAAGCGTCTATATGAGGGAAAGGGTTAAGAGTTGAGAACATTGTGGCAAAAAGAGAAATAGCTCATGACAGTCGTCTGCAATACATGCATCAAAATGCATCCATTTGTGGGAAAGGGTTACAACTTATCCTCCTGAATTCCTCTATGTTATATCCTCATCATCCTTGACTTTTGAACACATTATATAATTTACTGAGTATTTTTTTTTACTAGAATTAACAAATAAGCAGCTTAATATGTCGACCAGGATTCCTGGTAACTACAAACTTATGCAAGCTGATCTTGGTCTTTATTTTTCTCTCATGGTGTAATATTGTATATCGAGGGCTTGGCGTGAAACGGTTGTAACTAAAAACCTATTTTGAAAACCTTGGTTTAGGGGCAATTTTGACCCTTTTGTAAACAATGCAAATTTAGGTGCCATTGCTCAGAATGAGCAATGTCACCTAAATTTCCATTGTTTACCAAGAAAAATGATTTAACGCTTATAAAGACTGTATGGCGAGATGATTAACCTTGGTAAAAAAATACGAATTTTAGTTACAACCGTTTCACGCCAAGCCCTCGATATAGTATAATAAATAAATATATCTCCAACACTTTCCCACATGTATACAACAAAATCTGCAGCAGATGAAATTGGAAACCTCGTTTTGCAACAATACTTTCAAAAGATATCTGCTGCAGATGGGAAAATGATGTCTTCATGTGAGAAAAGGGGTTGATTATGTAGAATATGAAATTTCAGCTCTCACCTTCTGATGACAAATTGTACTACGAAGGTTTGCAGTGCAGTCCATGCTACCAGTCACGTTACATGGCGCTTCAAATTTCTGAGAGTACATGACTTTGTTGATCTGGGGCAATACCGCTAGCTGGCAGTCGGAACGGGGCTCCACATGGGCGAAAAATTTGGTTTTATCCAGAGCTCCAGGACATCTGAGACATACTCGGTCCCCAAAATGAACAAACCCATCCCTTGAGATACTCAAGTCGACCTGAAAAATACAAATACAGAAATAAACAAGAGGACCATGATGGTCCTGAATCGCTCACATGGTTTATATATTTGTGCTAAAGTTACTATAAAATCAGGCCTAATATATTTGCAAAAAGATGCTTTTAAAGTTTTCACTATACATACATGTGAAGGAAATAAACCGCCCCTTTGTGGCCACTTATTTTAACAGATCTATGGGGAAAATTTCAACACTATTTGTAGAGGATCACCAAAGGAAGACAGTGGTGCAGAGGTAGAGCGATGGCCCCTCGTACGAAAGGTCCTGCGTTTGAATCCCGTTATGAGCGGGTCCTGCCTTTTGGGATTTTTTCACACAAACGTCGCGAGTACTGGTTAGGTCTCCAAGAAGCAGACATCGAGCTTGATTAATATAAGCTGAAGGCTTATTTCGCAATTAATGTATAATATATAAGTTTTAGTTAAAGCAACATTAGCGCCAAAATATTTTCACATTGGGTAAGTGATTTTGCACAGGAACATTTTTAAAGTTTTCTCTATTTATACATACTGTATAAGGAAAACAAGTCCCACCATCTGGCAGCCATGTTTTCCGTTAAATCATTTTCAACAATATTGAAAGAAGATCAACCAAGGAATATTTGTGCCAAATAATTTACAAAGCATGCATCTGTAGGTGAGAAAGAGTTAAACTTATAAAAAATCAGTGCAAACCTAGATCAGACTTAAGCGAGGTGATCTGGCTCTAAACGTAACTGGTCACAAAAAGATTATGGTTGGTTTACTTGTAGTGCCACTCATTTATCCCTTTCCCACATACAACAAATAGAGTTGAAAACATGGTGTCAAAAGGAGAAATTGGTCGTTCTTAGCAATTTCTTCTTTTGTCGCCATGTTTTAAGAAAGCTGTCTACTGCAGAGGTGTCAGAAAGCGTCTATATGAGGGCAAGGGTTATAAATACCTTTTTAAATATTGTTTGGTCTAGTTTGGTTCTCTTTTGGTACAACAGTTCCCCGGCTTCACGTTTTTGTAAAAAGTCTTTTAGTGTATCCTGCAAGAAAAATAGGCAAACATAAAAATTAAGATTATCTAATTACCTTTCATTCAGTTACTCCCCGTAATTAAGGTTAATACATGTATATGCACAGCAGATACAAAATATTCAGTCATAAAGAAAAAACATTGCTATATATAGTGTATGAGTTCGCATGGAATTAACCCTTTCCAAACTTGACAGAAATTATCAGAAGCAAACAACTTTGAAAACATCTCTACCAACTTAACTGAGGCTGCATAGCTTACTCTAATCTCTACCAACTTAACTGAGGTAGCATAACTTACCTTTATCTCTACCAATTAAACTGAGGTTGCATAACTTACCTTTATCTCTACCAATTTAACTGAGGTTGCATAGCTTACTCTAATATCTACCAATTTAACTGAGGTTGCATATCTTACCTTTATCTCTACCAATTTAACTGAGGTTACATAACTTACCTTTATCTCTAACAAATTTAACTGAGGTTGCATATCTTACCTTTATCTCTGCCAATTTAACTGAAAAGATCATACTTCATACAAAACAAGCTGGTGCCCTGGATTTCTAGGGTAAGGGTCTGGGTAAGTCGATGAGCTCTATGTATATACACAATGCCTGTTGGTTTCCCCCTTGTGTCCAGCTGTCTATCGAACATAGGGGACATTAAGCAACCCTTTCCCACATACAGACGCTTTCTGACGCATCTACCTCAGGCGACTGATGAAAACATTGTGGCAAACGGATAAATTGTCTTTTTAAATAATTAAACTTTCTGTTATAAATACATTTACTTATATAGAATATTGCCTAGTTATTTTCACAATCGTCTGCAGGTTTGTTATGTGAGAGGAAATATTAAAGTATGATGTGTAAAAATATTGAATCATTTGAATTACGAGAAAAAACCAACATTGTAGACTGCGTTAAGTATCGACCCTGATCAGCCGAAGCATGTCGCGCAGGCTAACCCAGACAGACACTTTTCGCTTCCTGTGGATTTTTTGTTTCAGGAATCATTACTCTATACATCTATCCCCCTGTGACTGAATGTGTCGGCCCGGATTAACCTGCGTGGACTGCGCAGGCTGATCTTGGTCGATACATTACGCAGAGTCCATAATGTTGGTTTCTTCTTGGTACGGCTCATTTGCAGCGACGCTTCTAAACTCCATTTACGTGGACAGCAAATAATTTGGATAGATTGAGTTAATATGCATCTGGAGCATCTTTTGAAATCAGTTTGACATATAGAGAAATTGCTGAAAAATGAAGATTCCTCTCCTTTTGCTATAATATGTTGAACGCTATACAAATATTTATACTTTCATTTGTAGATTGTTGTACATTTTACCTGTATGCTTTCATGTCGTCTGCTGTACATGTGTTTGTTGGAAAGGATTGATAAGTGTATCTCTTCATTTCATTGTAAATATCGTCTGTTATTTTCCCGTTTCAGAATGCCGAGCTGGATAGACCTTCAAACAGGACAAATGGGTATGGAAGTGTAGTACTATTCGGACTAGGTCTAGCAGTCGGATCATTTCTCACATATACATTTATCACCATGAGACACAATAGACTACCTTGAAATCAAAAACTCGGTGAGTGGATGGCTCGGGGTTCTTCACCGCAGTGAACATTTCTCTCAACCACTTAAAGGAAGGTTATTCACACTGTGATGCTTTAGTTATTAAACGCAACTCATAATTCAAATGTTATCACAGTTTTCGAAAGAAAGTTCGAATCCAGGATCTCAAGATCAACGGCTATTGTCGATACAGACTGATTTGGCCAAGAAAAGGTTTCATAAAAGGTTATGTAATCTTCAGAGTCGTCTGCTTTGGCGACATATGAGAAACGACATTGCCCATGGGCTAATACAAAATAATACTTCATCGGATTTGAAAAACATTGTGGGTCCTTTTCAGACAGTGTTTTTACTCTTAAAGTCGCCAGGTTAAGGGAAGTCCAAAGTCGTCTGAATGCAAAAAAGAGGTTGTGACAAACAGTGAAGTATTTATGAATGGGAAGAAAACAATTGTTCTGAGTGCATCAGTAACATTTTCAGATCGATTATTTTCTAATAATCGATTAGTTCGCCAACATTGCCAACAATGCCAACATTGCCTCATCACAAACTTTAATTCTGATATAGTGAGACTTAGTTTGATTGTAATGTTATATTTCATAATGAAAACATTTAAAGGATTACCTTCTTCGGGTCTTTTCAGGATGGACTTAAGTGATCGGATCACCAAGTGCAACCATCGAAGGTCCAGTCAGATCGCACAGAATCTTCCATCGTTGTTGCTCATCTAGTCTAAAATGGCATCGAAAAAGTATCGGGAAAATGGTTATATCTGTTATGTATGTTACCTTATATTCAAGTTTGCAGTTTGGTTGAACATGTAGATATTAAAAAATATATTTTAAACACATTTGAGCGCTATATTTAGTGTGATGTGGATGATTTTCAAAGCTTATGACAATCTGAATGTGTTTATTCAATGAAAGATCTCGAACACTTATAACAATAGATTTTTTTAGGTAAAAAAATAAAAAAATGAATTTAAACATTTTTCGTTTTTTCTTTACTTCCATAGAATTCTACCCTCTCGCGTTGGACATATGTCCTTGTATAAAGCACATATCCTAGCCCAGTATTGGTTTGTCACATAGAGGGCCATGGATAAATGAGCGGTGCTCTGCGAAAACCAACCTAAGCGTAATTATGACACGTATGGAAAAAGACCTGACTGAGCATCCATAACAAAAAGTCAAATAAGATAATGTTTTAAATACCATTAAAAAAAAAATCGTTCTTATTTTATTTTTTTAAATACCGAAATATACATTCTCATTGAATAAAACCTTCAGTACGGTTTAAGCAGGAACGTAGATAAGAGGGATAAACGACTCCCCTGTTTAGCAAACACTAAGTGGGAAAAGAATTGGAAAACAATGGTGCAGTTGTAGAGCGTCTGCCTCTCGTACCAAAGGTCCCGGGTTCGAATCCCGTGATGAGCGAGTTCTGCCTTTGATATTGTCCACGCAAATGGCGCGAGTATGATTATAAATAAATAAAAAATAAAAACAAATGCTGAGACAGGTGATACGTAAGGAAACAGCTGATAAGTATGCATACTGTTTAGTTGCTTATCCCTCTTATCTAAGTCCCCGATTGAAGTATTTAAACCGTCCTCTTCGAATTACACATTACTTTAATTAATGGTTGCATTGGAGTCGATCACGACATCTGCGAAAACATCAGAAGAAATATGTATTTACTTTTGAGAAATAATGGCTGCACTGAAGTTAACCACGAAGTCTGCTTAAATTATCAACAGACGAACTATTTACCGAACTTTTGAATCATTGACATATATTCCTTATTTACATAAATAGTTCTGACTCTCCATATACCTATATCTTGTACAATGACTTATATATAGACTGATCAAGTGTTCAATGATCTATATAAATACTGATCAAGTGTACAATGACCTATATATAGACTGATCAAGTGTTCAAATGACCTAAAGATATAATTGTGAAGTGTTGAATTACCTATACATATAATTAAGCAGTATTCAATGATAAACATGTATGCATTAAATGATGTAGTTTTCAATGGCATATACCAGATATCTAGATAATGGGCGTATTCCACATTCAACAATCCTTATTTGACAAGCACAACCCTATGTTGGTGGTACTCAAAAAAATCGTCTCAGTGAAACGAAGCCTAAATATAGGTTGTGTTGAGCCATAAGAGATATTGTTAGGAAAAGACCAGTTTACTCGTCCTTATTTAGTCGTCTGCAGTAAACATGCAATTGCTAGTGTTCAAAGACCTATATATACATTTATGTAGTGTTCAAAGACCTATATATACATTTATGAAGTGTTCAAAGACCTATGAACACTACGGAATTGCATGTTTTTGCAGAGGACTAGATTGCTAATGTTCAAAGACCTATGAACACTACGGAATTGCATGTTTCCTGGAGAGGACTAGATTGTTAGTGTTCAAATACCTATGAACACAACGCAATTGCATGTTTTCTGCAGAGGACTGGATTGCTAGTGTTAACAGGCCTATGAACACAACGCAATTGAATGTTTTCTGCAGAGGACTAAATTGCTAGTGTTCAAAGATCTATGAAGACAACGGAATTGAATGTTTTCTGCAGAGGACTAGATTGCTAGTGTTCAAAGACCTATGAAGACAACGGAATTGAATATCTGCTGCAGAGGACTAGATTGCTAGTGTTCAAAGACCTATGAAGACAACGGAATTGAATATCTGCTGCAGAGGACTAGATTGCTAGTGTTCAAAGACCTATGAACACAACGGAATTGAATGTTTTCTGCAGAGGACTAGATTGCTAGTGTTCAAAGACCTATGAAGACAACGGAATTGAATGTTTTCTGCAGAGGACTAGATTGCTAGTGTTCAATGACCTATGAAGACAACGGAATTGATATCTGCTGCAGAGGACTAGATTGCTAGCGTTCAAAGATCTATGAACACAACGGAATTGCATGTTTTCTGCAGAGGACTAGATTATTAGTGTTCAAAGACCTATGAACACTACGGAATTGCATGTTTTCTGCAGAGGACTGGATTGTTAGTGTTCAAAGACCTATGAACACTACGGAATTGCATGTTTTCTGCAGAGGACTAGATTGCTAATGTTCAAAGACCTATGAACACAACGCACTTGCATGTTTTCTGCAGAGGACTAAATTGCTAGCGTTCAAAGACCTATGAACACAACGGAATTGAATGTTTTCTGCAGAGGACTAGATTGTTAGTGTTCAAAGACCTATGAACACAACGGAATTGAATGTTTTCTGCAGAGGACTAGATTGCTAGTGTTCAAAGACCTATGAACACAACGGAATTGAATATCTGCTGCAGAGGACTAGATTGCTAGTGTTCAAAGACCTATGAACACTACGCAATTGCATGTTTTCTGCAGAGGACGGGATTGCGTGTGTTCAAAGACCTACATGTATGAATACAACGGAATTGAACATTTGATGCAGAGGACTAGATTGCTAGTGTTCAAAGACCTATGAACACAACGCACTTGCATGTTTTCTGCAGAGGACTAGATTGCTAGTGTTGAAATACCCATGAACACTACGCAACTGCATGTTTTCTGCAGATGACTAGATTGTTAGTGTTCAAAGACTTATCAATACAACGCACTTGCATGTTTTCTGCAGAGGACTAGATTGTTAATGTTTAAAGACTTATCAACACAACGCACTTGCATGTATTCTGCAGAGGACTAGATTGCTAATGTTAAAGTACTATGAACACTACGCACTAGCATGCATGTTTTCTGCAGAGGACTAGATTGCTTGTGTTCAAAGACCTATGAATACAACGGAATTGAATATTTTGTGCAGAGGACTAGATTGCTAATGTTCAAAGACCTATGAACACAACTCACTTTCATGTTTTCTGCAGAGGACTAGATTGCTTGTGTTCAAAGACCTATGAACACAACGGACTTGCATGTTTTCTGCAGAGGACTAGATTGCTTGTGTTCAAAGACCTATGAATACAACGCAATTGTCTGTCTGTCTGTCTGTCTGTTTGTCTGTCTGTCTGTCTGTCTGTCTGTCTGTCTGTCTGTCTGTCTGTCTGTCTGTCTGTCTGTCTGTATGTCTGTCTGTCTGTATGTCTGTCTGTCTGTCTGTCTGTCTGGCTGTCTGTCTGTCTGTCTGTCTGTCTGTATGTCTATATGTGTGCGTTTGTTTGTATGTGTATGTCTATCTATTGTCTGTCTGTCTGTTCATATGAAGATTTGCAATGCGATTTGATTTACACTAAAGTTAATTAGTACTCGTGTGAGACCGTATTCGAATGGGCCTTGGACTTTTTCTTGAATATAGTGATCTAAGCCGAACCAAAGATATGGTTGGAGAGAGGAGAGTTTCTTCTACCAACAAATGCCAACACAACCTAGGGTCGGGCTACTTTTGGACGTTTGCGAGGCGGAACGAAAGTGGAATACGCACATTTGCGATCAATTTGGGTATCACACTGGTGTACTTTCTCCTAAATGCAAGTGTATATATATATAACTAAGTTGAATCTCTTAAGGGCCATGCAGATGATCCTGGCAGGTTATACCTTCTTTTTTTTCAACGATGTGTTAAGCTACTTTTCAAACTACTACAGGTTAGCGTGTTGCTTCTCAATGGTGTTTCCTGTCACTTTCCACAATGTTTCCGTCATATCACTGTGTCAGGTCAAAACAGAACAGAACAGAACAGAACGGAATATAAGCTGAAAAAGATTTACATTATACATGTGTATACGAAACATATCAGACGATGACAATTGGTTTAATGCTATTTATGTGAACTAGAATAGAACAGAACAGAACAGAACATAATCGTTTATTCATAATATAATACACAAATGCATAGGGCATACGGCATACACAAACTATATGCCAGACGATGCTAATATTGATGTTAGGTGTAATAGCTGTCATTGTTTGTGTGACATATCATACCTTTATGCATTCATATAGGATTGATCTTCAGCAGATTGACAATATACATGTGCATACGAAAACTTCACCGACCACCTCTCTCTATATCTGTTTGTCTCTCCCTTTTTCTCTATCTCTCCTCTCCCTCTCTATTTCTTTCTGTAACTGTGTAAATGTTAATCTACCTGTATGCATGTGTATGTTTATCTGTCTATTTCTTGAACATAGTGATCTAAGCCGAACCAAAGATATGGTTGGAGAGAGGAGAGTTTCTTCTACCAACAAATGCCAACACAGCCTAGGGTCGGGCTACTTTTGGACGTTTGCGAGGCGGAACGAAAGTGGAATACGCACATTTGAGATCCATTTGGGTATCACACTGGTGTACTTTCTCCTAAATGCAAGTATATATATATATATAACTAAGTTGAATCTCTTAAGGGCCATGCAGATGATCCTGGCAGGTTATGCCTTCTTTTTTTTCAACGATGCGTTAAGCTACTTTCCAAACTACTACAGGTTAGCGTGTTGCTTCTCAATGGTGTTTCCTGTCACTTTCCACAATGTTTCCGTCATATCACTGTGTCAGGTCAAAACAGAACAGAACAGAACAGAATGAAATATAAGCTGAAAAAGATTTACATTATACATGTGTATACGAAACATATCAGACGATGACAATTGGTTTAATGCTATTTATGTGAACTAGAATAGAACAGAACAGAACAGAACCGTTTATTCCTAATATAATACACAAATGCATAGGGCATACGGCATACACAAACTGTATGCCAGACGATGCTAATATTGATGTTAGGTGTAATACCAGTCAGTGTTTGTGTGACATAGTATACCTTTATTCATTCATATAGGATTGATCTTCAGCAGATTGACAATATACATGTGCATACGAAAACTTCACCGACCATCTCTCTCTCTCTGTCTGTCTCTCTTTTTTTCTCTCTATCTCTCCTCTCCCTCTCTATTTCTCTCCCTAACTGTGTAAATGTTAATCTACCTGTATGAATGTGTATGTTTATCTGTCTATTTCTTGAATATAGTGATCTAAGCCGAACCAAAGATATGGTTGGAGAAAGGAGAGTTTCTTCTACCAACAAATGCCAACACAACCTAGGATCGGGCTACTTTTGGACGTTTGCGAGGCGGAACGAAAGTGGAATACGCACATGTGCGATCCATTTGGGTATCACACTGGTGTACTTTCTCCAAAATGCAAGTATATATATATAACTAAGTTGAATCTCTTAAGGGCCATGCACATGATCCTGGCAGGTTATACCTTCTTTTTTTTCAACGATGCGTTAAGCTACTTTCCAAACTACTACAGGTTAGCGTGTTGCTTCTCAATGGTGTTTCCTGACACTTTCCACAATGTTTCCGTCATATCACTGTGTCAGGTCAAAACAGAACAGAACAGAGCGGAATATAAGCTGAAAAAGATTAACATTATACATGTGTATACGAAACATATCAGACGATGAAAATTGATTTAATGCTATTTATGTGAACTAGAATAGAACAGAACAGAACAGAACAGAACAGAACCGTTTATTCATAATATAATACACAAATGCATACGGCATACGGCATACACAAACAATATGCCAGACGATGCTAATAATGATGTTAGGTGTAATAGCTGTCAGTGTTTGTGTGACATAGCATACCTTTATTCATTCATATAGGATTGATCTTCAGCAGATTGACAATATGCATGTGCATACGAAAACTTCACCGACTATCTCTCTCTCTCTGTCTGGCTCTCTTTTTTTACTCTATCTCTCCTCTCCCTCTCTATTTCTCTCTCTAACTGTGTAAATGTTAATCTACCTGTATGCATGTGTATGTTTATCTGTATATTTCTTGAATATAGTGATCTAAGCCGAACCAAAGATATGGTTGGAGAGAGGAGAGATTCTTCTACAAACAAATGCCAACACAACCTAGGATCGGGCTACTTTTGGACGTTTGCGAGGCGGAACGAAAGTGGAATACGCACATTTGCGATCCATTTGGGTATCACACTGGTGTACTTTCTCCTAAATGCAAGTGTATATTTATATATATAACTAAGTTGAATCTCTTAAGGGACATGCAGATGTTCCTGGCAGGTTATACCTTCTTTTTTTTCAACGATGTGTTAAGCTACTTTCCAAACTACAACAGGTTAGCGTGTTGCTTCTCAATGGTGTTTCCTGTCACTTTCCACAATGTTTCCGTCATATCACTGTGTCAGGTCAAAACAGAACAGAACAGAACGGTATATAAGCTGAAAAAGATTAACATTATACATGTGTATACGAAACATATCAGACGATGACAATTGGTTTAATGCTATTTATGTGAACTAGAATAGAACAGAACAGAACAGAACCGTTTATTCATAATATAATACACAAATGCATAGGGCATACGGCATACGCAAACTATATTCCACACGATGCTAATATTGATGTTAGGTGTAATAGCTGTCAGTGTTTGTGTGACATAGCATACCTTTATTCATTCATATAGGATTGATCTTCAGCAGATTGACAATATACATGTGCATACGAAAACTTCACCGACCATCTCTCTCTCTCTGTCTGTCTCTCTTTTTTTTCTCTATCTATCCTCTCCCTCTCTATTTCTCTCTCTAACTGTGTAAATGTTAATCTACATGTATGCATGTGTCTGTTTATCTGTCTATTTCTTGAATATAGTGATCTAAGCCGAACCAAAGATATGGTTGGAGAGAGGAGAGTTTCTTCTACCAACAAATGCCAACACAACCTAGGCTAAGGCTACTTTTGGACGTTTGCGAGGCGGAACAAAAGTGGAATACGCACATTTGCGATCCATTTGGGTATCACACTGGTGTACTTTCTCCTAAATGCAAGTGTATATATATATAACTAAGTTGAATCTCTTAAGGGCCATGCAGATGATCCTGACAGGTTATACCTTCTTTTTTTCAACGATGTGTTAAGCTACTTTCCAAACTACTACAGGTTAGCGTGTTGCTTCTCAATGGTGTTTCCTGTCACTTTCCACAATGTTTCCGTCATATCACTGTGTCAGGTCAAAACAGAACAGAACAGAACGGAATATAAGCTGAAAAATATTTACATTATACATGTGTATACGAAACATATCAGACGATGACAATTGGTTTAATGCTATTTATGTAAACTAGAATAGAACAGAACAGAACAGAACGGAACAGAACCGTTTATTCATAATATAATATTGCTTCTCAATGGTGTTTCCTGTCACTTTCCACAATGTTTCCGTCATATCACTGTGTCAGGTTAAAACAGAACAAAACAGAACAGAACAGAACGGAATATAAGCTGAAAAAGATTTACATTATACATGTGTATACGAAACATATCAGACGATGACAATTGGTTTAATGCTATTTATGTGATCTAGAATAGAACAGAACAGAACAGAACCGTTTATTCATAATATAATACACAAATGCATAGGGCATACGGCATACACAAACTATATGCCAGACGATGCTAATATTGATGTTAGGTGTAATAGCTGTCAGTGTTTGTGTGACATAGCATACCTTTATTCATTTATATAGGATTGATCTTCAGCAGATTGACAATATACATGTGCATACGAAAACTTCACCGACCATCTCTCTCTCTCTGTCTGTCTCTCTTTTTTTTCTATCTCTCCTCTCCCTCTCTATTTCTCTCTCTAACTGTGTAAATGTTAATCTACCTGTATGCATGTGTATGTTTATCTGTCTATGCGTGTGCATGTCTATAATCATGTGTGGCTACCATTATGTATGTCTATCACTATGTGTGTATGTATACATCTGTGTTTATGCATGTGTCTATGAATGTATGCCTTTCTGCATTTATGTCTATCTGAGTGGATGTTCATCTGTAGTTATGTCAAGATCGATGTTTATCTATATATCTCTACGTCTGTCTCTTGGTGTAACTGTCAATCTGACTGTATGTCTCTATGCATGTCTATTCGTCTGTATGTCAGCCTGTATGTTTATCCGTCTATGCGTTTGTATTTCTCGCATTATGTATGTCTATCATCATGAATGTATGTTTAAAATCATGTGTGTCTATCATAGTGTATGTCTATCACGTTGTATGTATATCTGTGGTTGTGCGTGTGTCTCTGCAAGTATGCCTATATAAATGTATATCTATCTTAGTTCATGTCTATATTAGTGTATGTCTATCTAATCTGATATGTATGTCTATGTATATCTGTCTATATATGTCTATGTTTGTATACATCTGTGTTTATGCATGTGTCTATGAATGTATGCCTTTCTGCATTTATGTCTATCTGAGTGGATGTTCATCTGTAGTTATGTCAAGATTGATGTTTATGTATACGTCTGTCTCTTGGTGTAACTGTCAATCTGACTGTATGTCTGTATGCATGTATATTCGTCTGTATGTCAACCTGTATGTTTATCCGTCTTTGGTTTGTATTTCCATCAGTATGTATGTCTATCATCATGAATGTATGTATGTTTAAAATCATGTATGTCTATCAAAGTGTATGTCTATCACTTTGTATGTATATCTGTGTTTATGCTTGTGTCTATGCAAGTATGCCTATATAAATGTATGTCTATCTGAGTTTATGTCTAATTTAGTGTATGTCTATCTAATCTGATATGTATGGCTATCTAATCTGATATGTATGTCTATCTAATCTGATATGTATGTCTATGTATATCTGTCTATATATGTCTAGGGTGTCTATGTTTGTTTGTCACTGTATATGTTTATCTGTATGTATTCATGTCTCTCTGAAGGTATGCCTATTTGCTGAATGTCTGTCTATCTGAAGGTATGTCTTTATGTATTACTATATTTCTGTAAACTAAGCCGGTCTCTTAGGTCATGGATGTAGTATGTGAATATCGTAAATCGTGTTGATTAGACAGTGTAGTTACAATATTGCAATAATTTAACTTCTAAGTATATATTACATATTACATCTGTCTGTCTGTCTGTCTGTCTGTCTGTATGTATGTATGTATGTGTGTGTGTGTGTGTGTGTGTGTGTGTGTGTGTGTGTGTGTGTGTGTGTGTGTGTGTGTGTGTGTGTGTGTGTGTGTGTGTGTGTGTGACATAGACAACATTATACACTCTTATATTTGAATAGCATTCACTTAATTTAGAATATCCTCTCATGAATTTGCAATAGAACGAGGTCTTCATTTAAGATAATATACCGCGATATAATAATATTTGTCCAAATTGCTCAAATAACCATATAGAAAAATGAATATCATTTCCTTCTAATTTGTTAAAAATACTCGGATCTTAGAACTTGATATATTAATAAGTTTTGAACATTAAGGGTCAAAACCGTTTACAGGGACTGTGCAGAACCGAGAACCTATCTTGTTCCCTTCAGTGCTATTCATTGTCGTTCATTTATAATATTATTCCTTGTGGTTAATTAAACACGTGTAGGCAATTTTCCTTTTCATTTATTTGACTGAAGGGCGAGACAGGCGAAAATCAATTCTCTTTGAATTTGATGGAAATTCTTTCATCTATTGGTAAAAAAATGGTGTAATGGGGCTTGGTATAACCCTATGTTAGTGTTCAACCTACATGCAATGTAGCTTTGTTTAATATTAGCTTGATCATGTATTGACTGATGCAATGATGGTGGGTGGGGTGCCGTTTTCAATATTGGTTGACCTTGAAAGGAAATGTGAACTCTCGAATTATCGTTTCAGTGACAATTATATTCCCTCGCTGAGCACTATAATTTACTTTTAAGGCACCCCATCCCCTGTTCGTGGTCTATGTATGTTGTTGTTATTGGTGGCTTACTGCCTCGATTTGTGATCTGGCTGGAAACGCTTAAATCATTGTAGCGAAAAGGAATTAAGGTGTATCGATTATTTGCAGGATACAGTGTATGTTTCTGTGTTGTTGAATCCTACATACACAAATCCTAGAGGCATCTGGCTGCATAGGAGAAATTGGCTCAGTGCCAGATTGCTAGGTCATTTTTATGGTTAAACAAGGACGTTTTTAGCATAACACTGGAAAAGTAGCCCTGTACACTTTTTATTTGTTGCTTAGATCTTTACACATTTGAATATTTTGGTTTGAATGGTTACTTAGATTGTTGACAGCCTGATAGATTGACGCTCACCGATAAGTGCATTGCATTGAATTTTTATATTGGAAAAAGGAGTTTTGGAATAAATAAGTCTGAATTGGTATGACATGTTCGCATCACAGCAACATTGGGGAAATATTTGTTTATTGTTGTTCTCTTCATGATTTTCATGTTATATTGATGGCTGCCCAAGAGTAATTGACTCGGCACCAGGTTGTTTGTACTTCATTGACAGCGATATTGGCGCAATATTTGTTTATTATTGTTTTTGCTTCAATTTTAAATAAAAAAGATATATTGCTGGCTGCCCAAGAGTTATTGACTCGGCACCAGATTGTTTGTAATTGACCGACATCAAAATTGGCGAAATATATTCTTATTGTTATCCGCTTTATTAAATTAATTTCATAACCCATTGGGTATATTGCTGGCTGCCCTAGAGAAATTAGCTTGGCACTGGATTGTCTGTTAACATTTATTTATTTTAGCTAAAGCCTAAAGGTCAAGTATTGACCCAAGTTATATATCTATTTCTTCTGAAAAACATTTGCTAAAGTGCCTAAACACTTTTTCAGAAATATTGTTTTGTTTCGCTGATTATGCCTAAGGCAAGACGAAAAACTAGTAGGCGTCATGAGGCTGCAGTCGTGGATGACCAGGCACCAGAGGTTCCACCAACGCTGGTGACGGAAGCGCCTACCGCTCTGTCCGATTCACAGCTGAACATGGTGGTTGAGAAGGTAGCTGAAAAGTTGTTGCCCTTGCTGCCACCTAGGATTGAACCAGAACCAAAAGATTCAGGTGAGGTCCAGGTGGGGCTAGTTAGTAATGGAATTTCTAGCCAAGTTTCCCTAGGATTGAAACAAAAAATTTGTAACAGGGAGTATGTAAACTTATCAATTCTGTTAACGCCTGAAAATAGCATGGGACAAGTGCTCACGTTAGACTCAAATGGAAGCATCAATCTTATGCCAAAAACCATAAGACGTATATCTAGTATAGAGGCATGGACGGATGCTTTCATAGTGTATATGGACGTTTACTGCCAAGTGCACAGTGATCAGTATGCCGACATGCTCAAATACCTCCATACTGTGAGATTTGGGGCCAAGCAATATACTGTAAATGGCTGGATATCTTATGATGAGCAGTTCAGGCTAAAAATGGCTCAGTCCTTAGAAATGTCATGGGCAGTGGTCGATCAGGAATTGTGGATGCTGTTTATGTGTCGACCTAAGCCACAAGTGGCTAATGAACAAGTTAAGTTTAAGTGCTATGATTTCAATTACAAGGGTATCTGTCAAAGATCGGTTTGCACATTTACACACAAGTGCATTAAATGTGGTGGGAGTCATTCTTTTAAAGTATGTACAAGTACTGGTAATAATAATAACATGAGGTCTAATTTTAGGTTTGCAGCCCCTGGGGGAATTGTTCCATCTCGACCAAGACCCTCAACAGCGCAAAGGCCTTTCATGCTGCAACACTGATTTGCTTTCTATTGCTCCAACCCCAATTAGGGTTGGCCCTTTGTTAAAATATTTGAAAGAATATCCTGTTTCTGAGGATGCATTGATCTTGGCTGAAGGGTTTACAAAGGGTTTTCTTTTACATTTTGAGGGTCCTAGAATGAGTACTGAATGTGAAAATCTTTTGTCAGTGAAACAGAACCCAGATATTGCTCTTGAAAAAGTAATGAAGGAGGTGTCTTTGGGTAGAATTGCAGGTCCATTCAAGACTTGTCCTTTTGGTAATCTTAAGTGTTCCCCAATAGGGCTTGTTCCTAAAAAAGATGGAACTTGGAGATTAATTCACCATTTATCATACCCAACAGGATCTAGTGTAAATGACTATATTGATCAAGATTTATGTTCTGTCAATTATACTTCAATGGATGAGGTAATTAATTCCATTGTTTATCTTGGAAATAAATGTTTAATGGGTAAAATGGATATTAAAAGTGCATTTCGGCTTTTGCCAGTACATATTGATGATTTCTGCTTGCTCGGTTTTCGTTTGCAAGGTTATTACTTTGTAGATAAAATGCTGCCTATGGGCTGCGCTATCTCTTGTGCTCTTTGGGAGAAATTTGCAACATTTTTGGAATGGCTTTTTAAGTACCTACATCCAGCTAGCTATTTGCATCACTATCTGGATGATTTCATATTTTTAGGTAAATCTCGGTCCACCTTATGTGTTCAGACTATGTCAAACTTTGAAAAGATGTGTGCATCAATAGGGGTCCCTTTAGCAGAAGGTAAAACTGTAGGACCAACTTTAATACTTGTCTTTCTTGGTCTAGAATTGAATTCAATACTTTTTCAAATTCAAGTGCCTGAGGATAAACTTCACAAATTGAAGTCCAGTCTCGTTTCTCTTCTTCAAAAGAAAAAGGTTACTCTTAAAGAATTGCAGTCCCTTGTTGGACTTCTCAATTTTTGTACTCGGGCCATTCCTGTAGCTCGGGCTTTTAACAGGCGTTTCTATGATGCGATGTGTGGCTTATTTAAGCCGTTTCACCATGTTAGAGTAACTTTGCCTATGAAGGAAGATATTTGTTTATGGCTTTCTTTTTTGAAAAACTTTAATGGTTACTGCAGCTTTCCTGAGTTGGATTGGTCAGATAATGAAACTCTTGAGCTATACACAGATAGTGCTGGTTCACCAAATTTAGGTTGTGCTGCTGTATTTGGTAGTAGCTGGGTATTTTACCCTTGGCCAGTGAACTGGAGAGGGTCTAATATGTTTGATGACATAACTTTCTTAGAATTGGTGCCTATCCTCTTAGCCTTTTGTGTTTGGTCTGAATGTTTACAGAAAAAGAAAATATTTTTGTATGTTGATAATCAGTCCCTGGTAAGCATCCTTAACAAGAAATCTTCAAAGTCTAAGCTTGTTATGCAGCTTTTACGTCCGTTAATACTGATATGCATGCGCTTCAGTATTCAGTATAAGGCAGTGCATGTTGAGGGTATTTCCAATGTTAAAGCTGACTCTCTTTCTCGTCGTCAGTGGCAGCGTTTCAGAGAGGTAGCTCCAGAAGCCAGTACAGCAGGGGAGCCAATTCCGGATATGTTTCACCACTGGCTATTCAATCTCAAGTCGATTTCTTAATTAGTAATAGTATTGCGGTGAATACTAAAGCTTCATATGAATCGGCTCTTAAGCTTTTCTCTGAATTCAGGTTAATTAATGATCATGCAGATATTTGGCCACCGCCTCTGGGGGTTGTCATCGATTTCATTGCATTTATGTCATTAAAGGGTATGTCTCCAAGTACTGCTAGGTGTTACATATCGGGTATTGCATTTGCTTGTAAAGTAAAGAATTTATCAGACCCAACAGGTAATTTCATCATTTCTAAAATGTTAAAGGGGTTTAAAAAAATGCATAGAAGAGTTGATACAAGGCTACCAATAACTCATGAATTGCTTGAGCGAATTTTGCGAACCTTACCAACAGTTTGCTACACTAGCTATGAAGCAGAGCTTTTTAGTGCAGTTTTCTCTTTGGCATTTTTTGGGTTCTTTCGAGTTGGAGAACTTGTTATTTCAAGTTTAAATAATGAAGGCCATGCTCTTCGAGTCAATGATCTACATTTAGAAAATGGAAATTCAGCCATAAAAGTGTTTCTAAGGTCTTCAAAAACTGATCAGCAAGGTCATGGAGTCGTTTTAATTATACCAAACACAGGAAAAGTGACTTGCCCTGTAAGACATATGTTACTTTATTTAAAAATGAGAAAATCATTGAATTGCATTTATCTTTTTTGTCATTTAAATAGCCTACCAGTTACACGTTATCAGTTTGCAGCTGTATTAAAGAAATCACTTAATATGTTGGGGTTGCAAAACGCTAACTACAAATGTCATTCCTTTCGGATTGGAGCAGCTACAACTGCTTCAAGAAATGGGTTATCCGATGAAAAGATTCAATCCTACGGCAGATGGAAATCTTGTGCATTTAAATCATACATCAGAATTCCGTCTGACGTCCTTACATTGAGTCAGTGATTTTGATTTCACAACCTTTCAGCCTCGGAGTTCAGTGATCTCATGACTGACCGAGGTATTAAGTCTTTTTCAGATGCCCATAAGCTGATATGGATTATTGGGTCATCAATTATAAAACGAGCCTTTTGTTATGCAAGGAGCTGTGGTGAAAACGGTTCGCAGCTTGGCATGGCAGGACTAGTGGAAATATTTTGGCAGGGTAGAAGTGGACTGGTATGGAATAAGTGTATTCCTTTAATCAGGCATCTATTAACAGTGCAAGAATCGCCAGATTTGCTAGTCATTCACTGTGGTGGAAATGATATTGGTCAAAAAACAACTGCTGCACTCTTACATTTAATTAAACAAGATTTCTTGAAACTTTCAGTTATTCTCCCACAGGCAACTATGGTGTGGTCGCAAATTCTTCCAAGACTTCATTGGAGGGGAGAACAAAATCATAAAGCTTTGGAAAGGTCTAGAAAAAGGGTAAACAATGGTATAGCATCCTTTATTCTTAATAAGGGAGGCAAGTATTTACGTTACCCTGACATAGTTGAGAATGACCACCTCCTTTTTTGTGATGGGGTGCATTTGTCGGCAACAGGTCATGAAATGTTTTTAAAGACGTTAAAAAAAGGGTTAGATCAGTTCCTTTTTTCTGATAATAAGGTATTTCCAGACAGTGGGAAATCTGGCCATCTTTCATAAAACAATGTTGTGTTTTGCTGGTGGCGGTATGGCTTCGCCATGTGGCGGGGAATACCTCCACCAGTAGTTGTTGTCAATCTGAATTATTGTGTGAAGTAATTGGACTTTAAATAAGCAGTGTGGGTCTCTGTCACCAGGGCTCATCTGTTGTTTACATGTTATAAGCTTTTGGGAAGCTGTGGCCAGATTCCGCCAACAACTAAGAAGAAATGTATTGTTTTGAATTTACATTGTCAAATATTTTATTAAATGTGTGTAATTTTAAATTATCTGCAGTTGTCCTCTGTAATAAGTTTTGAACATTAAGGGTCAAAACCGTTTACAGGGACTGTGCAGAACCGAGAACCTATCTTGTTCCCTTCAGTGCTATTCATTGTCGTTCATTTATAATATTATTCCTTGTGGTTAATTAAACACGTGTAGGCAATTTTCCTTTTCATTTATTTGACTGAAGGGCGAGACAGGCGAAAATCAATTCTCTTTGAATTTGATGGAAATTCTTTCATCTATTGGTAAAAAATCCCTCCACTCCCACCCTCTTAATTATTATGTCATTAAAGTTATGAATTAGTTTCGTTTCAGATTAGTACAATGGTTTTCCTTTTATAGTCACAGCTTTACTAAAAGATGGATGGCGGGGAATACCTCCACCAGTAGTTGTTGTCAATCTGAATTATTGTGTGAAGTAATTGGACTTTAAATAAGCAGTGTGGGTCTCTGTCACCAGGGCTCATCTGTTGTTTACATGTTATAAGCTTTTGGGAAGCTGTGGCCAGATTCCGCCAACAACTAAGAAGAAATGTATTGTTTTGAATTTACATTGTCAAATATTTTATTAAATGTGTGTAATTTTAAATTATCTGCAGTTGTCCTCTGTAAACGATTTTAATATACTTGGCCATAGTTCAAAAAATCACAAACTTACTTTCCCATAAGTCTATTATTATTGCTAAAAAGATATCAAAATATATATACTATGCTGATTTGAAAAGAGTCAAGTTTCAGTTTAACCCTTTCCCACACACAGACATATTTTCATGAAACTGAATACAAATTTGGGCTAAAGGAGAAAGTGCATAGTTAGTTTAGATAGGAAGTAAAAGAAAACAACACAAAAAAGGCATTATGCGAGTAATTTTCCTAAATCTGATCTTAGTCTTCAGTCCTCGTTACATGTACCCTATATTGGTTCATCGCAAACAAACGAGCGGTGTTCCAGTAGCATAATTATTACACGTGTAGAATATCGCTTTCAGAAACTATCAATACCTTTAGTGACTAATTGACGAACAGTGCAGAGCTAGATCAGACTGCACAGACAAGCTGGCCGATCTGGTAATGCACTGGTTGAATTAACATACAGTTGGTTTTAACAGAGACCCTTTCAAACCTATTTCATTTAGGACGAATGTTAAAACTAGTTTAAGGCATCCACGAAATGGTTGTAATGGCTTCTCTCCTAGGCGTTCAAGTTTGGATGGTTAACATAACGACCGGTTCAACAATGCCAGGGTAAATAAGTCCGGTAGTAATTATAAATACCAAGAAAACGACGTAAACACCTTTTTAACGGTTAAGTTATTTATACAGATAGCCTACCACGTCGAACCGTGATGAAAGGATGCCATATTTATCTTCGATGTTGACTCTGATTCATAGATCTTATCTTGATTTCATAATCTAGAGATCTCTTGAAGGCTGTACTACAGTTAAGAACATCATGAAATTTACAATCTGAGCGGAAAGTGATTGGATCGTGAGCGTTTTTGGAACGCTTCAAGAGTTTTGCGCTCTGAACGAAACAATCATAATGAATGAACAAATCCATTCGCATGAGCGCTTCGCTCATTAAGCAGTTGCAACAATTTTCTAGATAATTATTTGACGAAATTACTTTTGATCGAAAAAAAGCGTTCCCAGTGAGCGTAAAAACGCGATCAATTTTATCGGAACGGGAAAAACCAATCACAATGATTCGAACGACTGAACGGTTTAAGAGCAGATTGGAACGTGAACTGAACTGAATGGATCGAAGCGTAAACGGTAAATTTGCCGATTTCATGATTTTCTTAACTGTATCATCCTCGTTACCATCGCAGTACAGAAATAATTGATTGGTTGATTTATTGATTTGTTGGTTGATTCATTATTACTTCCATCCATTCATTGACTGATTAATTCATGCATTCATTCATTCCTTAGAGTTCGAGGCTGAAACAGTACCCTTGTCACCCAGGGACCATGATTGATAATTCTGTCGCCGTGGTATAACTGAAAACCTGTTGAATTCGGCGAACAACACCATACAACCAAACAGATAAAACATTAATTTATTGCATTTTGAGGTCAGAACATTAACCCTGTCACCAAGAGATCATAAATGAGTGTTCTGTCGTTGTGGTATGAATTGAATTATGTTGCAACGGATTGAAACTTCCAATGCCAATGGAGAAAATATTCTCCGTGAACTGGTTTACTTCTGTGTTTTTTATATGTATACGTTTCAACGTTTTGTTTTATATGTTTCCTCCCTTTTGTGAATAAATACTATTTTCCGCATGATGAATACATAACAGTGTCAGAGTACATAGATGAATGTAGTGTACATTGACCTTTCAGACTTGGAAACAGAGCACTGGCAACTCAATCTCTAGCGACGTGGGCTGTCAATCCAGGGATTGCGAGTTCGAACCCGGGTTCGGCAAACATTTATTTCAACGTTTGACAAAAGTCAATGCGCCAGGCATCATTATTCTTCCACGAATGGGCTTACTGTTAATGTGGAAAAACAGCTAGTTGCATGAAAAATTATTATGTGGAGAACTGGAGTGAGAAATCAAGGGAAATGCATGGGTAGGTGAACTGGTCGCCGAGATGTGACTGAAACTGTTGAAAACGGCGTTTTCAAATACTTCTATAAAGACATGTATAGAAAACATGCCCGTCTCTCCTGGCGGTCATGTTCTCTTAACGGATCGGATCGGAATAATTTCAACAATCTTGGTAGATGGTCACCAACGAGCCCCATTAAGTTCAAAATATGTTCAAATCTGGCCTGTACCTTGATGTAGTTATACTATACACATAATGGAAAACAAGCTCCGCAAGAATCGGAATAATTTGTCTTGGTAGAGACATCCAGGGAAAATTTGTGCAATTTTTTTTTCAATCGAGACTGTAAATTTTGACAAGATTTTTTAAATGTTGCGCAACAACCAACTTTCTACATGTAACTTTTTTTATGAGGGCCTCCAAGGGATTATTCCTTTGCAATTATTTTGATAAAGAACCAGTAGGATTAAATAAGATTTGAACGGTCACTGGACGTCAGATGGTGGGTGATCACAATAGCTCACCTTGAGTACTTGGGTGTTCAGGTTAGCTAAAACCCAGTGGTTATAATTAAGTGGGATAAGTGTTACAACATTGATACCCATTGTGTTTCTCTAAAGAGTTTGAGGGAACTTTTTGCGGACTTCAGTTTTAGCGCCAATGTCAAGGGTATTTCAATTATATCACTGCGACCAGTTCACATGGAGTGTGTTTGCTTTAGTTAAAGTGCCCACCACAGTTATTGCAATTGATTAGACAATCAAGCAGAACTAAAAGAAGGAATGAAGTACATACTCTACTGACCGCCTCGAGGTGTTGGAGATCGCGGATACGATACAATATCAGAGGTACACACTATGTACAAACATTAAGACTGACTTGCTGGTGTCAAGATAAATTGACCACTTGCACAGGTAATTTAAACGCTGTGATTTCGCAAATGTACAACTGCTAACATCGAAGGAAATTATCAAGGATGGGAATTAAACTACAATGTGTTGACACCGTAAATGAAACAGCGTATCTGTCAAGGACATTTGTAATAAGGTATTAACTCTTTGAGGAAAAAAATGGAAAAGGACCACAAAATGAACATTCCTGTGAAATTTCGTTGAAATTTGATCAGATGGATTAATAAACGTTAATTGAAGCTAAATGTTAATGTTACCCCTTTTCTGGTGCCACTAGGTTACTATGTCTTTCAAACAAGCATTTTTTCTTGAAATTTTGTGTAGAGGGACACTGAAGGAACATTTATACGCATAAGTCTTGAAATCAGACAAGTACTTTCATTAAAATGGAATTTTAAAATGTTGTCATTTTGCCCTTTTCTGATGTCGCCTGTCCAACATCTTTCTCAACTTATCATTGTGGCTTTAACACATTTTGTAGAAGGTTACACTAGAAACATTTCAACCACATTTTCTTTGAATTGGGCAGATGGTGGTCATGTTTTTCAACGGATCAGAATGATTTTAGCAATCTTGGTGGTGGGTCACCCAGAGAACATTTTTTCTAACTTATTTTAAAATCGGAGAGGATTTGGCTGTTTGGTACCAGGAGACCATCTCGACTCCTGAGTGGAATTATGACCGGTTTCATTCACAGTGATGGAACTCAGAGTTTGTCTTGAACATTGTTTTGCTTTTTCATTGTGGTTTGTTAATTCAACTAGCTATATATACCCTGTGTAGAGACATCTGTAGCCACTCCCAAACGTGAATTCAAAATCAGAGTCAAAGAACACCTTCGCGACATCCGTAGACATAGAGACACACCTGTGGCAAACCACTTCAATCTAGACTCACACGATACGGAGCATGTCAAATACCAAATCAAAGACATTTTACGCTCCGACCCTGTCAGAATCTAGCACTACCACTAGACGCCTCAAAGAAAATAATTGGATCTACCAACTACAAACCCTTCCTCCGGTAGGGATCAACATCTTTGGATAGCCTCAAAGCACACAGCCGATTACAGTTTTCACTATACACATAATATGAAACACAAGCTCCGCACCCTGGCAGCCGTGGATTTCAACGGATTGGAATTATTTGAGCAATCTTGATAGAGGGTCAACTAAGGAACATTTGTGCAAAATCATTTTCAAATCAAGACCTGTTTTTTTGCACAAGAAGATTGTAAAAGATTCAATAATTTTCCCTCTTTCTGATTCCGGAGCAACCAAAGTTCGTCAAGGAATTAAATTATTGAACAACTTTGAAAGGGGACCACATAAGGAAAAGTCCTTAGTTTGAATTTGATTCGTCGAACTAGGAGAGAAGTTGTTTATATGAAAGTGTGAACGAACGGGTAATGAGGACGGTAGATATGAGGGACCACAAAACCTCAACCAGCACTTCAGGCTCAGGTGAGCAAAACACAAACAAAACGTAATCTACTTCAATCCGCTATGCACACCAAGATTTTTTTACCTAATACAAAAACCTTTGCATTATCAAACAAAGAGAAATTCCCCCATGTGCCACAATGTTTTCAACAGTAATATTACTAGTATTTTCCACTGTTATGTCTATATGTTTACAAAGATTAACAAGATCACTTTTCCCAATGTGGCAATATCAATCAATTATGGTATGAGAAACAAAATAACTGACACAAGGTAATGCTCATTGAATCATATATTTCCTAAAGGAGTAAGTAACATTCACAAATAAAATGAAATAAATTGATAAAATATCAAACAGTAAATATTGTAATAGGTATTGAATTTGTGATGGCGAAATGTAGCTCTGGATGGATTCAAAGAGGGCTGGTACGGAATATTGTTTTGTGCATATCCTACCATCCTACCATCGCATGTTAACGAGAACGCAATGGTAGGATAGTAGGATGATAGGATGGTACGATGGTAGGATAGTAGGATGCTAGGATGGTAGGACAGTAGGATGGCGATGGTAGGACAGTAGGACAGTAGGATGGCGATAGTAGGACAGTAGGATGGTGATAGTAGGACAGTAGGATGGCAATATGTCCATCCTACTATCCTACCATCGCCATCCTACTATCCTATAATCGTCATCCTACTGTCCTACTGTCCTACCATCGCCATCCTACCATCCCACCATCCTACTATCCTACTATCCTACCATCGCACTTGTGATTTGATTCCCGCGGTATAAACATGTGCTCTACGTCATACAGTGTGGTTGTGGATTTGTCGTATCTGATGCAGCAATCAATTCTACTTTTTATGTTATGTAACGGGATGGTTCGTCTTCACGTTAAAGTACATATTTAAAGAGTTTCCGAAATACCGTACATAATTTTGAAGTGCAAATACGTTTAGCTCATTTTTGGTATCGAATTTCTAACTGAACATCAAATAATGCACGATGTTTTTTTTATATTAAAAGCATTTTTACATCATTAACGTGATAACGTATGACATTTATAAAAAAAAAGGCGAACATAAACCAAATCAGTAGATGTTACCAATTGACTACGTATGACGTATGACGTAGAGCACACCTTTATATCACAAGTGCGATGGTAGGATAGTAGGATGGTAGGACAGTAGGATGGCGATAGTAGGACAGTAGGATGGCGATAGTAGGATGGACATATTGTCATCCTGCTGTCCTACTATCACCATCCTACTGTCCTATTATCGCCATCCTACTGTCCTACTGTCCTACCATCGCCATCCTACTGTCCTACCATCCTAGCATCCTACTATCCTACAATCCTACCATCCTATCATCCTACTATCCTACCATCGCGTTCTCGTTAATATGAGATGGTAGGATGGTAAGATATGAACAAAACAGGATTCCGTAGGCTGGCGCATAATAATATCGATGGCTGAGTGTGAGACATTTGGAACTGTATGTAATTCTAAAATGTTTTACAACGGTTCTGCACTGAGCCGTTGATATGTCATGTAGAAACATCATGCCATTCACCTATGTACTTAACAGTTACTAATTAACATGATGATCAATACAGTAATAATCAACATGATGATCCATACAGTACTAGTCATCATGATGATCCATACAGTAATAATCAACGTAATGATGATATATACATAACTAATCAACGTGATGATGATGATATGTACAATAGTTATCGACGTAATGATCTATACAGTACTAATCAACGTGATGATGATATATACAGCGCTAACCAACATTATGGTCTATACAATACTAATCAAAATGATGATATATACGGTACTAATCGACATGATGATCTATACAGTACTAATCAACATGATGGTCTATACAGTGTTGATCAACATGATGATCTATACAGTATTAATCATCATGATGAACTATACATTACTAATCAACATGATGATCTATACAGTACTAATCAACATGATGATATATACAGTACTAATCAACAAGATAATATATACAGTACTAATCAACATGCTAATGTATACAGTATTAATCAACGGTTAACTGGACAGATAATGTGATATAGTATTAGGTAGTCTAATCTATGTTAACTTTAACATGTTTTAATCCTTTGTCTACTATAACTGATTGTATAGAAGCATGTGCCACCACTGTAGAGCCAGTCCCATCTGACCAGGGTGTAAACTGTTGACTTTTTAACTCAACATTTTTATCGCGATATTCCTAGAATTGGCTATTGACTCTTCCGAAAACAAAACAGGACAAGTCAATTTGATAAATTCAGAGGGTTACAAGTTTACACAACAGTTATTTTTGTTATAGATCATTTTATTTTGAGGAAACAGGTACATTAGAACCTGTGTATAAAGACCACCCATTGGAAGACAACAAGTGGTCTTTAATTGCAGTGTCATTTATGCATAAAATGAGTAATTGGGAATTTAAAAGTTTGTCTACTGTAGACAGGGAATTACTATACCACGGTAGTCTTTACAACAGGTTTGACAGTATTTCCATTTTTTCTTTAGATTTACCATTGAATCGGACATCTTTAGAAATGTGTTCTTTTACAATTGATTTGAAACGAACTTTGCAAACAATTTAGTACTTTCCAATGATTCCAATTAAAACTAGCATGATTAAGTGTATACATATCAACCTTTTGTTCCCACATACACCAAATATGAAAGCTAACGAAAACTAAAAGATAGTATATCTGAAATAATAGATCATCTACATGTGGCTGAGGGTTAATCTTAAAACACATGTTGGTTAACTGGCTGCCGAAATATATCTGAAATACTTTGAAAATTATGTTAAACTCAAATGCATCCTACATTTTATAATAATTGACAGTGAATATGAAAATCAGTCTGCAGATTTAACACTTTCCAACTTACTTGGACAACTTTGAAAGCAGCAGCGCCAAACAAGGAAAATCTGAATGTTGTTTCCAAAACATTGTGACCAAAGGGGAATTCCGTTATAAGCAATGTGTCCTTTTACCCATAATGTTTTCAAAAGCCATCTGCTGAAGCGACGTAAATATGCAAATGCGTGTAGGAAAGGCTTATCAACATCTTCCTTTGTTCACCATTCTCTTATAGAAGTCTTCTGTAAGTCTCTTAACCGTTTTCCTAATACTATACATCAAATCTGCAAGAGAAAACGATGATAACATATATAAATAAATATTTCAAATCTCTTTAAATAACATTGTGACAACGCTGACATTGCTCATTATGACCAACTGCAGATGTGTCTACATGTGGGTATGGTTTATTAAACATATTTGTTTTACTTAAAGTACATCAAATTTTCAATTTGATCTTAATTGTCAGTTTTTTGAAAACCTCAGAAGGTCTACTTTCGACTGTGCATTCCCTCCATTATAGTTAGGATCACTCAAAAATTAAGAGGTTCTTCACAAAAGAAGAATAAACAACCATCAAGCATATCTAAGATTAAAATTCATAAATCATTACATGAAAAAATATTGGTGTATAAATGAAAAGAAAACATCTAACTAAAGAATTCAAACCATCTGAAGGAGTGCACAGTTTCGTTCATGCATGCATAACAACACTTTCATCGCTCATAACCAGCAGTTTCTACATTTGCCACAATGTTTCAACTATATTTAATCATGATACAGTGTACTATCATTCGTGGAGTCTTTCCACATTTTTGGCGAGAAGTTTTTAAAATACCTGCTGCAGATTCATTGTATGTGGGAAAAAAGATGAAGGGTTTGATTTTAATTTGCTGTTCATATTCTAAGAAATTGTGACAAAAATGATTTTTGAGGCCAAAATTGAGAATGGGGAAGTGTAATTCTTACCAAAATACTGATACTTTGGTTGATTGTTGACTGAGAGTTTAACGTCGCTCTGCAATTGTTTTTGGTTACTAGTATATCACTGATGCCAATTTATCTAAACTTTAGTTTCTTGATTTTCTGGCAGTAGCTCCCCAAACTGTTTTCCAGACAGTACAAGAGAAAGTTGATGCAACGCATCAATGTCGCCAGGTTTCCATAGTGCAGTTATGCATAACACTAACATTATAGTAGTTGAATAAACAGTTATCAACTGAGGGGCATATTGGAACATCAGGGGTGGGGTCAAGTGAAAATGTATCATAACTTGCATTGTTTTGTCAACGAAGTGAATGATAATTGGAGCCTTTCATTGTTTATGATCAATCTCCATTCCAAAGTAGATTGACCATACACACAACTAACTAATTATTGATCATAAACAGTAATGGAAATGAGTAATCTTGCCAATCATTAGTCTTAGTATGTATACAGTGCTTTCATTAAGGAATAATTATAAGATTTGTGAATTCCACATACACTTTTCAAGATGTTTGTCAGAATATTTGAATGTTATTATGTTTCAATAAAACCACAAAACAGACAATTTAGGATTTGCATGCAATAGCACGTCATTTTACCTTTCCTTTATTAAAGTCAACAGTGGACACCTTTGCAGCAATCTACTTTTAAAACAATGAGATAAGGGTTAAATCGCTGAAGACATGAGTTTTCTCTTTTTCTCAAAATGATATTAGCTTGGCATCCTAATTATATCATGCTTTAACAAATGTTGAAATTTAGTCCAATATTTATAAATTAGACCACCTTCGAAATATGATATCAACTAAACAGTTAATTCTCATTGAAATTGTTGTATAATCTAAATTTAATTTCGAACATAAACTGAGTTCTACAACATGTTAATTTATTTTAATTCTTTCCTTCCTTTTTTATAATGAAAATAACAAACTACTCATGTTTTAAAATTATATTATGATGAGCGCCCTTGTGTCAATGATGCATACAAATATGCATATCGGAAGCAATATGCCTTTAGGGAATTAAATGACACATCTAAAATTGTTAAGGACGAAATAATCTTGTACGAAAGGCCCGATTCTTTCTTATTCGCAGAGGTGTCGTTCTTGAAACTCTTTATAGGCAGAGAGTGTTCGTTCAAAGTATTTTTTCTATTAAAACCAGTGTTATCTCGGTTTGTTCTTTTCTTCATTTGTTTCGAACCAAATAAACATTTTAAATCACCTATGATTTACTATGTGTAAGTGAGTGTAAAGAGCGGCTCTCTGCAAAGGAGATTGGTCTACGCAGTTGGTATTCGCGAGTCACGCGATCAACAGTTTTAGCTTAGAAACAGTTCATATTTTAGATATACGTGGATAAACATCATAAAATACCTTCTTCACAACTCAAAACATATCTTTGAACATGAAAATAACATTCAGTAAGTTAAAATTGCCATTAAAAGGAGAATATTCGACGTCATTTTCAGCAGGTGCGCGTATGTAACCAAATTAGACTGTGCGACGTAAAGGTTTGTAGTTATCGCCTTTTGATTACATGTGGTATAGTGTAAAATAAAATATACCAGTCTAGCTAATAGGGACTGTTTTTTCTTCGTAAATGAAACAAAAAAAACATAAATGCGAGTCAAAATAAAGGAACTGAAAATACCTAAAACATCGGAATATTTATTTCAATTTAGATGTGTCATTACTTAGTGTTTTTAAACAAACACAATTGTAATATGTTCAAGACATCTAAATGTGTTTCTTTCTAATAATAATCCCCCCTCCCATGTCATTTCCGAAAACCTATCAAAAATAGAAGTCGCGGGCTTCTGCACGGCGACTAATAAACGCAATTGATACAATTGGTGTGATGCTGGTCGCATTGACGTTTGACTATATAAGTTAACATTCTTAAGATATCAGATATTCGAACTCACGACTGATAAATTGATATCAATATATTTCTAGAAATGTGAAAATGCATTTCTAATTCTACTAGAAACCGCTAATTCTACATGCGAAAAGGAATACAGCGTATGTAAAAATAGTGGAGGAGAAAGTTGCTTGAAATTGCTACTTTTCCAAGTTATTTTTTGAAATTGCATTTTTTAACTTTACAAGTAGAATTGATGACGAATCTTTAAATATGAATATAAAGATTATTTAATGTACATAAATACAGCAATTTACACAAAAGAAAACAATTTCTTACTTGAAATACCTAATCAGCTACTAACTATTTCACTTTCTGACCGGCATCTTGAATATTGTCCTTAAAAAGGAACTATTATCACTTTCACAATTTCATAGTAGCTGTAATATGAAACACTGCATTGTATATATCCTCTGACTCCGGGAACCCCACTGCTCTCCTATACCTCAGCTCTTCTTTCTCACTCTCTCGACTAATCTGTTGTTCCATTAACTCTAATACCTTCTGTTCCTTCTCTCTCTCGGCTTCTCTCTGCCGTTCCAATAACTCTAACCTGCTCTCTGCTTTTCTAAAAACTCACTTCCTTTCTATTCCTTCTCTCTTTCAGCCTCACGATCTGCCTGTCTCTGTTCTCGTTCCATTGCTTGTTCCTCTTGAACGAACCTTTGAAGTTTCTTACCTTCATGACCAAGCTTTTTGCCTAACTCTATCAACTCCTTCATGCTAGTCTTGGTTATCAAGGGTATTATCATTTCAAACTATATCAACATTATAAGCCTACAATCTAAGATTAATAAAATACTACACTTTATCTGAATTCACATTTAATGTCACATTATATGCATACCCTGTACGGTATAATTCACTGTTTATACTACGAGACTCACTATGCACGAACATACATATATAAATATATATATATATATAACGTATAATTCTTTTTTTTTTATAATTATACAAAGGTCATATATCGAATATCAGTCCTATCCCCTAAAGCACACCCCTTCCATGCCTCAGACTCCGCGCTTTACTGCGGAAAGGCTTACGACAGCGCCGCTGTTTCTCATCACAGGGAATTATAACAATATAAAATAAACCCCAGGTATAAGGCTATTGGTACAAAACTCAATATTTGACCTCAGGCACAGAAGTTCGCAACCCGGTGCTCGCCATGACTGAAATAAAGAAGCTACCGACACAACAAAATCAAATGTCAAGAGTTAAATCACAGTAAAATTGGCAGTTAGACAAATATAATAAAGAAATATTTGCAAACTTACAATTAAATTATCTTATTCTACCCTAGATTGTTGCCGCCTCGATACATCGAGCGAACTATCCCACTTCTGACACAATTTGTCACAAGATGGTCAAGGGCCGGCAATTCACTAAAGTAGAATTGATAACGAATCTTTAAATATGAATATAAAGATTATTTAATGTACATAAATACAGCAATTTACACAAAAGAAAACAATTTCTTTAGTTAACAGAAAAAAATAAATAATGAAATAATAGTAAATCATTCACGCTCTCACCCAGAACTCTCTCCCAAATCACTTCACCACACCCATCACTTCTGTCTCTGGATCTTATTTAATAATACTTGGAATAACTAATCAGCTACTAACTGACTATTTCACTGTCCTAATGCCCCCCGTTACGACCTCTTCTGGAGTTGTGCACTACATCACACATACAATCTCCGTTCTACAAACTTCTGCGTTCGGAACATCAATCTTCTGCCTATTAACATAGTAACTAGTCATTTAGACATAAAACGACTAAAATATAATGAATGACCCAGTCTTATATTTATATCAAGAATGTTCCGTAAACTTAAAACCGTACCATTCTACAATCCTATAGTAACCACACATCTTTATGCCTCGCTTCTCCAAATAACTATCTATTTACCTTTTCCATTTTCACTCTATCCTTTGCATACAAATCTATTTACACCAATAACATACAGGCAATTTGTCTTGCTCCTGACGGACTCCATTTCTGTGACAACCATTCACTTTGTGAACCACAGAAATTCTCTAAACAATCAATACAATAACAATCATCTCAATACCGGTCTTTACATAAAACAAAGTATCTTTGCACAGATTCCATTTTAATTCTGCCGAGAAAAACCCTTGCACAATAAAATAAGATTTCAACATACCCATCTGCCGTGTGTAATGGTCAGACCATATAAGCTCCAACCACAACAAGTGAAACCGTCTGGCAACTTTCTGATACTGACGGTCATGAAGAATGTTTAAGAAACTTATATAGTACCAATCAACCTTGTAAAACCTAAACCTCATGTTGATAGGCAAAATTCACGTGCAGCTTGCAACTTAGTAAACCACACCCAAATGGCAATACATATATAGGCCAAGTGAAATAGCAACATTGTTTATCGTAATTAACCCGCTTAAACCCGTCAATTCCTTAATTATTACCTGATTTACATGAAATAAGCGTCTAATATGCTTAATCTCAAATTTCACATATAGATATGATAATAACTTTATCAACAATGGTATCCCTGACGATCCTGCGATAAGTTTAAATCATACGTGAGCAATCTGCACTGACTGACCGTATATAATTCAGGCCCCGCCAAAGATATTTTGTTACACTAGTTATGTTTGGAATGTGATTTATATTTGTTCCAATTGATTGAGTGTTTAACGCCGTTTTCAACAATTGTGCAACAATTGTGCAGTTAAATCACGTCGTTTTATGGGTAAGTTACAAGAACTGCCGGTCCATTTATCCCGACAGTCAATCGTAATGAAAACCCCACAACACTGAGCGCCAAAGAGGGTTGCCACTTCTTCCATGTTAAAAGTGTTTGGTATGACCCGACCGGGGATCGAACGACAACCTCCCACACATTCGAGGCGGACGCTCTACTACTACACCATATATTTGTTGCAAACGTAAGTGTGTATAGTAAATGTTGCAACGGCTACAGTGTTCTACAAATAACAAGCCGAATACTAACACATTATGTCAAAACAAACGTAAAAGCAGTATATTATTCTTTCTCGTGGAAAAGTGATATTTGTATTTGTATTGTCACCATCAGTGTCCAGTAACTTCCGAGAATGATGGGCAATTGCTCAAACAATCCGATAACTGGTGTTAATTAATTGGTCCTTTACAACGATTTATCGCAAGACTAATCTACTTTTACAAAATATGCGTTGTTACAATTAACCTTCAGTACCCACGGTATAAGATTCTTCTTCTTTGGGTTCACACGGTTACACTGTCACTCTGGCGACATAGACGAAGGACGTTGTCTTCTTCAGTTCCCCAATCTTGCCGTACAGTTTTCTCTACATATTCGTGTTAACTGACTACTTATCTTTTATTTGGTGCTCTTGCATTGTTGTAGTTCATGTATATACTCTGCAGATTGTTTGTTCATGCCCCGTGAGCATTGCGACGATGTGAACAGCTGGAGCTTTGAATGCATATGTGCCTGCAGTGTCCCGTGCGTAGCATGATTATGACGACTTAATCCTGTCTGTCTAGGAGATGATAGTCGTCTTTGGCTGGGGTATTATAGAATATCTCACTCGAAGTCGTCGTTAACTCGATGTACTTTATTGTTACTTTTCGACTTCGAGTAATTAGAAGGGCACTCTAATTTTAAAATAATTGCGTTGTTATCAATATCCTCCACTAACCCCTCTATTGCCAAAGCCTGGCATCGCCGTGACAATCCAACAATCACTCGATAACTCATGGTAAATTATTTGTACTTTTCAATATTATTTTACGGACAAAACAGCTGTACTTTCAAAGTTTCTGCGTTGTTACCATACTCTGTAAGTACCTTCTGGAAGTGTTGAGTGTCTGACAGTGAAGAATTAAACAATGATTCTTGTCACTACCATCCTCTAGTAACCCGTTATGAAGAATATCTGATAAGATCGCATGACAACATTGCTTTCTAAGCATTTCCGTTGTCACCACTATCCTCCAGTTCCCCCGTAATGGTATAAGTTCTGACAATGAAGTAACTGACAGCGGTCACTTGAATATGCAATGGATGAATGTCCGTCAGTGATGTATAACTTCACGGATCACTCGAAGACAGGGGGATAAATCTAGATAATGTCTTGGTCTTTTCAGCTTCGTGTTATTGCAAGACCATTGTACTTTTAAAGTCTGAGTTGCCATCATCACGATGCAGTTCCTCAGAGAATGATCGATTGTGTTGCAGTTACATATAAATGGAGCGATTATTCGAATACGTTGATAACTCGAAAGACTTTACTTGATCTTTCTTAACAAAGAGTTAACGCGAAATAAGTGTACTTTCACATAAGTAATTTATAACAAGGTTATGTGTATCCAATGTGTTTATCAAGGGGAATTACTTTTTCAAATATATCTTTTCTAGTTTAATGAAACAAAGAGTGTTATCTCCCATTTGACCGTAGTTCCGCTAGTATTACTTTTTAATACAAAGCGTAACTAAAACGTAGAATGTCTTGATAAAAGGATAACAACTATTAGGAAATATCATATTTTCCTGGATCGTATTGGTTGTGTGAGGCAAGCACAGACTGCAGGCATTCGGAGAAGTACCAATGTTTCACTCACTAGGGTTTCAACAACCGTAAGCAACAACCGCAGTATTAGAACGGACCATATTTTCGCTAGATCTACCGGAATTCGAATCATTGACCTCCCGCGCTCTAAATGCGTGCATATACCAATACATATGGATGTCGTTAGTTAGCTGCTACATGATTAAAACTTAGCGTCGTAACTTCTTTAGTCCAAGTTTAAACTACGATAAAAAGAAATAGCAGCAAGTGTCTAGATTAGTTTCGAATTTGATTAAATATATAATTCGCATTTGCTTGCATTACTAGTATCAACAACCGTAAGTAACATCCGCAGTATTAAAACTGATCCAATGTTCGCTAGATCTACCGGCATTCGAACCATTGACCTCCCATTCTCTAAATGCGTGCATATACCAATACATATGGATGTCATAAGTTAGCCGTTACATGAATACAAATTAGCATCGTAACTTCTTTAGTCCAAGTTTAAACTACAATAAAAACAATAGCAGCAAGTGTCAATATTAGTTTCGAATTAGATCACATATATAATTCGCATTTGCTTGCATTACTAGTATGAAATCATGAATGTAAACACGGTTGGTCAATTATGTGCGAAACGTCACCTTCATATTGTGGAAGACCGAGGTACAGGGGTAGAGTGTCGGCCTCTTGTACCAAAGGTCCCGGGTTCGAATCACGTGATGAACGGGTTCTGCCTTTGGGATTTCTCCACACAAACGGCGCGAGTACTAGTTAAGTTTCCAGGAAGCAGACATCGAGCGTGATTAATATAAGTTTAAAGCTTGTTTCGCAATCGATGTAAGATAAATAAGTTTAAACTTAAACTTTTTTTTAAAGCTATCATTTCAAAAGTCTTACTATGACTTATTTGAAAATGATTTCTTTCGGTAATGGAAAGGAACTGATCTATAATATTTGTATAAGATTATACGAAACATATTAGATTTGCTGACGCCACCCCAAGACGGATTGATTGATTGATTAATTCTGGCTTAACGCCGTTTTCAACAATTTGTCAGTCATATCACGGCAGCCAGTTCACTTAATCATTTGTTTCCTAGCTTTCTCACACCAGTAATCCACAGAACATTCTTTCCAAGCAACTGGCTGCTTTTCCACATAGACTGTTCGCCCGGTGAGACATGTAAGAGAATGATTAAAAAATGCAAAACTGATGAGAAAGACATTTGGGTTATATCACGTAAGTTGTACAGCTAACTGGACTTTTCAATTTAACCGCTTTCTACGATGCAACTTCCAATCAATATGACGCAGGGACATGAACTATTTATGAAAGAAAGCATAACTAATTCATGTGAGATTTGTTATAGTTGTAAGATTTTGACACGCAATTGTCTTCATACTCATATTATTCATTCATCTAAAAAGTAAAGGATTTTGTATAATTTGATGGGAAATGTTTGGAAAAATGTCTTCTTTAGAACTTTGGATTAGCGCGGATGGATATCATCATTTATTTATTTAGATATATTATTTCTCAATTGGAATTTCAGCTGTTAAAAACAATGCCGTTATGTGCGTGGACAAACACGATGGGATGTCCAGTGAAACAATAAATATATTTAGGTTACTACAGCAGAAGACTATAAAAACATATCTAGACAAAAATATATCTATGATGTGGCAACCTTCAACAACAAATAATATGGTTTCTGTTTATGATTGGAGTTTTATGCCATTTCAACAGTTTGTCGGTTATATCCCAGCAACAGTTTGCTTATACATAATACAATTTCATTAGTTAGGCTATGAAAACGTGCCTTGCCTACAGGCAATCCACCATGACCTGCATTGGGCAGGAATCAAAACTGCCTTTTTAAAGCAGCATAGCAGCATTTTAGTTATTCGCTCATACAAGCAATCAGAACTGGGCTGTTTCCTTGATGCGGTATTTTCATTTGATAACTTTTCATAATAAACACATCAGAAAAATTTATTACAGACATGCCAATGCATAAATGATTGTATCATATATCCGGTGACCACTTGAAAATATCAATAATCTCTACAATTAACATCAGACTGAGCATGCATATGATCTGATCAATCAGATCAAGTTGCACATAGGTGTCGGTTGGTCTGAATCTTGCTAGTCACAAAGAACTTCAGTCTGGTTCTCACAGAATGACACTCAAGTATACTATTGAAACTGTTTCATTGTGTGTAATAGAAATACAGCAAACAGTGTCTGTACACATATCCATTGGCACAAAATGAAGACCCAGATTAGTGAAACATGCAGGTTCACTACATAGGAACAAATTCCAGTTTTCTGTTATTCAAAATGAACATTTCTTCTGCAAAGTTACTCACAATGTGTATCTGTAGAGCATTACAAGCATGGGTGTTTTATTTTGAAAACTGAATGATAGAATAGTTAAAAAGATGTCATGTAAGCAAAAACAAATCAAGGGAAACTTTGTTCAACAAAAATTATTATGAGCAAAATGTCAAAGTTCATATATCAACCTTAATATAAACATACAATGATTCTATTTTTAATTGAGATTTTCACCATTTCAACAGTATAAATTTCAGTTATATCCCAGCACAGTTCACTGATTCATGATAAATGGTTTTTCAAATCAGTACTAGGTTAAGAAAATGTGCCTAGCCTACATGCACTCCACAGTGATCTGTTGTGAGCGGGCAAAAAGGCTGGCACACCTAGTTTTACCAGATAAGAGGCATGTTAACCCTTTCCCTCATACAACAAATCAGCAGCAGACAAATTTGATAACATTTTGGTAAAAAACATAAAAAGTCTCTATAAATATAGGTATGCTTACTGAAAACAGTTGAAAACCTTGTGACAAATCAAAGCGCTGAAGGCACATATTTTTTGGGGGTACACAAAACTGTACACAAATTTTCCTTAGCATAGACATACATGTATTTCTTGTGAAAGAAATCGTATAGATCATAACAAGTTCGGGTAAAATAACAAATAACACATGAATAACAAGATTAACCATCATTTGGCCTAGACTAGTGACCTATATTTTGTTTACCTGAGATGACCAATATCGAATATGGACTAGATATCATCAAGTCAATCATTCTGACAAAGTTTCAATTTTCTCAAAGTAAATATGCGACCTCCGGAGTTTAAACAAAATTTTCCTTTAATTTGGCCTAGTGACCTAGTGTTATAACCTATATTTGAACTTGGTTTAGAAAATCATTAAGACAAACATTCTGATCAAATCTGAAGATGCTGAAGCTAAAAAGCTGCATCCAGTGTTAAGAAGATTTCCCATCCATTTGACCTAGTGACCTAATTTTTTACCCAATATGATCCATAATCAAACTAAACTTAGATATCATTCAGACAAACATTCTGACAACATTAAAAGCTGCTGAAGCTAAAAATGGGCCTCCAGACTATCAACAATATCTTTCTTCAATTTGGCATAGTGACCTTGTTTTCGACCTGGCATGACCTATATATACAAACTTGGCCTAGATATCATTAAGATATACATTATGACCAAATGTTAAGCTACTGAGGCAAAATATGCGGCTTTTACAGTGTTAAGAAAAGTTCCTTCCAATTTGGCCTAGTTACCTAATTTCTGACCCAATATGACCCATATTCAAACTTGACCTAGATATTATAAAGACAATTATTCTGACAAAATGTCATGCCGCGGGGAGAAAAATGTGACATTTAGTGTTAACAAAATTGTCCTTCAATTTGACCTAGTGACCTACTTTTTGACCAGACATGACCCATATTCGAACTAACATATCATTTAGACAAACAATCTGATAGAGTTTCAACATGCTCAAAGTTAAAAATGTGGCCTCCAGAGTGTTAACAAATGTTCCTTCAATTTGACCAAGTAACCTAGTTGTTGACATCATGTGGCCCAGTTTCGATCTTGTCCAAGATTTGATGGAGATGAATGTTCTAATTAACTGTCATGAAGATCGGATGCAAAATGTAGCCTATAGAGTGTTTATAAGGTAATTGTTGGCGACTACCAACGCGGACGGCGGACAAAATGAGATCACAGTAGCCTATCTTGAGCACTTCGTGCACAGGTGAGCTAAAGAACTTTAAAATTCTTCTTTTCTGAAACTGTTTGGACGCTTTTCAAATTATTTTGTAGAAGTGTTCCTTGGGTGGCCCTCTATCAGATGCCCTCAAGCCTTGTTAATTAGTTAAACGACAAGGGTACGGTGCTTTTTTTTTCTTATATGGCTATAGCGGAAACTTCAACAACAGGGCCATAATGGCCCTAGATTGCTTACCTGAATACTGAAATGTGATTCTAATGCAAAACACATCTAGATAATTTTTCCATCAAAGATTTAAAATGATATACCTGAAGACAAACATTCAGATAAAGTTTCAACTTGCTCAAAAACAAAATGCGGCCTAAGAAGTGTGTACACTATTGTCCTTCAAATTGGCATAAAGACCTTGTGTCTGGCCCAATATGACCCATATTCGAACTTGACCTAGATATCATTAAGACAAACATCCTTACTGCTGAAGCAAAAATTGCGGCCTCTAGGCTATAGTGTTAACAATAATTTCTTTCATTTTGACCTATTTACCTACTTGTTTACCCAACACGACCCATATTCAAATTTGACCTACATATCATAAAGACATACATTCTGATAAAGTTTCAACATGCTGAAGTTAAAATTGTGTTAACAAGATTTTCCTTCAATGTGACCTAGTTGTTGACATCATATGTCCAAGTTTCTAACTCGTCCAAGATTTGATGGAGATGAATGTTCTAATAAACGTTCATGAAGATCGGATGCGAAATGTAGCCTGTAAAGTGTTAACAATGGCAATTTTTGACGATGCACAACAGACGGATGCCGGAGAAAATGTGATCGCAATAGCTCATCTTGAACACTTTGTGCATAGGTGAACTAAAAATCTTCTCCTCCGAAATAAATATTGTGAAAAAACATGGACGCCAGTCTATTTTGCAAAAGTCAAGTTTGTAATTGACTTCACAAGATTTTCACTTGATATTCTATTCATTGATTGCTATTGGTATTATTCAGTTCATATGAAAGCCGCAAATACCCCCCAAAATGTGATACTTTGTTGTCCCGCACCAGTACTCAACATACAACTATTTATTTATTAAAAAGATGTTAAGGCATCTACATTGTCTTTTCATATAAATTAGATTTCTTCTATTATAGGAACCATATAATAATGAGAGTATCTTAAGTAGCACCATCTGTGGAAAAATGCAACAGCTATCAAAATGAATGAGTAATTGAAATCATGTAGATAACATTGAGGAAAAAGGGAAAAGTTATACATGTATTTATATGAGCACTTTCTCCTTTTTATCTGATTTATAGAAGTCACCTACTCGCTGCCTGCTGCAGTGGCATCCAAAGTAATTTTCATACGACAAATGTTCAAATGTTTCAGAGAGACATGAACATCAATTTTAAACTGTAACTTAGGAATATTTTAAAGTCATATTGTTCAAAACATCATGGAAAAAAATGTGAAATCTCTCAAGAAGGAGTTTTCATGAAAAAAGGAGAAATTAAAGGGTTTATTTCTCCAATATATTCCAATTTAATGTGTTCTTAAATATAGTTAAGAAGGCTGATTGTGATATTTTCCTGTCTGTTGCTTGTCCATTCCATTTTGTTACACCATGTTTGTGTTGGTAATCATCTATTCACCATGTTCTTTGAACTTTATATCCATAAAAAAAGAACTGTTAGTTTTCAATACAACTTTACAAAAACGTTCCCTGTCCAATACTCCATATGTCTTAAACATCTAAATTTAAATTTAAATCACAATTGATGCCAAAACATATCAAACACTCTTTCATAGAGCCTATTATCCTTTAAGTTCCGTATCAAAAGATTCTTGCTCAGACCTAACACTTGTTTATGGTAAGTAATTATTGCTGTGCTTGAGTGCCAGCCAAACTTCTGTAGGATTGTTTCACTCAACATTTGACATACCGGTACATGTTTCCTGAAAAGACAAACAAGAGAGCCAAATAAGAAAATATCATAAAATACACCAGTGAGGGAAGCATACCTCTGGAACGTCTGCAGATACTTGTCTATTTTTTGTTGCAAACAAGGTTTTATTGCCTATAAACATTCACATCAAGTTTGATGCAAATTGGATAAGAACTGCTGAAGTTTAAGACCAGACAAGGTCTATGGCTAATTTCAAAAGGCGCATTGATTTATTTGGCTGATTATCAAACATGTTCACCAAGTTTGGTGTAGATCGGAAGAAAACTGTTTGACGAAGAGAGCAGACAAGGCTATTTTGGATAATTCAAGGCAATATTATTAAAGTGCCTTAGGTAATTTGACTGATTGACCATACATTATGGCAACACACATTGACTTCAAGTTTTGAAAAGACGAAATGACAAATGTTCAACTAAAGAGAGCAGACTTGGCTAATTTGACCAATTTTGGAAATGTTTGACCTAGAAACAGACAATCCATAGATTATCCAGATATACAGCCTTATGGGCGAATAACAAGGGTTGTTCTGAGTAACAAATTAACCCTTACCAACATACAGACACTTTCTGATGCCTCTGATTTGACCTGATTACTTTTGAAAATATTGTGGTAAAAAGATAAATTGCTCATTGTTAGTGATTTTTCCGTTTGCTACAACATGTTTAAAAGTCGTAATGTTTTCAACCGCATTCAATAATTAAGTTTTCATTGATATTTTCTTTATATATTTTTGATTATAAGCTTTCAAACTTGTCTGCTACATATTTGTTGTATTTGGGAAAGATTTAAATTAAATCAAACAAGGAGAAAAGAGTTTGATTTGGTATGGAATGGAAATGTCATAAAAAGACTGATTTCATTATTTACATAAATTACTTTTGGAGTTAATAATTGATTGATTTGGGGTTGCGCAGCAGTCGCTGTTTCAATAACTGTTCAGTCATAATCACGCATATCATGGCGGCCAGTTCAACTGCTCTTATGTTTCCTAGCTGTCTCTCAACAGTACTCCACACTCCACACTTGACTTTTGTCAAACTTAGGAAAGAATGATGATCGAGCTGGGATTCAAACTCACAACCCCTAGATTGACAGCCAATGTGTTGCGGCGTCTCTAACAACAGAGCTACCGGAGCTCGGCTTAGAGAAATTGTAAATAAATTATAACAAATAATTGTTTTTAACTTTTTACGATATACTCCCTGCTGGTTATAGAAAATCTCTATAACAAGAAGGTATTGAAAAAAGTTGTAAATATTGTGCCAAAAGGAGACATTGCTTGTATGGAACATTTTGTCTTTTTTTCACAATGCTTTCAAAATCATCCCTGCAGAGGTGTCAGCAAGTGTCCATATTAGGGAAAGGGTTAATAATATGAATTTGAGATTACAACTTTTTTGAAGAGAAGACAGACTGAATCTGTAATTTATGGGTCAGTGTGTCCTCTTATAACAAGAGCTGTCTGTAAGACAGTGCGCTCGACCTTTAAGTGCGCAATATCTCGTAACCAAGGTGTGATGCATAGCCAACGCCGAGGTGAGTAGGATAGCTAGCCTTTTATTCGAAAAGTCAAGCTAATACGAAAAAAAAACATGAATGTTTTTTTTCGCTTATAGTTAACAGGTGTGAGATTTTTTTTTTTTTTTTTTTTTCAATAACCCATGAAACTTTCTGAAATGAAACTGGAAAAATCCATGGGGGCCGCCATTTTGGATATGTAATAAAAGCACACGTAAAACACAGATTGAAAATTATTGTCGGCTTTTTTTTTTTTTTTTTTTTTAAATCGGTATTTTGGGTATGTATTAAATGAGCAGAAAAATACGGATTGAAAATTATTGTCGTCTTTTTAATCATTTTTTTTCAAATCGATATTTAAGATCATTTAAGTGCTGTGTTATGTGGCAATTAACATTTGTACGAAAAGTTAGAAATAAATGGAAATCTGTAAGAAATATGTTTTCCCGTTCGTCAAAAAACGACAGCATTAGCCTTCTACGCCCGAAACTAAATTTTGACTGTATCGTAGCCAAAGAAGAACGTGACGTCATTTCCGTTACACTTCATCCTGGCGTAACGTCAATGGAGCGACGTCGTTTCCCGCAAAAAAAGTGGTATCAACATGAAAGACCCCAAATTCCTATACATGAGCAATTGACTCACTCATTCAAAGTATAATTATTTATCAAACATTGTGGCAAAAGGATAACTTTCTCATAAAAAGCAATTGTTCTTGTGGCGACAATCTTTTCCTAAATCGTCTGTTGCATAGGCCTCAGAAACCGTCTCTAATAGGAAAAGGGTTTAGCAGAAATGTGACCCCTTACATAATTTGTTCCAGTCATATTGACTGGTTGAAAAAGGCAGTCGCCAGGTGGTATCAGAAAAGGGCTGATCTATTTGCTTCTTTGCCATAATGCAGGTGATCGATTAAGGATCATCTTGGCCCTCATGTTTTAACCTCGTTCATTATAAATGTATTCCTTGATTGTCTGAAAGTCTTTACTTTATTATTTTCTGTTCAAATAATAGACAACAGCAATACGAATTCCAAATATGTTTTAATAATGCAAGAAACATGACATTAACATTAGTATTGTCTAGTCAATTACTTATAAATCCTTTTTTATGACCAAAGTATGCTCTTTAATTTTTGTTTATAATTATCTTGCGGGTTTTTTTCGTAAATAGGTAGCACCTATAGATATATTATAAAATACTGTGAGACAAGACAATGTCTGATCACACACACTGTGAAACATATATTAACTCATAAAAAATCATATTTGAAATTATTATCAAAACAATGTGTTGTTTACAAATGCAATATATTTTTTTGCAAAACCGAGATTAAAGTGATCTTAAATTTAACAAATCAGTGACATACAACTACAATGTCATGTTTCCTAATATTATAAAATTACAAGAAAAATAAATTAAATCAAGCGACAATGTTACCTTAGAAAAAATATTAGATTCATGCTCTTATAGAAGCAACAGCTCACATTCCTTCCAGGTCCATTCTTGTAAAAAGTATGGTTGGTTTCCAGTTTCACCCATGTTCACATCACAACCAAGTTGGTTGATATCAGGAAAGGTTTTGTTATATGTCCTGTTAAACAAAATTAAAAAATTGTCAATATTTAAGTGACAAATGCATGGACAATTAAAGGTTAATTCAGGGACAAATAGGAAATCTCACTTTTCATGTCTTAATTTTATTTTATATAATGGATGTAAACAATCTATTTTGAGGCATGTTTGAAACTTTGTTTACAAAAGCAATTTCATCAGGCAAGATTTACTTAAAATTTAAAGGCATGCTGAGAAACAATTACACGCCAATCAGGAAACACCTCTGTCAAACATAAGACCTTTTAAACTAAACTAATATTTGTTATCATGTACAATATTTGCAATATCACTAAATATTTTGAAATAAATGTTGTAAACATATGTAATATGATTCGAATACATTAATCTATAACTTATTGATGGTTACAAGGTCGGCTTTGAAATAACTGACACTAGGGTATGAAATAATTTGCAAATACACCCATGCATGTAAAAATAGAAAAAATAAATAGGCCTAAGTGTTATGAATATGACCTCTTAGCTTTATCTATGTCTAATGTTAACACTACAGTTTAAACATTGGGAGTAAAATCGTCTACTACAGATGCGTCTGCAAGTTGGACAGTGTTAAACTTCAGGTCTCCGGAATGATTCCTTAGTAGGACGTAGTCCAAATAATTTAGACTTTCGGTTTCTCGTTTTATCATCTGTCATTGGTCGCGTATGCAGGATAATACGAAAAAAAAACATAAATGGTTTTTTTCGCTTATAGTTAACAGGTGTGAGATTTTTTTTTCTTTTTTTTTTGTCAATAACCCATGAAGCTTTCTGAAATGAAACTGGAAAAATCCATGAGGGCCGCCATTTTGGATATGTATAAAAAGCAGAAGTAAAACACAGATTGAAAATTATTGTCGGCTTTTTTTTTTTTTTTTTTTTAAATCGGTATTTTGGGTATGTATTAAATGAGCAGATAAACACAGATTGAAAATTATTGTCGTCTTTTTAATCATTTTTTTAAAATCGATATTTAAGATCATTTAAGTGCTGTGTTATGTGGCAATTAACATTTGTACGAAAAGTTAAAAATAAATGGAAATCTGTATGAAATATGTTTTCCCGTTCGTCAAAAAAAACGACAGCATTAGCCTTCTATGCCCGAAACTAAATTTTGACTGTATCGTAGCCAAAGAAGGACGTGACGTCTTTTCCGTTACACTTCATGTTGGCGTAACGTCAATGGAGCGACGTTGTTTCCCGCAAAAAAGTGGTATCAACATGAAAGATCCCAAATTCCTATACATGAGCTATTGACTCACTCATTCAAAGTATAATTATTTATCAAACATTGTGGCAAAAGGATAACTTTCTCATAAGAAGCAATTGTTCTTGTGACGACAATCTTTTCCTAAATCGTCTGTTGCATATGCCTCAGAAACCGTCTCTAATAGGGAAAGGGATTAGCAGAAATGTGACCCCTTACATAATTTGTTCCAGTCATATTGACTGGTTGAAAAAGGCAGTCGCCAGGTAGCATCAGAAAAGGGCTGATCTATTTGCTTCTTTGCCATAATGCAGGTGATCGATTAAGGATCATCTTGGCCTTCATGTTTTAACCTCGTTCATTATAATTTTCTGTTCAAATAATAGACAACATCAATACGAATTCCAAATATGTTTTAATAATGCAAGAAACATGACATTAACATTATTATTGTCTAGTCAATTACTTATAAATCCTTTTTTATGGCCAAGTATGCTCTTTAATCTTTGTTTATAATTATCTTGCGGTTTTTTTTTTTGTAAATAGGTAGCACCTATAGATATATTAACAAAATGAAAAATAAAATGAGCATACGCGATGTCTTTTTTAAAGGACTAAGTAGGACGATGAAATAAAAATCAAATAGTGTGCATATGATAAATCACACATACCTACTGTATTGCAATTTAGATATATGAGAGAAACATAGCGAAGTATACTTGAGACGAAAAGACAACATGCCATTTCAACAATACTGTAAATACATACCTTTAGTTGGTCATTATCAACTACGGGATATCCACTGTCTATGCCGTTTCATTTAATATGAAAAACTTGAATAAAGAACCAGGTTTCATTATGGTTGTGAGACGGCATTTTGTGTCATTGCAAAAAAAAAGATAGACCAAATATGTACGCCAAATGACGCAATCATTCCTAACAACCGGTGCTATGGGAAATTCTACCACGGTGCATAAGGCCTAACCGAAGATCACGGTTTCTATGCAAATGCGTCACTTTCATCTTTATTTCATTTAACGACGCACGGAAACTGACGTTTAATCGTTAATCTGGATTTATTTGCGTGATACGACACACAGAATATTATCAATTCGGGGTCTTAACTTTTCTCTGCATTTCAATGCGTGATCAAGTATTTGGTTCACGGCGTATGAAATCGTACTGGTTATACCATTCCTGCAAACGAACACATTATTAGCATGTTCGGATAAAAATCGTAACTGAAATATTTATAATTCCATAATAAAGTTGGAATTTCACTTTCATCAGATTTGATTTACATTATATAGGTTTATAAATGTGGTACTATATTTAGGCGTAGGTTTATATAGGTGTGAATTGGTAAAAAATAGATCCTGTTGGTTAATTTACTTATTTTGACCTTTGCTACTACATCGCGTCATTTTTCTTAAATACACAATTACATTTCATTTCCAAATTCTCTTCTGAATAGAAGAACCACATAAGAAAACAAAGACGATATAAATAATAATTATTTCAAAAATCGTGATACATTTGAAAAGTAAGATCAAGTATTGAGTACTACTTTCAGGGCGTATGTAATATAGGAACTTTTCCAGAAGATGTATAAAACTAACCTGATCTTACAGCAGACTCATGATAGTCGAACAAAGGGAAACAATTGGAACAGGTTGATAGGCTCTGCTTTCCAAATGAGTTTGGGACAGTTTGATTTAAAGATCTAGCAAGCGCATTTGGATCACACTTATTCTCTATTACAGCCTTACTAAATCACTTTTGAAAATACTTCTTGACTTGACTATTTAAAGGATTTTTTCAGTAAATTGTACAACTGGCTTCCTTCATGTTTTTCTTGTGGTTTATGTCTGACCATCTTTGTACAAAATGGGAAACCGTTTCTTGAATTTTCACCATGATTGATGCATCGTCATCCATAATTACGAAATAGACATTCACATTCCTATTTTCTATCTCGAGCACAAGACAGCGCGCCACATCTGGTTCAAAAGCTTTATAACTACCATGCCAGTTTCTTCAACACTGATGGATGGGCATTGATTCACCTTTACTTTCATGAAAGCTACATTGTCTACAGTCTTTAGATCTAATTCCAAATGCAACACATTTTCCTGACTTGTTCCCCACTAGTGTGAATATTATAGCTCCATCACAACCACCCTTCTGCTCACCCATGTCATATTTGAATTGAATATATGTAGTCTTGTCTACAGTACTGACAAATAAAACAAGAGGTTGATAAATACCTGGCTTTGATATAATGTTAACTAAATCATATCGCAATCTACTAAAAACTTATAAACACATATGTGTGTATATATCTCTGAATCTAAAAAGGTTATTCAGAAGAGAAGAATTTTAAATTAATTTCAATTAAATAATTTATGACTATGATAGAATATTTTGTGTGTATGTTTTATTCATAAAGTGTTAATTTCTTAACCGAAATTGGGGCCCCATTCACAATCAAAAGACACCTCTTTTTTCACAAAAGTAGGCCTTAATTTCACAAAAGACTTTCATCACACTTTACATGTCACTATTTTCATAATTGAAAGGGCCCTGGTCACAAAACAGCATAAACAACACAGTGATTTCTACAGGCTACATTGACAATAAGTAGGCTTTGCTTTATTGGGGTATTATGCCGTTTTCAACATCATTTCAGTTTTATCACAGCGACATTTTACTTATTCATAAATACTTGGTAAAATTCCCTGAAATTTAACTGAATGTGCTCGATTTGCTAATATATCAAGATAAAAATCAGTTAAATGACTGTCAGACGAACCCCCCACCCCCTTCAATGTTTGTAAATTCTTAAACTAATAACATCATAGAAAATTATAACTAAAAGTAAATTATCTTAGCTAAAGTTGCCCCTTTTGCTCGTCGTTTGGTTATTTCGACAGTATTCACAGTTCCACATACTATAACGTGCCGTATCCATGTCTGGTTTCAGGAGAAATATTTATTTAAGATAGTGTTATTTCACACAGTCTTCACAAACAAGCTGATCTTCCAAGAGTCTACAATTCTTCTTCCCGGCATGTTGTTAATCGGAAACAAGTGTCCGAATTATCCGCTTAGTTTGTCGGCGAATCCGATACCGAATATCCAGTATCGATGCAATTTTCCGTCAATCTTTCGAACAGATTGCGATTGCTTTCGCTTTAAGCACGTTTAGAAGATACAAATCGTCCACTCTTTAGGCTAGCTTGCGCGGACATGAATTACCTTGTTGATATCGTGTTCCGGATATTGACAGTTTCACAATTTAATTGAGCATAAAAGAGCAAAGCATTAAACTGAATCAAGAAGGACATGCTAAAAAAAAGATGCGCAGTAACACACCGAAGATACGCCTTTAAATCGAGTTTCAACTGGCACTTACTAAACGCAATTATGCATACAATTGTTCGAGATAGAGGGAGTGTCCGACATGCTAATGCATGTCAACTTTTGTTATGTTTACGCCTAGAACATATTTAGGCTTCAAATATCTGTTCATTTATTTCCAAAACATCCTTTCCGAGGTTTTCGCGACAAAGGATCTTGAAAAAGCAGCTCAATGAACTTACTAATGACATGAACAATTCAGTTTTAAGCCAGACATTATTACTGAATTCGTCACAAAGGTAACCTGCAAGCACAATTCAAATGCTCTGCCCTATGACCAGTATTCGTCCTTTGATATTTAAGGAATATGTGAAATACCACTACCTGAGATGGAAATATAGAATGAAATAATGAAATTGACTTTAATACCGTTTAATTATTTATTCAGTTATAGAACTAAAGTTTAAAACTACGTCCGACAATGGCTCAGACAGGCAATTTATTCACACATTTAATGGTAATCTTGAATAATCTTTAACAGCCATGTTCTCGACATCACACCCCTTGAAATCTTCAAGGTGACTTATGTATTATGTAATGGTTTAACTGATAGGCGTACATGCTAACACTACATTGACGTTTTCATCAGTTTGCAATCTTCGACCCTTTTAATTGAGATGCCGACTTTACCTACCGTAACTTACATTTACTTACCTCAGCACAACTCAAGGCACTTAACAATACCTTATCATTAACCCTTACCAGGATCCCTACCCCTATACACACTATTCCCTACTTTTCCATAAGCTATCACTCTGTCCGTCGATCTTCCGTTCTTAACTGTTATCTTCAACTGACGTCTCATTTTAAACTATAGGCCAATTTCGATTAAACAACTCAGGAATGTTACTAAGGTGTGCCTTTACTAAAATAACTCAAGATATATTGATTTGTTGATTATCATTACGGCCTTTCGCTGGATCTAAGAGTCCCTGTCACTTTTACTGTCTATTTACTTGCTGATTTTCGCATACCGCAATTCGTTGAGAATGCTTTATTACACATGTCCATTGCTCATAGCAATCTCTTTCCAAATCATGACAACATTTTGCTAACATAAGCATTTTACAAATTTGCTACTATACAATAACTAAGGTGTTTATTTTAAAAGTATACCGACAACAATGCTCATACTATGTCGTACTTTAATAGCACAATGTGGATTATCGTTCAAGATAAAGTTGCAGAAATATTAGTTATGTAACCATCTAAAAACATGTTCAAGCTATTCTAAAGAGGTATGAGAAAAGAAATAATGCCGACTGGCTGCCAGGTTTTATTTAAACAATATGACTTTATCAATGGAAAATAGTTATGGCTTATAGGGCAGATATCGCTAACAATAGGAAGGAATAACATCTCCTACGAACGCTGGCCAAGTATTGAAATATTTTAATGAAAAACAAATTGTTCTGATCTTCTGCACAAGATGACTGCCTTAACAAAATCAGAAACATGGTTAAACGTCTTCTACTACACTGATGGCACATTATCAAAAGGAATTATCATAAATGTTGATCATAAATGTTCATTATGTGACTTTCAGCTGTTTATTGACTTGGCTCATTTGCAAACTCTAGTTGACATGATAATAAGTAATAGTAACATTTGGTGAATAGCCTGCAAACAATTCCGAATAAAAGATGAAACTCATTTATTGATAGAATGTGATTTGTATAAAGACATTTGAAATGATATGTTCTTAGATCAATTAAATGACTCTGATTTTTATGAATTATGTGATAAAGAAAACCCGTCATTTCTGATCAATGCTTACCTCCGTAAATGTGAGAAATGCATTGTTAAGAGCTATCTACGGAAAAAGTCAGCCCTTAATGTTAATAAATTACCTTAGAGTAACCCCGTTTTACCCCGGTCAATTAGCTACCTGGAGGCAGTAGGGAAGATCGTGTTTACGGTGTGAAAATAGACATTGCATAATGAGTGCGATGTCTCATTCCACACTTTGTTACCAAATTATTGTATATTTGTAAATAACTTATTTCATGTGACTTTATGAGTTAATATTATGTATACATTATATGGAGACTTATGAGACGATGAGCCAGGTGTGGTAACATTTGTATAAAGTGTGTTCTTCTTGTGTCTAAATTCACAAGGGTCACGTTAATAGACAATTTTCATATCTTATCTTATCAAATAGTATTAAGCTGAGCGATAATTTCAGTATGTGTCTTCATGTTTGATTATCATGCGTCGTATATATAATCATAATAAAAGGTTAATTTGTTCTAGATTGCAATGTATCATGTTAGCCATTATAAAGGTTTTATCTGTCTGCTATTGATACGAATGTTTAGGTACTGATAATGTAGTGCTTTAACAGTTTAGTTATTGTTTTTATTCATTTAGGATTTAAGAACAACCATTGAATATGAATACACTTGCAAATCTACTTCAACATCCCAAGTTTAAAAACTGGGTGAAGAGTGCACTGACATTGGATTTGGCAATGCAACCTATATAGGAGTTTGTTGAATTTTGGAATGCAACAAGTCACCAATCAATGATAAAAAGAAATCCAGCCTCTTGCTCGATGTGTGACTTTTACACATGCTGGCCTTGTTCTGCAGAGACATGCATAAATAAAGAGCTTAAAGCAATAATAGAAACAGACACATGTATACAAAAAACGGTCTTTTGGCAACACAACTCTTAAAGACTGCTGATCACAGCCATAGGAGTTTGTCAAGAGTTTTATGCCACCGAAAACAACAAAAAACACACACTGTAGATGATACAGATATATCTGGTCTTATAAGTGTGCTTTTGAACAACTAGTATATAACAACTAAAGCGCAAGTAAACGGACCTAGAACCAGAATCTTATTTTGATGAGTAAATGAAGAATTACAATGAGAAAGAAAAGACAACATCCTATACTATTCAAGGTTCTTTATTCGTTTCCATGACACAAATTTTTTTTTAGTCGTATTACGATATTTTAGAAAAATAGAAACCCAATGAAACTTATTTATCTCTTATTATCTACATTTGATATGGAGTACCTTTTTTTAGTTAAGTAAACGTTTTTACACATGATTTAAATCAAGAATTGCAAATCAGATTCTTGTCTATCGTATCTCAACAAATTTAATCAGATTCGTTAAATAATCTTTCTTTTCTGGAGATTAATAATGGAGTGAGTTAATTTGTAAAAGATAAATTTTGTACTGAAAGTTGAATGGTGTTGAAATGGATTTGAGGGCTTGTAGTAAATTGAAGTTATTGTCAATAAAGATAAAACGGTTTCGCTTATTATCCAATGAATTTACCTAAAAGGTTATGTGTACATTTTGTTTAATGCTTCTTCAATTGTTGGCTAGAGACGTCCGCATGGAATCTTTCAAAATTCAATATTTGAGGTGGATGAGCAAAAGTTTAATGACAACGCTGTCGTCATTGTTACGATGCTATATTTTTTTCCAGTTACATATAAACGTTCCCTGGCAAGGATTGATGAGGTAAGTATTTTACAAGTGATACATTTTAGACAATTGTTGCAACATTTACAAGAATGAATGACATTCACCAGCTTGTCAATCAGTTCATTTTATTTTGTCCTTTATAAGTAGAATGATTCTTCTAAAAGATAAAAAGTGGCATATGCGAAGCACCATTTTACTGATTGTATCCAAACTATATGTATGTGAAATACTTGATTATTTTAAAACAAACTACTGTATCAAATCGATAATTTTCGATCACGGGTGCTAACCTGCTTACCTGATACACTAGTGATTACTAACATCGGCAATTTAAAGACAATCGAAAATATACTTAGACGAGGAAATGCCGCAATCTAAATTTGAAACAGATATTCCAATGCCACTGACATTGCTTTTCGTGTGAACTGGCATGATTTATTATTTATATCGAACTTTTCCCGAGAGGAAACTAACCGCTGCAATGATTCCACCATACAACATTACGGAACATCACAGTGTCACCGTTCCGATGCTATGCAATGCTTCCAGCTCTGATCGACCTCCATCCAAACATTCTCTATTGACATCTCGGCGGCAGGACAGCTAAATACAGTGATCTGTTTATGTCTGCTATTAAAACTTCAAATCGGTAAGATCGGTTAGAATGCCTTTAGTTGTTCACAGATAGTCATACGTAGTCGGCAGGTAATTATGGAATGTTTTCAGTGCCATCGACTGCCGATGTATACAAGTACTTTTTGTAGATAAATAAACAAGTAAGTCTGACTTTATTGCAATGATGATCGCTGATCAATTCGCTGACGAGAGACAAAGTTATTCAATTGATACAGATAATGCCATTCATGAAGACGCTAGACATTTCAGTGTAGACGTGTGTCTGAGTGGCTGTTTAAACGATTCTTTTTCTTACTTCGTGTTAGATGACAAAGACTCGTAAAGTTAAAAACTCTGGCACCATACTTGTGAATCACATAGATTATGTTATAAACAAGAAATAAGTGTTACGGGTTCGTTAAACCATGCTCTTTTTCTGTCTCTGATACTACAGCCACTGACTGTTTGGTATATTACCACGATTGTTACAATCGGGGTGACTAACTGAGCCCCTTAAATAAGTATTTTCGGAGCAAAAGAAATGTCACCCAATAAATATGTGTTTGTAAAGCACTTCGATATGTATTTGTTACAGCGAGAGGGGGAAACGTGTTTGTTTCAAGATTGAAAACACTTAAAATGGAAAAATGCTATATGGATAGTATTTATACTGGTGTACCAATATCGGTAACAATTTGGGACTGTTTTAACTGAAAAACTATTTACCGTGTTTATAAACACCATCCGAACGAGCAAATAACATCGACAAAGTAGTCTGCATTGTTAAGCAAGAGAGATTATTATATGTTCTGTACGGTATGAATATACTCAAACGAAGCTAGGTTAGATGTCGACTTTCCTTTATTTAAACAAAATAAGAATGTTATCATTTGCGTAAGTGTATTAAGTCCTTATGGAATACGGAAGCAGTAGAAGGTAAATGTCACAGTTGTGGCTCTGAAAACGAGACTGTCTGCGTCTTGATGTTATTCGCGCTACTACTAGGTACCGTAATGCGATTGAGAAGGTGTGTGAGCATGGCACAACTGATAAGTTGGCTTATGTCGCTTATCAACTGACCATATGAGCGCATAATGTTGGCGTTAACATCAGATGAAATGCCAGCGTACCTTAAACGGACATGCAGATTGCGCTCTTGGCTCACCGGTCTCAAATCAACCTAGACATCGAATACGAAGTTTCTTTGAACATTTCGCTTTGACAGATTTTGAAAATAATCCCCTGCCAAAGGCGGTAAGATATTGATTTAGTGTCTTTCTCAGAATGTGCGCTCAATGATCTTATTGGTAAAATGCACATTCATTCTCCAAATTGACCAATTAGAAGCCTCTTTTGGAGCATGAAGTTAAGTTCAGAGAACAGAAAACGCTTTAAGAGTTTATAGTTTGTGACCTCAGTTATATCCCCTTCAACATATATTGTATATGAAATGTATATAATGGTTTATATCACAATTACCTCGTTATCACTCTAAATGCAACGTTGGACATCCAATATTCATGAATGTTCATCAGAACTTTCAATTCAATAAAACTCTAAACGGGATCTTGTGGGGTAAAATACTAGGTCTGTTCTAGACGAGTATGTCGATGGTGTAACTTTGACGGAGACCGAGATGGATATCACCGGAATACGTCCCCTTTGTTGGTCTCCGTGGCGGGTGAAAGACACCACCGATGAAACTATAAAAACTAACATGACCAACTCAAAAAAAGCCAAGCTTACCCTATCTGATGTTTCAGATGATTCCGGTGACGAAATTGACCGTTTTAGTTTTACTTTCCTCAGTTTTTTAGTTATTGAATCTACATATGAAATCAAAACCATTACAACGCTCTCGCCATTTGTGATTGAGAAACAATTATCATGCATTATTGGAACTCCAAAATCTTTTAAAAGTTTAAAAAATGGTACTTTACTTGTTGAAATTTCTTCCAAAAAACTATCTGAAAATCTCTTAAACCAAAAAGTATTTTTCGAAGTACCTGTCAACATATATGCTCACCCTTTCCTAAATTTATCAAAGGGTGTCATAAGATGCATGGAATTTAGGAATTGTCAAACGACTGAAGAAATCACTTAAAATATAAAATGTCAAGGTGTTACAGATGTGAAACGTATTCAAATGTACAGATATGGTGCTGAAATATTGACCAACACTTACATTTTTACTTTTGATACACCAAATCAAATCAAAATTGGTTACCAAATAATCAGTGTTGATTGTTACGTACCGAATCCCTTGCGCTGTTATCGGTGTCACAAGTTCGGACACCACGAGAATAAATGTAATGGTTCCCGATGTAATTTCTGTAGTAAATATAATTTAGTTGGAAATGATCACCAGTTGTCTACCTGTACTAATACTGTTAAATGTGCGAACTGTGGTCTGAATAGTGCTGCAAGTTCGGAGGAATGTTCGTTTTGGCCTACACAAAAAGAAATACTTAATGTTAAGTATAAACAAAATGTTAGTTTTGTGGAGGCCAAAAGGATTGTTACTCAACAACGAAACATTGCGGCTAGATTTAATGGTGACAACAGTTTCGAATCTAAAACTAGACCAACTGATATCCGGCCTGTAGTCAATACACCGCCACCCTCACAAGAATGTACTACATGCCATCGCCTTTTGAATGTTATATCTCAAAAATTTCCTGACATCAGTTTACAATTAAAGGCAATTATGTCAAATGAACAGCCCTCTACTTCTATACATTCTTCATTATCATCAATTAACAAAGACACCTCTAGCAATACTGCATCTTCTTCGAAAAAAAAAAGAATCTTCTTCGAAAAAAAAAAAGAATCTTCTTCTAAACAAATTTAATCTTCATCCAAAGAAATTGAATCTTCTTCTAAAAAAATGAGTCTTCTTCTAAAGAAATTGTATCTTCTTCTAAAACAATTGATTCTTCTTCAAAACGAAAGAAATCTTCTACAGTTAATAAACAACAAAGCTAAGTCGAAATCACTCAAATTTCGATCCTAAAGGCTTTGAGAAACAAAACCTTGAACAATTAAGGTCCAGTTAGATAGACCTAGTGACTCTAAACCTCAAATTACAAACCGTTTTCAGAATTTGGATTAAATGGAGACACAGGATACTGAGTCTCCTAGTTCATGGTCGGGTACGAAGGATGACTGGAATCATAATACTGATTTCTGCCATACTGCGTTAGATAAAACCAACATTTGTGAACCTGTGTTCCAAGGCGATTCGAAATTAATTCCATAATCCAGTGGTACTGTCGTGGATTTAAAGCAAATTTTAAGAAATAGTCTCTTCTAGTTAATGAAAACAAACCAGTAGCTATACAATAATTCAATGAATACGCTGAGTGTGAAGATGCTTCTCAACTTGAAAACAAAGAGCGTGGGGTTACCGTATTTTGATACATAAACCACCTGGAAACTGGGAATATATAACTAAACAAATACTTCAAAATCGAATTATTTAAAATAGTAGATGTAGCAAACTTATAGTTTGATGTGTAAATCCTGATAACAAGTGGTTTGATGCTGCATGATTTGTTGCAGAAAAGGCATACACACATACATACTTATATAATTATAAGTCTGAGTGATACAAATAGAATACATGTAGTTTTATGTGATACAAATGTATACAAATACACTGTGCGCAAAACGAAGCGTGCTCACAGGCAAGCGAGTTAATACATTTACGTAACTCTAAGCCTTGGTGTTTTTGACAAAGCTTCAAACAACAAAAACAGCGTTAGGTCTTGACATACCAATGGCAGTTTTAAAATCACATTTTTCTGACGCATTAAATGATATTAAAGCTACATTCATTAATGAAGTTGATGCGTTTAATAAAGACAGCGACTATAATATTGATAATCCTACGTTTCTGGTATTGAATAAACCAATAACAACTGCGGAAGTTATGGGGGCTGTTAAACGAATTAATCGGCCCAGATGGCAAAATACTGAGATACTTTTAAACTTTGTACTCAGTTGTTAAATTTTAAATTAAGCAATGTGGCCGCAATTCTGAGCTCTGTTGACTTAAGACATGACCAAAACAATTCACTGGCCCTATTTCCGATATTTCTAGAGGATCACGATTTTTTTTTACTAAAAGGTACTAATTGCGGACATTCTCTGTTCGACTTATGCATACTTCTTCCTTTGTTTGCTGATGATATATCAGTTTGCCAATTAAACCGATTTTTAAATAAATTGCAATACACTGATTTCCATTTTTAAACAAATCGGAATACACAGATTTCCATTTAAAATATACTTTGTTTATAATGACAATCATGTGTATAGCCCGTGATGGTAAATAATAACGCTGGATGGTCACTAAATATACTAAATTGACCAACTTGAAAATAATCGCTCGGTCTATTTCTCTCACCAAAACATAATCAATCGTACTATTCGTGTAACGACGTATATGTATATTCCGCACTCACAGTCCACGCAAGGTAAACCATTAGCTATGCACACTACTGGTCCAGTTTTAATAGTATTTCTAACATAATATAACAATGCCCCCAATATCATTTTTAGTAATTTTAGATTCAAAATCGCAGTCATTTACTTTCTCTCAGTTAGACCATTTATGTTCAACACAATCACCATTGGTCCACTCTCTGATAAACCCTACGCATCAACTGGCTTTGTGTTGCTGAGCAGGGTATCCAAGCAGATTGTCCCTCTTCCTCGGATGTCTTCATCATCGGACCTAAGCGCTAACGCTTAGCAGTCACCTCTGGGGATAATTGTTCATGCATGTAGAAGCTGTACCATGATGCTCGGTGCGCTTGTTTCTTATATTTCCACGGTCCTTGAACGAATAAAACTTGCAAACAATAATTCTACCTGTTCGCCTTGGACCGTCCCTGTGTGTACCGATCCTGTGTGCACGTTCGATTTTAATACAATCTACTATTTCTTGAGCTGTTTTTATTTATCAATCATGACATTTCTAAGCTAAAATTCTGTTTAGGTAAATTGTTCGTTGACTGATTCAGAGATGCCGCCCAACACAAGATTGTTTCTCATACTCTGGGACTTTGCATATGATAAAAAGCCTTGGAACTTCTGTTTTCCTTCTCTAACTGCTAGATTTTAGACATACTTCTATAATGACAGCAATGTGTGGGAGGAGGCATCCTGTACCTCTGTATTAGATGCTATACAAGACGCCATATCTACGATTGGCTACTTGACAGACTTCACTGACTTGATTGACCCGACTAAGGTCACCGACCCTGGCCGACGCAAAGATACGTTACGTGGATCTGCAGTTTGGGATAATGTATTCTCAAAAAATGATATTGACTCATTGAATAATACTGTGTAACTTCTATTCAAAATAACACTTACTACGACTTCGTCAGTATTGTAACTGGGTTGTACTTCCGCTGGGCCTCCTGGCCTAAACGCTCACAGCATCACTACTGCTACTACTGCCTTTTTTAAGGTTTACTCCGCTACGTCTTTGATATTTTACTCATTATTTTAACAACAAAACGTCAATAAAGAAACACGCCGGCTTTCATCAATATAGAAACCACGCTCTCAAACAAAATTTAAGTCCTTTTTATTGAATTGTTATCAAAATGTTCTCGTGAGCGATAAAAACACGCCCGTCTAATGTTTACCACGTGACCCCAACCTTTATAATAATATGTTTTGACTTGTATGTATCGATAGCTCAGCGCGAAGGCGTTGTTTCTGCATGTTGCAAAATGTTCAAGAAATACTTAAAACAAATAAATTCACTAGGATTTAAAACGAATTATTTAAAACAATGAACAATTATGATTTATTTTGTTAAATATGTGAGTAACAATCTTTTTCCCTTTTAGGAAAGAAATATATCTCATGGTAATCCTGAGTTAGTTATCACAACAGATGCTAGTTCTCTGGGATTGAGTGCAATTAATAAAAAAAATATATTAAAACGTATTTCTACCAAAATCCTAGTATGTTAAAATTGATTCAGTTGTTAAACAGTTCAAATATAAATTAAAAGCCTTTGGAATATATACTACATAAAAGCTAATGAAGAAAGAAAAATAGATAAACAATGTTGTTGTATAACAAGAAATCACATGCATTATCATGCATTATTTCCGCTAAAAGTATTTTCAGTATGTGTATATTATCCTTTATATATATCTGTGTATTATACTATACTGTAGATGTTATATGTGTCTATTTATAAAGAATATTTGTATTTTTGTATACCATGTCCTTTATTAGACTTGACTTGACTTGAATACATGTGCTTTTCGAATTCTGCAATATCCATGCTTATAGAAAGACGTATAGAGGTAATTGTATAGTCATAATATCATTTGCCACACTTTTTTACAAGGTAATATTACTATTATTTTCTCCATTTTTGCCTATATTTTAACAAAGATTTGGTTATGCCGGAAATGGTTCAACGGGGTATGAAACAATATAATTTTTTCTCAATGTTACGGGTTCAATCAATTTTGGTACGAGAAACAAATTAACTGACGCATGGTAATGATCATTAAATCATATATTTCATGAAAGGGGTAACATTCACAAATACATAAAATAACTTGATAACATATCAAACAGTACATCTGGTTGTAGGTATTAAATGCGTGATGTCGAAAAGTAACTCTGGTTGGATTCAAAGGGAGGTAATCAACACGATAATCTATACAGTAATCATCATGATGATCTATACAGTTTTAATCAACATGACCGCATGGTGATCTATACGGTAATTATCAACATGATGTTATATACATTAATAATAAGCACGATTAATTTATACACTACTAATCACATGATGATCTATACAGTACTTATACACATGATGATCTATACAGTACTAATCAACATGAATATCCATACAGCACTTATAAACGGTTACTTGGACACATAATGTTATATAGTATCAGAGAAGTCTTATCTATGTTAACTATACCATGTTTTAATCATTTGACTACTATAACATATTTTGTTAAGCCTGAGCCTCCTGAATAGAGCCAGGCCCATCTGCACCACCTGACCAGGATGTACACTGTTGACTGGTCAATTCAACTCTTCCAAAATGAAACCAAGACAAGTCAATTTGATGAATTCAGAATTTCAATGGTTACAAGTTTACACCACAGTTATCATTAATAGCTATAGATCATTTTATTTTGAGGAGGAAACCAGTACAGTGGAACCTGTGTATAAAGACCACTCATGGGAAGGCAACACTCTGGTCTTCAGTTCACATGTGGTCTTTAATTGCAGTGTCATTTATGCAGAAAATGAGAAATTGGGAATTTAAAAGTTTGGTTGCTGTAGACATTGCTATTCCACGGTAGTCTTTAGCACAGGTTCGACAGGTTTTCCATGTTTTGGTAAGATTTACAATTGAATCGGAAATGTATCCTGTTACAATTGATTTGAAATGAACTTTGCAAACAATTAGGTACTTTCCAATGATTCCAATTAAAACTAGGATGATTAAGTGTTCACATATCAACCTTTTTTTCACATACGACAAATATGGAAGAAAGGATCTTCAAAATACCAACGAAAGTAATAGAACATATGTCTGAAATAATAGTAAAAGTATTGAATAGAGTTGAAAGTATTGTGGCCAAAGAAACAAGAGGCCGAAGAGGGCCAGTATCACTCCACTACCATTAGGCAAACATCAAATCTCCATACAGCCCCGCCCCCTGGTGACAATGCTTTTTTTACAAGCACAATGGCATGAAGGAATCTCGTAGATTGTCACCCAAGGAATCATTCTGCAAAATTATTTGAAAATCAACAAATAGTTTTGGAGGAGAAGATTTTAAAGCTTTTTCTTTTGGTTGCCATGGAAACCAGAATTGTGAATTGTGCACGAATCAGAGAGAAGACATTGAGAGGATGCTTCCTATAAATTTTCACCTCAATTGGCCACGTGGTTACGGAAGAGATTCATTTGAAGCAAAAAGTTGCCGCTCGCACGTACGAAGGACAACTTGCCATGACATAAGCTCGACTGCCTTACAGCCAGTGAAGCTAATAATTGCTCTTTTAGATCGATTTCGACATTTACCACAATGTTTTGAAAAGTCGTCTTTATGTGAGTGAGGGTTAATCTTGAAACACATGTGTTGGTTAACTGGCTTCCGAAATATATCTGAAATACTGTTGAACATGGTGTTTAATTCCAGGTAATTAAACATTTATCAACAATTCATATAACAATGGAGCAGTGTCACACAAAAACAGACCTTAATGCATATTTTGTGTTATTTATCTAAATATGTGTCTATTTATATTTTCATGAAAAGAGAGTGTTAAAAGCTGTATATTTATCTACCTTTAATTTAAATGTATGTTTAAATATGTTGTATTTTGACGATGAACCATATGTGTTCAAGTCAATATTCTTCAATAAAGTTCTGTTCTGTTCTGTTCTGTTCTGTTTATAATGAAGTTAAGATGGCGGTAATCGGAATGAAAATGAGATCCACAATCACATCAATTACTTTGCATTGCTTGCTGCAAAACATGCTCTTCACAAAATGATATTCTTGCCAATTTTGTTTGTGTTCGTTGTGAAACAGTTGTAACTTTAATTAGCATTTATGAGAATATCATATATTATTGCATAATATCTATGTTTTACGCCCGCTTAAGGGATACAGAAACATTGCAAAAACCGGCCGTAAACGGCGAGAAAACGTGTATAAACAAACCGATTCTCGCGCGTATGTGCCGTTTCAAATCGGTTAAATGTTTTACATATGCATTACACGGGCACCATTAGTAAACAAAACATAGACGCTGCAACTCCCGGCTACTGGCCGAAAGTCGTCGATTTATGTCAGGTTTTGTTTAAAGATGATGGTATTAATCACAGCGTGATAGCAATAATGAAAGATTGCCCGTTACCCTCGATAAAGTGGGTTTAATACTAGGAATTTTAACAGCACTGGGACCGAATACTAGGAAAATGACGTCACGTCAGCGGTTTGACGTCATAACTCATTTGGCGCCAAAACCCGTAAATTTCATCTAGACATATTTTAATGTTAATGTAAATGTAAATGTAATATCAAACAAAAATATCAGCTTTTTTAACTCGATAATCGGTAACATGCAAATAGACTCAGAGTTAAAGAACATAATATAATCCAAAACCATTTATTTCGTGGATATGTAAAACATAACTTGTTTACTTTATGACGTCACATGTGTCAATCGTTATCGGGTCATGTTCATCGGCGGTTATCGTACAACTGAACGTTACAGCGGACAATATATTGGATGTTTTCTCTTATTTTATGCAATTATAGCAAACTTAATTATCTGATCTTAGCCAGCATCTAATATAGGGATAATACACATTTTCGAGGGCGTGAACATCTGCGGACGCCCGCAAAATGTGTTTACGCCCGAGTGCGAAGCACGAGGGCATAAACACATTTTAAGGGCGTCCGCAGATGTTCACGCACGAGAAAATGTGTATTTTCGCTATTATTGCATAAAATAAGAGCAAACATCCAACATATAGTCCGCTGTAACGTTCAGTTGTACGATAACCGCCGATGAACATGACGCGATAAGGATTGACACATGTGACGTCATAAAGTAAACAAGTTATGTTTTATATATCCACGAACCGGTCCTACATCAAGGTTGCCATCGATGACTCGAATGGTTTTGGATCATGTTATGCTCTTTAACTGTGAGTCTATTGCATGTTACCGATTATCGAGTTAAAGAAGCTGATGTTATTGTTAACCCAACAATTGCTCCTATTCTAGGGGAGATGGAGCGTCCATGTTTTGTTTACTAACGGTGCCCGGGTAATGCATATGTAAAACATCTAACCGGTCTGAAACGGCACGTACGCGCGAGAATCGCTTTGTTTATACACGTTTTCTCGCCGTTTACGCCCGGTTTTTGCAATGTTTCTGTATCCCTTAAGCGGGCGTAAAACATAGATTTTATGCAATAATATAGGGATAATACACATTTTCGAGGGCTTGAACATCTGCGGACGCCTGCAAAATGTGTTTATGCCCGAGTGCGAAGCCCATTGTCTAGTCTAGTAATATTTTGTTTATCGAGGAATTATTAATGAGGAAATTAAGGACCACAAGACTTATCACTATCCGAATATTTGAAAAATCCATTCGCCTTTTTTTTTTTTGTTGACTCTTGTTTTGTTATGTTAATAATTAATTGTTACGTGTAGTTTATATGTTCAAAATATAATAACATTAAGCAATTCCTGAAGTAGTTTTTACATGTTTTCTTTAGATGATAATGTTTAATTAACAAACAAAACAACACATAAGTGTTGTTTTTACCTCACTTTCACGGAAACAAGCAATTCTTGAAGTAACTTTTATTAACAAACAAAACAAACAAAAAATGTGTAGGATTCCTAGTGGAGCTGTTTAACTCTTCACCACCTAACATCACCATATTATGACATTGCAGCAGAGGACATTTTGAAAACAATAATTCCTTGGCTACAATGTTTTTCAACATTATATGATAGAATTTCTTTTTGATTCTTGGAGACTTTTTCAGAGTTTTGTGCATATGTTTAAAAGTTAAAAGAGTTAACTAGAATACAGTCTGAACTATTATTTTACCTTATACCTCATACATATTCATTTCTATGTAACTGTATTGAAGTCTTTAATCCTTTTCCCACATACAACAAATCTGCCGCAAGCGACTTTGAAAACATTATAGCAATAGGGCAATTCTTTATTATTATATAGAGTTGAAAACATTGCGACAAAATGAGATGTTGTCATAATGTTTTCCGGTAGATTTGAAAAGAGTTAAAGAACGAAGTGAGAAAAGGTGTACATTCTTTTTTTTTTTTATACCAACCAATGAATACATGTTTTCACCCAGGCTGTATCTACCTCATTTCACGGAAAAGAAATAATTCCTATAGTTGTTATTATATTTCAGGGCAAAACTTAACATGTTTTTTACCCATTTAACTTACATAACAAATTCCCTTTTCCTTAGTCATTTATGTAAAGTACCTTTTTTCAGTCATTTTTAAGTAAGTGCCATAGGATGTATCTACCTCATTTCATAGGAAAGAAATAATTCCTATAGTTGTTATTATATTTCAGAGCAAGGTTAAACATGTTTTTCACCCATTTAACGTACATGTCAAAATGATAATTTGTCATGATGTTTTCAAAGTTGTCTGCGGTATATTTGTTGTATGAGGGAAAGGGGTTAAAAAACGTAGTGAAAAACAATGTGAGTACATTTTGTTTTGGTAGCAACCAATGTATACATGTTTTCACCTAGGCTGTATCTACCTCATTTCATGGAAAAGAAATAATTCCTATAGTTGTTATTATATTTCAGAGCAGGGTTTAGCATGTTTTTTACCCATTTAACTTACATATTAAACCATTTTTTCCCTAGTCATTTATGTGAAGTACCATTTTTTAGGCATTTTTTAAGTAAGTGCCATTATTTGATGTAAGTGCTATTATTTTAAAGAAAGAAAAAAGGTGCAACGTTAAAAAGAAATCCAGTATTAAAAAGAAATCATGTATTGAAAGAAATTTAGAATGTTAACTTTCAGCACTTCAAGACACATTTTTAGTGAATATTGTGGTAAAAGAAGAAATTGTTTGCAATAGATGGCTTTCGAAAACATTGTGGTAAAAGAAGAAATTGTTTTCAATAGATGGCTTTGAAAATATTGTGGTAAAAAAAAAAAAGATTTGTTCCTTTCTTTGGCTGTAACATTTTCATTAGCTTTTCCCATATTATTATATGAATGTTGTAAAGTCATCATTTAGAGATGTATTGTTAGTGCTGATGAGTTATGTATATGCAAAACATTTTTGTTACTGTATATTACATTTATATTAATGTTAAATGTTCTCAATTAAAGAACTTTAAAGTTGCAATGTGTTGTTGTTTTTTACTACTACTTAGGATAAGAAATGCAAAATCTTGAAAAGTGTGATGAAAGTGTTACTGTATTGAATAAAACGAAACAACTTACCTCACTTATATTCATGCTTCAACCATGTCAAGCAGGTGAATTGTATGAGTTAAATGCACTGTCATCATGTATAAAGGGTTTGCACAGGCTTTATTAAAGGCGTATGTATGTCTCACAGCAGTTGTTGAGCTAAGGCTTTCAAAAAGTCATTGTAAATAAAAACTGTTTCATAAAGGCAATCCCTCTAAATGTAGAAAGAGAAAACAGGTATGCATTTCTTATCCTAAGTAGTAGTAGAAAATAACAACAAATTGTAACTTTAAAGTTCTTTATTAGGACTATTTAACAAGGTTTTTATGGGATTCTCTACACTTGTTATATGTTCAATCAATGTTAACAAATCCATACAAAATGGCATTGAAATATCACTACCTTGCATGAAATATAACGTAAAACTTTGCATTATATTAGAGAACAGTTCAACACTATTCGCAAATAAAAATAATTCCAACAGATGGAGAACTTGACATTTTTACGTGTTTATCCGAGAACAGTTTAACTGTATATGGTCAAAATTAGCTTTGGGCGTGATGCTTAGTGGACAAAAACAAAGAAAATAGAACAACTGGTTTTTATATGATTCCATGTCCCTTTCTTCATACATATAGTATCAATTGTATTGTCTATGCAAGTTTATAATTCAAACATTAAAAACGTAAAGATAATTAAGTTCATACAGTAATGCATTTGTCTCTTTAAACCAACACAAATAGAAAAGTAAACCATTTTGCATGCGATCACCAACTATTTTGTTTTTCTGCAATGTTTTCAAAGTCAATTTATACATCAAACGGGTGTATTTATTTGTAGATAGAATTAAAGTCGAAGGGCTTGAACTTTCATTTACCCATGTTTTCACCAGATTTGATGGTAAAAAGGTATTTGTAGACATTCCCATTAAAAAGAGAAATGTAGGCAAAGACATCTTTTCAAAGACACTATTTAGCTTTTTCTTTGTACAAAACACTACTAAAATTAGTTAGTCCAATATACTTTCTATACAATTAACTCGTCGAATTTCACTGTGTCATTGAAAGAACGCTGTTAAAAGGTGTTAGGCCTCACTGAATTTGAATACATGTATTCGTTGTGTTGTGTTGCTAAGCTACATATCTTCTTAGGGCTCTAGATAAAGTGACTTTTCACGTTTTAAGCAAAAGGTGTTCTTTAAATTACTTCCAAACTCAATGCTGTAGTACTCGTTTTTATATACAGTTTTAATCAACATGATGAGCTATACAGTACTAATCAACACGATGAGCTATACAGTACTAATCAACACGATGATCTATACAGTACTAATCAACACGATGATATATACAGTAAACAGCATGGTGATCTATACGGTAGTAATGAACATGATCTTCTATACAGTACTGATCAGCACGATTAATGTTTACAGTATTAATTACATGATAATCTATACAGTACTAATCAACATGATTACGTTGACAGATAATGTTATATAGTACCAGGGAAGTCTAATCTATGTTAACTATAACATGTTTTAATCATTTGACTACTATAACATACTTTGTGAAGCCTGAACCCCCAGAATAAAGCCAGGCCAATCTGCACCACCTGACCAGGGTGTACACTGTTAAATGATCAACTCAACTCTTCCAAAAATAAACCAAGACAAGTCAATTTGATAAATTCAGAATTTAAAGGGTTACAAGAAGAACCTGTGTATAAAGACCACCCATGGAAAGACAACAATCTGGTCTTCAGTTCACAGGTGGCTTTAATTGCAGTGTCATTTATGCCGAAGATGAGAAATTGGAAATTTAAAAGTTTGGTTGCTGTAGACAGGGAATTGCTATTCCACGGTAATCTTTAGCACAGGTTTGAAGGTTTTTCCACTTGTGGTAAGATTTACAATTGAAGCGGACAACTCGCCAGTGACGCTAAATATTGCTTATTTAGATCGATTTTGACATTTACCACAATGTTTTCAAAAGTCGTCTTCATGTGGGTGAGGGTTGATCTTGAAACATGTGTTGGTTAACTGGCTGCCGAAATATATATAAAATACTGTTGAACATGGTGTTTAATTCCAGGTAATTATACATTTATCAACAATTCATATAATAATTGAGCAGTGTCACACAAAAACAGACCTTAATGCCTTTGCTTACAGTGAATATCCAGTACGACATGCAGACTTAACACTGTCCAACTTACTAATCTGCAGCAGAGAACTTTGAAAACATCTGTGCCAAAAATATAGAAAATCTGAATGGTTTTGCTAGAAATAGTACCGGGTTCCTGACGACCCGAGTACTTGATCGGACGTCTGAGTACCATGTATCGTAATAGGTATTCGAGTACTCGATTATAATTTCGCCATTTACTATGTTTCATCTGTTAAAATGGCATTGTATCCAGAAAGAAATAATTCATGTAAAAAAAAAGTTCAAATCTATTTTCTAAAAATAAGAAGCTGAATGGGTTTGGGAGTAAACACAAACATGTTAAACAAGAGCACAAATTCACGAACTATACTTTTATTCATGATTTCAGAATTTTAACAAAGGAGCCGTTCATGTACATTTTCATTCCGGAAATGTATCGCATTATGTCGGTTAGAATCGTACAATCAGTTATGGACATTTTTCGCCGAAGAGCACCTGCTTGTCCTTTAGCGGAAAACAAGCACAACATCTGAGCATAAACACAACTATATTAGACGTATTTAAAGATTGGGTGTCCAATACAAACCGACTTGAGATAAAGAGTACATAACTATTATCAGTGCTTTTAAAGTTAATATATATGTTCTTTATGGAAAAAAGATGATTTGGTAAGTCACAGAAAACTAACGTTTTTTTATTTCCATAGCTGTGTTGTGACATACCTGAAATCGTCTTAAGTAACACAGTAAGTCCTTGGTCTTATTTATGCTCTGCCTATCATGACTGTAATAGAGAAGAGAAAACTATCCTTTCTTGGTCAACTCTGTCGTTTAGAGAGGGACTGTGCATCAAAACATGTATTCTTATTACGTATATGTTATTTTGTTAATGGTAACCCCGATTCCGGATTTGTTTCAGATAGTGTATGTTTTCTACGTAAATATGACATTTATAATGTATTACAAGACTACGTTAACAATGGGGTTTTCCCAAGTAAACATATTTGAAAACATTGTATTGATATGAAAATCTCAAATCATTTTGTTGGAGAATGGAATATTACAAGATCTTCATCGTAATGTGTCTTATATAGATAATTACAACATATATTCATATTTAGTCCGGTATGGGATTACGCTAAACGCAATAAGGATATGTTACGTGCTCGTGTTTCTATCTCTTAGATAATTGCTCATACAGCTTATACCAGTTTGTGCTCAATACACACTTTATGTCTTACGGAACAAATCCTGATTAACTGTCAAAGTTTACAACGTATACTACCTCTTTTCAACAAAGAGTTTTGTTGGAAGCCGCCAGAAGGCGGCTTCCTGTAGGAATGCTTTTAATTTTCGGTCAAAGAGAATATTTAGACCTGCCAGCGTGACCACATATCATGATTTTTCTTTGTCCTTTCTAAGTACATTAATTTAAGGTAATGACTTTTAAAACATCCTTTTTACACTCTATATACATGTGTGAGTTTTACAAATTAAACCGATCTCAATTTGGTCTAGTGTGTAAATGTCGTAAGCGGCCACGCAGCGGAAAATAAAAGACAGTACCATTCATCTATAGTCTATTTATAGATTTTCATTTTTATCGCAATTTCACATACATTTTTCATTTGCTTTGCTTTTAATAATCTGACTTTCATGTTCAGTACATACTGGATTCAAAGTTAACTTTGAGTACAATTGTCATCGCAAAATGCAGACATGAAAAGATTTAAACTACAGATCAATTTCCTTCTTTTTCGCTGTTGCAGTTCCACATTTCATGAATATCGCGGTAAACACGATATCGGTGTATTTTGCCTAGCCAACAACATGTTGTATCACGGATGCGATGTGAACATCCAGATTACTTAAATGAAATGAAATTTTCTGGTTCTTACAAACAAAGTGTGATCGGATTAACCAGGGCCTTTCAAATAGTATGGTCTAGAAACGCCCTGTATAAACGCCTTATCGTACTGAATATCTTGTCTCTATCGATTTTTACCTGGAAGTGTTTATTACGCTTAGCGAATTAGTGTTTATCACGGCGTGTATTTATCACGCTTAGCGAAATAGGGTATTTTGTCCTAATATGTAATCGTAAATGATTTATTTTAAAGCGAGTTAAACACGGGCAATATTCCGTCTATCCCGCTTAAACAAATGATGATCATTTGCTTCGCGATACTGATCTAAGAAAATTGTCATATCCTTTAAATGATCTAAGTATTTTTGTATAATATTTAATTGTTACGTGTGTAATACCCGAATAATTCTTAATTCTTAAGTGGTACAAAATGCATTTCTTTGATGATGTTACGTGCGAAAAGATGCGTTGTCGCGTGATCATTAATCCTTTGTATTTCTTTAATAAATCATTATCAAGTGTAGAAGTAATGAGTAATCCTAATTATCACGCCAAGATTAAATATTTCTTAATTAAGTGGCACAAACTACACGTTATTTCTTTGATGATGTTATGTGCGAACATATGCGTTGTCGCGTGATCCTTTAATCCTTTGTATTCTTTAATAAATTATTTCTAAGTGAAGGAGAAATGAGTTATTTCAATTATCATACCAAGATTGAAGAATATTCTTCAAAAGAGTCAAATCTATAAAAGCACCACAACTGTTTGATATATTATTAGTTGAAAAGAACCTCTATCGTATTAAGCTATGGCGTATTCCAAATCTGACTTTTTTCATTGGGATAATGACTTGGATTTAAATAGTATTCTAGGTGAATATACGTGTTCTGTTCTAGTGAGGATGAACATTCAGAGAATGGAGATGCTGATGAATCGAAATCTTGTGTGGAATATCAGTGTTCCGAATGTGACAAGTGTTATAAATCCATATCAGAAATACGTGGACACCTTACCTGAAAGCATGGTATATATAAGAGAGTCAAAGGTAATTATTTGTTATTATATAAAAAATTAGGGTTGTTAATTTGCTACACGTTCATCGTTCCCGTCTGAGTTCCTAGTTAATTGCCGAATCCCGGTAGTTCAGTCGGTAACGACGCGGGCTGGCAATCCAGGGGTCGTGAGTTCGAATCCCGACTCGGCCAACTTTCTTTTCGACGTTTGATAAAAGTCAATGCGCCATTCGTCTTCCACCAATGGGCTAAGTCTATGCGGAAAAGCAGCCAGTTGCTTGGGAAGATTGTTGTGTGGACTACTGTTGTGAGAAAACCAGGAAACACATGAGAAGGTAAACTGGCCGCCGTGATATGACTTAGAAATTGTTAAAAACGGCGTTAAACCCCGACCAATCAATCAATCAATCAATAATTGTATTCACCAATATAACAACTAGTTTAGCAGAGGCTTATGATGTGCTCAGGTGAGCTAATAAAACAAACAGAAGTTGTGTTTTGTTCTTTTTAATCAATGTCATAATAAATGATAACAACATGTTTCTTTGAGATGATTGACAACATTTTTAATCTTTAGTTTACTTTCGTTCTTTCTCACACTGAACGTCGTCGTCTTCTTTTTTTCCCAAACGGCATTGTGAGGAAGGAAGTCGAAACGGCACAGTTTCATAGCAAGCTACAAGGTCTCACATCCTGTAAAATTAGAAAAATGTCACTTGAATATCAGAATGAGGTATCAAAATATATCTTAGTACATACTTGGAAAAAAAAGTTCACACAAAAACAATTATCTCAAGCGGCGATTACCGTAATGGCGTAAACAAAGCCGTTCGTATCAAAGTAAACTTTCGAATACGAAAATCCACATAAAAAAGAAATATCAGGACAAAATACTTTCATGCAAAGAAAAAAGAATACTTACATTGCATCAATGATTGCTTTGTTAGTCACATTGATGGATAAACATTTAGATATACGTAGTTTTATAACTTGATCGTTTTCTTCCGTTTTCCAAAATGGCGGGTTCGCCGATGTTGGTCACGTGACACTAGACAGCTTATTTCACGCACTGTGCTCGTTTCTAGACCATACTATTTGAAAGTCCCTGGATTAATTGAACTGTATTTAACTTATCACTGTAAATGTAGACAGCATTTCAACTCTTATATCAACTGGTAAATTTACAGTTTGAGAAATAAATTCAAGTAAATTTTCAAGCACTGGTTTAACGTTTTCAAAAAAAATGAAACTTGTTCCTATGTTAAGCCTTTCCCTTATACGTAGCACATTAAGTAAAAATTGTAACATCTTGCTAAATGAAGGTATAATTTATGGACATTAAGTAGAAAACATTGTAGCAAAATGATAACTTCCTCGTGATCAATTTCTCTTTTTGTCACAATGTTTTCAAAAGTCGCTGCAGCTATTGTCAGTCTTTCGGATTACGTTTACATTGAAATACGTTTACTTGATTTTCTGAATGCTAATCACGACACAAGTTCACATCAGTTCGTCAACTCGAGATTGTGCGTTTGTAATCCGACAGCTTTGATTTTCAATTGCTCAATTTGCCACAATAATTTCAACTCTTTTCAATTATCTTACTATCATTTATAGAGATTTTCTATGTTTTGTACTTGATGATTTTAAAGTTTGTCAGATTAAACATCATTGAAATCATTGTGGCAAAAGGAGAAATTGCTCATAATGAGCAATATCTGCATTTGCCATAATAATTCAACACTTTTCAATTATCATACGATCATTTATATAGATTTTTTTTTTACTTGATAATTTCAAAGTCGTCTACTGCAGATTTGTTTTATGTGGGAAACCCTTATTTATTATCATGACTTACCGATACAAACGAAACACAGATTGTCTGTGTGTCAGCATTATTTGATAAAACATTATCATAACAGGGCGTGTGTTCAATACAAATAGTTGATTGTTTTTGGTACTAATTTAAATTTATCATAACCTCATTGTCCATTTATCTTTAGTATTATATGTCCCTTTTTATAATCAGCTTAACTCTAAATTATCTTATTCACTTAAAACACAGACCCTGCCAGGTTAAATATCCTACATAAAACTTATATCTTCAATAATCGATATCAGCATTACTGACTACAGATTAAATTGTTCTAATGTTTTTGGATTTAAATGATCTTTTTTCTTATTTTTCATGTGAAACGAAATATTGCAGCTTCTCTTTGATGCTTTGCATCAAACATCCGTTTTGTTCAAGTATGGTAGAACTGTTTTCGATTCAGTAGTGTCATTTAAAGACAATGACTATGTTCATGCTCTATTAGGTTTGGCCCCAATCTTAGAAAATGTAGTGCAAGGCACATATGATTCCCTTTACAAGGTGTTGCAATGTTTCTCCATTCATTGTGGAAGTGTTATAAGAGTTTTTTAAATTAAAGATAAGATGTAGATATTTCAATGAAATTGAAAGTATAATTGTACACACTATATTATGTGTACAATTATAAATATTTATGTATGCTTCGACTCTTATCATACTAAGTGTGCTCAGAAGGTTGCTTGAGTGCAATGGCTCTATTGTGCATTATCGTTTAAGTGCTCTATCACGAAGACTTCTTGGGGGAATGGGGGTGGGGTGGAGGGGGGGGGGTTGAGGGCGGGGGGATATGTTTAGTCTTTTTCATGTAGTTGTAGCAATTTGTGTTTTCTGTATTGTTGTATTATAAATTTAATCTTCTTAATTGGACATTGTTTATGTTATATCATGGAGTTTCCTGGGAAAGTTACCATTACTACTGGTCCATTTATCCAGACATTAGCTACTCAGTCGTAATGCTAAGCCTGCAACCCTCAGCGCCACGGAAGGCGAAAAATCTGAAACATAGTGACAAAAAGAGAAATGCCTCATTATGAGTAATATGAGCGATATGTCCTTTTGCCACAATGTTTTCAAAAGCTATCTGCTGAAGAGGTGTACACATGCAAATGCATTTGGGAAAGGCTAATCAACAGCTTTTCTGGTTCACCATACTGTTATAGAAATCTTTTGTAAGTCTCTTAAACCCATTCCCTCATACTATATATCAAATCTGCAGCAGAAAACTTTGATAAGATCTACTAACAAATATTGAATATCTCTTTAAATAACATTGTGACAAACGGTGAAGTTGCTCATTATGACCTACTGTATGTGGGTATGGTTTAACAATGATTTTAACTGATAGGCCAACAAGATTTCAATTTGACTCTTCACACCTTCGGCTAGAGGTTTTCAAAATACCTGCCGCAGATTCATTGTGTGTGGGAAAAACGATAAATGATATGATTCTGATTTGCTATTCAGATTCTCAGATATTGACCCATATAGAAAGAGCTCGCTTCTTTTACCGTAATGTTTTGAATGTGAATTTCTACATTTCCTACACGTATATACTTCTTATGACAAATAAAGATCTTTGAGGAAAAAATCACGAATGGGAAAATGTAACTCTTATAAAAAAACTGATACTTTGGTTGATTGTTGACTGGAGTTTAACGTCTCTGCAATCGTGTTTTGGTTACTAGTATATCACTGATGCCAATTTATCTAAACTTAAGTTTCCTGATTTTCTGGCAGTAGCTCCCTATATTTTTTCCAGACAGTACCAACGCATTGATACAATTGGTGTAATGCTAGTCGCAGATATTCGAACTCACAACTGATAAATGACTGATAAATTGGAATCCATATATTTCTAGAAATGTGAAAATGCATTTCTACTTCTTCTTCTAGAAACCGCTTATTCTACATGCAAAACGTATACAGCGTAAATAACAATATTGGAGGAGATAGTTACTGGAAATTGCTTCTGTTCCAAGTTATGTTTTAAAATTGCATTTTTTAACTGTACATGTACATGATTCATATGTGGCACTTGGAAATGGCTCTTTCTCCAAGAACACTTATATTTAAGCTGTGTCAATTTATGTTTTGAATGTGATTTCTATTTGTTCCAATCGATTGAGTGTTTGGTGTTTAACACCGCTTTCAACGATTGTGCAATTAAATATGGGCATTTTCCTGGGTAAGTAACCAGTACTACTGGTCCATTTATCCCAACACCTGCCTGTCAGTTGTAATGAAAACCCCATAAACCTGAGAGCCAATGAGGGTAGCACCGTTTATTATGTTAAAGTTTTGGTATGACCCGACCGGGGATCGAACCATCGACCTCCACACCCGAGGCGGACGCTCTACCACTACACCATCGAGGCAGTATATTTGTTTAAAACGTAAGTGTTTATAGTAAATGTGACAAAGACTACAGTGTTCTACAAGCAAAATGTAAAATTATATTTTTTTTCTAACACATTTGGTCAAAACAAACGTCAAAGCGGGATATTATTCTTTCTCGTGGAAAAGCAATGTTTGTCTTTGTATTGTGACCATCAGTGTCCAGTTACTTCCAAGAATGATGCGCAATTGCTACAACACGTCGATAAATCGTGTTAATTCGTTGGTCCTTTGCGACGTCGATTTATCGCTAGACCAATCTACTTTTAAAGTATCTGCGTTGTTACAATTATTCTTCAGTACCCACGGTATAACATACTCTTCCTCTTTGGGCTCACGCGTCTACACTCTGGCCACATCGACGAAGGGCGTCGTCTTCTTCAGGTCCCCGATCTTGCCGTACAGTTTCATCGCATATTCGTGCTAACTGACCCCACATCTTTTATCTGGTGCTCTAGCATTGTTGTAGTACATGTAAAATTATACTCTGCAGTTTGTTTGTTCTTGCCACGTGAGTATTGCCACAATGGGAACAGCTGACACTTTGACTGCATATGTGCCTGTTGTGTCTCGTGCGTAGCATGATTATGACGAATTGTTCCTGTCTGTCTAGGAGATGATAGTCGTCCTTGGCTATGGTATTATAGAATATCTCACTCGAAGTCGTCGTTAACTCGATATACTTTATTGCTCCTTTTTGACTTCGAGTAATTATTAAGGCTATCTCCTTTTAAAGTTATTACGTTGTTATGAAAACCCTCCACTACCCCCTCTATGGCCAAAGCCTGATAATCCAACAATCTCTCGAACACGTCGATAACTCATAGTACTTTTTGTTGCAGTTTTTAATTTTGTTTTACGGCAAAACAGCTGTACTCTCAAAGTTTCTGCGTTGTTACCATCACCTACAGGTACGTTTTGGACGTGTTGAGTATCTGACAGTGAATAATTAAACAGTAATCCCTGTCCCCGACATCCTCTAGTACCCCGGATATGGATAAATGTCTGGTAAGATCGAAGGACAACTGTGCTTTCACCAGTATTTTCTAGTAAACTTTATTAATGTCCAGGATGATCGCAAGACACCTATGCTTTCACCACCATCCTCTAGTAGCCCCGTTATGAAAGAATGTCTAGTAAGATCGAAAGACAACTTCGCTTTCAAAGCATCCACCATCCTCCATCCCCCGTAATGGTATAAGTTCTGACTATGAAGTAAATGATAGCGTTTACTTGAATATGCAATGGATGAATGTCCGTCAGTGATGTATAAATTCACGGCTCACTCGAAGACAGGGGGATAAATCTAGATAATGTATTTCTTTTTTCAGTTTCGAGTCATCGCAAAACCATTATACTTTTAAAGTCTATTGTCATCATCACGATCCAGTTCCTCAGAGAATGATTGATTGAGTTGCAGTGATATATACGATGAGCGATTATTCGAACCCGTTGATAACTCGAGAGACTTTACTGGCTGTTTCTTATCATTGAGTTAACGCGAAATAAGTGTTCTTTCACATATGTAATTTAAGACAAGGTAATATGTTTCCAATGTACTAATCAAGGGGAATTACTTTATCTTACATGTTTGTTCTAGTTTAATTAAGCAAATAGTATTATCTTCCATTTGACCATAAATCCGCTATTATTACTTGTTATTACAAGTTGGTGTGAGTAAAAAGTAACTAAAAAGTAGAATGTGTTGATAAAAGGATCGCACCTATTCAGAAAATTACTAACTAAGCAGACAACATTAGCGCGTTATTTTCCTGGATCCTATTGGTTGGTGTGAGGCAAACAAAGACTGCAGGCATTCGGAGAAATACCAATGTTTCACTCACGGGGGTATCAACAACCGTAAGTAATAACCGCAGTATCAAAACGGTCCAAATTTTCGCTAGATCTACTGGACCATTGACCTCCCGTTCTCTAAATGCGTGTATTCACCAATAAATGTGAATGTCGTATGTTAGCCCTTACATGAATAAATATTAGCACCGTAACTTCTTTAGTCCAAGTTTAAACCACAATAAAAAAAAATAGAAGCAATTGTCTAGATTAGTTTCGAATTTGATCTCATATATATTTAGATTTTGTTTCCATTACTAGTATCAAATCATGAATGTTAACATGAGAGGTCAATTAGGTGCGAAATGTCACCTTCATACGTTTTAAAGCTGCCATTGCAAAAAAAGGCTAGCCATGACTTTCCTGTGTCTAAAATTAAAAAGGATTTCTTTCGTTAATGCAACAGGTACTGATCATCAATATTTGTATTAAATAATACGATACATATTAGAGTTGTTTGTTTAGATTTCTTTGCCGCTTTCAACAAATATTCATTTATATCACGGCGTTTCCTGTGTACTACTGGTCCTATCATACTGTCCGCATATGCCAGCCATAATGATAACCCTACAATTCGGAGCGTCAAAGAGGAAAAGCCTTTTGTTTACAATGTTAAAGTATATGGTATGAACTTATAGGGAAATGAACCGCCAACCTGAGACGGATTGATTGGTTGATTCGTTGTGGCTAAACGCCGTTTTCAACAATCGTTCAGTCATATCACGGCGGTTAGTTCGCCTAGTCATGTGTTTCCTAGCTTTCTCACTACAATAGTCCTACTTTCTAACAGTTGCAGTTTGTATGCTTTATCCGTTTTGTGTTTCAAGACGGATTACGCTGGAAGACAAAATGAACCAGAAAATAATTGTTTCGGCTTGCATGAAACGATTTTTCATTCGGGTCCAATTGCGAAACAAATTAACCGGACTATTGCTGTCAAAACAATTTTATCAGAAGTTGGCCGTTCAATCGTCAAAAAGATGTGTGCACTCTGTAAGATAATTCACCAGTTCCTATTGAATACATAAAATAAGCAACTGTCATGTAAAATAACTTCTTAATTACGTCGTAACTGTTGAAAGCATGCCTCTGGAAACACAAATATTTTGGTTTTGATTCAGTAGATAATTTTGCATATTATACGAAATTCGAAAACTTCCGTGCAATGACACCATAGACATTCGAGTCACATACATGTAATCATGCTCGATTTCAAGCTAAGTTTTTGCTTTTCCACTTGGTTAAATAAATATCCCGCCAAAATATTCAATACGTTGGTGATTTATAAAAGAATACAGTTACATTTATGCAGACACTCAAATACTTAGGAATGTATAGTTCATTCAGAAGAGTTAAGCGGTATCGACTTTCTTCTTTGCAATAACGGCTGTCAATCGAGGGGTTGTGAGGGGTCGAATACCAGCTCGGCCAACATTTTTTCCGACGTTACTGCAATATGCTTTAAATTTCCCAAAATTATTCTATTTGCCGACGGACTCAATAATTTCCCTTTTCATTTGCATATTGCCAGCTCTTTCACCAGTATGGAAACAGAGGAATAAAAAGACAGACATTTAATTTGGATGTGTCATCATTTGATCCCCAGTCAGTGTTTTATCGCTTTGATATAATTGAAATACTATTGAAATACGAATTAGACCCCGATATTCGTTAAGACATATTTCGCTATTTTTTATATATCGAAAAAAAGAGTTTTCTAAAATAACTTTTATTTCGAAATGAAAACGATAATGTCACTCTTAATCACTCTTGTTGTCTTCGTCCTGGAGTACTTACTTAGGTATGAGGAACTTCGGAAGCAAAGTATTATGACCCGCTAGCATGGGAAGCGAACTCTGGTCCTATTTTTGCAGCACGAAAACTCTAATCTATACTGAATCCTTATTCGTCTTGAAAAGGAGCGAAATCGCATTTGTAATCAGGATGTGCACATATTAAGACAAAAATCGAAAATAATTTAGACATATTTAGTGAGGGATGCTTTTGGTCTTTATCGTTATCTACTAATTTATTAAATTTTAATAAATATTTCAAAGATATGCAGAAAAATGTTTTATAATCTGGGTATCTTCACATATTTGCAATACAACATGTAGTACCCTTTCAATAGTCAAGTTTGAAGAAAGAGTGTAAAAATTATGTGTGCAACAGTGCAGTAGTATCAACATTGTTGTAAAATATGACATATATAGAAGATTAAATCCACGTCTACCTCCTTTACAGTGATATTTCTTTTAACCATTCCCTACAAAAACATTTTAAATACACGTTGGAAAATATAATTGCCTCAAAATATATGACAGTACAGCTATTGAATAAAGTCAACCGGAGACATTTCTGAATATTAGCACCTTCTTTTTCACAATGTTTTCAAAGTATTCGTGCAGTAGATACGTCAACAAGCGTCTAATTGGGTAAGAGTTAAGCGTCATATAATGTTCCCTTAGTGTTATCTGTTTCAATAATCTTTAAAAGCACGCGTGTAATTAGTTTACACCTGAACATTTAAGGCTTCTGTCTGGTATGTTACCATAAAGGGTTCTATGTCCTACAGTATTAAATTCATTCAATATTAGTTTTGTCTTTTTGACTTGGAATGCTAAATTTACCATCTTTAAATAAGTCTTACCTATGGAAAAAGGCACATCTATTATAGGAAAGCAGTATAGGTCCGGATCGCATAATCTGATCAAGATCTACATATAATTTATTTTACCTGTATGCATTGATGTAACCGTTTCAAGATCCGGTCATAATTGTGTCTATAATTTCAAGAAAAGTACATCGGTATTCTTACTTATGCGTTTTCATTTCAGGATTGAACACTTCTCCGTCGTCGTTCCCAGTCAAAAGTGGATCCCGTGAACTACAGATGTGTCGAAATATTTCTTGTGCGCATTGGTCCTGCTGTATATGCCAACAAAATGTTTAGAATCTGTTCTAAGGGATATGTGATTGTTAGCAGATGCTCAGGGTGGTCTGAACCTACATTATTCACAAATTCTACCATTTTGCACAAACAGGCTGATGAATGCTATGTCAGGGATTAAGTATAAATCGTAAATGCTACTTGGGGTGTCCTCTTGGTTTTAACCTGAGAGGCATTTTGTGATCAATTATTTAATTGTAATTTCTTGTTTCAACAGGTATTTTTTTGTACTATCTTCCCTTTTTTAAGGAAGTACATGTACATAAAAGTGTATACATCCCGGAATAGTAAATATTTACAAAGGCTACACTTTTCATCAAGGTTTCAGTTTTCAGGCTTGTATGGTCAAACAATACATTTACATCATATCATATTCTGTTTTTTTGATGCACCTATACACTGTGCATACGTCACACAATGTGCTATAATTAAATGTTATCTCTTCTCGTCGTCTGTCCATCCGTTGTCTGTCTGGCTGTCTGTATGGTTGTCTGTCTGGCTGTATGTATGGTTGTCTGTCTGTATGTATGTCTGTCTGTCTGTCTGTATGTCTGTCTGTTTGTATGTCTGTCTGTATGTTCTGTCTCTCTGTATGTCTGTATGTCTGTATGTATGTATGGTTGTCTGTATGTCTGTCTTTTTGTCTGTCTATCTGTATGTACGTTGTGATATCAATTCCTTAAATCTTTCCTAAACCACTGACGTTTCAAAAACATCAGAAATGTTCCTTCTGAGACACTCCGGAAATATTGCTCAAGCCATTTTAATTGTTTGGAAAGTATTGCTGCCAACGACTGAAGTCATTACACGGATTCAGCGCACCGTGAACGATGCTATGTTAAGAAGTACAAATAATCGATAAAGTAACAGAGGTGTGATGCCATTATATTCCTGATAGAAGATAACATTATACTGCGTATCTAATGATTTATCTAAAATAACAATAGTACAGAGAACTGATACCACGTTACTTTACATGACTAAAATTACTTACAAGTGGCACTTAAATCTAAGAGAAAACTCTTGAAAAAATTGATACACTATTTCTTAATAATTAAATTTGCGACGGGTATCACGTCAAACAAAATTCAGTCCTTGATATTTTTTTAAACAGATGATTTGGTTTTAATTTCTCAATAAGATGGATACCATATCTTACCTTGCAGGTGAAAATCTGATACAACGTCCGTAAACTATTATTTCAAGCGAGTTTTTTCTAGAACGATGAGTACCATACCTTTCTTGTTTAAGTTAAAGGCGTATATCACACAATAGTTAAATACTGGTAATATACATGATACCATGAGTTAGCGTAGATTTACATTTTTGGATATATGACGGATACTGCGTCATAATAAAGTAAGGATACACTATGGATAGAATGAATTATCATATGATTTATGAATGCGTTACACGCTAAAAGAAAGGATACATTAAAAGATATTAAATGATTGATATTAAGTGAAATATTGTAGGAGTAAAGAGAAGTTCACCCCTTCTGATCTGGACCTCATGGTAGAATATTTTTTTCTCGTTGTTTGACCCTTTTTTCTTACCTGGTAGAACCACGTCTTGACAGGGTCTTTCAAATTCCTTGTAACTTTATGCAATTTTTCTATTAACTTTTTCTTGTTTGGGAACTGACACTGCTTAATAGATTGTTCTTGCTTTCACGCCACCTAGGCTTTGTCTATTAACATATGTATTTGTATTACTCCATTTTGTAACTGTATGGTCCAGGTCCTTTTTAATTTTAGACATTGTTGTTACGTTGTCATCTATAATTTTTGTTTTTACTCTAACACCCTCTTTCTAAACAGATTTGATTAAATATACACCAACATCTGATTCCATAGCTTTAACACTACCTGGCCGGTTTTTGAACACTTGTGAGATGGAGTTTTTTCATATTCAGATTAACTGCAGGTTTGGCAGTAGAAACCTCAAAAAAACAAATATGTCAAAATCGCTTGAAAATGTGTTTCTGTTAGGTTAAAAATATGTAAACCCACTGTAAAATTGATAGCATTAACGAAATTTACTTTATATGTGAGTACTAATCCAGTACTGCTTTCGTTTTAATGTCATAAACTGACATTCCTTTCTTAGTTTTGTCAAGTGGTCTATGTTGTCATCGGGTTGTCTAATCCACAGTCACAGGCAATACATATAATGCTGGCATATCCTACACGTTGTCTTCTTTCACGTATGTGTAAGAGAAACGGCTTTAAACAGAATTTATAGTCTCTAAGATGTTCAGTAATATGTCTCAAATAAATAATGTTTCGCCTTCTTGTTACCATCATATCAATGTATCACTTTATTAACACTTGTAAAACTTTAAAACAAAATGAAGTTCGAACCCCTGGTGCAGCGGTCATGGTTTATTGATTCATACTATTAACCTTATATACTAACATATATTTATTAAAACACATTTACTGTAAGGTATGAGGGGGATGGCCACGACTTTCACATATCTATGCACGTGGCTAATAAACTTATATATTTAAAAAAAAAAAAAAACACCCATCACCGACCCACTTTTCATGCCTTCAACTCAACTGTGTGTATGTATGTCACGTGTTCGCCTACTTCATGTTCTTGGGCTCTTGTGTGTGTGTGTGTGAGTGTGTGTGTGTGTGTGTGTGTGTGTGTGTGTGTGTGTGTGTGTGTGTGTGTGTGTGTGTGTGTGTGTGTGTGTGTGTGTGTGTGTGTGTGTGTGTGTGTGTGTGTGTGTGTGTGTGTGTGTGTGTGTGTGTGTGTGTGTGTGTGTGTGTGTATGTGTGTGTGTGTGTGTGTGTGTGTGTGTGTGTGTGTGTGTGTGTGTGTGTGTGTGTGTGTATGTGTGTGTGTGTGTGTGTGTGTGTGTGTGTGTGTATGAATCTCTCTCTCTTTCTTTCTATCTGTGTATCTTTCTCTATTCGTCTCATTCTTTCACTATCTAACTCTCTGTCTGAGTGCGTCTACATTTCTCTCTTTTTGTCTTTCTCTCTCTATTTGTCTATATTCGTCTCCCTCTCTCTTTCCGTATGTGTGTGTGTGTATGTCTAGCTCTATCTTTCTTGTAATCAGATTGAAGTTAAAGTAGTCTTTTATTATTATTTTCATGTAAGCAAGTCTCTTAATAATTAAAATTTCAACTTATAGTGACATCTCACACTTATTTCTTTCTTTGGCTCTGCAACTAGAAAATGAGATAGTCTTTCCGCGTATCTCAATTAAAAGGGTTTTAAGAAAAGTTGATCATTAATAACTAATTGAATTTGTGACCTATCCATATTTAAGACATAATCAGTGTCGTAAACAGGCAAGCAGTATTGAAGTATAGTTTCATCAATTATTTCATTTATGCTATTTATATTATCAATATCATGAAGTAACGAATTGTTGAACTTCCATAAACCTTTTCCGTGTTTAACATCCGAAAATTGTAATTAAAGCACAGTAATAAAATTATCAGATTTATAGCTTAAATCGATATCAGAATTCCTTAAGAATGGTTTCATGTCACTAGTTATCAAATAGAAGTCAAGCCTGCATTTCTGTAAAGGTGTGAACCGTTTCCACGTGTTCTTTCTTGAGTTTCCCTATATCTCCCTAAAAGGATCTATGAGATTTCTATCATTCTTTTTACATTGAATAATTTTCCTTTCTTTTTTATTATGATTACAAGATTTGTAATTTTCATAGCCTAAATTGGAATCAAGTAATAAGTTAAAGTCTCCGCATATAATATAATGTTCTGTATTTGAAAAGGACTCAATTTCAATGAAAATATTTGTAAAAAAGATTGGATCATCAATATTAGGTGCAGAAAAGGTAATAAGATTAAACGTAGTATCGCAAAAAAATAGTTCTTCGACTAAAAAAAACATTTTTGGATTTTTCTACAATTGAGAATATTAATATCTAGCTGCTTTTTATGTAGTATTGCAACTCCTTTTAAGTTGGATGTACCTTGGCTAAATAAACAGCATCCCTTCCACTAAGAGCATATATCTTTCAATTCATTCAGTGAAGTGAGTTTCTTGTAAGCATAGAATATCGGTATTCTTTGAATAAATTGAATAAATATTGGAGCTTCATACTATTGTTCAGACCCCGGCAATTGTACGAGTGATTCTTAAGATTATCCACTCGGTAGTTTACGTAGAAAAGTCGTTACTGAATAGTTGTTAACGGAAAATTGACAAATTGCATACTTAATAGCAGTACACTGTCGCCAATACACATTCATAGGAACAGTTGTGTTAAGAAATATGTAAAAACGCATTTTTTGTGAATGAGATATCTCTCATCTTTAGCAAATTAGGGGCACTTTGTTACATGTATGTACAGTCTATGAGGTAAAGCGTTGAAAGTCAAAATATTACCAATCATATAACTGTCACTGTTTACTAAAATCATTAGCCGTGAAAGGCCATTTTTTCATTGGTCAATTCATTTAGAGAAGCAGAACATTGATTGGTTGACAAAGTATTACGTATGAGAGGGTGTGACAATGTAGATATTTTAGGTAGTTGTCATAACACACCATTGACCGTGGGCGGGGCAATACCGTCATGGAATATTTTTTTGCACTTTTTCGATTGAATAATGTAATTTAAAACGACAAAGCATTACTGTTTAAAAAATATAATAGTATAGTACTTGAAGCTCAAATCAGAAATTTCTGATAATAATTTGTGAAATAAACCGATTAAATAAAAATAATGACGTTTCGGTTGCCATGGGACGCCACAGTGACATTCACTGCTTGTGATAATGTATCATTAAGAAGTTTCAGACGTGTATAAACGTTTGTAAAAAGTTAAAAACATAATGAAATGGAAAAACATCATCATTCTAAATTTGAACAACTCAGCAATCAAGCACCAGATTCCTAGAAAACCCTACTTGATACAAATCTCGCGATATGCTTTGCACGTTTTGTGCAAATACTTAAAAATTAAAAATATTTAAACTTTTTTCCACTTATAGCAGCAGACGACTTTGAAAACCTATTGGCAAAATGTATGTAATTAAACAAACAGGTCCGTGAAGTTAGGTTGACGAGTGACGAATTGACGAGTGACGAACTGTGACATTTTTTCTAAAAACTTTATTTCTTTCTTTAAGATCATGTATCTGGATGTATTAAATGCAAATTAGACCTCATTTCATGTTTCATGGCGATCAGTCAATCAAAAGAGTTTGTCAAGTTCGTCAATTCGTCAACTCGTCATATAAAGTTGACGAAATTGACCAAAAAAATATTTTTCTAAAAACTTTATTTCTTTCCTTTAGATAATGTAGCTGGACGTATTGGATGCAAATTAGGCCCTATTTTATGTTTCATGGCCATCAGACAATCAGAAGAGTTTTGTCAAGTTGGTCAATTCGTCAACTTGTCAATAAAGTTGACGAAATTGACGAAACAAATATTTTTCGAAAAACTTTGTTTCTTTTCTTTAGATAATATATCTGGACGTATTGGATGCAAATTAGGCCCTATTTCATGTTTCATGGCGATCACTCAATCAGAAGAGCTTCGTCAAGTTCGTCAATTCGTCAACTTGTCAATAAATTTGACGAAATTGACGAAAAAATTATTTTTCTTAAAATGTTATTTCTTTCCTTTAGATAAGTATCTGAACGTATTGAATGCAAATTAGATCATTTTTCATGTTTCATTGCGATCAGACAATCAGAAGAGCTTCTTCAAGTTCGTTAATTCGTCAACTCGTCAATTTAGTTGACGAAATTGACGGAAAAAATTAATTCTAAAAACTTTATTTCTTTCCTTTAGATAATGTATCTGGACGTATTGGATGCAAATTAGGCCTTATTTCATGTTTCATGGCGATCAGTCAATCAGAAAAGCTTCGTCAAGTTTGTCAATTCGTCAACTTGTCAATAAAGTTGACGAATGTGACGAACAAATTTGTATTTCTTTAAACTTTATTTCTTTCCTTTAGATAAGTATCTTGACGTAAATAAGCCCTATTTCATGTTTAATGGCGATTAGTCAATCAGAAGAGATTCGTCAATTCGTCAACTTGTCAATAATGCTGACGAAATTGACGAAATAATTATTTTTCTAAAAACCTTCATTTCTGTCTTTTAGATAATGTATCTGGACGTATTGAATGCAAATTAGGCCCTATTTCAAATGTCATGGCCATCAGTCATTCAGAAGAGCTTCGGCAAGTTCGTTAATTCGTCAACTTGTCAATTTAGTTGAAAATTGACGAAAAAAGTATTTTTTCTAAAAACTTTATTTCTGTCTTTTAGATAATGTACACTGTATATGGACATATTGATTTCAAATTAGACTCTATTTCAAATTTCATGGCCATCAGTCATTCAGAAGAGATTCGTTAATTCGTCAATTCGTCAAGTCAATTTTGTTGAGGAATTGACAAAAAAAAAATATGATTGTGTTTTCTGAGTCCTATGATTAAAACTAACTATTGTTATGAATAATCGAATCTAGTAGAAACTGGAGAGACAATCCCTTGTTTATTATATTTGAGAATGCTCCTTTCTTTATATTGTTAGTACAATATAAATAAGACTAATTATCAGAATAGCTATATACCTCAGCGAGCTTAATCCATGCCGCAACATCCCTTTGCAACTTTGCTTGCTGATTGTATTGCAACCAAATTACTCTTAAGTAGTGGTAACAAGTTGAAATTTATATTTGTTCAAATGGAGGGGTTCTCTTTGCCAAACTTCACGTTTTTGTACATCTTAGTAACAGCAAAACGGCGGACCTTTATGTTCTCTTTACTAGCAGTAAACAACATTTTATTTTATTTAGTCTGCTAGGTCGGTCCAACAATGTGAAATTGACGAACGCAAAACAAATTTCCTTCAAAGACTGTAAAATGCCTACGAATTGTCTCACTAACCAGAGTTTCACTTATCGTCTAAATTGGTTTAAAGCAATTCAATGTACTCGACAAAAATGTTTTATTTCCGAAACTTTCAATTTATTGCAAACATATGGTTAACTGAAAAATGTTAAGGTCGTTGAACAGAAGTTTGACTGCGAGCGTCAGGAAAGAATGAACCTCCCCCATGGCTACGACCGTTTTGTGTCTGTTCGCACACACAGAGCGAAATAGAGAGAAAAAAAGAGAGAGAGAGAGAGAGAGAGAGAGAGAGAGAGAGAGAGAGAGGAGAGAGAGATAGAGAGAGAGAGAGCAATGAGAGAGATAGAGAGAGATAGAGTGAAAGAGATAGAGAGAGAGAGAGAGAGAGAGAGAGAGAGAGAGAGAGAGAGCGAGAGAGATTTAGAGATAGAGAGAGACAGAGAGAGAGAGAGAGAGAGAGAGAGAGAGAGAGAGAGAGAGAGACAGACAGAGAGACAGAGAGACAGAGAGACAGAGAGACAGAGACAGAGAGACAGAGACAGAGACAGAGACAGAAAATACAAAGAATATAACAAAATAATTAATGTCAGTATATGAGATGCACCGTAGCTGAACTTAACTTAATGCATTTGTTGATAATAGCTTCCCATCAAAGAAACGCTTGACCGAAACTAAGAGAAAAGCGTCCATAGGGAAGGAGTGCAAAACACGTGCAGAAATATACCCACATCAACATATCTCAACAATTAATATATACAATATTACAAAAGCACAAAAACAAACAAAACAAACATGACATAAAATAATACTGACAGTATTTATTTAACCCGGTACAAAGTACTTGTAACTATTCCATACGTTATGTAGAAATAGTACCACATGTTTGTAAAACATATCATAATTTTTAAGCAGTACGCTGTTCAAGTTCGGATTCAAACCGAATAGAGCTTCAACATACTCCTTACCATTCAAAGAATCAAGCATATTGAAAGTACTACTACCAAATTTGACATAAGTTATTTGTTGAAAGGAATACATAAAAACAGTTAATCAGAATATGCTCAGTCAAACTTGTTTTAGTATCACTATTTTCACACCGTGAGCAATGGAAGAAATCAGTGCATGCCGTGTATGCAATTATTTGGGCGATAAAGAAACAAGCACGTAGCATATTCGGATTACGTTTAGCGTAGTCCCACACTGGATTAGCAGAGAACTGATACTGTAGTTTTCTGTATAAGATAAACTGTCCCGAAGACGTTCTAACATTCCATTATTCTATATAGTAGTTACGAACCTTTGTATTAATACAATGTTTCCAAAAATATCTACTAGGAAAATCGCCATATGCTAAATAGTCTTCCAAGCTATTGTAAATATTATATTTATGTAGCAGAGAAACAACATCTGAAATAAGAAGACCCATTCTTAAACAGACGTAATAAAAACAAACGTTTGGCTGTGCAGTCCCTTTCTAATCGACACACTATACTTATCTAAAGGAAAGAAATTAAGTGTTTAGAAAAAGAGTTGACGAATTGACGAAATTGACGAAGCTCTTCTGATTGACTGATCGCCATGAAACATGAAATAGGGCCTAATTTGCATTTAATACGTCCAGATACTTATCTAAAGGAAAGAAATAAAGTTTTTCGAAAAATATTGTTTCCGTCAATTTCGTCAACTTTATTGACAAGTTGACGAATTGACGAACTTGACGAAGCTCTTCTGATTGACTGATCGCCATGAAACATGAGATAGGGCCTAATTTGCAACCAATACGTCCAGATACATTATCTAAAGGAAAGAAATAAAGGTTTTAGAAAAATATTTTTTCCGTCAATTTCGTCAACTTTATTGACAAGTTGACTAACTTGACGAAGCTTTTCTGAATGACTGATCGCCATGAAACATAAAATAGGGCCTAATTTGCATCCAATGCGTCCAACTACATTCTATAGGAAAGAAATAAAGTTTTTAGAAAAATATTTTTTGGTCAATTTCGTCAACTAAATTGACGAGTTGACGAATTGACGAACTTGACGAAGCTCTTTTGATTGACTGATCGCCATGAAACATGAAATGGGGCCTGATTTGCATTTAATACATCCAGATACATTATCTTAAAGAAAAAAATAAAGTTTTTAGAAAAAATGTCACAGTTCGTCACTCGTCAACCTAACTTCACGGACCTAAAAAAATGTCACAGTTCGTCACTCGTCAATTCGTCACTCGTCAACCTAACTTCACGGACCTCTTTCAGATACTGAATCTGAATGTATTGAATGCAAATTAGACCCTATGTCAAATCTCCTGGCCATCAGTCATTCAGACGAGCTACATCGAGTTCGTCAATTCGTCAACACGTAAATTTTGTTGCAAGAGTTCGTCACTGGTCAATTCGTTAATTGGTCAACCTAACCTCACGAACCTTATATTTTAGGTGTATCATATGAGCACTATAATCTCATCGTCCGGAAAATTTGGGGGCGAGGCCTGTTTTCTTGATGAATTTTCGGATAGATACGGATGATTGAGGTTAAATGCAGATGTCAGTGGTTAGATACGTGCCCTTTGAATTGACACGATGCAGATAGATACGGATTACTTACCTTCCATTACCTTCTACTACCTTTAGATGCGGATAGATATCTTTAGATACGGACTGTTGCGAATGCCTTGCTGATAGAAGGGTGACGTCCACACTCGTCATTGGCATTTTGAACATAAATTCCTTTCTTACATATATATTTCTTTGACCTTTATTGGACATTCATTTATTTCACATTCATTTATAGTTGGATTAAAACATTAGAGGTCCAAGAGATATTAAATGTTTTATTTTACCATTAATTTATTTACTATTATTTCATAAACCTTTATTACTTTGTCCTTAATAGGAAAGCTAAATAAATAAAGGTCAAATAAGTTTATGAAATGGTGACCCCACTTTTGCAATTAACAAGATTAAATAAAAAATTAAGACCCACTGTTAAAATTACCAAGCATTGCACAGCACCATCACTGCACCATACACCACTGTCATGGCCTCTCCATTGTAGTAGTGCTTTAGATACAGCTTCTGTCTCTTCGCCGCCCTGCTGGTATTGTTGCCGTACAACCGCCTCTCCAAATCATCCAGAACAGCACCATCTCTCCACGAGCCAGAGATGAGGCTGTGCTGGTCGTTCTCACGGTCGCCAAGTGCAGATGATCTGCGCAGGCCGTCCTCAGCATATTGTGGAGTGTCACACACGCCAGCACCTAGGTCTCTACGTTCTGTTGCTCCTGTCGGCGGGCTGTGAGCAGGCAGTAGCAGCGAAGGGTCTCATTATCCACTCGTTGAGGGCAAATGCGTTGTCTCAATGGTGAAATACGGCATCTGACGGTCGTTGGCAGGCAGAGGTTCAGGTTCGGGGATGTCAATGGTGTTGGAGATTACCAACTCGTTCCACAGCATGGCATCATATGTTGCCACAGGGGCACCGACTTGGGCCCATTTGAACATGTAGTTCGCACTAACGAGGGCTAGGAGCACAATGGAGTGGTACCCTTTGTAGTTGTAGAACTGGGACCCTCCATTGGCAGGACACCGGATGCGTATTTGCTTGACATCCAAGGCACCTAGCACATGGCGAAAGTTCCACTAGCTGCATTAGCCTGCAGTGACCTCCCTCCATCCTCAGCTGTCGTCGGGTAAGTGACCACCTCGTCGCCGTACTCGTCACAAATGGCCTGACAGACGCCCCGGAGTATAGGGGAGATGGTCTAGTGCGGCACATAGAACAGGTACATCATCGACGTGTAGCAGTTCCCCGTGGCCAGGTGCCCGAGTGTGATGGCCACTTTCAGTTTAACCTCCTGGGAGTCTTTGTACCATGTGGTTTTTTTCTGTAATCGCGTCGTGAGTCGTTGCACCAAGTCTCGGAACATCTCGGGTTGAGCCTGGTGAAGTTGCGGAACGCCTACACACCTTCGTTCCTCAAGAGCATCATGAGGTTGCCATACATGCGGGCTGTTCCGGCCCGAGAGCGATCCAACGGCGGATCACTCTCCTCCTCTCCCGACGACGTGCCATCCAGATGCGCAAGAGCTGTGCATAGATGAGTGTGATGTTCATGTTGGACTGCCAGAGTCTCAGCAAGAGCAATCTGCGTTCGTTATCCATGGCTTCGAAACTAGGAAGACACCAATAGTTATGTAAGAAGACCATCCAGTATATAGAGATCGAGAAACCTTCCCAGAATTCTGGGTTCACGTGTCATTTTTTGCCTCAAAGTGGTAGAGATTTTCGCACAAGAAGTTAATGGAACGCAGGAGTCTGTAACAATCCGTATTCAATTATTTACCCGTATCTGAAATTAGCTATTCGCAATTTTCCGCATTCATCCCCACTCATATGTATATGTCAGTATTGGAACGCAAGCTATCAGTATTGAAACTTTTATGTAGGTAACAGTCCGTAACAATACGCAGAATGAGACCCGTAATTAACCGTAACGAAAGGTAACGATCTGCATGAAAGCGTTTCAATCCACAACTTGGAGTGAACCGAAGAATGATAGGTTTAGATACGGATTAGTTATGCCCTCTTCACATACACGGATTTATCTTACGAGTCCTTACGGATCGCCAACTCGTAGTCAATCGTAAGCATTCGTAAATAACTCGCTGGTATCCGTAAATAACTCGTCACAACTCGCAACAACTCGCAGACACTCTTAAGGATCCGTGAAAGGAGAGGCAAATTTTCTGACATGTCAAAAATCTTCCTACGATTGTCCGCGGATTGATATTTTCCGTAAATAACTCATAACAGTCCGTAAGTATCGTAAATCGCTCGCAACAACACGTAACAATCCATACAATTCTCGCAAGAATCCGTAAATGCCTCGTAAGCATTATTTTTACGATTTGATACGGTTAGTTTACGATATGTTTACGGATTATTTACGTATTATTACGAGTGCTTACGTGTTATTTACGATTTCATTCGAGTCGTATTACGATGGCTTTACGGATTGTACCGAGTTGTTACGAGCACTTTACGTGTAGTTACAAGTACTTTACGAATAGATACGTATACTTTACGTATTCTTACGTATTGTTTACGATTTGGGGAAAGGTATAAAACATGCAAAATCGTAAGGACTCGTATTTACTCGTTACTAAATCGTAACTATTCGTAAACACATGTAAACAGGTCGTTACTAACACGTTAAAACTTCGATGAATAGTAATATTCCGTAATTTACTCGTAACAATCCGTAAAAAGCTCGTATAATGCCCATAAGTTGCTCATAGTTATCCGTGACAACTCGTAACAAATCGTAGAATTTTGCCGTAAATACATAGTAGTAACTCGTAAAAATCCGTAATAAACCGTAAATAACACGTAATAACTCGGAACAACTCTTAAATCGGTCGTAAAAGTGGCCAAATCGTAAAGATCCGTGAATATTTGCGATCCGTAAGGACTCGTAAGAAAAATCCATGTATGTGAAGGGGGTATATAGGATAAATGCCTTCAGTTACGGATCTTTACGGTTTATTCTTCCGCGCCTGAATTTCGAAACTTTTCAAAATCTGGACGCTGATCATGTGGACCCTGCGGATACAATACGGACAGTTACGGACTCTGCTAATACGATACGGACCATTACGTATAGAAGGGATAGATACGGACGAGCCATCCGTAGCATCCGCAGAATCCGTATGTGTGTGTCTGACTAGGGCATAACTGGGAACTATACGGACTAATACGCTGTTTAATACTTGCAACTAGCAAAATAAACTTTGTAATGCGTCATGAAAAGCACGAGTGCGACCCTTATTTGGGATAACGTATTTGCGGAGTGGTCATGCACAACTTAAAGACGGTATAGGTCTGATCGTAATCCCAATCAAATACAAACTCACAGAATGTCGGTTTTCAATCAAACTACTGAAAGTACTGAAGGTTGAATTGCGATCGTTTAAGGAGCGATACAGAAGTGTATATATGAATATTTATTTTAAATAAATCCCCACCATGGCAGACAAGAAATGATGCATCAGGCCAGAATTAAATGTTTCCAAGATCATCATTTCGTGTTGGTCAAGTGAAAGTTAATTGACCCCTTCTTCGAAAAATCATTATCTCTGTATCGTAGACGAATAGGACTAAAAAGAAAATCTCGAAAATGGGAATAAACTTTGATAAACATTTCACACACATATATACATATTTAGTTTTTACATTTTGAAAAACAGTTAACAACAATAAAATACATACATTTTAAATGAGATAATTATACAAGTGACTTCATTCTTTTTTCGAAACTTTTATATAGGAAAATGCATAATTTGATAATGTTTTCTGGTTATTGCTTGTTAAGAGTTCGATGAATTTAGGAATGTTTGGTCTAGACCAATAATATTTTCTTATATAGATTTGTCTTAGATCATTATTCAACCCTTTCCCCCATACAACAAATCTGCAGCAGACGAGTTTGAAAACAGTACCCAACAAGTATCGATCCGTGGGCTTATTGTGACAAAAACCTGAAAAACTAAAGTTTAAAACATGGTGGCCAAAGGAGAAACTGCTCATCATTACAAAGTAACCGATGGTATGGCTGGATAGAAAAGAGTTTCTTCTACCACCAAATGCCAAAACAACCTAGGATCGGGCTACTTTTAAACGTTTGCGAGACGGAACAAAAGTGGAATACGTACATTTGCGATCCGTTTGGGTATCACACTGGTGTACTTTTCCTAATTGAGTGTTTGTATATATATATATGCTACTTTCTAAAATACTACAGGTTGGCGTGTTTCTTCTGCTCAAGGGTTTTTCGTGTCTGCATTTATTCATGTGTCTTTGAATTTATGCCTATCTGAATGTCTTTATGTTTATGTATGTCCGTCTATCTGTCTATGTATCTGTATGTCTATGTATGTCTATCATCATATATGTCTATCATCGTGTGTCTATCATTGTGTATGTCTATCAGCATTTATGCATGTGTCCCTGAATGTATGTCTATCTGAGTATATGTCTATCTGTATTTATGTCTTTGAGTTTATGTATGTATCTCCGTCTATCTGTTGGTGTAGCTGTCAATCTGTCTGTATGAATGTATATACGTATTTATGTCAATATGTATGTTTATCTATCTATCTATCTATCTATCTATCTATCTGTCTATGTATGTGTATGTCTATTTGTGTATGTATGTCTGTCATCGTGTGTCTATCACTATGTATGTATGTACGTATGTATGTATGTATGTATGTATGTATGTATGTATGTATGTATGTATGTATGTATGTATGTATGTATGTATGTATGTATGTATGTATGTATGTATGTATGTATGTATGTATGTATGTCTGCATTTATTTATGTGTCTTTGAATGTATGCCTATTTGAATGTCTTTATGTTTATGTATGTCCGTCTATCTGTTGGTGTAAATGTGTTTGTATTTCTATCTGTCTATGTATCTGTATGTCTATTTGTCTATGTATGTCTATCATCATATACGTCTATCATCGTGTGTCTATCATTGTGTATGTCTATCAGCATGTATGCATGTGTCCCTGAATGTATGTCTATCTGAGTATATGTCTATCTGTATTTATGTCTTTGAGTTTATGTATATATGTATGTCCGTCTATCTGTTGGTGTAGCTGTCAATCTGTATGTATGAATGTATATACGTATGTATGTCAATATGTATGTTTATCTATCTATCTATCTATCTATCTATCTATCTATCTATCTATCTATCTATCTATCTATCTATCTATCTATCTATCTATCTATCTATCTATCTATCTATCTATCTATCTATATATCTATCTATCTATCTATCTATCTATCTATCTATCTATCTATCTATCTATCTGTCTATGAAATGTGTATGTCTATTTGTGTATGTATGTCTATCACCGTGTATGTCTGTCATCGTGTGTGTATCACTATGTATGCATGTATGTATATCTGCATTTATTTACGTGTCTTTGAATGTATGCCTATCTGAATTTATGTCTATCTGAGTGTATGTCTATCTGTATTTATGTCTTTATGTTTAGGTATATATGTATGCCCGTCTTTCTCTCCGTCTATCCGTTGGTGTAACTGTTCATCTGCCTGTATGCCTGTATGCATGTCTATACGTGTGTATGTTAATCTGTCTATATGTTAATCTGTCTATGCGTTTGTATGTCTATCTGTCTATGTATGTATATGTATATATGTCCATCATCGTGTGTCTATCATTATGTATGTCTATCACTATGTATTTATATGCATTTAGCATGTGTCTTTGAATGTATGCCTCTCTGAATTTACGTCCATCTGAGTGTATGTCTATCTGTATTTTTGTCTTTATGTTTATGTATATACGTATGTCCGTCTATCTCTCTGTCTATCTGTTGGTGTAACTGTCAATCTGCCTGTGTGTCTGTATGCATCAATATACGTGCGTATGTCAGTCTGTATGTTTATCTGTTTATTCTATGCGTCTGTATGCCTATATGTCTGTGTACGTGTATGTGTCCGTCTATCTCTTTGTATATATGTATGCCCGTCTTTCTCTCCGTCTATCCGTTGGTGTAACTGTTCATCTGCCTGTATGTCTATATGCATGTCAATAAGTATGTTTATGTGTCTATGCGTTTGTATGTCTATCTGTCTCTCTATATATATATATCATCATGTATGTCTATCATTATGTATGTATATCACTATGTATGTATGTGTGTATATCTGCATGTAATCATGTGTCTGTGAATGTATGCCTATCTGCATTTATGTCTATCTGTATTTATGTTTATGTTTATGTATATATATGTCTGTCTGTCTGTCTGTCTGTCTGTCTGTCTGTCTGTCTGTCTGTCTGTCTGTCTGTCTGTCTGTCTGTCTGTCTGTCTGTCTGTCTGTCTGTCTGTCTGTCTGTCTGTCTGTCTGTCTGTCTGTCTGTCTGTCTGTCTGTCTGTCTGTCTGTCTGTCTGTCTGTCTGTCTGTCTGTATGTCTGTCTGTCTGTCTGTCTGTATGTCTGTCTGTCTGTCTGTCTCTCTGTCTGTCTGTCTGCCTGTCTGCCTGTCTGTCCGTCTGTCCGTCTGTCTGTCTGTATGTCTGTCTGTGTGTGTGTGCGTGTGTGTGTGTGTGTGTGTGTGTGTGTGTGTGTGTGTGTGTGTGTGTGTGTGTGTGTGTGTGTGTGTGTGTATGTCTCTCTCTCTTTCTTTCTATCTGTGTATCTTTCTCTATTCGTCTCATTCTTTCACTATCTAACTCTCTGTCTGAGTGCGTCTATATTTCTCTCTTTTTGTCTCTCTCTCTCTATTTGTCTATATTCGTCTCCCTCTCTCTTTCTGTATGTGTGTGTGTGTGTGTGTGTGTGTCTCGCTCTATCTTTCTTGTAAACAGATTGAAGTTAAAGTAGTCTTTTATTATTATTTGCATGTAAGCAAGTCTCTTAATAATTAAAATTTCAACTTATAGTGACATCTCACACTTATTTCTTTCTTTGGCTCTGCAACTAGAAAATGAGATAGTCTTTCCGCGTATCTCAATTAAAAGGGTTTTAAGAAAAGTTGATCATTAATAACTAATTGAATTTGTGACCTATCCATATTTAAGACATAATCAGTGTCGTAAACAGGCAAGCAGTATTGAAGTATAATTCCATCAATTATTTCATTTATGCTATTTATATTATCAATATCATGAAGTAACGAATTGTTGAACTTCCATAAACCTTTTCCGTGTTTAACATCCGAAAATTGTAATTAAAGCACAGTAATTAAATTATCAAATTTATAGCTTAAATCGATATCAGAATTCCTTAAGAATGGTTTCATGTCGCTAGTTATTAAATAGAAGTCAAGCCTGCATTTTTGTAAAGGTGTTAACCGTTTCCACGTGTACTTTCTTTAGTTTCCCTATATCTCCCTAAAAGGATCTATGAGATTTCTATCATTCTTTTTACATTGAATAATTTTCCTTTCTTTTTTGTTATGATTACAAGATTTGTAATTTGCATAGCCTAAATTGGGATCAAGTAATAAGTTAAAGTCTCCGCATATAATATAATGTTCTGTATTTGAAAAGGACTCGATTTCAATGAAAATATTTGTAAAAAAGATTGGATCATCAATTTTAGGTGCAGAAAAGGTAATAAGATTAAACGTAGTATCGCAAAAAAATAGTTCTTGGATTAAAATAAACATTTTTGGATTTGTTTACCATTGAGAATGTTTTAAAATATCTAGCTGCTTTTTATGTAGTATTGCAACTCCTTTTAAGTTGGATGTACCTTGGCTAAATAAACAGCATCCCTTCCACTAAGAGCATATATTTTTTCAATTCATTCAGTGAAGTGAGTTTCTTGTAAGCATAGAATATCGGTATTCTTTTCTTTGAATAAATTGAATAAATCTTGGAGCTTATTACTATTGTTCAGACCCCGGCAATTGTACGAGTGATTCTTAAGAGTATCCACTCGGTAGTTTACGTAGAAAAGTCGTTACTGAATAGTTGTTAACGGAAAATTGACAAATTTCATACTTAATAGCAGTACACTGTCGCCAATACACATTCATAGGAACAGTTGTGTTAAGAAATATGTAAAAACGCATTTTTTGTGAATGAGATATCTCTCATCTTTAGCAAATTAGGGGCACTTTGTTACATGTATGTACAGTCTATGAGGTAAAGCGTTGAAAGTCAAAATCTGACCAATCATATAACTGTCACTGTTTACTAAAATCATTAGCTGTGAAAGGCCATTTTTTCATTGGTCAATTCATTTAGAAAAGCAGAACATTGATTGGTTGACAAAGTATTACGTATGAGAGGGTGTGACAATGTAGATATTTTAATAGTTGTCATAACACACCATTGAACGTGGGCGGGGCAATACCGTCAAGGATCTTTTTTTTGCACTTTTTCGATTGAATAATGTAATTTAAAACGACAAAGCATTACTGTTTAAAAAACATAATAGTATAGTACTTGAAGCTCAAATCAGAAAATTCTGATAATAATTTGTGAAATAAACAGATTAAATAAAAATAATGACCTTTCGGGTGCCATGGGACGCCACAGTGACATTCACTGCTTGTCCTTCAAGGAATTTGTTGGTCGTTTTGTTTTCCAATAAGTTCAGAATTATTTAAAACAAACAAGATTTACCCTGGGACGCCACAGTGAACATCGATGCTTGTCCTTCAGGTGATCATCAAATGGGAAGTATATAAGATAATTTAAAATCCACATGAACAAGTTGTTACACTAAATAAATATCGTTCAAATATGATTTAACCCTAACTCCTATGCAGATGTGAAGTATAAACAGATCCTCTCAACTCCACATGATAATTTTGACAAGTTGTTACACGTAATAAACAAGAAATAAACATCGTGCACATATTATTTTACCCTTTCTCCAATGCAGACACTATTTTACGCACTTTTTACGCACTTTTTACGCACTTTGTAGATGAGTTTTGCATATTGCATAGGGTGTCTTTATCATGGAAAATGTTTGAGGGAAAGCTTTCAGAATAGTTAGCACAATACCATTTAATATAATCGGTTGCTATTGAATTTATAGTTTATACCTTTGTCTCGAAATATATTACTGAATTGCAGTAAGAACTACTAGAACGTTAGCTCATATAGCTTTATGTGGTTTCGTCGCCTGCTGCATAAACGTTTGTGTCTTAATCTTATAACCATTTATACCATGTGTAAATGACTAAAGGCAAGATTATGAACTTGAAAAACTTGTAAAGGTATGCCCCTTTGACTAAATAATATGTAAATAGACAGGAAAGGCTTTTTTGAAACAGTGCGAATTTAAGCTGACTACTCAATTTAATCTGGATCTTTACTGTTCAGTAACGCGAACGTATAACTTTCGCTCAAATGGGCTCAAATGCGGAAAACAATCTTAATTACTCGATTATTTAGATATATCATTTACGATATGTCAGTGATTTGTAAAAATATAGATATACTCACATAGTGTTTACACTAAATGAAGAATGTAAAGGACGTTCGGAAATCGGTGGGCTGGAAAGATGTTTGTGAGATCTACCATCTTGTAAACTTCCGTTGTAAAATGTTTTCACTTAACCCTTTCCCTTCTACCGATTTGATAGCCTACTGGTAAAGATATTCGATTCAGTAGTGGCAGGTCGAAGGTTCGAAACCAAGTGGTGAGAGTGGGGTCCGTTCTGCGAGGGTCGGTTGGGTAGCCGCCGGCTAGTTACTTAATGGTACCCGCGTGGTGCTTAAACAAATTAAGACTCGGGAAGTAAAAATGTTCAAGACAAAGGTAATCAGAAATAAATGGACCTTTCAATTGTGGTGACACTATAAACAAGAACAATCTTTAAGAAAGATAAACGGCGATCAATATGATAAAACACTAAGAAATGGAACATGCGCATATTTTTTGACATCTTTATCAGAATGGTTTTGTTAATAATCAAAACAATCAGTAATTTACCATGAATTATATAATGTGCTCAATTGTGTTGTATATGTAAGAATTCGACAGCTCCTTAAGTGGTAATGCATAATAATCGTGAACCAATTGAAACCTTTTCGATTAGAACATTGTTCTTTAAAAGATGTTGAATCGGTTCATAGCAATCATTTGCCTATTGGTCTACTATCTAGATAATTTGCTTAAGATCTATGTCAAAACTGAGGTTAGACAGGTATCGCCGAAAAACACTTACTTTACTTATAGATGTATTAAGATGCCTCTGCTGCAGACGATTTTTGAAATGTTTTTTTCTTTTGTCACTATTTTTTTCAATTATATTCAATTGGGGGTTGTCTTCGGGTTTTTATTTGTTTGGAACAAACAAATTTAGTAGCTGCAATTCTGAAGCCGTTCGTCTTATGTAAAAGTCCATGAATTTCATACGCGTGAAAGTAGTACTCAATACTTGCTCTTACTTTTCAAATGTATCACGATTTTTGAAATAATGATATATTTATATCGTCTTTGTTTTCTTATGTGGTTCTTATATTCAAAGAGAATTACGAAATAAAATGAAACATTGTATTTTAAAACATGAATGCGGAGAGATTTATAAATCTCAATGAGTGAACTGCTACAGGGAGAACTATTTCCGATTTAAGCTCCAGATACGGTATTTGAATTTTCAATCACGCATTGAAATTGTAGATAAAAACAGAATTGAAAATATTTTCTTTGTGCCTTGTCGGCCATATAAATATAGTATAAAGAATTAAAAAAACAAATATGTGCGTCATAAAATGCATTTAAAATGAGAGTAACACATTTGCAGAGAAATCGTGATCGTCGAATTCTATTTATAAATACAACGGTAATGGGGGAGGGTTTAAAGTGCGGACGCGATCTGCGGACAAATACATTATAGAGGGAAAATGCGGACAAATGCAATATAGAGGGAAAATGCCGACGCAATAGAATATAGAGCAAATCCGCGGACGCTATGATTTGTTGTAAAAAAATGTTTAATTAAAGATGGGCAACTGTGTATAATTTGTTACATATGATCATATCCGGGGTTTTCTTTGTAAATATATAATGTGTTTGATTGCTTTTATCAGTGATATAGAATAAACCAAAAATCGAGATCATGCTGAAATGGAATCTCTTTGTAAAGTGTTTTAACGACTTTCCTCTTTATATCATATCTATAGATATCAATAAAGAGAATTGATGGATTGATTTTCCGACAAGTAAATGTCTTTTGACGCATCTGCAGCGGACGAAATTTGAAAACATTGCAAGAATAGAATAGGTTGCTAGTAACTAGCCATAGGTTTTGCTTCAATTATATCCTCTCCTTTACACTCGATTGAAGGTTTATGAGTTCTAGTTATTGTTGGGCCTCTTCATTTTCTACTTTGTAACTTTCAACAGTTTTCCATGTGCCATACTACGAGGCAAATGATCGATGCGACATTCTATTCTGTAGGGTACTTGGAAGGGGCAGAACAATTTAAATAACAAATAAACAATAAGTATATATATATATACAACACTTTAAATCTTAATTTATTTCTAGTAATTATATATATATACAACTATAATACTAATCTATAACAAATAAGTTAAATGTTTTTTTCTTGCTGTGTAAACAGTATAAAGCAACATATATTGAAAACATTGTGGGAAAAGGAAAATTTGCTTATTTAAACAATTTCTTAATTCCAATAACCTTTCTTTACCGTCGTATAAACCAAATTTGTATTTGAAGGCTGTTATAAGTAAAAAACTTAAATGTTGCCAATTTAATCACATATCTTATCATTATAATAGCCAAATAATTAACAAAAGTTACAATTAAAGTCCGCATCTGTTGTCGAAATATCCACAGGTGCATTAACACAAGATTTGTGAAACCAATTTGTGCATATATCACATTGTACCATGACGGTATCGACACATCCCGGCAAGTTACAAATACATACATGTATATGATAGGTTCATTGGGAAAAGGGGTTACATTTATAATTTGTTTGGAATGACACTCGTACACAATGGTAATTAACAGTGTATGGTCACGCATCCTTAATTGATTTGGCAAGCTTAAACACCCTTTAAAGGAAACAGCGGCCAGCTTAGGTGTATACTGTAGAGTAAAATTCGGACGGCACAGGTATTGGTTTTCTCTGGAGCATTTAATCCTTTTATAATGCATGATTTCAATTACTCTTTCATTTGGATAGATGTTTCTTTTTTAGCTCACCTGAGCACGAAGTAAATAACCAACGCTAAATGTCGCAAAATCTTCTAACGTTATATGTCGCATCTGTAACGCCAAATGTCGCAAAAAATTGTACTGCCGCTATATGTCGCAACATCAACGCTAAATGTCGCACTCTTTTATAAGCACTCTTTTGTAGTATTACTGTTTCACAATGTACATATATCAATGTTTCATCTGACTCTGTCCCTTCTTTTTTTAGTTATGACTCCTGAGGTAGTCATTTTTTGCGACAATTAGCGTCAGCCTTGCGACATATAACGTCAAGTGCGACATATAGTCAAAATATATATGCACTCTCGTACTATCGATATGGATTCGCACTCTTACGATAAGGACTCTCACACAAGCGATATGCACTCTTGTACTACTGATATGGATTCGCTCACTTACGATATTGATTTATACACTAACGATATGGACTCTCACAAAAACTATATGCACTCTCGTTCTAACGATAATGACTCGCACACTAACGATATGGACTCTAGTAATAGTGGTTCATTAGAATAACAGATTGTGAGAAATGATACATTTAAAACGGAAACCGAAACACGTTCATCAAAAGCACCATGTAGAACTACCACAGTTGATTTGGTATATTATTGTTAACCTTGGTTCGAAACAAAATCCTTCGTCGCGATACTCCCTTCAACGGGTGAATAGATTGTTCAAAGACATTGTGAGCAAGACACAACCGCCTCGGTTGTATCTCAACCCTTGCCGGTTCTGTGATATATCTGTGTCGCCTTTTAGTGTTAGAAGAATTATATGAATAGCAGGACCTGGCTGTTGGTTATTGCAGGCAATCCGTGATGTGTTAACACATTCCTCGCGGGCCAATGCCTGGCTCTACTCTATCTGCGGATAGCCACATTTGGTGGCTAGTATACAATATATGGAATATGGTATAAACGTTCAAGGTATCAGTTACGGGATGTTAAAGCGCTACATTTATAAACTTTTTTATAAATAGGTTAAGGAATGGCAACAAAAAGCATGTTACTTATTCCGTGTCAGTTTTTATTCCAGTATTAGCTTATACAGTTTGTGACAAGAGAGACAATTGTATACCAGTTACAATATGTGGCTATCCATAGAACGCATTAACATTTTGAAAACACATGTACACGGACATACACTGTTACATTACGTTATAACATGTACAATTTTCTTTAATTTTACAGTTTTAAAAAACTTAAGAAAATTGTACATGTTATAACGTTATGTCACAGTGTATGTCCGTGTACATGTGTTTACAAAAAAAATGTCTTGGACGTTTATACCATATTCCATCTATTGTATACCAGCCACAACATGTGGCTATCCGCAGAAAGAGCCAGTCATTGGCCCGCAAGGAATGTATTAACACAAAGCGCAATCTGTCCATATCGTTAGTGTGCGAGTCATTATCGTTAGTACGAGAGTGTATACAGCTTTTGTGAGAGTCTATATCGTAAGTGTATGAATCAATATCGTTAGTGAGCGAATCCATATCGTTAGTACAAGAGTGCATATCGCTTGTGTGAGAGTCCTTATCGTAAGTGTGCGAATCCATATCGATAGTACGAGAGTGCATATATATCTTGTATATATGTCGTACTTGACTTTATATGTCGCAAGGCTGACGCTAAATGTCGCAAAAAAATGACTACTTCAGGAGCTATAACTAAAAAAAGAAGGGACAGAGTGAGATGAAACATTGTAATTTGTACATTGTGAAACAGTAATACTACAAAAGAGTGTTTATAAAGGAGTGAGACATTTAGCGTTGATGTTGCGACATATAGCGGCAGTACCTTGTTTTGCGACATTTGGCGTTACAGAGGCGACATATAACGTCAGAAGGTTTTGCGACATTTAGCGTTGGTTGCGACGGTTTAGCGTCAGCCTTGTGACATAAAACGTCAAGTGTGACATTTAGCGTTGGTGCGACATTTAACGTTGCTACAGTGTTCCTTGGCCGCCAGGGAGCGGGTTTTTTTGCCTTATATGGCTATAGTGTAAACTCAAAAAAATCTTCTCCTCCAAAAGTGTCAGGCCGATTTTCAAATAATTTTGTAGAAATGTTCCTAGGGTGACCCTCTATCAGATTCCTTCCAGCCAAGTTGATTGGTCGAAAAACATGGCCGCCAGCGGTCGGGGCTTTTTTGCCTAATATGGTTATAGTAAAAACTTGAAAAATCTTCTCATCCGAAAGTTTTTGGCCAATTTTCAATTTTTTTTGTGGAAATGTTCATTGGGAGACCATCTATCAGATTCCTCCAAGCCATGTTGATTGGTCGAAAAACATGGCCGCCAGGGAGCAGGGCTATTTGGCCTTATATGGCTATAGTGAAAACTTGAAAAATCTCTTGTTAAGCAGGAAGCTTTTGAGTAAGATTTTAGAAAACCCTTGGTCAATGGTGATTTTTTTTGTAACAAAAATTATTAAATACTTAGATGAGTGAGTCGGGGCCATAATGGTTATCCATTTGTTTTACATGTCTTTTGAAACTTGGACATTAAATATAATATTCACATGTATGTCTCATGATTTATTTTTAAAGACAACTAAAATGGCATTTAATTTTAACGGATGCGTCATTTATTCTTTTACCCGCAGTTGTAATATTTATAAACAATGCATAGTTTATAAATCACACATCTATGCAAAGGCAAATGTTTGAACAGTTTTATGTACCCAAACAAATTCAGTGCCTTCAGCGCTTTGATTTAAATGGGGATGCGGAATTCGCAAGTCAGGAAAATGCAAGACATGGACAATGCAAGACATGAAAATGAAAGGCAGGAAAATGAAAGACACGAAAATAAACGACAGGAAAATGAAAGACAGGAAAATGAAAGACATGGAAAATGAAAGACAAATTTAAATATTGAAATGAGAGTGTAGCCCCGCCTTCATGTTGATTTTACATTCTGAAGAAAGTGGAAAATGCAAGACAGGAAAATGCAAGACATGAAAATGGAAGACATGGAAAATGAAAGACAGTCAAATTGCAAGACAGGAAAATGGAAGACAGCAAATGAAGACAGAAGACTGATTTATGAACGGGATCATCCTCACGCTTCCTACTAAATTTGGTCATGTTCGGACCTCGTTTCTGACTGCTAAGTGTGCCCCCAAAATAATGCGGTCACGTTTGGGTAATTAGTTTCCAACATACAAGTACCCCCCCCCCCCCCCCCCCCCCCCCCCCCTCCCCCGGAAGCGGGTTCCAAATGTTATACGGCTCTGTAGAGTCATGGTCCTGAAGCTTGACAACAAATTTGATGGACATCGGCCGGGTAGCTTCTCAGGAGAAATAGTAGGACCGTGACTTCTTATGGGAAATAAAGAATGATCAAAATGAAACGATACATTTGACTTTAATGAAAGAATGATCCTGACTATGGCATGTTGAGTGTTGCAATATTATATAAAACAAATACTTATTCTAAAAATATATTTCTGGGGTAAAAACAAAATATTTATGGAGTAAAAAAACTATATTTGTTCTAAAAAATATATATATGGGGTAAAAAATAATATTTATGGAGTAAAAATAATACATATGGAGTAAAAATAACAAATATGGAGTAAAAAGAATATATATGGGGTAAAAAAATATGTTGTTTTGTTGAAAAAAAAAAATATGGACTATAATGGCACAATTTACTGCGGCCATATTCTAGGTATAACACCACTAAAACGAGTATCCTGAGCTGTGTGTATCTCTCTCTCATTCACGAATGTGATTGAATAGAGCTTCGGAGAATCTAACGCTTATTGAAGCCTCTGCAGTAGACGACTTTTAAAAACACTGTGGCAAAAGAAGAAGCAATTGCTTAAAACGAGAAATTTCTCTTATGAACTATACAGGTATTGTATTATAGGCAATATAGATTGTGTCATTGTTTAGTTTAAATCTTTAAACTGTTTTGAAGCTCTGAGAGTGAGAGAGTTTTTTTTTTGTGTGTGTGTGTGTTTTACGCTGTTTTTAACATTATTTCAGTTATATCACGGCGACAGTTCACTCATTCATGATCCCTGGGTAAACAAACCAGTAATAGGCTAGAAAATGAGCCGTGTCTAAGATTGTTGTGTGGAGTACTGGTGTGAAAAAAACAGGAAATGCATGAGTAGGTGAACTGGCCGCCGTGATATGACTGAGAAATTGTTAAAAACGGCGTTAAACCCCAATCAATCAATCAATCGAATGCTCTAGAGCGTCTGAAAATGGGAATTTCACCAATAAACATTAGTGACTTATGATGGTGGCCGGATGCGGCCATGTCGTGACTTCCACCTTTCGACCCTCGTCTTAATGAGGCGAGGGTCGAAAAGTCGAGGATACGACGAAAAACGCACGATACGTCGTAATAAACCGCGACTAGTCTGGGAGCTAGATGGGTCCACCGTGCACCCCCCCCCCCCCCCCGACACACAAACCTCCGAACCAATATTTTTCTGAAGCCCCATGACGCCCTGATCACGAAAATAAATGTTAACATTGCGTTAGTATGGACGAACCTCCGGTTATGACGTCATCATGATGGCCGCCATAGTGAAATTTACCCAAAATGTGAAAAATATCATAAAATCGTTATTTTTCGATCAAATTTAACAAGTGAGGTATCAAAATGACCGCAATAGAATAACAAACACATCTTTTAACAAAACAAACTACTATAAAAATATTTTATATCGATTTTGAGGTCACAATTGAACATTTTCACAAAATAATTGTCATTATTTTTTGGTCAAATTTCTTCCATGCCTGAGAGTAATTTTTCGAACCCCATTCAATCAACATAAAACACAGATTCGTGACAATTTTCAGGAGCGGTCAATCACAACTTCATGAAGACTGACGCCATCATAAAACCTAAAGGAAATACAGTCTTAGCTTTATTGTTTCATTTGGTTAGAAAAGCAATCAAAATGACCACACTGGAATAACTGTTCTAAATATTGCATTTTTTGTATGTTACAGATCAAGCATATCGTGATTGGTTCTAATACATACAACGACAGTGATGCAAGGTTCCTCTGATACCCAGGATCCCCCAAAAGATGATGGCCCGCCGTCAAAGAGAAGACGTGATGACAGTTGTAAAGCATCAACGTCCGATATGAAACCAAGATGTGTTATCCATATTCAGGGATTAAAATGTGGACAACTGCAGTTATTCACGAACATGAAAGATCGCAACAAAACACTGGACAAAATAAAAGAAGTACGATCCCGAAGACTTTGTCAACCAGTCGGTTCTATACATAGAATGCAACAGGTGTGTGACCTCATTCCCGAAAAATATACAGACTCTGATGGATATCATCGTGAATGTTATCAGAGGTTCACCATGAATCTTAAACGCCTTGAGGTTTTTCCAGATACGCCGGAAGCAACATGTTCATCCAAAAAAAAGCTTGAACTGGCACATAGGACAGCGTATCAGAATGTGTGTGAGAAGATTGACAAAGATGTGATATGTGACAAAAAGATTGTCACAATGTGTGAGATTGTTCAGGTCTATATTTCGAGCCTACAAGATACGGGGTTCGCCAATCCTAATTATCGCAGTGAGAAACTGAAGGTCAAGCTGGCGAAGGATGTTAACTATTGTGGGAAATTATCATTCTGCCAACTTGATAAGCAGACAAAGTTTACACCATGCATTGTATACAGCTCGGCCATTGATGTAAACCGTGCTGTCAAGAGTGCATATGCACTAGGTTCCACTGATATAATTAAGGATGTCGCCATTCACCTACACCAATTGATTCTGCGTAGCTTTGAACAATCGGCAGAACTGAAATGGCCTCCAACATCAACAGACTTAGAAAACAGTGAGGAGATACTCCCACTGCAGCTGAAGAAGTTCTTAAGTTATGTGATCACTGGGACACCAACTGCTGACACGTCACGAGCCAACAGGCTGGTACTTTCTATTGGCCAAGACATATGCAGGACCTCTACCAATGGAGAATGGAAATTACCAAAGTATGTGCTTATCTGTATGACAATGCGACATCTGTTCAGAAGCAAACAACTGATCACCTTATTGAACAGAATGGGACACTCAGAGAATTACTCCTTGTCTCTTGAACTTGAGACAGCTATTGCTCAGGCTGTAGAAGAAACATCAAGTTTTCTGTCCACCCAAATTGTTCGTGATCCTGATGCTCCATCGGTGTTTCATTCCGAATTTGACAACTTTGATCAGCTCTTGAACTATCTGACAGGCATGAGGTCTATTCACACTGCTCATGGTATTATGATGCAGGACATCGAAGGAAACCCACAGCAACAGGGGGGTACTCGTCCTGAAATCCCGGCCGTCAGCAGAAGTGGAGCGCCTTCTCTGAAAACAGATTAAGTCGGGAATCTTCTTGAATGCTATGTAACACAACGAAAGAGACCATCCCTCACAATCCAACAGTTGACATGCCCTGGAGGCGAAGAAGCCCTAAAACGCGCCATGAGACGCAATTTTGTCTGGGTTCTCATTCGCATGATGCGTATAGCCTCACAGGACGTACCTGGTTGGACAGGCTTCACATCCTTAACTGGTATGCCACCAACAAATCTCACCACCATTGACTATTACCCAGTCATCACCCAACCCATCACCGAGTATAAGACCGTGCAAGAATGTCTGAGATATGCTGAAGAGGCCACACATGAAGTAAACCAGCAGTATGCCATAACAACCTCCGACTTGGGAGTCTGCATGAAGGCATATCCATTGCTTTGGAACAACCCTAAACGGTATGAGAAGCACATTGTTTTGATTGGTACCTTCCACCTCGTGTGTGCTTATCTGAAGATGGTGGGGAAGAAGATGGATATCTCTGGTTTGTCTGGCATCCTACTTGAAGCAGGGCTGATTGCCTCTGGTTCATTGCAAGGTGTGTTATCCGGAAAGCACTATGACAGGGCGATGCACTGCCATTTGACCATGCTGGAGTGCTTGGAAAGGTTGTTATTGGAACAATACATGGCTCACCAAAATGAGCAGGAACTGTTCTCTTCCATCCCAGCAGACTCGATGAAAAAGTTGAATAATTTGTTACAATCGCTCACAGAAACCAAATTGGACGCAGAATTAGATGACGATACATTCAGTAACTACATCCAGGGTTACCTGCAGTATAGAGTGGAGGTCAGTGAAGGCAGTCACGGAAAAACTACCCTACATGAGTCATATATGGCTAGTACTCTCTCTCGTACAGGCAGTGAAGCACAATGACTTCCTTGCATATGCACACCGTTTGCATCTCATGATAGACATATTTTTTGCATTCGGTGGACAGAACTACGCCCTATATCTCACATACTTCTCCATCTTCCTGGCTAACATTGAGGTATCTCATCCCGGAGCAACTGATTTGATCAAGAGGGGAGCAATGAGTGTGGCTCGTTCCTTCATACCCGGAAACTGCTGTGCCGTCGACAAAACTATGGAGGAAACCTTTATGAGACATGCCAAATCTCATGGTGGCGCTGGTGGGGTGAACATGGCTGACATACTGACAGACAGCCAAAGTGGAACAATGCATCGTGATGTACGACCTGCAGAGATCCTGAAAAGTGAGAAATGCGTACGAAAGGCAAAGGAGCCAGTTGAAAGCTTCATCAATCCATTTATAGTTGACGACCAAGACAAACTTATCAGTCTTTCGTCTGGAGCTGCAGCCATTGAGATTATAGCAACTGATGTTTTGGTCGCAGAAAAGTCAGGAAAAGAGGCACAGCAAGCTTTCATAAAAGACAGGTTTAAGAAGAATGAAAACTTCTTTGAACCAGTAAAGCGGATGAATCTGAGAACGCTTAGTGACATGAACAAGAAGATGAAAGTAACAACAGCAAACAACAAAGTGGTCCAGTATAAGCAACAAGGCAATATTGCCTTCCAACTATTTGTGAAATCCCAAAGCCAGGGCTTGCAGTTGGACATGAAGGAGCTGATGACGTACGCGCTGACCCCTGTCCCATACAGCATTGGAACAGCAGATGGATTTCTGGCAAAGACAGACAAATCTAAATATTTCCAGTATCTGACCAAAGAGTGTGAGGATGCACCGGTTCCATCTGCTGAGTCAACACGGGTGGTCTATGATGGTAATTCCTACTTCTACTACCTCAAGGAGATACCAGCCAATTTCAGCTTTATCTGCAACAAAAAATTTGGCATGATGTCAACGACAACAGATGCGGTGTTCAGCACAGATATGTATACTCCCAATTCTGTCAAATCCATGGAACGTGAGAGAAGGGGCTGTAGTGAGAAGCTCATCGTAAAGGGGGCAAGCACAAATAAACCTCCTGATTGGAAGCAGTTCCTGACAAATGATGACAACAAGACACAATTCATCAATCTCCTCTGCAAGACGTGGAGTAATCATTCATATGCCAATAAGCTCCTTGGAAGAAAAGTCATCATCATATGTGAAGGAGCTACATACCAGCTGACTTCTGAAGATGGGCAAAGCACAGCGAAGATGGAGATCGAAACTCTACGCTCATCCCAAGAGGAGACTGATTCCAGAGTAGTTCTGTACTGCATGTATGGAAAGGACAAGGGATACGAGTACATCCGGATCAAAAGTCAAGACAGCGATGTATTCTTCATCCTACTGCACTACGCCCTCACATTGCCAAATGTAGTGATTCTATTTGACACTGGCACTGGAAATAAGCGGCGACTGATCAACATCACCGAACCGGCAGAGGGCTATACACAGAACCACTACACAGCACTCATGTGTCTCAATGCATACACTAGATGTGACACTACCAGCGCATTCAAAGGAATAGGAAAGATCAAGCCACTGAAAACTCTCCAGAAAACTCCAAAGTTTGCTGCTGTACTCTGCAGGTTGGGGGAAACTTGGGACATAACCGAAGACCTCCTTGATGAACTGGAGGAATGCACGTGTGCCATATATGGTCGTGCTAGAGCGCACAAGGTTAATTAGCTGCGATACATCCCCATACAGGAGCTGTGTGCCAAGGAAGACCAACCACACCCTTCAAAGAATGTGGACCTGGGATCACTTCCACCATACAGAAGAAGTCTGGAGCAGCCCGTAAGACGTGTCAATTATCAGGTTGGAATCTGGAAGAGGGCCCACATTGCTGAAACAGATATTCCAGATGTGAAGGTTGACCATGGATGGGAGGTCAAGGATGGAAAGCTGGAGCCACTGTGGTACACAGGAGATGTTCTGCCACAGGAGCTCATCGACATCGCTGGCGAACCACTGCAGTCTGACGACGATGTGGATTCAGATGACTCGAAAACTGTATACCAGCTGACAGATGTGAAAGATCAGTTTAGTGTACAAGGCAGTGGTGAAAGCACAGACAGTGATCTGGATTGACAATATGTACCCTCGAATGACATAAACTCTGTGTTTGTTAGATATTTAGACACACAGAAACGGCAATTATTGTTGATATGACTGTTGATATTTGAACAGTTGTGATCCACAGGATATGGATAAAATAGCGTGTGGTCATTCAGCTCAATAGTGTGAATAAAACATTTCTGAATCATGACTAAAGTTGTTTGCTTTCTGGAAAAGATTTGACCAAAAATAATGACAATTATTTTGTGAAAAATTGACATTTTAACCTCAAAATCGACATAAATTCATTTTTGTTCGAAATGAATCTATTCATAGTAGTTTGTTTTGTTAACAGATCTGTTTGTTATCCTATTGCGGTCATTTTGATACCTCATTTGTTAAATTTGATCGAAAAATAACGATTTTATGATTTTTTTCACATTTTGGGTAAATTTTACTATGGCGGCCATCTTGATGACGTCATAACGGGAAGTTCGTCTCAACTTACGCAATGTTAACAATTTTTTTCGTGATCAGGGCGTCATGGGGCTTCAGAAAAATATTGGTTCGGAAGTTTGTGGGGGGTGCACGGTGGACCCTTCTAGCTCCCGGCCTACGACCTTTCGACGCTTGCCTCAGCAAAATGAAAGTAGAAAGGTGGAAGTTACGACAAAAATGACACGACGGCACGACGGTGTAAATTTCGTCGTAACCTCGCCTCAATTCGTCGTGACTTCTACCTTTCGCTTTACAAAATGCGAAAGGTCAAAAGTCGAGATTACGACGAAACATAATTTCGTCGTGCCGTCGTTCCTCGACCTTTCGTGTTTCAAAATGCAAAAGGTCGTAAAGTCGAGGTTACGACGAAACATGATTTCGTCGTGCCGTCGTTCCTCGACTTCTCGCCTTCCGGTTTGGATGCACGCATGCGCTAATTAAGTTGTGTAGCGCGATAAATGTTACTTCCCTTATTACCACTTCCTACATTTGTAATGCTGCCCTGAAACGAAACTTAGCGCAATACAAGTTGGCTGAGGCTATTCGCCCGACCGTCGGCCGAATAAGGATATTCTGACTATTCGCCCGACCGTCGGCACAATATAGGTCTTCTGACTTTTAGCCCTACCGCAGGGTCTACAAGCTGTGTATTCGCCTGATGAAAAGACTTTACTCTTCTGTGATTGGACAACACAACGTTCTTTCTCTTTTCTACAGGAATTGGTATTATTGCTTAACGCTTTCCCACATACAATCCGCACTTAGGAAAGATTTAGGCAAAACTATTAAGTGAAACTCAACTATGAATGAAAGTGTAATTATTAAATTGAATAGAAAAACATTGTGACAAACGGAGCAATTTCTACTTTTCCCACAATGTTTTCAAAAGTCGTCCGCATCAGGTGTTAAATCGCTTAATCGTTTAATTTCTTGTGCAATAAGAAACGCGGAGCTTAAAGTTACATTGCTATCCAGAGGAACGAAATTTATGTAAATAAAGTTCAAAGCTATTTTTCACGATATGAAGCTGAATGGGTTCATTATATACAAACATGTTACACAAAAGCACACACTCACAAAATGTACTTTGCGCTAAGATTTAGCTTTTTAAAAACGGAGCCGATCATGTACTTTTCATTCCGGAATTGAATCGCAACTTTTCGGTTGGAATCGTAAAATCGCTCACGGAAATGTTTTGACGAAGAGCACCTGCCTGCCCTCTAGCAGAAATCCATCACAATTTTCAATTGCCGACAGATGCCAACAGTTGGAGAAAGAGTATGTTGTAGGAAGGTTAGGTGTGTCTAAAAATCGTTTGCTGCAGATTCGTTATATATAGGTGTAACGTGTCGAGCGGATGATTATAATGAATTTACTTTAGCTATCGGCTTTAAAATGATTAGAGAATAACTAAAGAAGCGGTCGGACAATATCCTATATAATTTACAGCTTTCTGCTTAAAACAATGATTGACAATTGTTGGATAAAGGAGTATTGTCTACCTGACAATGCATTAATCAATCATGAACATGGCATTATGTAAATTACATAGAAATCGAACAAATAATTAGGTATGGCTAAAGGAAGTGTATGAATGCCGTTATATTCTACTTGGTAAACGGTTCAACCTATCTGGACCCAATCAATGATTTCGGTGATTGTATCCAGTCTATAACGCACTGACACAGTATGCCTGTAGCACGTCTACTGATCGGTTCCAGTCCAGACTGATTCCTTCACTGCTCCAGTCGGCTTGACTCGGTCACGGACTCAGTCCTGTATATATCGACTAAATAATAATGCTACCCGGTGCTATAGTTTTATTTATGGACAATACACATGATCCCGGTTTGCAAATGAATGAATCCGGGTTGCAAGTTGTATGTCCTAAACAATAACTCTCTCTGACCAAAGTCCCAATAATTATTTAATTAATTAGCCAAAGTGGTATTCTCTCTTTTATTTCAACGATGTGAATAGCATGCAGAGCTGCGGAGAACTGACTAAATTATCGCGAGTTCCCCTTTGTATATACACAGTATCCAACTGTCGGACATGCGCAGTATACCATTTTCTAATGATCCGTAACCTAACAATATCTTTGTTGTACGATTATTTAAACGCTTCTAAACAATATCAAACAATTGTATACAAAATAAACGAAGGTAGGCGACGAACGAACGTACTTACATTATTATGCAACTTGCAGAATAATTATTATATATGGATTACTGCTTGCGGAAATTTGCGATTTGCAAAACGAAAGTTGGGCCTAGACTAAATAATCAACAGAAATTCCGAAACGGATCGGCCTAAGTTCGTCACACTACCCCCGCCTCAGTTTTAAGCGTCTCGCTTAACAAACTAAAGTATTGACCAATAGTATCATATATATGACTTAATGAAAACTTTAATACACATGAACCAATGTGTTGAAAAACAAAAGTACAATGAAAATAAGCAGATCTACCTGTTCTAACTTACACAAATATCAATTATCTGAAAACATCTGTTTACATGGAAAACAGATTATGAATGATTCATTTAAACGTAAAACATTTTTAGCATAATCTCAAATAGACTGTCTGGTATTCACTTGATATGATCCCTTGTGATATGGATCTGAAAAGATACTCTGTCACTGCATCCTTTACCACACACATTGCATTCATACGGGCCATGCACAGAATGGCAGCCCATGTGAATGTAGTACATTGTAATGTCTTGGAAAGTAATGCCACAATGATTACATGAATTACCACTCTGGTCAACATTAATATTAACTTGGACGCCAGAGTCCATAATTCAGGACAAGCCTGGGTACTGTTCTCCTTCAGTACTATTGAAGATGTCTGTACACACACGCCAATATTATTCTTTTTGGCTGAGGCATGTACTGGTTGGGGTGATGTCCTCTTCCTTACCACCCTTCCAACAGTAACATCTGGGTCAACATCGACATCTGGTTCTACATCCCAGTCACTGTCAGTCCCTTCTGCAGCCTTAGAAGATGTTTTTTAGGGGAGTTACTTTCCCTCCCATTGGAATGTTGATGTTTTGTGTGTCTTTTAAGACACTCCGTGTTCTTAAAGTCTTTCCCACAATCTTCACATTTCACTCTTGTCTTTACACAACTCAAAATATGGTTCTCGTACGTAACACCTGGTGGGACCTCTGTCTTGCATACGGCACAAATGACGTGTGGCTTCCGTGGCGTAGTCTTAGTTTTTGCCATATCTGACCTGGAAATAGAAAAACAATAATCGTCATGCCACAGTGGTTTGATTCTGTTTCGTTTACCACTCTGAACATCTTCTGCTAATTGTTCTGCTTCTGGTTCACTTGGCAATGAATCAATTTTTGCCTCAGCTTCTTCTCCAGTCAATGTTTGCTTCCTGGCCTTTCGAAATATGTCATGAACAACCTGAAATGAACCAAATCTAGCACAATCAACTTTGTACAAAACATCAGAAAGTTTTTCTTTAACTTCAAATGGCCACTTCCAGAATGAGGTCAGCTTCGATGATGTACCTACTTTCCTTACTGGAAAGAAAACATAAACATTATCACCCCTATCTAAGGTTTCATAACTAAGTTTAGAATCATGGTACATCTTCTGTCGTCTAATTGACCTGCCAGTATATTCTCTTACAAACTGATGTGTTACTTCAAGTGTTTCCTGTAACTCCCAAACCCACTGCTTTGTCGGGACAGGTTTGATGCTAGAAGGTATGGCATATAAAATATCAAGTGGAGTTGTTGATTCTCTGCCGAGCATGAGCATGTTGGGACTCGTTCCTGTGGTTTCATGCTCAGATGCACGATAGGCCATCAGGACATACGGCAAATGCATGTTCCAATCACGGTGATTTTTATCTACATATGCACTTAACATGGCACACAACGTTCGGTTGAATCGTTCAACCATTCCATCAGATTCAGGGTGGTACGGGGTCGTCCTTGTCTTTTCAATTTGAAGAAATCCACACATTTCGGTAAACAATTTGCTCTCGAACTGCCTACCCTGATCAGAGTGTATTTTTCGAGGTACCCCAACTCGACATACAAGCTGTTCCACTATCAGCCTTGCCACAGTGGATGCTTCCATGTTTGGCATTGGATAACTTTCCGTCCATTTGGTAAAATAGTCGGACACTACCAGAATGTATTTATTCCCACGTTCTGTTAAAGGCAACTCCCCGAGGATGTCGACAGCAATCCTCTCCATCGGATATCCACTTCTAGTCACTTGCATTGGTGCTTTCTTAGACTGAGTAGGACATTTCCTCTTTGCACACATTTCGCTTCCATTTACACAGCTTTTAACGTCGTTTTGCAGACCCGGCCAATAATACCTCTGTCTCATTTTGTTTAAGGTCTTTTTGATACCTAAATGACTGGACGCTTTTATGTCATGGGAATATCTAACTACCAATCGTCGATGTGAAAGTGGACTATTGCCTGCCACCTTACCCCATCTGTTCCAAGTACATCCCATCTTTTCACAAGTAACATCTTTTGAATTGTTAGCCTTCCAAACTGAGACCACAGGGATTTGAGGAAATAGCTTCATTGCATAATTTCCTTCCGATCGGGTCTAAACCCTCGTTTGACCCATTCTATCACCATGCTTGTATCTAGGTGGTTGGCCTGTACCGTTTGTAAATCTTCTTCTTGTGACTCGGTCTCCTTTTTTGATTTTAGCGAGTGCAGCTGTCTAGCTCTTGGAACATCTCCATCCTGAATCAAACAGTCTTGTCCACACTGTTTACAGGTACGTCTACTAAGGGCATCAGCATTTCCATGTAACTTTCCAGCTCTGTGTTCAATCTGTATATCAAAAGCGGACAGCACTTCTAGCCATCGCGCAACTTGCCCTTCTGGGTTTTTGAAATTCATCAACCATCTTAATGATCTATGATCAGTTCGAGCAAGGAATTGTTTCCCATACAGAAAATGTTTAAAATATTTTACAAAGTGAACTAAAGCCAAGAGTTCCTTCCTGGTCACACAATATTGTCTCTCTGACTTGCTCAATGTTCGACTGGCATATGCTATTACATGTTCCTGTCCTTGTACTTTTTGAGATAGTACTGCTCCAATGGCCTGGTTACTGGCATCTGTATCCAGTATGAATGGTTGATCAAAGTCTGGATAAGTCAAGATTGGTGCCTCTGTCAATTTCTGCTTTAAAACTTCAAAGGCTTTTGAGCACGACTCCGTCCATTCGAACTTTGGTCCCTTTTCAGTAAGTTTATGAAGAGGCTTACCAACCTCAGCGAATTCGAATATAAAACGCTGCATAGACCAAGAAATGATCGAACATCCTTAACACATTTTGGCTCTGGCCAAGTTCGGATAGCGTCTGTCTTCTTGGGATCCGTTCTAATGCCATCAGCTGAAATAATGTGACCTAAGAATTCAACCTCTTTGGCAAAGAGGTGGCACTTCTTTGGTTTAAGTTTCAGACCCGCTTCTCGAAATCTTTCCAACACACGGTTTAGGTTCGAAATCATATCATCAAATGTTTTTCCTGCGATGATGATATCGTCTAGGTAAATCAGGCATATTTCCCATTGTAAGCCTGTCAGAACTGTTTCCATGAGTCGTTCAAAGGTCGCCGGGGCATTACACAGCCCGAAAGGCATTACCTTGAACTCGAATAATCCTTTACGAATGGTGAATGCAGTTTTCTCTCTGTCTGCTTCATCAACTTCTACTTGCCAATATCCTGAGTTGAGATCGACGCAGGAAAACCAATGGTTTCCTGCTAGCTGATCGAGGCAATCGTCGATCCTAGGAATGGGATAAGCATCTTTGACTGTCAAATCATTCAGGCGTCTGTAGTCAATACAAAAACGAATACTGCCATCTTTCTTCCTTACTAGTACGATTCCACTGGCCCAGGGGCTCTTGGACGGCTGAATGACATCTTTTTCAAGCATAGTGTCTATCTGGGTATCAACCTCCTTATTCATGTGCATTGGAACACGACGTAATGGCTGCTTGACGGGATGGGATTTTCCAGTGTGTATCTTATGTTTTATAATCCCGGTCCGTCCAATGTCATTATCATTTTCAGAGAATACGTCACTGTATTTGTTCAAAAGAACGGCCACATCTTTCTGCTGTTTATGATCCAACCCATTCATTGTTCGGTTGTACAAATCTTTCAAATGGGATGGCACATGATCACTATTGTCTGACGTTTTCAACTGAAACTTAGTCTTCTGTACTTCATATACCTGGCTAGCGGTTGCAACATGAGCACCAGGATAAAGTACATGTATTTCATCTGTCAGATTCATCATACGCATTGGTATGTCGTGTTTCCCTTGTCCTTTAACTAAGGCTTTGGCAACTACATGTCCACTGGTGTGAAACACTTTCTCATTCGGCTCTATTATGCATAAATGCTTGCAATGATTCTGGCATTGACTATCTTTTCAGAACGTGCAGGGATTGTTGTATGCTCGGACACAACTACCCTGTAACATCCGAGTGAACCAGTACAACTCAGCTTCAAACAATGCCCATGTATATTTTAAACATTGTTTACGAGATCCAATTTTCCACCTTCCTTCTTTAAGAAGTCTAATCCAAGGATTACATCTGCTTCAATGTCGGCAATTACAAAAGCACATTGGTACCATGTCCCATCGATTTTTATATCTTCCCGAATCGTTCCTGTAATGCAGTACTAAGTGCATCGAAATCGTGTTTTCTGTTTGACAAGTTCCCTAGCACGCCTTGTGCTTGACCTCTAAGGGAGACAGCCAGATACAGACCTTTGACGGAATTAGTCCAATTATTTATCATGGCACATGCATCAAAATGGGCAATATAATCATTCCAGGAACCAGAACCGTCATATGTTGAAGGTTTTACCTTTGCTCCCTGATTGTTCCCAAATCCAGACCCAGTACCAAATGAAGACGTCTGCTTTTCATAACTCGGGATTCTTGTTCTGATATTAACCTTCTTGCGTCTTGTTACGAGGCAATCTGGTTCATACTGGACGTCTTCAGTTTGCCGTTGTGTTGGACTGATTCCTTTATGTCGTATAGGAGTGACCCACGTTGGTAGGTTGATATCCTCTTTCTGTAAAGGTTTGACATGTCTAGGGCTACTCGTACGATGGTGTGTTGATCTAGTCATTTGATCATCGTATTCCCTCTGTTGTTCCAACATCGACATTTCACGTTCTAGATGAGTGATCTCATCCTCTAGTCTACTGATCTCATTATGTGTAGATCGTCTCTCCAACCTGTTATCAACCTCTTGTTGTTCGTTTAAACTGACTGGTGTATCCATGATTGATTGAATGATGCAGGTAGGAATGGGTCAGAAATAGCTGTTTGCTTATTTGATATCCCACCGCTGCCACCAATTATGTAACGTGTCGAGCGGATGATTATAATGAATTTACTTTAGCTATCGGCTTTAACATGATTAGAGAATAACTAAAGAAGCGGTCGGACAATATCCTATATAATGTACAGCTTTCTGCTTAAAACAATGATTGACAATTGTTGGATAAAGGAGTATTGTCTACCTGACAATGCATTAATCAATCATGAACATGGCATTATGTAAATTACATAGAAATCAAACAAATAATTAGGTATGGCTAAAGGAAGTGTATGAATGCCGTTATATTCTACTTGGTAAACGGTTCAACCTATCTGGACCCAATCAATGATTTCGGTGATTGTATCCAGTCTATAACGCACTGACACAGTATGCCTGTAGCACGTCTACTGATCGGTTCCAGTCCAGACTGATTCCTTCACTGCTCCAGTCGGCTTGACTCGGTCACGGACTCAGTCCTGTATATATCGACTAAATAATAATGCGACCCGGTGCTATAGTTTTATTTATGGACAATACACATGATCCCGGTTTGCAAATGAATGAATCCGGGTTGCAAGTTGTATGTCCTAAACAATAACTCTCTCTGACCAAAGTCCCAATAATTATTTAATTAATTAGCCAAAGTGGTATTCTCTCTTTTATTTCAACGATGTGAACAGCATGCAGAGCTGCGGAGATCTGACTAAATTATCGCGAGTTCCCCTTTTTATATACACAGTATCCAACTGTCGGACATGTTCAGTATACCATTTTCTAATGATCCGTAACCTAACAATATCTTTGTTGTACGATTATTTAAACGCTTCTAAACAATATCAAACAATTGTATACAAAATAAACGAAGGTAGGCGACGAACGAACGTACTTACATTATTATGCAACTTGCAGAATAATTATTATATATGGATTACTGCTTGCGGAAGTTTGCGATTTGCAAAACGAAAGTTGGGCCTAGACTAAATAATCAACAGAAATTCCGGAACGGATCGGCCTAAGTTTGTCACATAGGAAAGGGTTACCAATTATAGTTTAAAACATGTTTGTTTGATATCAATAACAGCCATCTTTAAAAACACGTTTGTTCTATACAAATGTTAATCTTTGAGGGGGTCTTCTTTTGTCATTCAAGCTGAAAACATTGTATACAACAAAGAAATTGTCAGTCCATTTTGTAAATAATGTCGTAACTAATGAGTTACTGTAAATAAAGAAGACTTGAGTCTGATGTGAAAGGGCTCTCAATATTGCACCTGTAAAAATCCAAGACTCAGGACAGAGAGCTAAATATTAACCCTTTCCATCTTGACATCTAGACAAAAGTACAGAATATCTCTATAAATGAATGTATGATTTCTGAAAGAAGTTTTGAGCAATTTCTTCTTTTGCCACAATGTTTTTAAAAGTCGTCTTCTGCTGCAGAGGCGTCAGAGTGTGTATATATGTGGGAAAAGGTTAAGAAGGAGTAAACAGGTCTTTTTTAAAGAATATCATTGGTTTGGCTTAACATACATAACCCTATGTCGTGGGTACTCAAAGTAATTATCTTAGTGAGACGATTCTTTTTTTACATACCCACAACATAGGGTTTGAGGTCGTCAAAGGAGGTTGGAGAGTGAAATACAGTGTACAAGCGATATCTAGAGCTCTGATAGGATGGACTATACATTTTCACAGTTTCATCCGAGTCCCCCTGTTCTGCTACATCAAGAAGAGCAATTATAAGCTCACCAAAGTAGTCTCTCAAAATGTCACCTCTGTGAAGCAAATAGCAACCTCTTTGGAACCACATTCTCCATATTCGTACAAAAAGCACACAGTTAATATTAGAAAAAACTCAGGTAATTTTGGGGGAATAGAGTGGAAAACATTGCACGAAAAGAAGACATTTGATCTCCCTTAGCAATTGCTCCATTTCCCATAATGTTTTCCTAAATTGTCAGCATTCAGATGACTCGAAAAGTTATTCTATTCTGAGAATATTTAAATCTCTTAAGAGTAACACCTCTTTAGAACGGCTGTGCATCTTTAACCCTTTCCAACATAAAAATGCTTTCTGACGCCTCTGTAGCAGATGACATTTTCCCCTTTTGCCACAGTGTTCTCAACCCTTTTCAGTAATTATACCTACATTTATAGAGCTTTCCTTAGAATTTTCCTAGATACTTTCAAAATTGTCTGCTGCAGATTTGTTGTATGTGGGAAAGGGTTAAATTGCCTCTGTACGGTGTTGATCTGGGGAGGGGAAACTGTATGCTTCTATGACAAATATGAGGTGCTGCCCAGATGTGATACCAACATACAATACAATACAGAAGCAACAATCTTGACCCCTTTTACCATGATAGGGCTAAAGCATAATGAACTTCACCTCAATACAAAATGAATGCCTTTTATACTTAAATATAGATAATGCTATCTTCTTTAAATCCCCATTGTAGGGCACACAAACAAAATCATATTTAGACTTAATGGCACAAGTTTTAACCATTTCCCACATATCTATCATTGTGGAAGAGAGTGGTGCAGAGGTAGAGCGTCGGCCTCTCGTGTCAAATGTCCCTGGTTCGAGTCCCGTGATGAGCGGGTTCTGACTTCGGGATTTTTCCATACTGGTTAAGTCTCCAGGAAGCAGACATCGAGAGTGATTAATCTTAGCAAAAGGCTTGTTTCGCAATCAATATAACATAAATAAGTTTAAACTAAGCTATCATTGTAGTTATATTAGAGATTAGTCATTAAGTTCTTATAATAATAAATATAACTCCCTGTATCCGTAATCTTGCATTATACTGTCTTTCCTTGATATGCTGATTTAAATTAATTATCTTTGATTACTTTATGAAGCAAAACGTAATTTGGAAATTTTGAACTATTTATATATAGTGTTGAAAACTTTGTAGAGAGATTGCTCTTTTTGTTAGCAATGTTTTTGGGGTTTTTTCATTACATATACATATAGCCTGATATATATTGACTATGGAAAATAATTAAAATCCGGAACAAAATGTTAAACAGTGTTGAAAAGGTATGCTTTGTAAGAGCAATGCCCTCTTTTTCTACAATGTTTTTAATATTTGTCTTTGTCGGCCTGTTTGTTCAAGATGTCTTCTGCACAAGCCTTTGCTCCAATTGATTGATTGCTTGTGTATCTAAGTAACTTTATGGCACTGTTTAGTGTTATGTGTATGCCTGCTTACGCAAGTCGGTTGGCTAAGATATACCTTGAAGTATGCTCACAAATGTCTATAAATTGATACAAAAATGGTAAAATCATTTTTATAAGTACATTTTATAGTATAAGTACAGATTACATTTGTGTTTGATATATGTTAAAACTAAGGTACAATGTCCGCTTAAATTTGTTCCTTGCATAGCTACTTAGGAACAATGTTGGTGTTTTCAGAGAGATATTTATAAACTTCATTTCAGGTTTTAAACTTAAATTCTGGTCTATACATGATTTATGATGTCTGCTTGTCTTTTAAACAACTTACTGCAAATAAAGAAAAGTTAGTTACTTGAAACTATAATGGATTTATTGAATGATGGTTTACAAGTTGTTAACAGCATGATATTGGTTGTAAATGGAGTATTGTAATATAAGAACGAGTAAATAATGAATATGAATAAAAAGTAATATTCCAAGTGGATTACATCAATAGTAAATAGAGTGTTACAGTTTTAGTGTTAATTAATCAGTTAAACATATAGTGTTATAAGTGTTAAACTGTTTATGATAAGATAAAAATACCTTAATACCAATAAGTTAAAGTTTTCATTATAATAACTGATAAGAATTTTTTTTTAACGCGCCAGTTTTTAAAACGGACAATCCGAAGATCAAACATTAAAAAAAAAAAATCCAATAACCAAGACATAAAATTGGTGTTAAAGTGTCAAATACGGATTTTTGAAATTATGTGAAATACACACCATATCTGGAGCTCTGCTATCCCCAGCACAGAGATGTGCCCATGAAAGGCGTGGGTTTTCCTCAGAATATACCAGATGGAAATGCATGTGGGAGTGACAAAATGATGGTCAAAGAATCGTTAATTGTTATCTAAAATTGAAAGTAGTTGCAAAGACAATATTAATGATTACTTCTGTAGATTTGATACAGTTGCATCGCAATGATTTTGTTTCGAGATATAATAATGATGCAGTGTTTTGAATTATGCATTTGTGGATCAAAAATTTATTTGATGATGTAACAGGTTTAATGCTCATTAGATGCAAATGTATTTCTTCTGGGTTAACCCTTTCCCTCATATTGACGCTTTCTGATGCCTCTGCAGCAGACGGCGTTTTAAAAACATAGTGACAAATAAAGAAATTGCTCAAAACGAGCAATTTCTCCTCCACTTTTAGTCATAGGTTATCCATTCAACTATAGAAATTTTCTAATTTTGACAAAATATGTTCAAAGACGTCTGCTAGATAATTGTCGTATGTGGGAAGGGGTTAAGAGAAATGAAAGTGTACTTTCACTGATTATTTGTTCAAGAAGGAATAGTTGTCTGACAAAGTAGACATTGGGACATTGTCCCTCAGCTTAATCATCAAATCATATAGAAATAAGAGTATATATTTGTAAGTCATTTAAACGTATCTGCAACAGATGATAATAAGCTATTTCTGGTTTTGCCACACTGTTTTTGACTATTTAATATGCATGTATATACTAATTTGACTTTCATTTAAAAAAAGATGTTCAGTTGTTATACTAGATGTTTTTGTTATCAAGTTATCTGTTTAGATTTGTAGGACATGTATGTTGAAAACGATTTACAAAAATGGCTCAATTTTATTTTAAACTTTTCCCTTTTCGCAATTGATTGATTGTTAGCTCACCTATTCACGAAGTGCAAGGTGAGCTATTGTGTTCACATTTTGTCCGGCGTCCGTCCGTCGTGCGTCGTCAACATTTCAGCTTGTTAACACTCTACAGACTACATTTTGCATCCAATCTTCATGAAAGTGTATCAGAACATTTATCTCCATCAAATCTTGGACAAGTTCAAAACTGGGCCATATGAGGTCAAAAACGAGGTCACTAGGTCAAATTGAAGCGAAATACTTTTAACACTCTGGAGGCCAAATTTTCAGCTTGAGCATGTTGAAACTTTATCAGAATGTTTGTCTTGATGATATGTAGATCAAGTTTGAACATGGGTCAAGTCGGATCAAAAAAAAGGTCACTAGGTCAAATTGAAGGAAATTCTTGTTAACACTCCAGAGGCCACAATTTTTGCTTCAGCAGTTTGAAATTTTGTCAGAATGTTTGTCTTAAAAATATCTAGGTTTAGTTCGAATATGGGTCATATTGGGTCAGAAACTAGGTCACTAGGCCAAATTGAAGGGTAATCTTGTTAACACTGTACAGGCCACATTTTCAACTTGAGCATGTTGAAATTTTGTCAGAATGTTTGTCTTAAAGATAAATAGGTCAAGTTTAAATATGGGTCATATTGGGTCAGAAACTAGGTCACTAGGCTAAATTGAGGTAAAATATTGTTCTTCGTAGAAGCCGCATGTTTTGCTTCAGCAGCTTGAAATTTGGTCAGAATGTTGAGCTAAATTATATCTAGGCCAAGTTCGAATATGGTTCATGCCGGGTTAAAAACTAGGCCAAATTGAAGGGTAATCTTCTTGATACTGCATTTTTAACTTGAACATGATGAAACTTTATCAGAATCAAGTTTGATCAAGGGTCATGTTGGGTCAAAAAATCTTGGGTCAAAAAGTCAAGATTGGCCAAATTTGATGAAACATCACAAGTATGATCCTAGGGTGGTGTTCTTTCAAAGTTGTTTGAATAAATTAATTCCGTGCATGAATCTGGTTGCCATGACAACAAAAATAATTATTTTTGAAAATGTTCTTGTCTGAAACCGTAAAGCTTAGAAATAAGATTATTAGTGTGTAGCATTGCCTAGTGATCCTCTACAAATATTGTTCAAATTTTGCCCCTGGGATCTAAATTGACCCTGCCTGTTTTACAAAGAGAAAAATATTTTACAATATTGATGCAATGAAGTTTGGTTATAACATGCATTTGACCCGTTCCCTCATATAGACGCTTTCAGACGCTTCTGCAGCAGACGGCTTTTTAAAAACATAGTGACAAAAGAAGAAATTGCTCAAAACGAGCAATTTCTCCTTTTGACACAATGTTTGCCTCTTTTAGTCATTCAATTAAAGAGATTTTCTATTTTTTGACAAAATATGTTCAAAGTCGTCTGCTGTAGAATTGTCGTACGAGGGAAAGGGTTAAGTTATGGGCTTAATACTGAATGACTGTAACTACATATTGTTGAAAACATTGAGGCAAAAGGAGAAACTGCCCATCATGAACAATTTCACCATTGGAAACAATGTTTTCAAACCATGAATGGGTAGCAGGATTATGTACTTAATCAGACTTGTTTGTATATTTTCAGGGACTCCAGACAGTGTCAAAAGTAACAAGAAAAGAGAAGGGGGATCTGGTAGCAGAGAATAAGTGTAATAGAATGAATTATTGTAGAAGTCCAGATAAGGAGGACTCGGGAGTATACTGCTCTTTTCCCCAAAGTATCGCTTTTATTATCCAACCAAACTTTATGATGTAGGTACTCAAAAGAACCATCTACTGAAGACGATTCTATTAAAACCCACCACATGGGTTAGAGGATCAAATAAGGATTTTAGAGCATGTAAACACTCCTTATCTAGAGCTCTGTAAATTTGTCTACTATTTGTTTGAATTATTATGTTGTATGAAGGTGGCTTTCTACAGTATCAGATATAATATCATGGTGTTTTTTAGTATAACCATTGCATCTGTAACTGGGCATTCAAAGGAGGAAATACATCTTTTATTTTTAACCCTTTCCCACATACAGCAACTCTGCAGCACACAACTTTGAAAACATAATCAATCGCGGCAAAAATATAGAAATATTATTGAAAATATCATAGAGACATTTTCAAATGCTTCTGAGGCAAACGACCTTTGAAAGCATTGTGAGAAAAGGAGATTTGGCTAATTTTTAGCAAATTCTAAGTTTCCCATGATAACTAACTACCAATATGTTTTAATATGTATGTATCAGGAAAAATTGTTTAACTGTTATCAATAAATTTTATCATTTACGTTTTTACAATTCCGATGATGAGGACAGTCAGGGTGTTTACGCAACGTCTGACCAGACGGATAAGGAAAAGTTTGCATGGTAATTTCTTAAAAAAATGCTCAAAACGTAAGATTAATAGGCTAAGTCTTAAAAGTGTTTATTCACAAATGTCCAGTTGCTGCATTTTAGAAATTGTACCCAGGAATCGTCAATCAATCAGGTAGAACGATATGAAAAGCAAGGTTGTTTTACCATCTCAAAGAGAAAAAACTATTGAAAAGCATAAAACATTAAAACCAAGTTTGGTTACATCAACCCTACCCACATTAAGCAAATCTGCAGCGGTTTACATTTAAAACATTTAGGAATAAACATGGACTATGAATACAGGTTGATTTACTGGGGGGAAAATGAAAACATTGTGGCAAAAGGAATACTCGCTCTTTTTTAGCAATTTCTCATTTTGTCACAATGTTTTCAAATGTCCTCAGCTGCAGATGTATCAAAATACGTGACGTCGTCTATATCTCAGAAAAATCTGCAGGTGATTTCTGAGATCATGTTGGTTTTTCAAAGTTTTCTGCTTCAAATGTGTCTGCATTGTGGAAGGGTTAATGAAACAAAGTGCAAACAAGAAAATAAGTAAGATATTTTGTTATGGTGACAACACACATACAATGTTAGCAAAACATATAGACAGATCTGCAGCAGACAACTTTTGAAAACATTTTGACAAAAGGAGAAATTGCTCAAAACAAGCAATTTCACCTTTTGCCACAATGTTTTAAATTTTTTTCAGTAAATAAACTTTCATTTCTAGACATTTTCCATCTTTAAGCATGATTGATTTCAAAAGTTGCTGCTGATTTTTTGTATGTGGGAAAGGGTTAAGTTGGTAGTTTATACTTATGTTACATTTTAAAACAATGTGTACTGAAATTTATAGGATAATTATTATTATATGAGCAGGGAAAATCACTGTGAGATTGAAATACGAAGAAGGAACAAGATGACATCCTACATCAATGAGCTGTGTGATATGGTTCCCACTTGTTCTACTTTAGCCCGGAAACCAGACAAATTGACCATACTAAGAATGGCTGTATCACATTTGAAAACACTAAGAGGTACATGTAAGCACCGATAGAGTATATAATGAGTGTTCCCCTGGGAAAACCAACCTTAGGGCATTTAGAAACAGTGTAGATCCAGATTTACCCTCCAGGTGTAATTTTGGGAATATGACCTATGCCCATGGAATTTGAAATTTGTGCATCTTTTTTGGCAACTTTTTCATTAATAATATGCTTCTGTGGTACCTGGATTGTATGTCTCTGTGAATAGACGCTTGCATGTATGGGAAACAACAGTTTTGTTTATATTTTCTTCTTTGTTTCCTTTTTTATCTCTTAATTATTTTTTTAACTTCTGATTTGGAATTTTATTAAAAAATTAGGGAAAAAACATACTGTTTGCCATTAGGAACATGAACGATTACCGGCCATAAAATTCACAAAAAAAATCCTGCCTTCACATATAATGTCATATCTGTGCAATGTTATCTGGCCCTACACTGTTTGTCAACTAGTCACAGAGGATTTCATATAAACTTTGACAAAAAAGTGTGTACTTGGATATGATAGCATGGATACACAACTATTTATGTACAATGGCAAAATGGTAATACAAAGGGAGTATTCTGTACAATTGATATCTCGAGAGACCAAAATGTTGCTGTAATTCAACCAATTGTTAATTCCTTTCCCACTTGCAGATGCATTTTGATGCATAAATAACAGACAACTCATAATGAGCAATTTCTCAGTTTGACTCCATGTTTTCAACTCTAATCAATAATTGAACTTTCATTTGTAGATATTTTCCATTATTTTACTGTCATGTTTTCTTAGTCATCTGTGCAGCAGATTTGTTTTATGAGGGAAAGTGTTTATTCCATTTTGGATAAATTTTATGTTTATTTCTATTTCCAGGAACTGGGAACACAAATTCTGATGGTTCTTATAAGCCATCTTTCTTAACAGGTCAGGAGCTTAAACATCTTATACTGGAGGTATAAATAAAATATTTACAAATTTTCTATGATGATTAGTTTTACCGTCTCCCACATACAGACGCTTTCTGTCGCCTCAGCAGCAGACAACTTTTTGAAAACATTTTGGCAAAAGGATGAGCAATTTCTCCTTTTGCCACAGTATTTTCAACTTTATTCAATAATTATTGTTACTGTTATGAAGAGTTATTTACCAGAAATTTTCAATGTCGTCTGCTGAAGACTTGTTGTTATGTAGGAAAGGGGGGTTTAAAGTATTTATTCATAAATATAATAATAGTGACATTATATATGATCCATGCAAGGTTAAAACTTTGGCTGCACATAAGAACAATGAAGACTCCTGCGAGCCTATGCATCTGCACTGTTTCACCAGAAGCTTCAATCTCTGCCTACTTGTAATAAATACACAGGCCGAGTTGGGCTATTTGGGTTCTTATTGTCTCTCTGTAACAGGACCAGAAAAATGGACACTTGAGTAAAACTTGGGGCTGAGATTTATTTTTTTATCAATAATCAGAGCTCTAGATACATGTAAGGGGTGTTTTGCATGTTCTAAAATCCTTATTTAACACTAATCCTATGTTGTGGGTAATCGTAAGAAGCATCTCAGTGAGACGATTCTTTTGAGTACACACAACATAAGGGTTGCTTTAATAATAAACAACATAGGGTCTGCTTTTATAATAAGAAAGAAATTGTGGGAAAAAGAGCTGAATGCCCCTCCTTATCTGGACCTCTGAATAATTACATGTACATAAATGACTTGCTTGTAGGCAGACTGTGAAGGCGTAGTGTCCACTGAATGGCGTCTCATCAAGTTGATGTAAATTATGCAGATATCTCTGGGGACGGTTTCTGCCTAGCACTGATCATGTCATGTTCCAGCTCTCCTTGTTCCTAACACTGACATTATTTATTATTTACAACAGAACTTTAAATAAATAGTCATCTTAATACGAAGAGACTGTTCTATTGGCTTAACCCTTTCCCACATACAACACATCTGCAGCAAACAACTTCAAAACATCTAGTTAAAAACATGGAAACTCTCCGTAAATAAAGGTATGATTACTAAAAATTGTTCAACTGAAAACATTGTGGCCATTTTTATCACAATGTTTTAAAAATGCATTTGCTGCAGATGCGTCAGAAGCATCTATATGTGGAAAAGGGTTATGGTCATAGTTGATATGTTTGGTCAAACTTAAAAAAATAATTGGGACTACATTATTTGATACATGTTATATGAAACATGCTACCTGGATTCTGCTCCCTTATCAATAGGAGTATTTTGTATTGCCTAAAATACTTCAATAACTTGTACCTTTTATACTGAAATTACTTAAAAATCAGAGGGTTGACCAGACTGCCTTTAGACAAATAATATATAATGTCAGCAGGAGAAGGGTTGTTATTATTTAATATATTCTTTAGCCTATTTGTCTTTCATATGAATTATGTATACAGCCTGGTTAAAAATTGCACCCATATTACCTGGTAATGATGACAAAAAATGATTTTAAATCTTTTTACAATGTGCAAAGTTTTCATAGCAAAAGTATCATGCGTGTCTCTTTATAGTTTCGAAAATAAAAGAGACACGGAGAGGGTGGATAGATACACAAACATGTCAAATCATATATGCATTTGATTTAGTAATATTACTGATTCGCATAAAGCACGTCCTTCCCTCCATGCAGTAGTCCAGAATAGTAGGTAGGACAAATAGTGAGTTAAAAAGTGTATCAAATATTAACCCTTTCCACATAAAGACGATTTCTGATGCCCATGCAGCAGATGCCTTTTGAAAACATTGTGGCAAAAGAAAAAATTGCGCAAAATAAGCAATTTTCTCCATTTGCCACGACATAGTGCAAAGACAATGAATTATGGATAATTCTGTATAAGCATTTCCCCCATACAACAAATCAGCAGCAGACGACTTTGAAATTATCTTGTCAAAAATATGGAAACTATTTATAAATGAAGCTATTATTATTGAATAGAGTTGAAAACATTGTGCAGGCAGACGACTTTGAAATTATCTTGTCAAAAATATGGATTTTTTTTTTAAATGAAACTATTATTATTGAATAGAGTTGAAAACATAGTGGTAAAGGGTGAACATTATCATCATGAAATTGCTCATTTTCAGCGATTGCTCGATTTCCTACAATATTTTACAAATTCGTGTTTAAATAGCTATTACAGAAAGGATTTAAACCTCCTGCTTGCAGACGCGTTTTGACGCATATGCAGCAGACTACATTTGAAAACACCGGGACCAATGAGAAATTGCCTATCGTGAGCAATTTCTCCTCTTGCCACAATGATTTCAACTCTTTTAAAAAAAACTTGTTGTATGTGGGAAGTTAAGAAACATTACCCATACAGTAGTTAACCATATCCCATCTAAAGGTGTTTATAACCTATGCGGACGTTTTTCGTGTATATAACTTATACGGATGTTTTTCGTGTATATAACCTAAACGGACATATTCGTTTATATAACCTATGCGGAGGTTTTTCATGTGGATAACCTATACGGACGTTTTTCGTGTATATAACCTGTAAGGACCTTTTTCGTGTATATAACATATACGGACCTTTTTCGTGTATATAACCTTACAGACGTCTTTCAATTGAATAACCAAAACGGACCTTTTTCGTGTATATAACCTATGCGGAACTGTTTCGTATATATAACCTATGCGGACGTTTTTCATTTGAATAACCAATACAGATGTTTTTCGTGTATATAACCAATACAGATGTTGTTCGTGTATATAACCTGTACGGACCTTTTTCGTGTATATAACATATACGGACCTTTTTCGTGTATATAACATTACAGACGTTTTTCATTTGAATAACCAAAACGGACCTTTTTCGTGTATATAAGCTATGCGGACGTTTTTCGTATATATAACCTATGCGGACGTTTTTCATTTGAATAACCAATACAGATGTTTTTCGTGTATATAACCAATACAGATGTTTTTCGTGTATATAACCTATACAGATGTTGTTCGTGTATATAACCTGTACGGACCTTTTTCGTGTATATAACATATACGGACCTTTTTCGTGTATATAACATTACAGACGTTTTTCATTTGAATAACCAAAACGGACCTTTTTCGTGTATATAAGCTATGCGGACGTTTTTCGTATATATAACCTATGCGGACGTTTTTCATTTGAATAACCAATACAGATGTTTTTCGTGTATATAACCAATACAGATGTTTTTCGTGTATATAACCTATACAGACGTTTTTCATTTGAATAACCAATACAGATGTTTTTCGTGTATATAACCAATACAGATGTTTTTCGTGTATATAACCTATACGGACGTTTTTCGTGTATATAACCTGTACGGACCTTTTTCGTGTATATAACATATACGGACCTTTTTCGTGTATATAACCTTACAGACGTTTTTCATTTGAATAACAAAAACGGACCTTTTTCGTGTATATAACCTATGCGGACGTTTTTCCTATACATAACCTATGCGGACGTTTTTCATTTGAATAACCAATACAGATGTTTTTCGTGTATATAACCAATACGGACGTTTTTCGTGTATATAACCTGTACGGACCTTTTTCGTGTATATAACATATACGGACCTTTTTTCGTGTATATAACATTACAGACGTTTTTCATTTGAATAACCAAAACGGACCTTTTTCGTGTATATAAGCTATGCGGACGTTTTTCGTATATATAACCTATGCGGACGTTTTTCATTTGAATAACCAATACAGATGTTGTTCGTGTATATAACCAATACAGATGTTTTTCGTGTATATAACCTGTACGGACCTTTTTCGTGTATATAACATATACGGACCTTTTTCGTGTATATAACCTATACAGATGTTGTTCGTGTATATAACCTGTACGGACCTTTTTCGTGTATATAACATATACGGACCTTTTTCGTGTATATAACATTACAGACGTTTTTCATTTGAATAACCAAATCGGACCTTTTTAGTGTATATAAGCTATGCGGACGTTTTTCGTATATATAACCTATGCGGACGTTTTCATTTGAATAACCAATACAGATGTTTTTCGTGTATATAACCTATACGGACGTTTTTCGTGTATATAACCTGTACGGACGTTTTTTGTGTATATAACATATACGGACGTTTTTCATGTATATAACCTATACGGTCGCTTTTCTGATGAATAACCTATACGGATATTTTAAGGTATATACCCTATACGGACATTTTTCGTGTATATAACCTATACAGATGTTTTTCGTGTATATAACCTATACGGACGTTTTTCATTTGAATAACCTATACGGACGTTTTTCATGTATATAATCTATTCGGATGTTTTTCTGATGAATAACCTATACTGACGCTTTTCATGTATATAATCTATTCGGATGTTTTTCTGATAAATAACCTATACGGACGTTTTTCTGATGAATAACCTTTACGAACGTTTTTCATGTATATAACCTATACGGACGTTTTTCATGTATATAACCTATACGGACGTTTTTCGTGTATAAAACCTATACGGACGTTTTTGCGTGTATATAACCTATACGGACGTGTTTCATGTTATAACCTATATAAACGCTTTTCGTGTATATAACCTATACGGACGTTTTTCTGATATATATAACCTATGCGGACGTTTTTAAGGTATATAACCTATACGGACACTTTTCTGATGAATAACCTATACGGACGTTTTTAAGGTATATAACCTATACGGACGTTTTTCGTGTATTCAACCTATACGGACGTTTTTAAGGTATATAACCTATACGGAAGTTTTTGCGTGTATATAACCTATACGGACGTTTTTCATGTTATAACCTATATAAACGCTTTTCGTGTATATAATCTATACGGACGTTTTTCTGATATATAACCTATACGGACGTTTTTCATGTATATAACCTATACGGACACTTTTCTGATGAATAACCTATACGGACGGTTTTAAGGTATATAATCTATTCGGATGTTTTTCTGATGAATAACCTATATAAACGCTTTTCGTGTATATAACCTATACGGAAGTTTTTCTGATATATAACCTATACGGACGTTTTTCATGTATATAACCTATACGGACACTTTTCTGATGAATAACCTATACGGATGGTTTTAAGGTATATAACCTATACGGACGTTTTTCGTGTATTCAACCTATACGGACGCTTTTAAGGTATATAACCTATACGGACGTTTTTCGTGTATATAACCTATACGGACGTTTTTCGTGTATATAACCTATACGGACGCTTTCTGATGAATAACCTATACGGACGTTGTTAAGGTATATACCCTATACGGACGTTTTTCGTGTATATAACCTACGCGGACGTTTTTCGTGTATATAACCTATGCGGACGCTTTTCTGATGAATAACCTATACGGACGTCTTTCATGTATATAATCTATTCGGATGTTTTTCTGATAAATAACCTATACTGACGTTTTTCATGTATATAATCTATTAGGATGTTTTTCTGATAAATAATCTATACGGACGTTGTTCTGATGAATAACATATACGGACGTTTTTCATGTATTTAACCTATACGGACGTTTTTCGTGTATAAAACCTATACGGAAGTTTTTGCGTGTATATAACCTATACGGACGTTTTTCATGTAATAACCTATACAAACGCTTTTCGTGTATATAACATATACGGACGTTTTTCGTGTATATAAGCTATACGGACGCTTTTCTGATATATAACCTATACGGACGTTTTTCGTGTATATAACCTATACGAACGTTTTTCATGTATATATAACCTATACGGACGTTTTTATGATGAATAACATATACGGACGTTTTTCAGATATATAAACTATACGGACGTTTTTCATGTATATAACCAATACGAGCGCTTTTCGTGTATATAACCTATACGGACGTTTTTAAGGTATATAACCTATACGGACGTTTTTAAGGTACATAACCTATAAGGACGTTTTTCATGTAATAACCTATACAAACGCTTTTCCTGTATATAACCTATACGGACGTTTTTCGTGTATATAAGCTATACGGACGCTTTTCTGATATATAACCTATACGAACGCTTTTCGTGTATATAACCTATACGTACGTTTTTCTGATGAATAACCTATACGGACGTTTTTGAGTGTACATAACCTATACGAAAGTTTTTCATGTATATAACCTATACGGACGTTTTTCTGATGAATAACCTATACGGACGTTTTTCTGATATATAACCTATACGGACGTTTCTCATGTATATAACCAATACGAACGCTTTACGTGTATATAACCTTTACGGACGTTTTTAAGGTATATAACCTATACGGACGTTTTTAAGGTATATAACCTATACGGACGTTTTTAATGTATATAAAATATACGGACGTTTTTAAGATATATAACCTATACGGACGTTTTTCATGTATATAACCTATACGGACGTTTTTCATCTATATAACCTATACGGATGTTTTTCGTGTATATAACCTATACGGACGTTTTTCTGATGAATAACCTATACGGACGTTTTTCTGATATATAACCTATACGGACGTTTCTCATGTATATAACCAATACGAACGCTTTACGTGTATATAACCTTTACGGACGTTTTTAAGGTATATAACCTATACGGACGTTTTTAAGGTATATAACCTATACGGACGTTTTTAATGTATATAAAATATACGGACGTTTTTAAGATATATAACCTATACGGACGTTTTTCATGTATATAACCTATACGGACGTTTTTCATCTATATAACCTATACGGACGTTTTTCGTGTATATAACCTATACGGACGTTTTTCGTGTATATAACCTATACGGACGTTTTCCGTTTATATAACCTATACGGACGTTTTTCATGTATATAACCTATACGGTCGCTTTTCTGATGTATTACATATACGGACGCTTTTAATGTATATAACCTATACGGACGTCTTCGTGTATATAACGTATACTGACGTTTTTCGTGTATATAACCTATACGGACGTTTTTCGTGTATATAACCTATACGGACGTTTTTCTTTTATATAACCTATACGGACGTTTTTCATGTATATAACGTATACGGACGCTTTTCTGATGTATTACCTATACGGACGCTTTTAAGGTATATAACCTATACGGACGTCTTCGTGTATATAACCTATACTGACGTTTTTCGTGTATATAACCTATACGGACGTTTTTCGTGTATGTTACCTATACGGACGTTTTTCGTGTATATAACCTATACGGACGCTTTTCTGATGAATAACCTATACGGACGTTGTTCATGTATATAACCTATACGGACGTTTTTCGTGTATATAACCTATACTGACGTTTTTCATGTATATAACCTATACAGACGTTTTTCATGTATATAACCTATACGGACGTTTTTCTGATATATAACCTATACGGACGTTTTTCTGATATATAACCTATACGGACGTTTTTCTGATGAATAACCTATACGGACGTTTTTCATGTATTTAACCTATACGGACGTTTTTCTGATATATAACCTATACGGACGATTTTCTGAAACATAACCTATACGGACGTTTATTTTTCAATTAACCTATGCGGACGTTTTTCTTCCTTATAACCTTATGCGGATGTTTTTTCAGGTAAAGCGTATCTCCACCAGATGAAATTTTACACAGTGTTTTTGATTATTTCAAGGAATAAAAACATAGCCTACATTTTTTATGAATTTTCTTTCGTCTTGCATAACTATTTTCAAAGCTATCTGCTGCAGATTTGCGCTTATATGTTGAAACCAATTATTTAATGATTATTTTTAACAAAATAGAGCTATGTCATAGTTATGTTTCTTTTTTCATGGCCGGTCTATTCTAACTCTGTTTAAAGTTTCATACATTTTAAATTGCCGCGACCCCACTGTGTTTATAAATCCCCATCCCCGGTTACCAGATATCATCACCCGAACCTGTCTGTAAAATTACTTTACATTGGTGATTGTCCAATCATAGAACAGTAATGTTATTAGAATACTCCGTTTAACCAATCTGCCACTGTGGGCGGGCACAGTTATTCATAACCTCCTTATATAAAAAACGTCCGCATAGCGTAGTTTTATCACCGTCCGCATGCAGTGTGCTACGAAGATTAAACGTAATTTTTAACGTTTAAAACGATCCCGACACGACATTTCGCAATGGCGGAGGACACATCGGAAAACTTGAATAGACAAGCAGTCGAAGCTGAATTTAAAAAAGGAGGCATTTTTGCGGTAAAAGATTACGTTCAATCTAATCTGGATCGATGGAGAACTGCCACGGTATCAATAGCCATAATAGGCGGAGCCGGTGTCGGAAAATCCACGTTTATAAATACATTTAGGAATGTGAAAAACGACGAACCGGGTTCGGCTTTGACAGGGGTAACAGAGACAACGATTGGAATTGAACGTTACCAGGACCCAATTAATCCGAATATTAAACTCTTTGACCTTCCTGGCGTAGGAACAGATAGGTTCCAGAAGAACGAGTATTTAAAAAGGATCGAGGTTGATCGTTTTGACACATTTCTTCTGATGACGTCCGTCCGATTTACTGAGAATGATGCATGGCTTGCCGGAGAACTAAAGTCGAAGAAAAAACCGTTCCTTTTCGTTCGCACAAAGGTTTGGAATGATGTCGAGAACTCGAATCGCAACGTATCTAAAAAGATACCAGAAGAACAAATAATTGTTAAGATCAGGGAAGATTGCAAGAAAGAATTTAAAAATAAAGATGTCAAAGTCTTTTTGATTGATAGTTTCAATGAAAGGAACGAAAAGCTGGATTTTAAGAAACTGCGTGTAGCTATGTCGGAAGACCTTCCAGAACTAAAGAAGAACGCACTTTTTGACGCTTACCGAGACTTTACTATGTTCACACCTATACTTATTAAACAAAAAGGGGAAATGCTTCGAAAAAGGATATCGCAAGTCGCCTTACTTTCAGGGACCTTGGGACTTATCCCCATTCCAGGAGTATCACTTGCTGTGGATTTCGGCATTGTAACTGAAGAAAGGAAGTTTATTGCCAATCAACTTGGACTCGAAAGGGAATTGTGTATAAAAGAAGAAGCATTTATGTCAGAGGAAACGGTTCGCGAAATCACACGGATCGCAGGGACATGGTGGAAAACATTGTCAAAAGAGAAGATCGGGTTATTAGCGATATCAACTGTATCGGTCGTTATACCTATTATAGGTCCAATCCTTTCAGCTTTTACATCATACGCGGGAACGACAGTAGTGCTTAACGGACTGCTCGATACGATGATTGAGGATGCTTTGAAGATCAATGCATTAATCAACAATGACTTTTCCCTGAGCGTTAAAGTTTGATTCTTGTTGATTGGTTTAAAACCGGTTATCGCGGAACTTTCTGTTAATGTTTGGAAACTGTAGTAAAGCAAACTAAACAGCCATTTATATATCAAGCATCACTCGTTCTTTGTTTTATCAATTACAAATCTTAATAAAATATAATGTTTTATTGTGAAAGTTTCAAAAATCGTGTCCATGGACCGCCATTTTTAAAAGTAATATAATTTGTACGTCATGCCACACGGGAAAACTGACCATCTAAAAGAATTAAGATCAGCCTGTACGTCTAAATTCTTATCAAGGTATTCTCAGTTCGCCATCAAGTCATACAAACATGAGTGCAGCCCTTGAAGATGGAATCTGACCACACAAAAAGGTCACACAAATATGCGATTGGATTACAACTCTTATTCCGATTTACACTCAAAAATCTTCAAAACAAAACGTTGTATCATCAAGGACCGTTACTAATAATTTAAAGCACAGTCTCTTGAAACAAATATTTGAAAGGAGCAAGGGTGGACACCTCATCAGAAGCATGAGTTCCACAGTTAAAAAAGCCGATAGCTTATATTTCTATTCACATTAAGCGAAAGTTAATATTCTCATCTTCTAACACTGTTTTCAAAAGAACAACACGGTTTTATGTCTGAGTCAGATGTTTGCTCGCTTGAGTGGTAATACAATACGATTAGCCCTTTCCCATATACATCCGGCTTCAGCATAGTTTAACCCTTTCCCAGTTGTAGATGCATTTTGACGCATCTGCAGAAGACGACATTTGAAAAAGTTGTGACAAACGACCATTTTTTTTCCTTTTGCCACAATGTTTTCAAATCTATTCGGTCATGTTAGCCTCATTTTATATAGGTTTTCCATATATTTGCTCAGGGGTTTTCAAAGTCGTCTGCTGCAGATTTGTTGACTATGGGAAAGGGTTAAAGCGAAAAGTACCAGTACAGTGGTCTCGGGATAACCCGGAACAGCAAAGGAACTCGATAATACATTACTTAGAATTATTGACGTTTTCGAGTGATCGATAGATTTATGATTCATTCATTTGCGTATTGTCAGCTTCGTATTTCATTGATAATTTAAGTGTTGATTATGAAAAACAAGTAAGTGATAACAATTAAACCTAGAAAAAAGCTTAGCAGCATCGGTTCTGGTTGCTCATATGAACAAGCGGAACTGCTGCTACACAGTTTTCAAAAGACAGATCCGTTTCAGAAAAAGACGTATTTGAATTTGCCCATGTTCCAGTAAAAGCAACCCAATGTTAGTGTTTAGGAATGGCGGATTTGGTCGAGATTTACAATGTCCTCGATTCTGTATGTTTTTTATACAATTAAGCCTCAACGTAGCTTATATGTGTAGTTTCATTTTTCAAGATTTAGACGTTTTTGCGAGATATTTTCGATTTAGAAGAGTCGGAAATAAGACGAATGCTGTAAATCGCTTGATCACTGTGTAACATTTTATCAAATTGTAATCCTACATTAACACCCGTGTATTTACTAGAGATATTCATAGTCAATTAAAATAACAATTCTAATTTTTACATATTTGTTTCTTCTTTAACACTCACGTGATTTACTAGTGAGTATTCATAGTCAATTCAGGTATGTAAAGTTGGCACGAAGTTCGATATTCGGTAATCGATATTCAATACCGATATGAATGTAGAGCTAAAACGAATATAGAGCCAGCACCAGATTCATGAACTCTGTTACGCAATGAAATCGATATGAATATAGATCTGAATGTCGAGCCAGGTCGATATTCGAGAAAATGGTGCTATCTTGTTTCTGACCGTGCAGTAGAGCGAATACCGATTTGAATATGGAGCCAGATCTATATTCGAGAAAATGGTGCTATCTCTTTTCTGACCATGTAGTAGAGCGAATACCGATTTGAATATCGATTTAAATATAGAGTCAGGTCGATATTCGGTAAATGGTGCTATCGTCTTCCTGACCATGTAGTAGAGCGAATACCGATTTGAATATCGATTTGAATATAGATCCAGGTCGATATTCGTGAAAATGGTGCTATCGTCTTCCTATTCATGTAGAAGGGCGAACCCCGATTTGAATATCGATTTGAATTTAGTGCCAGGTCGATATTCGGTAAAATGGTCCTGTGGTCTTTTTGACACAGTAGTAGAGCGAATACCGATTTGAATATCGATTTGAATATGGAGCCAGATCGATATTCGAGAAAATGGTGCTATCTCTGTTCTGACCATGTAGTAGAGCAAATACCGATTTGAATATAGAGCCAGTCGATATTCGTTAAAATGGTGCTATCGTCTTTCTGATCATGTAGTAGAGCGAATACCGATTTGAATATCGATTTGAAAATGGAGCCAGATCGATATTCGTGAAAATAGTGCTATCGTCTTCATAATCATGTAGAAGGGCGAACCCCGATTTGAATATCGATTTGAATTTAGTGCCAGGTCGATATCAAGTTCGGTAAAATGGTGCTATCTTTTTTTCTGACCATGTAGTAGAGCGAATACCGATTTGAATATCGATTTGAATATAGAGCAAGGTCGATATTCGGGAAAATGGTGCTATATTTGTTCAGAACATGTAGTAGAGCGAATACCGATTTGAATATCGATTTTAATACAGACCCAGGTCGGTATTCGGGAAAATGGTGATTTCGTCTTTTTGATCATGTAGACCTGGAATACCAAGCTCGAACACATCGATATCTCGAACATATCGATAACTTAAACAAAACGATAACTCGAACACAATGATAACTCGAATACATCGATACCTCAAACATCTCGAACCTCTCGATAACTCGAACCTCTCAAAAACTCAAACTTCTCGATAACTCGAACAGTTCGATAACTCGAATATCTCGAACACTCGAACATATCGATAACTCAAACATTTCGATAACTCGAACATCTACATATCTCGAACATCTACATATCTCGAACATATCAATAACTCGGAACATATCGATATCTCGAACATCTCAATAAATCGAACATCTCGATATTTCGAACATATCAATCGCTCGAATATATTGGTAACTCGAATATATTGATAACTCGAATATATTGATAACTCGAATATATTGATAACTCGAATATATAAATTTCTCGAACATACCAATATCTCGAACAAATCGATAACTCGAACGTATCAATATCTCGAAAAAGATAGCAATATCAAATCAAATAGAGAGTTCAAATCACAGGAAAAACTTATGGGACAGAGTTGACAAATATCACATTGCATCAATTTCATATTTAGGGTTTGTTTCTATCAAACGGCTGAAGAAGACAACACTGAGACACACATTTTGATTAAAAGTTTATTTAAAAAAAAAGGTTTTTTTTATTTATGATAAACAACATTACAATGATTGTGTAGACAATACATCACACAATACACTTTTCAATTTGTACATTCATTGCACACACCAAGTCTTAGCAAGTTTGAAATTATGGACCTCTCAGCGAATTTTTTCTCAACTCATTACTTCTTGGCAGGATTTTACTGCTAAAATTGATGAAATCTTATTTTTAAATATGACCTAAGAAAGCATTTTGAAAACACCCTCAGAAGTCACCAGAATGCACCATTTTGCGTCCAGGATTTCATTTGTTTTAAAAACATCAAGTCAAGGGTAAAATATGATAACTTAAGTGAAAGTTTCAGTTGTTTTATTGGAGCATCACAGGGGGACTGTATGTCACCATTTATTTTTGCAATGTATGTAAATGACTTAGAGGACTACATGTCTCTAAATGAATTTGAAGGCGTGGATATGGGCATGTTGAAATTGTTTTTACTACTATACGTGGACGATATTGTTTTATTTGCAGAAAGCGAGTGCAGTTTACAAAATGGTCTTGAAATACGTTTTAGTTATTGCGAAAAATGGAAATTATCAGTAAAGGTAAAGAAAACAAACGTCATGATATTTAGAAAAAACGGAAAAATATCGAAAAAAGTAGTTTTTAGATACAACGGTAATCCATTAGAAATAGTGAGCCAATTTGCATATTTAGGCATATCATTTTCTTCAGGAGGGTCCTTTCAACAAATGTTTGACTATATAGGAGGGCAAGCTTTAAAAGCAGTGTTTGCATAAACAATATCTAACAGTATTTTAAAACATCACCATTAGTCATACACTTGAACTTTTTGATAAGCTTATACTACCAATACTTAATTACATGGTCAAGATATGGGGCTTCAGTGAGGCTATAACGCGCAGAAAGGCTGCATACTAGATTTTGTAAGCAACAACTGCACATGAAAAGTCAGACTCCTAATAATTTTGTATATGGTGAATTGGAAATGACAACGCATTTCTTTGATAATTAAATACTGGTTAAAAGTCACGAGAACAGACGAACGCAAATACATTAAGGCAATATACAAACAAATGTTAAATGATGTAAATGAAAATAAAGAAAATTGGGCATCAAAGGTTAAATATTTATTGAATAATTTTGGTGTTAGTTATGTATGGATGAATCAAGGTGTCGAAAACATTAACGCTTTCATAAAAGTATTTAAATAAAGGGTAAAATATATTTTTATCCAAAACTGGTATGCCGATCTAAGTAAAACCTCTAAAGCTAAAACATATATTCTAATCAAATCCTTTGATTTTAAGATGTATTTAGACAACATAAAAATAAAGAAATATAGATTTGCATTAACAAAATTTAGACTTTCAAGTCACCAACTGGAAATTGAAACTGGAAGAAGGAAACAACCTGTTAAGACTCCTATATCAGACGGTAAATGCAAATTATGTAACACAATAGAAGACGAATTTCATTTTTTACTTGAATGTCCATTAACTTGTTTTCACCTGCAGACGCATTTCGACGCAAAAGCAGCAGACGACTTTTGAAAAGTTGTGGCCAAAGATGAAATTGCTCATGATGAGCAGTTTCTCCTTTGGCCACCATGTTTTAAACTTTAGTTTTTCAGGTTTTTGTCACAATAAGCCCACGGATGGATACTTGTTGGGTACTGTTTTCAAACTCGTCTGTTGCAGATTTGTTGTATGGGGGAAAGGGTTGAATAATGATCTAAGACAAATATATATAAGAAAATATTATTGGTCTAGACCAAACATTCCTAAATTCATCGAACTCTTAACAAGCAATAACCAGAAAACATTATCAAATTATGCATTTTCCTATATAAAAGTTTCGAAAATGTAAAAACTAAATATGTATATATGTGTGTGAAATGTTTATCGAAGTTTATTCCCATTTTCGAGATTTTCTTTTTAGTCCTATTCGTCTACGATACAGAGATAATGATTTTTCGAAGAAGGGGTCAATTTAACTTTCACTTGACCAACAAGAAATGATGATCTTAGAAACATTTAATTCTGGCCTGATGCATCATTTCTTGTCTGCCATGGTGGGGATTTATTTAAAATAAATATTCATATATGCACTTCTGTATCGCTCCTTAAACGATCGCAATTCAACCTTCAGTATTTTCAGTATTTTGATTGAAAACCGACATTCTGTGAGTTTGTTTTTGATTGGGATTACGATCAGACCTATACCGTCTTTAAGTTGTGCATGACTCCGCAAATACATCATTATTATTATTACTCGTGCTTGTCATGACGCATTACAACGTTTTTTTCTAATAGCGATGTAATGCTAGTTGCAAGTATTAAACAGCGTATTAGTCCGTATAGTTCCCAGTTATGCCCTAGTCAGACACACATACGGATTCTGCGGATGCTACGGATGGCTCGTCCGTATCTATCCCTTCTATACGTAATGGTCCGTATCGTATTCGCAGAGTCCGTAACTGTCCGTATCGTATCCGCAGGGTCCACATGATCAGCGTCCAAATTTTGAAAAGTTTCGAAATTTAGGCGCGGAAGAATAAACCGTAAAGATCCGTAACTGAAGGCATTTATCCTTAACTAATCCGTATCTAAACCTATCATTCTTCGGTTCACTCAAAGTTGTGGACTGAAACGGTTTCATGCGGATCGTTACCTTTCGTTACGGTTAATTACGGGTCTCAGTCTGCGTATTGTTCCAATACTGACATATACATATGAGTGGGGATGAATGCGGATAATTGCGAATAGCTAATTTCAGATACGGGTAAATAATTGAATACGGATTGTTACGGACTCCTGCGTTCCATTAAATTCTTGTGCGAAAATCTCTACCACTTTGAGGCAAAAAATGACACGTGAACCCAGAATTCTGGGAAGGTTTCTCGATCTTTATATACTGGATGGTCTTCTTTCATAACCATTGATGTCTTCCTAGTTTCGAAGCCCTGGATAACGAACGCAGATTGCTCTTGCTGAGACTCTGGCACTCCAACATGAACATCACACTCATCTATGCACAGCTCTTGCGTATCTGGATGGCACGTCGTCGAGAGAGGAGGTCGTGGATCCGCCGTTGGATCACTTTCGGGACGGAACAGGGAGCGTATGGCAACCTCATAATGCTCTTGAGGAACAAAGGTGTGTAGGCGTTCCGCAACTTCACCAGGCTCAAGCCCGAGATGTTCCGAGACTTGGTGCAACGACTCACGACGCGAAGACTCCCAGGAGGTTAAACTGAAGGTGGCCATCACACTCGGGCACCTGGCCACGGGGAACTGCTACGATGATGTACCTGTTCTATAGTCGCACTAGACCATCTCCCTTATACTCCGGGGCGTCTGTCAGGCCATTTGTGACGAGTACGGCGACGAGGTGGTCACTTACCCGACGATAGCTGAGGATGGAGGGAGGTCACTGCAGGCTACTGCAGCCGGTGGAACTTTCGCCATGTGCTAGGTGCCTTGGATGTCAAGCAAATACGCATCCGGTGTCCTGCCCACGGAGGGTCCCAGTTCTACAACTACAAGGGGTACCACTCCATTGTGCTCCTAGCCCTCGTTGATGCGAACTACATGTTCAAAAGGGCCCAAGTCGGTGCCCCAGGGGCAACATATGATGCCATGCTGTGGAACGAGTTGGTCATCTCCAACACCATTGACATCCCCGAACCTGAACCTCTGCCTGCCAACGACCGTCAGATGCCGTATTTCACCATTGAGACAACGCATTTGCCCTCAACGAGTGGATAATGAAACCCTTCGCTGCTACTGCCTGCTCACAGCGCTCCGGCAGAACGTAGAGACCAAGGTGCTGGCGTGTGTGACACTCCACAATATGCTGAGGACGGCCGGCGCAGATCATCTGCACTTGGTGACCGTGAGAACGAGCAGCACAGCCTCATCCCTGGCTAGTGGAGAGATGGTGCTGTTCTGGATGATTTGGAGACGCGGTTGTACGACAACAACACCAGCAGGGCGGCGAAGAGACAGAAGCTGTATCTAAAGCACTACTACAACGGAGAGGCCATGACAGTGGTGTATGGTGCAGTGATGGTGCTGTGCAATGCTTGGTAATTTTAACAGTGGGTCTTAATTTTTTAATCTTGTTAATTGCAAAAGTGGGGTCACCATTTCATAAACTTATTTGACCTTTATTTATTTAGTTTTCCTATTAAGGACAAAGTAATAAAGGTTTATGAAATAATAGTAAATAAATTAATGGTAAAATAAAACATTTAATATCTCTTGGACCTCTAATGTTTTAATCCACCTATAAATGAAGGTGAAATAAATGAATGTCCAATAAAGGTCAAAGAAATATATATGTAAGAAAGGAATTTATTTTCAAAATGCCAATGACGAGTGTGGACGTCACCCTTCTATTAGCAAGGCATTCGCAACAGTCCGTATCTGAAGATATATCCGCATCTAAAGGTAGCAGAAGGTAATGGAAGGTAAGTTATCCGTATCTATCCGCATCGTGTCAATTCAAAGGGTACGTATCTCACCAATGACATCCGCATTTATCCTCAACCATCCGTATCTATCCGCAAATTCATCAAAAAAACATGCCACGCCCACAAATTTTCCGGAAGACTTCGGATTTTATTTATATCAAGATATTATAGTGTTGGTGTTTTTCTCACCTGTTGTCTTCATCATATTTATACATGTGCCAATAGCTTTGTAGGCGTCACTGGAGAAGTGCCACTGTATCAAAAGGCGTTATAGGCAGAACCGGTGTCGGAAAATCCACGTTTATAAATAAATTAAGGAATGTGAAAGACGACGAACCGAGTGCAGCTTTGACAGGGGTAACAGAGACAACGACTGAAATTGAAAGTTACCAGGACCAAATTAATCCAAATTTTCAACTCTTTGACCTTCCTGGCGTAAGATCAGAAAGGTTCCCGAAGAACGAGTATTCAAGAATGATACAGGTGGATCGTTTTGACACCTTTCTCCTGATGACGGCCATCCGATTTACTGAGAATGATACATGGCTTGCCGAAACGCTAAAGGCGAATGGAAAACCGTTCTTGTTCGTTCGCACAAAGGTTTGGAATGATGTCGAGAACGCGAATCGCAACGTATTTGTTAGGACATCAGAGGAAAAAATAATTGCTAAGATCCGGAAAGATTGCAAGAAAAAAATTAAAAGTGGAAATGCCAAAATCTTTTTGATTGATAGTTTCAATGAAAGGAACGAAAAGCTGGATTTTAAGAAACTGCGTGTAGCTATGTCGGAAGACCTTCCAGAAGAAAAGAAGCAAGCATTACTCTTACCGAGACTTTACTATGTTCACACCTACACTTATTAAAAACAAAGGGGAAATGCTTCGAAACAGGATATGGAAAGTCGCCTTACTTTCAGGGACCGTTGAACTTATGCCCATTCCAGGAGTATCGATGTCGGTGGATTTAGGCATTGCGCAGAAGTAACTGAGTTTCTTTGCCAACCAACTTGGAATCAGAAGAAATGGATCTATAAACGAAGGAATACGTTTGTCAGGAGAAACAGTCGTCAAAATCGAACAGACAGCATCGACATGGTGCATAAGCTTGTCAGTAGAGGATGCCAAAGCATTAATTTGATCAGGAAGAGTAGAAAATGCAACGTGGTTTATTCCCATTATAGGTTCATTAGTTGCAGGTGCTACATCATACTGTGGTACGACAATTCTCCTTGACAAACTCGATAAGATGATTGATGCTGCTTTGGAGATCAATACATTAATCAGCATTGACTTAGCCAATGGTGTTGGAGTTTGATTCTTGTTGATGTGCATGAATTCTGCGACAACTGTTTATCAAGATAAACATATATAGACAAAACGAAAAAAGACACTACATTGGTTTAAAACCGAATATCGCGGTACTTACTGTTAATGTTTGGAAACGTTAGTATTGCAAACTAAAAAGCCATTTATATCAAGCATCACTCGTTCTTTGCATATCTTTATCAATTACAAATCTATAATGTTTTATTGTGAAAGTTTCAAAAATAGTGTCCACGTGCCGCCATTTTGTAAAGTAATATTAATTGTGCGTCATGCCACGGGAAAGCTGACCATCTATGATCTCAAATTAGAAGATAATTAAGACCAGCCTGTACGTCTACACTCTGATCAATGTCTTCTCATTTCGCCATCAAGTCATATAAATATGATTGTAGCCTCTGAAGAACGAATATGACCACAAAAAAAGGTCACACAAATAAGCGATTTGATTACAACCGTTATTCCAATTTGCATTCAAAACAAAACGTTGTATCATCAATGACAGGTACATTAATTTAAAGCACAGTCACTTGAACAAATGATTTGAAAGCAGCAGATGGAAAAGGACCAAGGGTGGACATCTCATCATAAGCATGAGTTCCACAGTTAAAAAGGTTGATAGCTTACAATCCTTATATTTCTATTCGCTTAAGCGTATGTTAATGTTCTCAATTCACACAAGGTTTTTCAAGACAAAAACATGGTTTTATGTCTCAGTCAGAATAAGCTTTTTCCCATATACAACCGGCATCAGTATATGTTAACCCTTTCCCAGTTGTAGACGCATTATGACGCATCTGCAGAAGACGACATTTGATAACGTTGTGACAAACGAGCAATTTCTCCTTTTACCACAATGTTCTCAATTTCTCCTTTTACCACAATGTTCTCAAGTCTATTCGGTCAATTAAGCCTCATTTTATATAGGTTTTCCATATATTTGCTCATGTATTTTCAAAGTCGTCGACTGCAGATGTGTTGACTGTGGGAAAGGGTTAAAGCGAAAAGTACCAGTACAGTGGGCTCGGGATAACCGGGAACAGCAAAGGAACTCGATAATACATTGCGAGTTGTCGATGGATTTATGATTCAATCATTTATGTATTGTCAGCCTCGTTATTCATTTCACAATGTGTATTATGAAAAAGAATTAAGTGATACAATTATACCATGAAAAAAGCTCAACAGCAGCAGTTCTGATTGCTCATATGAACAGCCGGAACTGCTGCTACATAGTTTTCAAAAGACAGATCCGTTTCAGAAAAAGACGTATTTGAATTTGCCCATGTTCCAGTAAAAGCAACCCAATGTAAATGTTTAGGAATGGGGGATTTGGTTGAGATTTACAATTTCCTCGTTTCTGGATGTTTTCTATACAACTAAGTCTCAACATAGCTTATATGAGCAGTTTCATTTTTCAAGATTAAGGCGTTTTTGCGGGATATTTTTAATAAAGAACATTCGGGGGAAAAGTAAATCATCATGGCTAAAGGAGTTCCTCTCACCTTTGTCAAGGTACGAGGACAGTTCCAAGTTTAACCAGTCACCAGATTATACAGATTGTAGACTCTTCCAAAGTTGACAACGAAAAGATACTATTTGGTTCTACTTAATTCTGCTCCACATTCCCGAACATTTAATCAGAAAAGTGACAGGCAGTGCCCAATAGTGCCTTAAGTCATCTGAGTCATGGAATGTGAGAAACAGCCAGATAATACCTTTTTCCAATGTATGGGCTCATTTATCATTTACAATTTTCATAGTTTTATGCAAATGTTATATATGTTCTTTTAAAGGTCGATTGTGTCCTTTCGTTTGTGGAAATAGGTACTCGTGGAAATATCACTCCATGCAGATATATCCCAAATAAAGGTCGCACTCGTGCTTTTCATGGAACAATACAAAGAATTTTTGAAAAATGACATTCTGTGAGTTTGTATTTGATTGGGATTACGATCAGAGCGTCTTTAAGTTGTGCATGACCACTCCGCAAACGTTCAACATTCGTGTATGCATTGTTTATTGCAGGCAGAGAAAATCGTGATTAGACTGCACGAGGCTGAAAATCAACAGGAGGCGAAAAGTGTCTATCCGGGTAGGCCTGTGTGGCATGCTTAGGCTGATCCGGGTCGATACTTTACGCAGAGTCCACAATTTTGATTTTCTCACGAGACGGCCTACATATTGAGTATTGCAAAGCTACGCCCCCGTTAACTGCAGTCGGGGTACAAACCGTCTGATATGTTGACAGACTCTGTGATCAATCAGCACTGAGGTGACTTATTGTTTTTAATATTATTTTATTTTGATCGTGTAGCATTTATGGCATGTTTGATAGTTTGACGACTCCCAAACAGATATAAAATAAGACAAATTATATACGACTAACGCAACCAGTGAAATTACAACGCTTTGCTAGATAAGTAATATACTGTAGTTAAACCGCAATTCTACATAATGTAATCTTTGTATAAAAAATACGTGTCCATACATGTATATAATAGCTCAAACGTGAGGTCTTGAATGACAACATACATCCGTACAGATATCACTTCACGTGCGAAATCGAGGTATCAATGTAGTCACGTGAGGTGAAATTGGGTATTTTGGCGTTACCATGCTGGTACACTTTCCCACATACAACAAATCTGCAACAGACGACTTTGATAGTATTTTGACAAAAATATGAAAAATCTCTGTTGTACAATAATTGAAAAGAGTTTGAATGTTGTGGCAAAGGAAAAGAATGCTCATTGTGAGCAATTTCTACTCTTGTCATAATATTTTCGAAAGTCAGTTGCTGCAGAGGCGTCAACATGCGCCTTTATGAGGGAAATTCTTAAAGGTGCCTGGACTTGGTATGAGTTGGACTAGACGTTCATCTTCTTGCGAGAAATAAATTCAATTATATATAACATGTATGGGGGCAGTTAAGGCATTGCTGAGACTCTGCCTATACCCAAGCCCACATGAAGTCTCGCTATGTATACGCCGGTGTAACACAAACTGGCAATGCTCATTTATATATGACAGACACATCTCGACTATTCCTTGTGAGCACGTTTTGTCTCATTAGTTGTTAATAAATATTGTATCGGAGGCTGATTGTATCCGTTCACCAATGCCAAGTGACCGTACAATGACATAGTTGTGTCATCTGTTACCAACAAGAGAAAATTGATGCAACGCATCAATGTCGCCGGATATCCATAGTGCAGTTATGCATAACACTAACATTATAGTAGTTGAATAAACAGTTATCAACTGAGGGGCATATTGGAACATCAGGGGTGGGGTCAAGTGAAAATGTATCATAACTTGCATTGATTTGTCAACGAAGTGAATGATAATTGAAGCCTTTCATTATTTATGATCAATTTCCATTCCAAAATAGGTTGACTATACATACAACCAACTAATTATTGATCATAAACAGTAATGGAAATGAGTAATCTTGCCAATCATTAGTCTTAGTATGTATACAGTGCTTTCATTAAGGAATAATTATAAGATTTGTGAATTCAACATACACTTTTCAAGATGTTTGTCAGAATATTTGAATTTTATTATTTTTCAATAAAACCACAAAACAGACAATTTAGGATTTGCATGCAATAGCACGTCATTTTACCTTTCCTCTTTTAAAGTCAACAGTGGACACCTTTGCAGCAATCTACTTTTAAAACAATGAGATAAGGGTTAAATCGCTGAAGACATGAGTTTTCTCTTTTTCTCAAAATGATATTAGCTTAGCATCCTAATTATATCATACTTTAACAAATGTTGAAATGTAGTCCAATATTTATAAATTAGACCATCTTCGAAATATAATATCAACTAAACAGTTAAATCTCATTGAAATTGTTGTATAATTTAAACTTGATTTCGAACATAAACTTAGCCCTACAACATGTTAATTTATTTTAATTCTTTCCTTCCTTTTTTATAATGAAAACAACAAACTACTCATGTTTTAAAATTATATTATGATGAGCGCCCTTGTGTATATCGGAAGCAATATGCCTTTAGGGAATTAAATGACACATTTAAAATTGTCAAGGACGAAATAATGTTGTACGAAAGACCCGATTCTTTCTTATTCGCAGAGGTGTCGTTCTTGAAACTCTCTTTATAGGCAGAGAGTGTTCGTTCAAAGTCATTTTTCCATTAAAACCAGTTTTATCTCGGTTTCTTCTTTTTTTCATTTGTTTCGAACCAAATAAACATTTTAAATCACCTATAATTTACTATTTGTAAGTGAGTGTAAAGAGCGGCTCTCTGCAAAGGAGATTGATCTACGCAGTTGGTATTCGCGAGTCACGCAGGTGCGCGTAAGTAAACAAATTAGACTGCGACGTAAAGGTTTGTAGTTATCGACTTTTGATTACAGGTAGTATATAGTGTAAAATAAAGTATAGCAGTCTATCTAATAGGGACTGTTATTTCTTCGTAAATAAAACAAAAAACATAAATGCGAGTCAAAATAAAGAAACTGAAAATACATAAAACATCGGAATATTTAGTTCATTTTAGATGTGTCATTACTTAGTGTTTTTAAACAAACACAATTGTAATATGTTCAAGACATCTAAGTGTGTTTCTTTCTAATAATAATGCCCCCTCCCATGTGATTTCAGAAAACCTATTAAAAATAGAAGTCGCGGGCTCCTGCCCGGCGACTAATAAACCGACTCACGCAATAATCGGGATGGATCATCCCTTTACGCTAAATACCTGCAACTCACCCAGAATACTAAGTAAGAAGGAATTAATCATTCCTACATACAACTGGCAGCCGTGATGTGACTGGAAATTGTCGAAAACAGCGTTTAAACCCCCAAACTATAAATCAATAAACTATGTTTGACCTCACCAAGTACTTGGTATATTAAGTTTAATGGTCAAATATGGATGTTAGAACATTACCAAAAGCTCTGGAGCATACAGACGAAAGTTGGAAGTTCAGCAGCAGACTTTCTTTGAAAACATTTAGGGGAAAGGAGAAAATGCTCAAAATTAATAATTTCTCCGTTCCCCACGATATTTTGAATGTTAATATCCTATATTTGTTTATGTTCAACACCGGTATTTATCAAAGCAGTCGATACAAGAACATAAGTAAACATACTTGGAAGGGGAGAAAGGCGCAATTTCTCCTTTTCCAACAATGTTACCAAAGGTTATCTACTGTAGTTCGTCTGAACCATAGAAGTGTTAATATGTGTTTGTAATATACATGTAGAGCTATTCTTTCTACATTTGTTTCAAGTAGTTACGCTAGCCGAATAGGATATAGACTAGAAATGTGTCGGATTAACATGGATTCATCGTGAAGGACTCAATGAAAAGATCTATTCGATTTTAGAAGCATGGTGCATGAGCAATTTCTCCTTTTGCTACAATGTTTTCAAAAGTCGTCTGCTGTATATGCGTCAAAATGCATATACAAGAGGGAAATTATTAAAATGTCCGATATCAGAATCGTTTATATCTGTTGTACGAAAAAATACACATTTACCTAGAAACAATGATTGATTGGGGTTTAACGCCGTTTTCAATCATTGTTCAGTCATTTCAAGGCGGCCAGTTCACCTACTCATGTGTTTCCTGGCTTCCACATACCAGTAGTCCACACAAAATCTTCCTAAGCAACTGGCTGCTTTTCCACCTATACTGTTTGCCCATTGGTGGAAGACGAATGACCCTTTTCGCATTAACTTTTATCAAAGAAAGAATGTTGGCCGATCTGGGATTCGAATACACAACCCCTGGATTGACGGCCCGCGTCGCTAACGACTGAGCTTTCGAGGCTCGGCTAGACAAAATGAAAAGAATACTTACAAAGAAAAACAGACATGTTTACACATTACCAAAAAACTTTAAAGTGGTTCTTGAACAATATATCAAAAAGAGGTGCTACTGGAACAACAACAACAAAAGGGTAATGGTGTCACATGTGTAGGAAAGAACCGGCTGTGTTTCCGAACTAAAACTTCATTAATCCTTTCCAACATACAACACATTTGCAGCAATGCTGTAATGGCTCCAAAAAAGTTCGTCTGAACTATAGAAGTGTTAATATGTGTTTGTAATATATATGTGGAGCTATTTTTTCTACATTTGTTTCAGGTAGTTACGCTAGCCGAAAAGGATCGAAGTTGTCGAAGATGTCATATTCAAACGCTAACCACACTCCAATTGGATATATACCTTTTCATGTGCGTGAAGTTAGCCGGAGTAGCCGGAACAGCCGGAATAGCCGGAACTCCGGCTACTCCGGCTGTATCAACCAGCCGGAACAGCCGGAGTTCCGGCTACTCCGGCTGCATTAACCAGCCGGAATAGCCGGAGTTCCGGCTACTCCGGCTGTATAAACCGGCCGGATAAGCTGTATTTCCTATTACTTCGACTGTACTTACCAGCCGAATATCATCATTCCGGCTACTCCGGCTGTATTAACCAGCCGGAACTCAGGCTTCTACGGCTGTATAAACCAGCCGGAACAGCTGGAACTCCGTCTACACCGACTGTATTTACCAGCCGTTAAAGTCGGAACTCCAGCTTCGTCGGCTGTATTAACCAGTCGGAACAACCGGCTGTATTAACCATCCTGAACAGCCGGAACTCCGACAACTTCGACTGTATTAACCAGCCGGAACAGGCGGAACTCCGGCAGTATCAACCAGCCGGAACAGGCTGAACTCCGGCTGTATAAACCAGCCGGAACTGGCGTAACTCCGGCTGTATAAACCAGCCGGAACAGGCTGAACTCCGGCTGTATAAACCAGCCGGAACAGGCGGAACAACGGCTGTATAAACCAGCCGGAACAGGCGGAACTCCGGCTGTATAAACCAGCCGGAATAGTCTTAACTCCGGCTGTATAAACCAGCCGGAACAGGCGGATTAACAAACCGGAACTCCAGCTGCGTCGGCTGTATTAACCAGCCGTAACAGAGGGAATTCCAGTAACACAAGCTGTATTAACCAGCCGAATAAGCGAAACTCCGGCAACTCCGACTGTATTAACCATGCATGCTTCAATTCACCGTCCAATCCATTTATCTCGAGCAATAGGCACGCCAAAACGAGGGTGGGAGCCACTCTGTCGGCCCAACTCCGGCTGGGTTTTACAGCCGGCTGCGATAAATCCGGGTGGAATCCGCCTAGCGTGTCTGGGAGCCAGAGTGTGTCACTTTCACCTGACATATGCCAGGATGCCAGTTAAACTCTCTAATATCGAGCAATAAACAGCCGGAGTTGGGCTGTAGACTTGGCCAAACTGCCAACTTCATCTGAACATGGCAGCCAGCTGCGATTAATCCGGGTGGAATCCGGCTTGTGCGACTCGGAGCCAGACTGAGGCGCTTTCACCTGGCATGCTTCAATCCACCGTCCAATCCATCTATCTCGAACAATAGGCACGCCAAAACGAGGGTGAGATCACTCTGTCTGCCCAACTCCGGCTGGGTTTTGCAGCCGGCTGCGATACATCCGGGTGGAATCCGGCTAGCGTGTCTGGGAGCCAGAGTGTGTCACTTTCATTTGACATATATGTCAGGATGCCAGTTAAACTCTCTAATTTCCAGCCGGAGTTGGCCGGAGTTGGCCGGAGTTGGGCTGCCAGAACGCCAACTTCATGTGAACATTGCAGCCAGCTGCGATAAATCCGGGCGGAATCCGGCTAGTGCAACTCGGAGCCAGAGTGAGGCACTTTCACCTGACACATGTCACGATGCCAGTTAAGCTTTCAAATTCGAACAGGACGGGTGCAAAGTCGGGAATATGTCGGGAAATCCCAACTCCGGCTAGGTTTTGCAGCCGGCTGCGATACATTCGGGTGGAATCCGGCTAGCGTTTCTGGGAGCCAGAGTGTGTCACTTTCACCTGACATATATGTCAGGATGCCAGTTAGACTCTCGAATATCCAGCAATTTCCAGCCGGAGTTAGCCGGAGTTGGGCTGCCAAAACGCCAACTTCATGTGAACATTGCAGCCAGCTGCGACAAATCCGGGCGGAATCCGGCTAGTGCAACTCGGAGCCAGAGTGAGGCACTTTCACCTGACACATGTCGCGATGCCAGTTAAGCTCTCTAATTCGAACAGGACGGGTGCAAAGTCGGGAATATGTCGGGAAATCCCAACTCCGGCTGTGCATGGCAGCCGGCTGACGGAATTTGGCGAAACCGGATGTCATGCAACAGGAAGTCAGTTTGCGGCGCTTTCACCTGGCATGCTTCAATCCGCCGTCCAAGCCATCTATCTCGAGCAATAGGCACGCCAAAACGAGGGTGGGAGCCACTCTGTCGGCCCAACTCCGGCTGGGTTTTACAGCCGGCTGCGATAAATCCGGGTGGAATCCGCATAGCGTGTCTGGGAGCCAGAGTGTGTCACTTTCACCTGGCATATGCCAGGATGCCAGTTAAACTCTCTAATATCGAGCAATATACAGCCGGAGTTGGGCTGTAGACTTGGCCAAACTGCCAACTTCATCTGAACATGGCAGCCAGCTGCGATAACTCCGGGTGGAATCCGGCTAGTGCGACTCGGAGCCAGACTGAGGCGCTTTCACCTGGCATGCTTCAATCCACCGTCCAATCCATCTATCTCGAACAATAGGCACGCCAAAACGGGGGTGAGACCACTCTGTCTGCCCAACTCCGGCTGGGTTTTGCAGCCGGCTGCGATACATCCGGGTGGAATCCGGCTAGCGTGTCTGGGAGCCAGAGTGTGTCACTTTCATTTGACATATATGTCAGGATGCCAGTTAAACTCTCTAATTTCCAGCCGGAGTTGGCCGGAGTTGGCCGGAGTTGGGCTGCCAGAACGCCAAATTCATGTGAACATTGCAGCCAGCTGCGACAAATCCGGGCGGAATCCGGCTAGTGCAACTCGGAGCCAGAGTGAGGCACTTTCACCTGACACATGTCGCGATGCCAGTTAAGCTCTCTAATTCGAACAGGACGGGTGCAAAGTCGGGAATATGTCGGGAAATCCCAACTCCGGCTGTGCATGGCAGCCGGCTGACGGAATTTGGCGAAACCGGATGTCATGCAACAGGAAGTCAGTTTGCGGCGCTTTCACCTGGCATGCTTCAATCCGCCGTCCAAGCCATCTATCTCGAGCAATAGGCACGCCAAAACGAGGGTGGGAGCCACTCTGTCGGCCCAACTCCGGCTGGGTTTTACAGCCGGCTGCGATAAATCCGGGTGGAATCCGCATAGCGTGTCTGGGAGCCAGAGTGTGTCACTTTCACCTGGCATATGCCAGGATGCCAGTTAAACTCTCTAGTATCGAGCAATATACAGCCGGAGTTGGGCTGTAGACTTGGCCAAACTGCCAACTTCATCTGAACATGGCAGCCAGCTGCGATAACTCCGGGTGGAATCCGGCTAGTGCGACTCGGAGCCAGACTGAGGCGCTTTCACCTGGCATGCTTCAATCCACCGTCCAATCCATCTATCTCGAACAATAGGCACGCCAAAACGGGGGTGAGACCACTCTGTCTGCCCAACTCCGGCTGGGTTTTGCAGCCGGCTGCGATACATCCGGGTGGAATCCGGCTAGCGTGTCTGGGAGCCAGAGTGTGTCACTTTCATTTGACATATATGTCAGGATGCCAGTTAAACTCTCTAATTTCCAGCCGGAGTTGGCCGGAGTTGGCCGGAGTTGGGCTGCCAGAACGCCAACTTCATGTGAACATTGCAGCCAGCTGCGATAAATCCGGGCGGAATCCGGCTAGTGCAACTCGGAGCCAGAGTGAGGCACTTTCACCTGACACATGTCACGATGCCAGTTAAGCTCTTTAATTCGAACAGGACGGGTGCAAAATCGGGAATGTGTCAGGAAATCCCAACTCCGGCTGTGCATGGCAGCCGGCTGACGGAATTTGGTGAAACCGGATGTCATGCAACAGGAAGTCAGTTTGCGGCGCTTTCACCTGGCATGCTTCAATCCGCCGTCCAAGCCATCTATCTCGAGCAATAGGCACGCCAAAACGAGGGTGGGAGCCACTCTGTCGGCCCAACTCCGGCTGGGTTTTACAGCCGGCTGCGATAAATCCGGGTGGAATCCGCCTAGCGTGTCTGGGAGCCAGAGTGTGTCACTTTCACCTGGCATATGCCAGGATGCCAGTTAAACTCTCTAATATCGAGCAATATACAGCCGGAGTTGGGCTGTAGACTTGGCCAAACTGCCAAATTCATCTGAACATGGCAGCCAGCTGCGATAACTCCGGGTGGAATCCGGCTAGTGCAACTCGGAGCCAGACTGAGGCGCTTTCACCTGGCATGCTTCAATCTACCGTCCAATCCATCTATCTCGAACAATAGGCACGCCAAAACGGGGGTGAGACCACTCTGTCTGCCCAACTCGGCTGGGTCTGCAGCCGGCTGCGATACATCCGGGTGGAATCCGGCTAGCGTGTCTGGGAGCCAGAGTGTGTCACTTTCATTTGACATATATGTCAGGATGCCAGTTAAACTCTCTAATTTCCAGCCGGAGTTGGCCGGAGTTGGCCGGAATTAGGCTGCCAGAACGCCAACTTCATGTGAACATTGCAGCCAGCTGCGATAAATCCGGGCTGAATCCGGCTAGTGCAACTCGGAGCCAGAGTGAGGCACTTTCACCTGACACATGTCACGATGCCAGTTAAGCTTTTTAATTCGAACAGGACGTGGGGCAAAGTCGGGAATATGTCGGGAAATCCCAACTCCGGCTGGGTTTTGCAGCCGGCTGCGATACATCCGGGTGGAATCCGGCTAGCGTTTCTGGGAGCCAGAGTGTGTCACTTTCACCTGACATATATGTCAGGATGCCAGTTAGACTCTCGAATATATAGCAATTTCCAGCCGGAGTTAGCCGGAGTTGGGCTGCCAAAACGCCAACTTCATGTGAACATTGCAGCCAGCTGCGACAAATCCGGGCGGAATCCGGCTAGTGCAACTCGGAGCCAGAGTGAGGCACTTTCACCTGACACATGTCACGATGCCAGTTAAGCTCTCTAATTCGAACAGGACGGGTGCAAAGTCGGGAATGTGTCGGGAAATCCCAAATCCGGCTGTGCATGGCAGCCGGCTGACGGAATTTGGCGAAACCGGATGTCATGCAACAGGAAGTCAGTTTGCGGCGCTTTCACCTGGCATGCTTCAATCCGCCGTCCAAGCCATCTATCTCGAGCAATAGGCACGCCAAAACGAGGGTGGGAGCCACTCTGTCGGCCCAACTCCGGCTGGGTTTTACAGCCGGCTGCAATAAATCCGGGTGGAATCTGCCTAGCGTGTCTGGGAGCCAGAGTGTGTCACTTTCACCTGGCATATGCCAGGATGCCAGTTAAACTCTCTAATATCGAGCAATATACAGCCGGAGTTGGGCTGTAGACTTGGCCAAACTGCCAACTTTATCTGAACATGGCAGCCAGCTGCGATAACTCCGGGTGGAATCCGGCTAGTGCGACTCAGAGCCAGACTGAGGCGCTTTCACCTGGCATGCTTCAATCCACCGTCCAATCCATCTATCTCGAACAATAGGCACGCCAAAACGGGGGTGACTCAACCGGGGAGCCCAACTCCGGCTGTATATTGCTCGATATTAGAGAGTTTAACTGGCATCCTGGCATATGTCAGGTGAAAGTGACACACTCTGGCTCTGAGTTGCACTAGCCGGATTCCGCCCGGATTTATCGCAGCTGGCTGCAATGTTCACATGAAGTTGGCGTTTTGGCAGCCCAACTCCGGCCAACTCCGGCTGGAAATAAGAGAGTTTAACTGGCATCCTGACATATATGTCAAATGAAAGTGACACACTCTGGCTCTGAGTTGCACTAGCCGGATTCCGCCCGGATTTATCGCAGCTGGCTGCAATGTTCACATGAAGTTGGCGTTCTGGCAGCCCAACTCCGGCCAACTCCGGCTGGAAATAAGAGAGTTTAACTGGCATCCTGACATATATGTCAAATGAAAGTGACACACTCTGGCTCCCAGACACGCTAGCCGGATTCCACCCGGATGTATCGCAGCCGGCTGCAAAACCCAGCCGGAGTTGGGCAGACAGAGTGGTCTCACCCTTGTTTTGGCGTGCCTATTGTTCGAGATAGATGGTTTGGACGGTAGATTGAAGCATGCCAGGTTAAAGCGCCTCAGTGTGGCTCCGAGTCGCACTAGCCGGATTCCACCCGGATTTATCGCAGCTGGCTGCCATGTTCAGATGAAGTTGGCAGTTTGGCAAAGTCTACAGCCCAACTCCGGCTGTATAGTGCTCAATATTAGAGAGTTTAACTGGCATCCTGGCATATGTCAGGTGAAAGTGACACACTCTGGCTCCCAGACACGCTAGGCGAATTCCACCCGGATTTATCGCAGCCGGCTGTAAAACCCAGCCGGAGTTGGGCCGACAGAGTGGCTCCCACCCTCGTTTTGGCGTGCCTATTGCTCGAGATAGATGGATTGGACGGTAGATTGAAGCATGCCACGTGAAAGCGCCGCAAACTGACTTCCTGTTGCATGACATCCGGTTTCGCCAAGTTCCGTCAGCCGGCTGCCATGCACAGCCGAGGTTGGGATTTCCCGACATATTCCCGACTTTGCACCCGTCCTGTTCGAATCAGAGAGCTTAACTGCCATCGTGACATGTGTCAGGTGAAAGTGCCTCACTCTGGCTCAGAGTTGCACTAGCCGGATTCCGCCCGGATTTATCGCAGCTGGCTGCAATGTTCACATGAAGTTGTCGTTTTGGCAGGCCAACTCCGGCTAACTCCGGCTGGAAATTGCTGGATATTCTAGAGTTTAACTGGCATCCTGACATATATGTCAGGTGAAAGTGACACACTCTGGCTCCCAGAAACGCTAGCCGGATTCCACCCGGATGTATCGCAGCCGGCTGCAAAACCCAGCCGGAGTTGGGATTTCCCGACATATTCCCGACTTTGCACCCGTCCTGTTCGAATTAGAAAGCTTAACTGGCATCGTGACATGTGTCAGGTGAAAGTGCCTCACTCTGGCTCCGAGTTGCACTAGCCGGATTCCGCCCGGATTTATCGCAGCTGGCTGCAATGTTCACATGAAGTTGGCGTTCTGGCAGCACAACTCCGGCCAACTCCGGCCAACTCCGGCTGGAAATAAGATAGTTTAACTGGCATCCTGACATATATGTCAAATGAAAGTGACACACTCTGGCTCCCAGACATGCTAGCCGGATTCCACCCGGGTGTATCGTAGCCGGCTGCAAAACCAACCGGAGTTGGGCAGACAGAGTGGTCTCACCCTCGTTTTGGCGTGCCTATTGTTCGAGATAGATGGTTTGGACGGTAGATTGAAGCATGCCAGGTGAAAGCGCCTCAGTCTGGCTCCGAGTCGCACTAGCCGGATTCCACCCGGATTTATCGCAGCTGGCTGCCATGTTCAGATGAATTTGGCAGTTTGGCAAAGTCTACAGCCCAACTCCGGCTGTATATTGCTCGATATTAGAGAGTTTAACTGGCATCCTGGCATATGTCAGGTGAAAGTGACACACTCTGGCTCCCAGACACGCTAGGCGGATTCCACCCGGATTTATCGCAGCCGGCTGTAAAACCCAGCCGGAGTTGGGCCGACAGAGTGGCTCCCACCCTCGTTTTGGCGTGCCTATTGCTCGAGATAGATGGATTGGACGGTAGATTGAAGCATGCCACGTGAAAGCGCCGCAAACTGACTTCCTGTTGCATGACATCCGGTTTCGCCAAGTTCCGTCAGTCGGCTGCCATGCACAGCCGGAGTTGGGATTTCCCGACATATTCCCGACTTTGCACCCGTCCTGTTCCAATTAGAGAGCTTAACTGGCATCGTGACATGTGTCAGGTGAAAGTGCCTCACTCTGGCTCCGAGTTGCACTAGCCGGATTCCGACCGGATTTATCGCAGCTGGCTGCAATGTTCACATGAAGTTGTCGTTTTGGCAGGCCAACTCCGGCTAACTCCGCTGGAAATTGCTGGATATTCGAGAGTTTAACTGGCATCCTGACATATATGTCAGGTGAAAGTGACACACTCTGGCTCCCAGAAACGCTAGCCGGATTCCACCCGGATGTATCGCAGCCGGCTGCAAAACCCAGCCGGAGTTGGGATTTCCCGACATATTCCCGACTTTGCACCCGTCCTGTTCGAATTAGAAAGCTTAACTGGCATCGTGACATGTGTCAGGTGAAAGTGCCTCACTCTGGCTCCGAGTTGCACTAGCCGGATTCCGCCCGGATTTATCGCAGCTGGCTGCAATGTTCACATGAAGTTGGCGTTCTGGCAGCCCAACTCCGGCCAACTCCGGCTGGAAATTAGAGAGTTTAACTGGCATCCTGACATATATGTCAAATGAAAGTGACACACTCTGGCTCCCAGACACGCTAGCCGGATTCCACCCGGATGTATCGCAGCCGGCTGCAAAACCCAGCCGGAGTTGGGCAGACAGAGTGGTCTCACCCTCGTTTTGGCGTGCCTATTGTTCGAGATAGATGGTTTGGACGGTAGATTGAAGCATGCCAGGTGAAAGCGCCTCAGTCTGGCTCCGAGTCGCACTAGCCGGATTCCACCCAGATTTATCGCAGCTGGCTGCCATGTTCAGATAAAGTTGGCCGTTTGGCCAAGTCTACAGCCCAACTCCGGCTGTATATTGCTCGATATTAGAGAGTTTAACTGGCATCCTGGCATATGTCAGGTGAAAGTGACACACTCTGGCTCCCAGACACGCTAGGCGGATTCCACCCGGATTTATCGCAGCCGGCTGTAAAACCCAGCCGGAGTTAGGCCGACAGAGTGGCTCCCACCCTCGTTTTGGCGTGCCTATTGCTCGAGATAGATGGCTTGGACGGCGGATTGAAGCATGCCACGTAAAAGCGCCGCAAACTGACTTCCTGTTGCATGACATCCGGTTTCGCCAAGTTCCGTCAGCCGGCTGCCATGCACAGCCGGAATTGGGATTTCCCGACATATTCCCGACTTTGCACCCATCCTGTTCGAATTAGAGAGCTTAACTGGCATCGTGACATGTGTCAGGTGAAAGTGCCTCACTCTGGCTCCGAGCTGCACTAGCCGGATTCCGCCCGGATTTATCGCAGCTGGCTGCAATGTTCACATGAAGTTGTCGTTTTGGCAGGCCAACTCCGGCTAACTCCGGCTGGAAATTGATGGATATTCGAGAGTCTAACTGGCATCCTGACATATATGTCAGGTGAAAGTGACACACTCTGGCTCCCAGAAACGCTAGCCGGATTCCACCCGGATGTATCGCAGCCGGCTGCAAAACCCAGCCGGAGTTGGGATTTCCCGACATATTCCCGACTTTGCACCCGTCCTGTTCGAATTAAAAAGCTTAACTGGCATCGTGACATGTGTCAGGTGAACGTGCCTCACTCTGGCTCCGAGTTGCACTAGCCGGATTCCGCCCGGATTTATCGCAGCTGGCTGCAATGTTCACATGAAGTTGGCGTTCTGGCAGCCCAACTCCGGCCAACTCCGGCTGGAAATTAGAGTTTAACTGGCATCCTGACATATATGTCAAATGAAAGTGACACACTCTGGCTCCCAGACACGCTAGCCGGATTCTACCCGGATGTATCGCAGCCGGCTGCAAAACCCAGCCGGAGTTGGGCAGACAGAGTGGTCTCACCCTCGTTTTGGCGTGCCTATTGTTCGAGATAGATGGTTTGGACGGTAGATTGAAGCATGCCAGGTGAAAGCGCCTCAGTCTGGCTCCGAGTCGCACTAGCCGGATTCCACCCAGATTTATCGCAGCTGGCTGCCATGTTCAGATAAAGTTGGCCGTTTGGCCAAGTCTACAGCCCAACTCCGGCTGTATATTGCTCGATATTAGAGAGTTTAACTGGCATCCTGGCATATGTCAGGTGAAAGTGACACACTCTGGCTCCCAGACACGCTAGGCGGATTCCACCCGGATTTATCGCAGCCGGCTGTAAAACCCAGCCGGAGTTGGGCCGACAGAGTGGCTCCCACCCTCGTTTTGGCGTGCCTATTGCTCGAGATAGATGGCTTGGACGGCGGATTGAAGCATGCCACGTAAAAGCGCCGCAAACTGACTTCCTGTTGCATGACATCCGGTTTCGCCAAGTTCCGTCAGCCGGCTGCCATGCACAGCCGGAATTGGGATTTCCCGACATATTCCCGACTTTGCACCCATCCTGTTCGAATTAGAGAGCTTAACTGGCATCGTGACATGTGTCAGGTGAAAGTGCCTCACTCTGGCTCCGAGCTGCACTAGCCGGATTCCGCCCGGATTTATCGCAGCTGGCTGCAATGTTCACATGAAGTTGTCGTTTTGGCAGGCCAACTCCGGCTAACTCCGGCTGGAAATTGATGGATATTCGAGAGTCTAACTGGCATCCTGACATATATGTCAGGTGAAAGTGACACACTCTGGCTCCCAGAAACGCTAGCCGGATTCCACCCGGATGTATCGCAGCCGGCTGCAAAACCCAGCCGGAGTTGGGATTTCCCGACATATTCCCGACTTTGCACCCGTCCTGTTCGAATTAAAAAGCTTAACTGGCATCGTGACATGTGTCAGGTGAACGTGCCTCACTCTGGCTCCGAGTTGCACTAGCCGGATTCCGCCCGGATTTATCGCAGCTGGCTGCAATGTTCACATGAAGTTGGCGTTCTGGCAGCCCAACTCCGGCCAACTCCGGCCAACTCCGGCTGGAAATTAGAGAGTTTAACTGGCATCCTGACATTTATGTCAAATGAAAGTGACACACTCTGGATCCCAGACACGCTAGCCGGATTCCACCCGGATGTATCGCAGCCGGCTGCAAAACCCAGCCGGATTTGGGCCGACAGATTGGTCTCACCCCCGTTTTGGCGTGCCTATTGTTCGAGATAGATGGATTGGACGGTAGATTAAAGCATGCCAGGTGAAAGCGCCTCAGTCTGGCTCCGAGTCGCACTAGCCGGATTCCACCCGGATTTATCGCAGCTGGCTGCCATATTCAGATGAAGTTGGCAGTTTGGCCAAGTCTACAGCCCAACTCCGGCTGTATATTGCTCGATATTAGAGATTTTAACTGGCATCCTGGCATATGCCAGGTGAAAGTGACACACTCTGGCTCCCAGACACGCTAGGCGGATTTCACCAGGATTTATCGCAGCCGGCTGTAAAACCCAGCCGGAGTTGGGCCGACAGAGTGACTCCCACCCTCGTTTTGGCATGCCTATAGCTCGAGATAGATGGCTTGGACGGCGGATTGAAGCATGCCAGGTGAAAGCGCCGCAAACTGACTTCCTGTTGCATGACATCCGGTTTCGCCAAATTCCGTCAGCCGGCTGCCATGCACAGCCGGAATTGGGATTTCCCGACATATTCACGACTTTGCACCCGTCCTGTTCGAGTTAGAGAGCTTAACTGGCATCGTGACATGTGTCACGTGAAAGTGCCTCACTCTGGCTCCGAGTTGCACTAGCTGGATTCCGCACGGATTTATCGTAGCTGGCTGCAATGATCACATGAAGTTGTCGTTTTGGCAGGCCAACTCCGGCTAACTCCGGCTGGAAATTGCTGGATATTAGAGAGTTTAACTGGAATCCTGACATATATGTCAGGTGAAAGTGACACACTCTTGCTCCCAGAAACGCTAGCCGGATTCCATCCGGATGTATCGCAGCCGGCTGCAAAACACAGCCAGAGTTGGGCCGACAGAGTGGTTTCACCCTCGTTTTCGTGTGCCTATTGTTCGAGATAGATGGATTGGACGGTGGATTGAAGCATGCATGGTTAATACAGTCGGAGTTGCCGGAGTTCCGCTTGTTTCGGCTGATTAATATAGCTTGTGTAACTGGAATTTCCTCTGTTCCGGCTGGTTAATACAGCCGACGTAGCTGGAGGTCCGACTGTTCCGGTTTGTTAATGTAGTCGGTGAAGACGAAATTCCAGCTGTTCCGGCTGGTTAATACGGTTGGTGTAGAGGGAGTTCCGCCTGTTCCGGCTGGTTAATACAGCCGACGCAGCCATACTGAAGAATTTTGATCATCAGATAAATATCAAATATCGATAAGCCTAGCTGCGCTCTGAAACAATTCATTCGTTAATCTCCGTTAGGTTCCGTTATTTACCAATACACATTGATCACACGCTGTGACCGGGGTAATAAAACAATTAACGCCTCGGGGATAGTCGTGGCGGGCAATTAGCCAAATACACTGGTTTATAGCTTAATATGGATAAAACCAAAACATCTGTAAATTAATAGTATTTATTGACACACGTTCCATGTTATATACATAAGCATATCCATGACTAACAAATAGACGAACGATACACATATAAGTATGCACGATCATGGAAAATCATGGATGTTGAACTTAATTAAATAACAATTGAATAGAATAGAAAACATTCATTAATTTTCTAATTATTAATGATCAATGTCTCCAATTTATACACTGTTTCTAAAACCCGTGAACTATTGATGCGTCCAAATGCGTATTTATGGGTAAAGTCTGATATTTGTAAATTTAGGTCAACAGAGTTGATTGAATTTTAGTTTTTAATTCACAACATAGTAAGGTGGATTTTATCGTAACCTTTTCCCACATACACCAGAGGACCAGAACAGAAAAAAAACGCATTATATCATTTACGGCAGGAATGTTTTAGAGCAGTAAATTACCAATTTACGTTCTGTTACTAAATGTATAATACATGAATACCCCCTTCTATTCGCAGTTGTTAAAGATACATCATTTCACATTGAAGATTATAGTATAGATCATGTATATAGTATTAATGATTATGTAATAAGGATACGCGACTCGCTTCAGATCCCCTGGTGATACAAATTGACTTTATAAGGGTCATAAAACTTCGGGTAAATCCGAGACCGTTTGCAACTAAGAAATATATATAATAATATTTGATATACATCGATTATAAGTGAATGGGTACTTTTATTTTGTTCTTTGTCTATATGATATTGGCGCACAAAAGAGCCCATGCTATTTTTGGCAGGGTGGACAAAAGCTCCCACATCATTTTTACAGTGTGGACAAAAGATCCCATATTATTTTAACAGGTTGGACAAAAGCTCCCGCATCATTTTGACAGGGTGGACAAAAGATCCCACTTAATAATATATATCAGCCAGTAATAAAGAGATTGAAATGAATAAACTATATGAATATATAATTCCTATCCATTGAGCATATTATGGATGTGAATTTCAAGGTAAACAGCCAATTAATGTAGAGGGTCAAAGTTATCACCTGCTGTTTTAAATTAAAGGCAATCAAAATCTAAATTGTGTTGTTAATTGAACTCTTTACATAAACTGTGAAAAATAAAACATTGAGCATATTATTGGTGTGAACTTTATAAATAGCTGTACTAATGACAATGACCAGACTGTGTGTTGATTGAATATGTCTGCATCAGGGTCTTTCAAATAGTATTTGAAAGACCCTGTCTGCATGAACTACTTTGAAAGCTGTTTTGTTTGTAAATACATGTATATCCACTTTTCATTGTTTTATTATCATGATGTGCTAAATTTTCAACACTAGTAGTTACCATATGCTATATTTTGTTTGCTATATATTTACTCATAATTTTTTTATTAACAGGGAGTAAATTTGACTTTATTAATCTTTTCGTTTTTTTCTGGTTTATTTTTCTATGAAATCATTTAATAAGAAGAAAATATACTCAACACCTTTACTGTCTGTCACCTTTAGACAAAAACCAGGATGGCTCATCAATATGGGATCTTTTGTCCATCCTGTCAAAATGGTGTGGGAACTTTTGTCCACCCTGTTAAAATAACATGGGATCTTTTGTCCACCCTATTAAAATGATATGGGACCTTCTGTCAAAAATAGCATGGGAGCTTTTGTCCATGTGATCTGTTGTCCTGTATTCGATATTGACAACGTTTATTTAACCTAAAAGAAGACCATTTAAATCATATTTTTCTCGAAAAATAAATGCCACATATTAAAGATAGATAATTATAGTTTGTGGAGCCGTTTGAACCTAAGCGATGAATTAATTAATTAAAGAGTCATAGCGCGTTAAAGTTACAGCTACTCTTTATTTCCATATGGTAAATTATACCTGATAGCAATTGCCGGTGAAATAATTCTTCCACATGTGGAGGTCCGACTGTTCCGGATTAGACGGAGTTCCGGCTGGTATATACAGTCGAAGTTGTCGGAGTTTCGGCTGTTCCGGATGGTTAATACAGCCAGCTGTTCCGACTGGTATATACAGCCGACGTAGCTGGAGTTCGACTGTTTCGGCTGGTAAATACAGTCAGTGTAGACGGAGTTCCAGCTGTTCCGCCTGGTTTATACAGCCGGAGAAGCCTGAGTTCCGGCTGGTTAATACAGCCGGAGTAGCCGGAATGATAATATTCGACTGGTAAGTACAGTCGAAGTAATAGGAAATACAGCTTATCCGGCCGGTTTATACAGCCGGAGTAGCCGGAACTCCGGCTATTCCGGCTGGTTAATGCAGCCGGAGTAGCCGGAACTCCGGCCGTTCCGGCTGGTTGGTACAGCCGGAGTAGCCGGAGTAGCCGGAGTTCCGGCTATTCCGGCTGTTCCGGCTATTCCGGCTAACTTCACGCACATTACCTTTTCACATAACAACAACCCGTCAAATATCATAGAAATATCTTCACCTATCCCGAAGAAGAATTATGGCGGGAGGACGGAAGAAACGCGATTCGTAACTCATTTTAACCTGCCAAATTACGGGGTCATTAAATACGTGTGGATTTACCATTTCATCAATACATTTTTCAGGAACTTTTCCCTTCATAAACAATTCATATATAATACATTACAGGCAATAAGAACATCCGTGTCTAGGAATATAGTGTCCTATCTTATATTCATAGAAGGAATAAGACATACGTTCAAAGACGCCCACAGAGAGCCTCTTGCGTATATTCAGAGTTTGGTTACCCTTTTCCTAAACAAAGCAAATCTGAAGCAGAAGACTTCAAAATAATTTTGTAAACGTTTGGAAATTTTCGATCATTTTGAGCAGTTTCTCTTTTTTTGTCACACTGTTTTAAACAAATTTCTGTTTTAGATGCGTCGAAAAGAGTCCGCAGGTGTTAAACGATAGAGAAAATATAGCCGCAGATTCCGACACCCAAGTAACCACATTTGAGCTACTTTGGTTCCAGTCTTATGCTTTGAAAGAAACCTCTTTATTTAATATTTACCACATTAGAGCTACATCATATCAATCCGAACGTACTAGAAAGACCACTCCAGAAGCATTTAAAGGATTATGGACAAGATGAACCTGCCAATTCTCACAGATTGACACACTCTTAATACACCACAACTAACTCATATCGCTATAATTAAGAATATATATAACAAGTATAAGTATACTATCAGGATACATTTTAGTCATCAGCAGCAGGAGACGTTAGAACACATTGTGGCAAAAGGAGAAATTGCTTATAATAAGTAATTTCTTCTCCTAGCATAATGTTTTTAACTCTATTTAATAATATAATAGTCTCACTTATGGAAGTTTTTCATATTTGTGCGAATATGTTTTCAAAGTCGTCTGCTCCATATGTGTTGTATGTGGTAAGAGTTAACTCATCATTAGTTAATTTTCGATTACAAAGCCTCGTGAATACATGTAACCATCAGTACAAGATACTGCATTGGTGAGATAGGATGCCGCAATATGTATGGAACTATAAACAAATACTTGTCAAACAAGTAAAAGATAAATTTATTGTTAAACGTATCATCAAACTATCTCAGTGCTAAATGTCATGCTTCTTTTCCAACGGAAGTTACATGTGGGCTACCTTCGGTCTGTAGTTATACATGTGTGCGGACAAAAACAGCTGACAAAGCTTTGCTTTATCATTCTTTGTCCGCTGATCCAACAATTAATAACTTGACATGGATTCAGTGAACTTTCACGCATATTGGCATATGTAACAGGTAGCCTTTGTGAAGAAACGTGTTCACACAAGGAAACATTTAACATCTACTTAAATGTAAATACAAGTGAGAAAGCCATTATCCTTTATCGCTATGTTACATCAACAATCAGTTATCAATGAACTGTGGAGCGCATAAAGGGGTCGATCAACCTTCTTGAAAACATCACATAAAGGGGCTTGCTAGGAAAACACATGAGGCCATACTTCTAGTATGTTGCTATTTGTTTTTAATCAGACCATCATGTTAAGCTCTCCTAAATTAAGACGAAAAGGTTAAGGCTCTGGCAAGATATTGCGTATGCACAGTCTCGCCTGAGCCATCAATGTTCGCATCTCGAATACAATAAAACCAGTGTTCGCATGTCGTGCCCCACCCCCTCCGTTCCCCAATTATATCATCACAATAAGTATAAAAACTTGGCACCCATATGAAAGGGTAGTTTGGCTAACTGTGGGGTTACAGACACTAGCATATTTTTATTCCCGAGGTAACTGTCATGATGAAAGTAAGTAAATTACAATACCGTTATTATGACTATTTTCATACATTTCTCAGTATAAAAGTGGTAAAGTTTGAACAAAATTAACAGTTTACTTTTTACACGAAGACTTTCAAACTATCATAGCTTAACACGCCTATTCATATGTAAGGGTGATGTGCTCCCCGAACACGTACAACGGTATCATAGTAGATAGCATTTGACCACAGGCGTCCAAGTTTTCTTTTCAGAAAATTAAAAAATATATACACACTACCTGGTTAAACTACTACAAATAGTCTTTATATGGTCCATATGCTATGAAAATAACGACCGTAATGTTATCGTATGTGAAGACTCGGGGAATCCCAGACAAGACCGTGTTACTATAAATAGACTCCTTATTTTCTAATATATATATATATAAACGTAAAGAGGGGCTATACATAGTAACACGGGAGGGATTCCTCAAATTACCATTACGATAATTGTTATCATAGCGTATGGACAATATAGAGAGACTTTTTGAGTGTTTTTACGAGGTATGTGTGCTTTTCTCTATTTTCTTTTGTAATTCGGACTCCTGTAATTGGATGAAGACATGCTAGGGATGGATAGAGCTAAACGTATTGTCGCTTACCTAGAGGGAAACCGGGATTAAACTCCCGGACGGGTCATACCAAAGACCATATTAATGACAGTACTGGCTAGTATGGCGCTTATTAGTTCGGAAATAGTATTACGACCGATGCATCGGTGTCAGGATAAATAACACCCGTAGTACTAATGTCGTGACAACTTCAACAAAAAAGAAACTGTCATTTTCGATAAAAACACATACACATAGTCTTCATTGCAATGATAGAAAACATTTTCACCCAAATAATATGCTACAGCAAACGTGTTGTTACCAACTCGTTCCTTGTCCTGTCCTCAAATAATGTAGCAGGCACTCAAGAGTTGGACATGTCAGGTGTATTTGTTATTCCCTTAGGCATAGTACTCGTATTTGTTAACGTTTGAAGAAAATGATATGCACATGGTTAGTTGTCAATTATGTTAAATCATAGAGCATAGATACACGTTCTTGCATTAACTGACAGACTTCATAAAATCTTTTGAAACCTGTCAGTCCGAAAGCTTATATTTCATATTATTGTTCAACCAATTATTGCATGGAAATGTGTCAGTCCGAAATAATGTTTGTCAGTCAGGACTTAAGGACTGAAGACTTTCCGGAAACTGAATAACATGGTATATAATCTACAGAAATTCAACAACTTTCTTACCCAAAATAGGGAGCTATTCATATAAAGAGAAATAAAGAGTATTTCAATGCTGACATTGTAATAATACGAACGTATTCCATGCTACCAATGCGTCAGGAAAGATTAACCAGAAGCCCTGAGATTTTACCGAGGAAACGCCGGAACATGACATAGATAATGTTAAGGTTGGTGAAAACATCATTCAATCAATGAAGTGTGTAGCATTATCACTAGCTATAAATACTGCATGGGAATGAATGAATGAATGGTGTTTTAAGGCCCATCGACACCTAAGGTCATTTTGGTCGCTTAATAATTTACTTAATGTAAATGGTGAAATAATCGAACATGATTTATGCGATACTAACATACGTATTTGAACTTGTAAAGGGGTTTAATTATGAGACACATTTATTTTGCATCAACATTTTTCTAAACACGAAGTAAGTGTTCAGTATTAGGTAGCTGATCATAGAAAGGGAGACAACGATTTATTTAATGCTGATATTATAATAATACTTCATCATTCATTACGGACTGCCTCGAATCTACCGATGCACTGTCAATTTACCGAGGAAACGCATTGCAATGACTGAAATAATGTTGAGGTTGATGAAAAACATCAACTAAGCAAAGAGTTGTGTAGCATTATCACTGGCTACAAAGACTGCATGGGAAATACGTAATTCAACTTGTTTACCAATTAGATGTGTAATTTAGTTATACCATATGTCTGTGTGTGTGTGTTGAAGTAATTAGCCAATGTTTCATTTGTATGCATGACTAAGGCAAATATAACTACTTATGACGTGGAAATGTAAAATGATGAAAACTTGACGAGCCAAGTCATTAACAACAGCATTGGTAGCTATTCCATTGAATATTAACGGCAGTCGATTATCATCTTCTGAATTAACCATTTTCCTTATGAAAAAAGACATTTGACGCATTTACAAAACTGTCATTTAAGACATTGTGGGAAACGAACAAATAGCTGAACTATCATTTCTCCTTTTCTAGCGATGTTTTCAACTGCGTATCAAAAGTAATCTCCCACTATTCAAGTTCATACAGGTGTTTCTTTAGTCTATTTCAAAGCAGACGACACTTAAGAAATCAAAGAAGGTCGTTATTTACCCATTGACAGGAAAATCAACTATTGTAGACTGAAAGGCAAATGATGTCCCTCATAGATAACGATGAAATGATTATCCTTTTAGTACATCTGCAGCGGACGACTTTCTAAAACAATAGCGGTAAGGGTTTAATTCATTGTAAGGGGTTCTTAATTACAGATACGTCATATATTCCACCGAGTGCCGCTTTTGCAGCTGATGACATTTGCAATTTTTTTTTTTATGTTAATAGTCTTGCCTGCAAGAAAGACGACACAGGTGCTAGGAGCCATTGTACTAGTATGACAGTGATAAAAACTCCAAGACTAGGTTGAGTGAAAATGGGCATATTAATTGTAAATGCAAAATGTTAATTTCCAAACAAAATCAAACTTTTCGAAATGCCACAAATTGCAATTAATATTTTTTTAATCAATACATATTTCACAATTGCTATCACGATTTTTTTTGTTATTAATAAAAGGGTCTCAAATAGTGAAGTTTCACATTGAACTTTCTAGCACGATATAAAACGGAGCGAACCTACACTTATCTACTTTATTGTCAGAAGCGTGTGAACTCGCCAGTCTTTAACCCTTTCCCACATACGACAACTCTGCAGCAGACGACTTTGAAACCATACACTAACAAAATTATAAATTCCATTCAAATGAAAGTACAATAAATGAATAGAACTTCATATTTGCACCTGGTGGCCATAATGACTCATTAATTAACCTAATTAAAGGGAGTGACTCATCAATTAACTCTTGGTGTACTGTGTGACCTTAATGACTTATCAATTAACCTCCTTTAAAATAGGTGACTCATCAATTAAATGTATTTGTAGTGTGTGACCTAATGACTCTCCATTTATTCACTTGACAGACCTTGCACGATGTAGAACGTATGTATATTTCAAAATGCCGTCTGCTGCAGAGGCGTCAGAAAAGCTTCTATATGGGGGGGAAAGAGTCAAGTAATGTGTTAAGGCATTGAGAGAAGGAAGGGGTAAACTAATCTATTATGACAAAAACAGAAAGTGTTCATTGTGAGCAATTTCTCTTTTTAGTCAGAATATATTCAAAATGCCGTCTGCTGCAGAGGTGTCAGAAAAGCGACTATATGGGGGGAAACGGGCCAAGTAATGTAGTGAGGTATTGACAGTGGGCGAGGTTAAGGGGAAAGACTATGCTATTTATTTTGTTTGAACCTCTTTCTGTTAGCCGGTTTCATTTAATTTGTTTACTGAAACGAAACTGTGAGAGCATTCTGGCTCCTTTTATATACTGAATTTAATTGGAAAAGGGGTAGGGTGGTGGATAACTTTAATCATATGATTACGTTTGCAAAACATTTCCGCTTCTGTTTCTACATAGAAATGTCAGTGTTTTTCCGGCTAAATACGTTCCTAAGATAAAGATAACATTAGTTCCCCTAAAAACACATTTATTTAAGTTTCATCTAACTACAGTATTTCAAAGGAAAGTTACTCATTAATAACAGAACTTATAGATTAAGTTTAGCATTAAACCAGAAACTACCTTGTATCACTTTTACTACAATGTTTTTAAATACGTATAGTTACAGTACACATGTATACAAACGAAATGAGAGTAGAACAAACTCCGAAACTTTAAATGCATTTTATCACCTACGGAAAGAGAGTTTTAATAATATATAACTAAATTCATCTGATACCCGCGAATGTTCTCTCCCTCTCTGTGTCTGTCTCCCTCTCTCCCCCCTCTACTTTGTCACGTGACATAATATACACCTGATTATCTTGTATTGTTATATTCATATGTCTAATTTTAAGATATCGACAAATTAAACAACTGGACTTACATTTTAAAAATGTTATACATCCATTTTCTTTAGAGAGATCAGAGACATATAAACATGTGTTTATATGTCTCTGGAGAGATCCAAAGATTTATCTACAATGAAAAGTTAAATTACGTTAACTGTATAACATATAGGTTACAACAACGTGTGATATCCTTGTTTTCAATGTTGGTTATCTTTTTCTTTTTTATTAAACATTGATATGAAGGATAGAAAGTAAAATTCCATTGTGATACGCTACAACACTATGGCTGTAAAAGTACTAGAAAGTAATTACATGAAAACATGTTGTTATAGTAAATTCTTTCTTGACTAAGTCATGTATTTTTTACCCTGAATATAAGTCAAGGTTAATATTCTACCCTTTTCCTTTTGTATACATGACTTAGTTTAATGTGGGAACTTTAATCATTTTGCGCTGAACATGTCATACAAAACCATCCTATAGTTGTAAATGTTTCACATATTTTAATGTTAGAGGAAATAAATATAACCCACTGCCTCTAATGACTTGATCGACACTCTGATTCATGGAAATTTACCGTTTGTATATCTCTTTTATTTTTTACAAATTAAGAAATAATCTAAAACATTCATTATAAGTGATATTTATGATACTAATAATGTAACGTGAAAATGTATGGAAAAAAGAGATGACTCTATGGCTTTAATCAAATTTTAATATCCACTTTGCAAAGTTAAAAGGTAATTAATTTTCTTCACACTGCATGGAATTGTTATAGACATGCAATAAGGATAACAATGCCAGATTATATAGATGACTGATTCTGTGTGATAATATACCGCATTAACAGTAAACCTCTTACGAGTAACACACTCTTTATAGCATTGGGAAAATGATAACTAGGTCACAGTTAGGAATTTAAGCAGACGACTCAATATCGTATCATGTTTTATAAGTTAACCTGATACATTGGTAATTTTATAATAACTTAATATATATCTATGTCCTTTATTGAACACTTCTCATTTCGTTTCGGTGAAGTTTTCTATTAAGGGTCTCATAGACGTTGGCAGAGTATAATCCACCATTCCCCTTCGGTTTGAACAGCTTGCATGCGCAAAGCATATATTTTTTTTAATCGTATGATCACAAACACCACAAGACATGTTGATCTGACAGCTTGAGGGGGTATTATATTCGTATTTTTATGTAAAAAAAAATCTGTTCTTTTTGTTTTATACATTGTCTTTATACTTTTGTAAATTATTGATCTTCATTTTATGGAGGAAATAAAGATTTAAGGAAAAAAAAAAAAAATGTTTTTAATTAATGATAACATGATAGTATTAAGAGCACAACAGTTAGACTTTTTTTGTATAACATGATCAATATCAAGAGCACAACAACTATACTTTCTTAAATACTCATCTCTTTCTCTCTTGTTGGTTTACAATAATAATCAACATCATTTGTAATTCGTGTGATTACAAAAAAAAATCATATGTACAGCTATATGTATATGTAAAGTTTATATGAAGATTTGCAATGCGATTTGATTTACACTTAAGTTAATTAGTACTAGTGTGAGACCGGTATGTGAAAATATTCGAATGGGCTATTTTTTTAATATAGTGATCTAAGCCGAACCGATGGTATGGTTGGATAAAGAAGAGTTTCTTCTACCACCGAATGTCAAAACAACCTAGGATCGGGATACTTTTAAACGTTTGCGAGGCGGAACAAAAGTGGAATACGTACATTTGCGATCCGTTTGGGTATCACGCTGGTGTACTTTCTCCTAATTGAATGTTTGTATATATATATATATAATTGAGTTATACATTTCTATTTTCAATAATTAATGTTTTATGCTACTTTCCAAAATACTACAGGTTGGCGTGTTTCTTCTGCTCAAGGGTGTTTCGTGTCTGCGTTTATTCATGTGTCTTTGAATTTATGCCTATCTGAATGTTTTTATGTTTATGTATATATGTATGTCCGTCTATCTGTTGGTGTAAATGTGTTGTATGTCTATCTGTCTATGTATCTGTATGTCTATTTGTCTTTGTATGTATATCATCATATACGTCTGTCATCGTGTGTCTATCATTGTGTATGTCTATCACTATGTATAAATATCAGCATTTATGCATGTGTCCCTGAATGTATGTCTATCTGAGTATATGTCTATCTGTATTTATGTCTTTGAGTTTATGTATATATAAAGGACGCGGGTTTATTTTACGGGACCCGGCGCACATCTTCCCGCGCCGGCAGCAGAGTACTGCCTAGAAATGAGGCAAGCACTTCGCCGTAAGCGCGGCGGGTGAACATGCGGGAGTAACATCGACCCTAACTATGCTGTTCCACCCCATTGTGAAAAACACGGCTCCCATCTCGCCTACTAGCAGCGGGGTGCTAGCGTAAAACAAGGCTCAGCATTTCGCCGTCAGCGCGGGTAGACTGCGGGACCTGCCTTGTCGCGTATGCGAAACACACTGTTCCACCCCATTGTGGAGACAAAACATTTTTTTTGGCTTTTTGTTGTACCCCCAATTCTGCCGAGTGCTGCTGCCCTGACAGACGGCTAACACTTCGGTTCTAACGTCGGGACTGCCTTATAGGAAATACGGGGTCCGGTGCACATTTTCCCGGGCCGGCAGCGGAGTGCTGCCTAGACACGAGGCAAGCACTTTGCCGTAGGCGCGGCGGGTGAACAGCGAGAGTAACATCGACTGTACTATGAGGAACACGCTGTTCCACTCCATTGTGGAGACACAAAAACGCCAAGAGAGGGGTAGGCCGTTCGGGAAACTGCGTTTTTTCCCGAAACGGTCTCAGCTGGAACGTTAAAGGCGACAGTTTAAGCATCCTACCCACTCTACGGATCGGGCGAGTGTCCGGGCTGGCCGACTTCTAGAACAAAAGTGACCCTGCACATGCAACAAAGAGGGAAATCGGGAAACTGCGTTTTTTCCCGAAACCGTCTCCGCTGGACCCGTAAAGGCGACAGTTTAAGCGTCCTGCCTACGCACTCTACGGATTTCGGCGAGTGTCCGGGCTGGCCTTCTTCTAGAACAAAAGTGACCCTGCATATGCAACAAAGAGGGAAATCGGAAAACTGCGTTTTTTCCCGAAACCGTCTCAGCTGGACCCGTAAAGACGACAGTTTAAGCGTCCTGCCTACGCACTCTACGGATCGGGCGAGTGTCCGGGCTGGCCTACTTCTAGAACAAAAGTGACACTGCACATGCAACAAAGAGGGAAATCGGGAAACTGCGTTTTTTCCCGAAACCGTCTCAACTGGACCCGTAAAGGCGACAGTTTAAGCGTCCTGCCTACGCACTCTACGGATCGGGCGAGTGTCCGGGCTGGCCTACTTCTAGAACAAAAGTGACACTGCACATGCAACAAAGAGGGAAATCGAGAAAATGCGTTTTCTCCCGAAACCGTCTCAGCTGAACCCGTTAAGGCGATAGTTTAAGCGTCCTGCCTACGCAATCAACGGATTGGGCGAGTGTCCGGGCTGGCCTACTTCTAGAACAAAAGTGACTCTGCACATGCAACAAAGAGGGAAATCGGGAAACTGCGTTTTTTCCCGAAACCGTCTCAGCTGGACCCGTAAAGGCGACAGTTTAAGCGTCCTGCCTACGCACTCTACGGATCGGGCGAGTGTCCGGGCTGGCCTACTTCTAGAACAAAAGTGACACTGCACATGCAACAAAGAGGGAAATCGGGAAACTGCGTTTTTTCCCGAAACCGTCTCAGCTGGACCCGTAAAGGCGACAGTTTAAGCGTCCTGCCTACGCACTCTACGGATCGGGCGAGTGTCCGGGCTGGCCTACTTCTAGAACAAAAGTGACACTGCACATGCAACAAAGAGGGAAATCGAGAAAATGCGTTTTCTCTCGTTTAGAGCTATTTCATCTTTTGTCACATTGTTTTAAATTGTCGTCTGCTGCAAAGGCGTCAGAAAGCGTTTGTATGTGGAAAAGGGTTAAAGCCGTAATAATGTTCTAGTAATGGTAATTTCCTTAGAATGCTGGTATGTGTCACTCTCGGATCTTTGTTCCAACATGTTTCAAAAGTCGTCTGCTGCAGATATACCTGAACAACGTCTGCATTTAAGAAAGCTAGAGCCATATCAGATATAAGAAATTACATATAAACTGGGTTAAATGATGTGTCCTTGACAGACTAATGTTATTTGACCCTTTCCTACACACAACACATATGCAGCAGATGACTATGCAAACATCTAGGCAAAAATATTGACACTCTGTACATATAATAGTATAATTGTTGAATAGAGTTAAAACAATGTGGCAATGGGAGATATTGCTCATCTCGAGCAATTTTCCTTTTGCCACAGTGTTATCAAAATTCTTCTGCCGCTGAGGCGTCATAGAGCGTTTGTGTAAGGGAAAGGGTTAACCCTTGCCTTTATATAGTCGACAATTGATGTGTCTACAAAAGGCGGTATTATAAAACCTGTGCAGGGGAAAACACGAGATAATTCTCTAGATGAACAAGTTCTCCTTAATCCAAGATGGTTTCACGTCTGTATAAAAACACGTCTTCAATGCGTCTAGATAATAACATTATTTTTTGCCTTATATATTTATAAGGAATCCGCCGTGGCCAACTTGTTAAGCGTCGGGGAGCGTTGGAGTGCCTTAGTGCGCGGCACAGCCTAGTACTGTCGCCGCGATATAACTGGAATATTGTTTAAAACGGCATATAAACCCAATAAAACGACGGTTTCACGTCTGTATAAAACACGTCTACAATACATCCAAATAATTACATTCAGTTTTGCCTTAAGTGTGTATTAAGTTACTAAACATTAAAATCCGTGAACTAATATACGAAGAACGTAATTAACACAACATTTCCATCTTTTTGGTCCTCTAAGTGCAGAACTCTGTCAACGTCCTCAGATATACAGCAATACTCGTATGTGTGTGTGGTGTGTGTGTGGTGTGTGTGGTGTGTGTGGTGTGTGTGGTGTGTGTGGTGTGTGTGGTGTGTGTGGTGTGTTTGGTGTGTGTGTGTGTGTGTGTGTGTGTATAAATATAGATATAATATAGATATGAGTGCATTTAGCTTTCATCATTTCAGCGTTTATAACGTTCAAGGCCCGACATTTCGAAATGGCTAAGTTTGTATCGCGGATAGTGCTTTTGGCGATGTATTTTAAAAAGAAGTATAGGAGCTGTCAGAAAATATCTTGACTCTAACCTAATGGCTGAGTATGTATCAATTAGTGCTTTTGGTGTTGATATCAGCGTTGCATTTGTAAAAGGAGGCGAGGAAGCTGTCAGAACATTTATTGACTCTAACCTGGATCAATGGAAAAGTGCTACTGTATCAATAGCCGTTATAGGCAGAAGCGGGGTCGGAAAATCCACGTTTATAAATGTATTTAGGAATGTGAAAGACGACGATCCTTGTTTGGCTAAGACAGGGGTAACAGAGACAACGGCGGAAATTGAAAATTACGAGGACCCAAATAATCCAAAGATTCAACTCTTTGACCTTCCAGGAGTAGGAACAGAAAAGTTTCCGAAGAACGAGTATTTAGAAAAAATAGATGTCGATCGTTTTGACAACTTTCTTCTGATGACGGCCACCCAATTCACTGAGAATGATGCATGGCTTGCCGAAAATCTAAACGTTAGGAGAAAACCGTTCTTTTACGTTCGCACAAAGGTTTGGAATGATGTCGTGAACACAAATTGCAACGTATCTGTTAGGGTACCAGAGGAACAAATAATTGCTAAGATCAGGGAAGATTGCAATGAAAAAAATAAAAATGAAAAGGCCAAAGTCTTTTTGATTGATAGTTTCAATGAAAGGAATGAAAAGCCGGATTTTACAAAACTGCGTATAGCTATGTCTGAAAGCCTTCCAGTCCTCAAGGGGCAGGTCCTTTTACACGCTTTACGAGACTTTTCGTTGCTCACTCCTGCACTTATTGAAATGAAAGGAAAATTACTTCGAGACCGGATATCGAAAGTCGCCTTGCTTTCGGGCACCTTTGGTCTTATCCCCATTTCAGGAATTTCATATGCGATTGATTTAATTCTTGTGCGGAGAGAAATAAATTCCTATACCAACGAACTTGAAATCGCAAAAAGCGAGTGTTTAAACGAAGTAACAATCATTAACACATTACAAAATCACAGCGATCTTTGAGAAATGGAAGAAAGATTTGTCAAAAGAAGAAATTGCAGAAATATTAAAGATGTCAAAAGAAGTAGTTGCTGAAATGGCAAATATTTCAATTCCCGTTATAGGGATAGATGCTATATCCTACGTGGGTGCAATTCCCATTTTAGAATCACTCGTTGCAGCTGTTACATCCTACCAGGCTACGGGCTTAATTCTAAACAAAATGCTGGATGGTATGATGAAGATGCTTTGAAGGCCAATGCATTAATACGCATATTAAGATTGCAATCGCGTTCGTTTAGAACTCATATCTCTGCGACACTTCTTAATCAGGTTTTTTTTTATAATATTATTCGTATGTACTGTTTCATATTCAAATCTCTTATAGACTTATTGAAAGTGAAGAGTAAATGCTTCCAGAAGAGATTCCATGCTTTCCTTAACCGTTGAATGTAGCAAGATAGCCATCCTGCCTTGATTGTTGTTTTCCGTATGAACTGTTGGACAACTAATCAAGATAAACATAACATTTTGAGTTCAAGGTATGACTTAGCCAATAATCTGAGTTTTCAGATGAGGTACATCAAAACAGTTGAATTTTATAGTACGTTAGGCATTTCAATCCCGTCTTCCTGCCGCATTAAAACAGAATTCAGAATTTATATCTTCGAACAAATTTGAAAGAGGACCACCAACGGACATTCCTATGAAGATGTGTTGAAATGTTCCCAGTGGATTAGGATGAGGTGTTTTTCTTTAGCTAACAAATGAATATACCCCTTTTCTGCTACTGCCTTGTAACTATGTCTTTCAACCAATTAATATGGCTTAAATAAGTATGAAGAGGGTCAATGAAGACAAAGGTTAGACAAGCACTTTCATAATTAAGAAAGGTGTTTAAAAATTAGTATTCGCCCTTATGCTTCCTATCTAGGCTTGTCCTGATCCGCTGACCTACAGAAGTCACATATATAGTATTTTTTTTGTATCCTATTTACAAAAATTCAACATTGGAAATTCGAAAATGGCATTTTATCTGTAAATGTGCAATAGGGCTAGTTATTTCAATATAAAACAATCTGATTCTAAATTATATTTAGCTTTAACGCTTACATTGTATTTCAAATAAAATGTAACATACTTCATTTTATACCAACATTAACACCATCTGATTGAACACTAACTTTTCTGATAGATAATTTAGTATGAAGCAGATTATGTTTTCATATAAATACCCACAACATGCATTTATCACTATCTAAATAACCATTATATATTAAGATGAACATATACGCAAAAGGAAAATTTGTTTTGTTGCACAGTCCCTTTCAAGGCGACACAGTTGACAAAACAAAGTAAGTTTTCTCTTTTCAATTTCAGCTTGAATCGGTAACGCACATATAATAGTCCAGTCAGTAAGTGGGGGAAATGGGCACATTATCAAACTAATTCCAACAGAAATGATATTATTTTTTTTAATAGTTTGATACCTTTAACATCCCTAGTAAAAAATCTACAAAAATCTACAGAGGGGAAATTGGTATATTTTCCTTATTTATATGATAACCCAAAAGGTAGAAAACATATGAACTCATATGTGTTTATAACTATGTCTCTGAAAACACCAACTGTTTTCAACATTGTTTCTAAGTATCTATGCAAGGACCAAATTTAAGCGGACATTGTACCTTAGTTTTAACATATATCTAACACAAATGTAGCCTGAATATAAAAGGTACTTATACAAATGATTTTACCAACTTTGTATCAATTTATAGACATTTGTGAGCATACTTCGAGGTATATCTTACCCCACCCACTTGCGCAAGCTTGCATACACATAACACTAAACAGTGCCATAAAATAACTTAGATACACAAGCAATCAATCAATTTGAGCAAATGCTTGTGCAGAATACTTCATCAACAAACAGGCCGACTAATGCACATTTGAAGACAAATATTAAAAATATTGTAGAAAAAGGGGGCATTGATCTTACAAAGCATACCTTTTCGACACCGTTTAACATTTTGTTCCGGATTTAAATTATTTTGCTAACTCAATAGCTATTCAAGGATTGGTTTAAATGTCTCCTAAATGTATAGGTTTGAAACCCGTAATGAAAAAAACCAAAACCAATGCTGGCAAAAGGAGCAATCTCCCCTTTACCTACAAGGTTTTTCAACATTATATATAAATAGTTCTTCAAAATTTCCAAATATTACATTTTGCTTCATAATGTAATCAAAGATAATGAATTTATATCAGCATATCGGGGAAAGACAGTATAATGAAAGATTAAGGATACAGGGAGTTATACTTATTACTATAAGAACTTACAGACTAATCTCTAATATAACTACAATAGTTTAGTTTTAACTTATTTATTTTATATTGATTGCGAAACAAGCTTTTGGCTTAGATTAATCACTCTGGATATCTGCTTCCTGGAGACTTAACCAGTACTCGCGCCGTTTGTATCGAAAAATCCCAAAGTCAGGACCCGCTCATCACGGGACACGAACCAGGGACCTTTGATACGAGAAGCCGAAGCACTACCTATGCACCACTGTCTTCCACAATGATAGATATGTGGGAAATGGTTAAAACATGTGCTATTAAGTCATGTTAAATATGAATTTTGTGTGTGCCCTACAATGGGGATTTAAAGAGATAGCATTATCTATATTTAAGTATGAAAGGCATTCATTTTTTCTTGAGGTGAAGTTCATTATTTTTTAGCCATATCATGTCAAAAAGAGTCTTGTTGCTTCTTCTGTAGTGTATAGTATTTTGGAATCACATCGAGGTAAAAGAGCTGGGCAGCATCTCATATTTTTCATAGAAACATACAGTTCCCCCTCCCCAGATCAACACCGTACAGAGGCAATTTCTCCTTTTCTCATAATGTTTTCAAAAGTTATCTGCTGCAGAGGCATCAGAAAGCGTTTTTATGTGGGAAAGGGTTAAAGATGTACAGCCGTTCTTATGAGGTGTTGCTCTGAAGAGATTTAAACATTCTCCGAATAGAATCACTTTTAGAGTCATCTGAATGCTGGCAATTTAGGAAAACATTATGGGAAATGGAGAAATTGCTAATGGAGACTAAATCTTCTTTTCGTGCAATGTTTACCACTCTATTCCCCAAAAATAACCTGACTTTTTTTAATATTTACTGTTTGCTTTTTGTAAGAATAGGTAGAATGTGGTTCTAAAGAGGTTGCTATTTGCTCAACAGATGTGAACTTTTGAGAGACTACTTTGGTGAGCTTATAATTGCTCATCTTGATGTAGCAGAACAGGGAGGACTCGGATGAAACTGTGAATATGTATAGTCCATCCTATCAGATCTCTAGATAGCGCTTGTACAATGTATTTCACTCTCAAACCTCCTTTGACGATACTCAAACCCTATGCTGTAGTTATTAACAAAATCGTCATTATTTAGAGTACCCACGACATAAGGTTACGTATGTTAAGCCAAAGCAATGATATTCTTGCAAAAATACCTGTTTACTCCTTCTTATCATTTCCCCACATATATACAGACTCTGACGCCTCTGCAGCAGAAGACGACTTTTAAAAACATTGTGGAAAAGAAGAAATTGCTCAAAACTTCTTTAGGAAATCATACATTCATTTATAGAGATATTCTGTACTTTTATCTAGATATCAAGATGGAAAGGGTTAATATCTAGGTCTCTGTTCTGAGTCTTTGATTTTCACAAATGCAAGATTTAGAGCCCTTTCACAGCAGACTCGACTCTTCTTTTTTTACATTAACTCATTAATTTCGACATTATTTATAAAATGGACTGACAATTACTCCTATGCTGTATACAATGTTTTCAGCTTGACTGACAAAAGAAGACCCCTCAAAGATCAACATTTGTGGAGAAAGCACCGTGTTTTTAAAGATTGTTGTTCTTATAATGTTTTAAACTATAATTGGTAGAAAATTACCGGTGAATACTTAAAATTATTGAATTGAAATATCTGTTTTGACAGTTTTTTCCTATCCTTTTCTCAATAATTGTTAACCCTTTCCTATATACAATAAATCTGCAGCAAACGAATTTTGAAATTCGAATAGCGTCCTTTTCACTGATTTGTTTACGCTCATTATTTGTTTTGCTATCAATTTCAAGTTTAGTCTGCTATGGTTATAAATAACCAGTGTCTTTGAAAGTAAATAATACAACCGTGACATTGTAGGGAGTGAAAACAAACTAGCGGGCCCTCAATTAGAGAGGGAATTCATTATTACCTAACGAAAGCTCGGAAAAGAATTTAAATGGGAATAACCTTGTCAGTCGTAAAAAAATCGATTCCCCTGTATACGTATCCGTCAAAAAAATAATGCAAGGTTAACATATAAATAACCAATAAACTAATCAAAGAAAGGACAATGCACGAACAATGTTAATCCTTTCCCACTGACAGCAAATATGCAGCAGAAGACTTTGAAAACATCTTTGCGAAAGTATGGAAACTTTTTATAAATGAAAGTATAGTTATTTAACAGAGATGAAAACAATGTGGCGAAAGGAGAAATTACTTGTTTTGAGCAATTTATTCTATTTTGACAGTGTTTTCAAATGTCTTCTGTTGCAGAGCTAGGTGTCAGAAAGCATCTATATGTGGGAAATTTAAGAGTTAACTTGATACATTTCTAAGTACATGTAATGTTTTAGAAAAGATGGGTCAAATAGTAACTGTTATCATTTCCCACATCTCAACAAATCTGTAACAGACACCTATGAAAACATTTGGACAAAATATTGTAAAACTTCTTCCTTTGTAACAATGTGTTCAAAACTCGTATTTCATCTATTCAATTATTTGTACTTTCATAATTATATAGAGAGTTTTCGTATATTTTGCCTAGATGTGTTCAAAGTCGTCTGCTGCAAATTTGTTGAATGGGTTAAAGTTAGGGACTGATTCCTGTCTATCCTCTTTGCAGCATATACTTGATATACTTGTGGGACAACATAACTAACATAAGCACTCAGGAATCACGGCCAGCATGGCGGTATCGGTGAAATACGAAGGCAGCGACACGCTGTGAACTTGAAAAACTGTTGAAATAAAAATAAAAGGGTTTCAAAAAAAAGTTGCCATCTTGGGTTTTAACCCTTTCCCACGTCAACAAATCTGTAGCAGAAGACTAAAGGATAACAAAGGAATGACTGGAAAAAAGTGGACAGCATTAATCCTTTACCTGCTAGGATATAGATATTTCTTCTTTGACAACAAATGAGGAAAATAATTAACATCCAGAAAATAACATGTTTTTCTAAAATAGACAGTTAAAAAACATATTAGAAAATGACAAATTGCTCTATTTGAACAATTTCTGATATACAGGTATTCCTTTTATTTTGTCAAAACCCGATGCTTTCGCCTCAGAGGTGAATGCTCTAACCACTACTCACAGACAGATACACAACATATTAATTATTCTCAAGTTTCATTCTGGCAAGGCAGATTACGCAACAATAGGTTTCATGTCTGGTGTAATGGTACAGTGTATGACCAAGGTACAGGACGAGCCGGTTAAATCCCCGGCCGTGTCATACCAAATACTTTACAAGACGAATGTTTGATGCAAAGCATACAAGAGAAGCCGCAATATTTCGTTTCACATGAAGAAATAAGAAAAAAGATCATTTAAATCCACAAACATTAGAACAATTTAATCTGTCGTCAGTAATGCTGATATCGATTATTGAAGATATAAGTTGTATGTAGGATATTTAACCTGGCAGGGTCTGTGTTTTAAGTGAATGAGATAATTTAGAGTTAAGCTGATTATAAAAAGTGACATATAATACTAAAGATAAATGGACAAGAGGTTATGATAAATTTAAATTAGTACCAAAAACAATCAACTATTTGTATTGAACACACGCCCTGTTATGATAATGTTTTATCACATAATGCTGACACACAGAACATCTGGTTTTCGTTTGTATCTTACCGGTAAGTCATGATAATGGATAAGGGTTTCCCCATAAAACAAATCTGCAGTAGACGACTTTGAAATTATCAAGTAAAAAAAAATCTCTATAAATGATCGTATGATAATTGAAAAGTGCTGAATTATTGTGGCAAATGCAGATATTGCTCATTATGAGCAATTTCTCCTTTTGCCACAATGATTTCAATGATGTTTACTCTGCCAGACTTTAAAATCATCAAGTACAAAACATAGAAAATCTCTATAAATGAAAGTAAGATAATTGAAAAGAGTTGAACTTATTGTGGCAAATTGAGCAATTGAAAATCAAAGCTGTCGGATTACAAACGCACAATCTCGAGTTGACGAAACTGATGTGAACTCGTGTCGTGATTAGCATTCAGAAAATCAAGTAAACGTATTTATATGTACACGTAATCCGAAAGACTGACAATAGCTGCAGCGACTTTTGAAAACATTGTGACAAAAAGAGAAATTGATCACGAGGAATTTATCCTTTTGCTACAATGTTTTCTACTTTATGTCCATAAATTATACCTTCATTTAGCAAGATGTTCCAATTTTTACTTAATGTGCTACGTATAAGGGAAAGGCTTAACATAGGAACTATTTTCATTTTTTTTTTAAACGTTAAACCAGTGCTTGAAAATTTACTTGAATTTATTTCTCAAACTGTAAATTTACCAGTTGATATAAGAGTTGAAATGCTGTCTACATTTACAGTGATAAGTTAAATACAGTTCAGTTAATCCGATCACACTTTGTTTGTAAGAACCAGAAGATTTCATTTCATTTAAGTATTCCGGATGTTCAAATCGCATCCGTGATAAACATGTTGTTGGCTAGGCAAAATACACCGATATCGTGTTTACCGCGATATTCATGAAATGTGGAACTGCAACAGCGAAAAAGAATGAAATTGATCATGAAACAGATATTTCTGTGGTTTAAATCTTTTCATGCCTGCATTTTGCGATGACAATTGTACTCAAAGTTAACTTTGAATCCAGTATGTACTGAACATGAAAGTCAGATTATTAAAACCAAAGCAAATGAAAAATGTATGTGAAATTGCGATGAAAATGAAAATCTATAAATAGACTATAGATGAATGGTACTGTCTTTTATTTTAGCTCTTAACTTGATTCGGGAACCAGAGTCGCTGCGTGGCCGCTTACGACATTTACACACTAGACCAAATTGAGATCGGTTTAAAACGCGTTGTTGAATACGGATTAAATCTAAAACGTGGACTAAATATTTAGATTTAGACAAATATCTAAATTGAAAAGTTTAGTGAATACGGGACGAGGCTTCTTCGTCTTATTACTGCGTAATATATCATAGGATGTAATTTTAAGGAACCAGACTACATTTACAAATTCAATAGAAGGGTTCTCTATTTTACTGTCTAGAGTAGATACAGTATGAATTTCGCTTAAATAAAAATGTACATACATTCAATTATATACTGGCCTTTGTCTTTTGTTTTTAATGTGTAAAACTCACACATGTAAATAGAGTGTAAAGGCATGTTTTAAAAGTCATTACCTTAAATTAATGAACTTAGAAAGGACAAAGAGAAATCAAGATATGTGGCCACGCTGGCAGGTCTAAATATTCTCCTTGACCGAAAATTAAAAGCATCCCTACAGGAAGCCGCCTCCTGGCGGCTTCCAATAAATGGTAATGATGGCTTTCCCGCCTTGGCACTCAAGGTTGTGAGCTAAGTATTAGAAATGATTGTTGAAAGTGGCGTAAAACACCTTAACAAACAAACAAATATATATTGAGATTATTAATTTTGCTATGAATGTTCTTCGCACATGAGCATACATATGTATGTGTTTTGAGGTCGGTGAAGTTAGGTTGACGAATGACGAATTAACGAGTGACGAACTGTGCCTTTTTGTTAGGTTCGTGAAGTTAGGTTGACGAGTGACAAATTGACGAGTGACAAACTGTGACATTTTTTCTAAATACTTTATTTCTTTCTTTAAGATAATGTATCTGAAAGTATTGAATTGGGCCCTATTTCATGTTTCATGGCGATCAAGCAAACAGAAGAACTTCGTCAAGTTCGTCAACTCGTCAATTTAGTTTTCTAAAGACTTTATTTCTTTCCTTTAGATAATGTATCTGGACGTATTGAATGCAAATTAGGCCCTATTTCATGTTTGATGGCGATCAGTCATTCAGAAGAGCTTTGTCAAGTTGGTCAATTCGTCAACACGTCAAAAATCGACGTGTTGACGAATTGACCAACTTGACAAAGCTCTTCTGAATGGCAAATTGACGAAAAAATAAATATTCTAAAAACACTTTATTTTTGTCTTTAAGATAATGTATCTGGACGTATTGAATGCAAACTAGGCCCTATTTCAACTTTGTTTGACGAAAACATATATTTTTCTAAAAAAAAATATTTCTGTCTTTTGGATAATGTATCTGAACGTATTGAATGCAAATAGGCCCTATTTAAAATGTTATCAGTCATTCGGCAACTCGTTTATATTGTTGACGAATTGATGAAAAAATATTTTTCTGAAAGCTTTCTTTGTATCTTTTAGATAATGTATCTGGACGTATTGAATGCAACTTATGCACTATTTTAACTTCCATGGCTATCAGTCATTCGGTAGGGCTTCGTGAACTCGTTTACATTGTTGACGAATTGACGAAAAAAATATTTTTCTAAAAGCTTTATTTCCGTCTTTTAAATAATGTATCTGGACGTATTGAATGCCAAATTAGACCTTGTTTAGTGTTTCATGGCGATCAGTCAATCAGAAGAGCTTCGTCAAATTCGTCATCTCGTCAATACGAATTGACGAAAAAATTATTTTTCTAAAAACTTAATTTCCGTCTTTTTAAATAATGTATCTGGATGCAAATTAGGCGCCATTTCAAAGTTCATGGCGATCAGTCATTCAGAAGAGCATCGTTAAGTTCGTAAATTCGTGACCTCGTAAATTTTGTTGACGAATTGACGAAAAAAATATGATTGTGTTTTCTGAATCCTTTGATTAAAACTAACTCCTGTGAAGAATCTAGTAGAAACTGGACAGACAATCCCTTGTTTATTATATTTTGGAATACTCTTTTCTTTATATTGTTAGTACAATATAAATAAGACCAGTTATCAGAATAGCTTTATACCTCAGCGAGCTTAATCCATGCCGCAACATCCCTTTGTAGCTTGCGGATTGTATTGCAACCAAATTACTCTTAAGTAGATTAAATCTAGATTTTCACTTATCGCCTAATGGCCAGGAGAATTGAAATAGGGTCTAATTTGCATACAATACGTTCAGATTCAGTATCTAAAAGACAGAAATAAAGTTTTTAGATTTTTTTTCGTCAATTCGTCAACAAAATTGACATGTTGACGAATTGACGAACTGACGAACTTGATGTAGCTCTTCTGAATTTCTGATTGCCGTGAAAGTTGAAAAAGGGCCTAATTTGCATTCAATACGTCCAGATACATTATTTTAAAGACAGAAATAAAGTTTTTAGAAAAATAATTTTTCGTCAGTTCGTCAACAAAATTGACGTGTTGACGAATTGACGAACTTGACAAAGCTCTTCTGAACGACTGATGGCGATGCAATTTGAAATAGGGCCTAACGTGCATTCAATACGTCCAGTTTGAATAGATATCGTTGCTTTTCTACGGGTCTCTTATCCAAACCAAAATACCACAATACTATATAATACTATGTTTTAATGTAATCATAAGTCGCCGGGCAGAAGCCCGCGACTTCTATTTTTAATAGGTTTTCTGAAATCACATGGGAGGGGGGATTGTTATTAGAAAGAAACACATTTAGATGTCTTGAACATATGTGTTTGTTTAAAAACACTAAGTAATGACACATCTAAAATGAAATAAATATTCCGATGTTTTATGTATTTTCAGTTTCTTTATTTTGACTCGCATTTATGTTTTTTTGTTTTATTTACGAAGACAAAACACTCCCTATTAGCTAGACTGGTTTACTTTATTTAACACTATATACTACATGTTATCAAAAGGCGAAAACTACAAACCTTTACGTCGCACAGTCTAATTAATTTGTTTACTTACGCGCACCTGCGTGACTCGCGAATACTAACTGAGTAGATCAATCTCCTTTTCAGAGAGCCGCTCTTTACACTCACTTACAAATAGTAAATTATAGGTGATTTAAAATGTTTATTTGGTTCGAAACAAATGAAGAAAAGAACAAACCGAGATAAAACTGGTTTTAATGGAAAAATGACGTTGAACGAACACTCTCTGCCTATAAAGAGAGTTTCAAGAACGACACCTCTGCGAATAAGAAAGAATCGGGTCTTTCGTACAAAATTATTTCGTCCTTGACAATTTTAAATGTGTCATTTAATTCCCTAAAGGCATACTGCTTCCGATCTGCATATTGTTATGCATCATTGACACAAGGGCGCTCATCATAATATAATTTTAAAACATGAGTAGTTTGTTATTTTCATTATAAAAAAAAGAAGGAAAAAATTAAAATAAATTAACATGCTGTAGGGCTAAGTTTATGTTCGAAACTAAGTTTAAATTATACAACAATTTCAATGAGATTTAACTGTTTAGTTGATATTATATTTCGAATGGTCTAATTTATAAATGTTGGACTACATTTCAACATTTGTTAAAGTATGATATAATTAGGATGCCAAGCTATTATCATTCGATTTAACCCTTATCTCATTGTTTTAAAAGTAGATTGCTGCAAATGTGTCCACTGATGACTTTAAAAGAGGAAAGGTAAAATGACGTGCTATTGCATGCACATCCTACATTGTCTGTTTTGTGGTTTTATTGAAATATTACTCATTTCTATTACTGTTTATGATCAATAATTAGTTGGTTGTGTGTATGGTCAACCTACTTTGGAATGGAGATTGATCATAAACAACGAAAGGCTTCAATTATCATTCACTTCGTTGACAAAACGATGCAAGTTATGATACATTTTCACTTGACCCCACCCCTGATGTTCCACTATGCCCCTCAGTTGATAACTGTTTATGCAACTACTATAATGTTAGTGTTATGCATAACTGCACTATGGATATCCGGCGACATTGATGCGTTGCATCAACTTTCTCTTGTATATAAGATATGTTAGTCTTGATTAATAATATGTTTTTTTTTTTGTTTTTGTTTTTAAAGTTTACCAACCAGTCATTCAGTGAAGTAAGATAAGTTATCTTGCAAACTCCAGTCGGAACAATTTATGTAATTTATGTAATCTTTATTGCCGTTTACTATTTGTTAATTCAAAGACAGGATATTATGTATGTCATCCAAAAGGGACAGACTGAATCTAAATTGTTAGAACTTGTAGTCTAACCCTTTTGTCATATGAATATTGAATGTTGCAAATCATCTTGTGTATAATTTATATGGCAATAAAATATGTTTAAACTAATACGTCCAGATACATTATCTTAAAGACAGAAATAAAGTTTTTAGAAAATAATTATTTCGTCAATTAGGAAATATTGTTAACACTCTTGGGGCTGCATTTTTAACTTGAGCATGTTGAAACTTTATCAGAATGTTTGTCTTCATGATATGTAGGCTAAGTTGGAATATTGGTCATGTTTGTTAAAAAAAACTAGGTAACTAGGCCAAATTGAAGGAAAACATTGTTAATACTCTGGAGGCCGCACTTTTGGCTTCAGCAGCTTGAACTTTTGTCAGAATGACTGTCTGAATAATATCTAGGTCAAGTACGAATATGGGTCATATTAGTCAGAAATTAGGTCACTGGTCAAAATTGAATCGCATTGCATAATTCAGGCGAGCGATACATGGCCATCATGGCCCTCTTGATTGTTTTTTTCTTCATGTGCAACGAAACATTGCGGCTACTTTGATGCTTTGCGTCAAACAGTCGCTTTTCCTTATATAATAATATTCTCAATTGCTTACCACACAAGGACAAATGAAAATATACTTTGCCGTACAAATATCACTTGCAAACTTCCGTACATGTAAAACACATTGCAAAATGTATTCATTAAATGCTTTACCCTGCTTCCATCAATTTGTCAGCTATATCTTAGGTTTCCTGGGTAATTTGCTAGTATTTCTGGTCCATTTATCCTGACACCAGTGAGTCGATCGAAATGCTAACTCCACAACCGTGAGCACCAAGGGAAGCAAGGAGGCAAAGCTATTACTACCATTTTTAAGTCTTACGTATGACCCGGTAGATGATCGAACCCGCGACCTCCCGAAACTGAGGCGGTTTTCACTAAATTCTGTTTATAATTGATCAGAATAGTTCTTTAAATGATAATCGAGAATATTATGAACTCGTGACTATTTCTTTTACATTTCATCAATGACAGCTAAATTTTGTAATTTGCAATAACTATTTAAAGTTGCATTTCTTTAGAAATTCATAAAAAAAAATGAGTAAAATAACTATTGTTTTCCGTTATAAACCTTTATGAGGTGATGCTTCATTCTAATTAGACTGTAGTATGAGAAAGCTTTCATATTTAAATTATTTAAATAAAATAGGGTTTTTTCCCAGCTCGGTAGGTACGTTGGTGTCTAATACAAACATTGGGGGAGGGGTAAGGGGGGGGGGGGGGGTAGTGATAAATGTACACAAGAAAACTGTTATAAAAATAACTCAGTTCATTAAAGCACATATACACAATAAGTGTGTTTATCTAGTGTTAAAGCATTATACAATTATGCTGTTTATGGGATATAGATGATTTCAGTTATGTCACAGAAAACCAATATTCTCTTATTTCCTAATAGTAAAGACCCTGATCATACTGCATAAGTACATCTGGATCTTCATTATTATGAAATAAGAGAAACAAAATTCTTGTGACATACCGGAAATTATCTAATAAACAGTACAAATAGTTTAGCACTAGATAACATTTTACTTGACCGCCTCGATGTTGTTGTCGTAGAGCGTCCACCTCGGGTTGCGCTGTGGTCGAGTGGTTAGCGTCGGGGATTTCGAAACCGGGTGTCCCGGGTTCGATCCCCAGTCGCGGCACTACGGTCATGATGGAGTGCTCTTGGGCAAGGCACATTTTCTAGCCTAGTACTGGTTTGTTTACCCAGGGATCATGAATAATTAAATTTAATTGCGCGCTAAATGACCTTGGCTGTCGATGCGCCATAAAACAATATACATTCATTCCACCTCGGGTTCCCGGCTCGGCCAACTTTCTTTCCGACGATTGACAAAATTCAATGCGACATACGTCATTCGTCTTCCACCACTGGGCTAAGTCTATGTGGAAAAGCAGCCAGTTGCTTGGGAAGATTGTTGTGTGGAGTACTGGTGTGAGAAAACCAGGAAATGCATGAGTAGGTGAACTGGCCGCCGTGATATAACTGAGAAATTGTTTAAAACGGCGTTAAACCGCAATCAATCAATCAATTAATCAATCAATCAATCAATCCACCTCAGGTGCGGGAGGTCACAGGTTTGATTCCTGGCCGGGTCATACCACATTACAAATTGTAGTAATGGCTGCCTTCCGTGGGGCTGAAGGTTGCAGGGTTAGAATTACGACTGTCTGGCTGATGTCAGGATAAATGGACTAGTAACTTACCCAGGAAACTCTGCGATATAACATAAACAATGTTTAAAGCGGCGTATAACACCAAACAATAAACATTTACTTACTGTGTAACTTAAGATGATTTCAGGTATGTCACTGAAACTGTGGAAATAAAATAATGCTAGTTTTCTGGGACATACCAAATCATCTTTTTTCCATAAACAGCATTTATATTACTTTTAAAAGCACTAGATAAACATGCTTATTGTGTATACATTGTATATGCCTCATTGAACTGAGTGTGTTTTTATAACAGTTATGTACATTTTATCTCAACACGATTTGTATATGACACACTACCTTTACATACGTCTAATATAGTTGTGTTTACGATTCTAAGCGTTATGATGTACATGAATGGGTCCGTTTTTAAAATCCTGAAATCTTGGAGAAAAGCATAATTCGTGAGTGTGTGCTCTTGTGTAACACGTTTGTGGTTAATCCCAAACCCATTCAGTTTCTTATTTTTAGAAAAATCGATTTGAACTTTTTTACATGAATTTCTTCCCTCTGGATAGAAACGCCACTTTAAGATCAATGGTAATATAGTCGTAAACCTGCATTTTTTAAACATAATTTAACAAGGTCTAGCAAGAAAGTCGAATTTCAAACGAAAATAAAAATATTAGTATAATTCTAATCTCCGCCAGATTGAAAGTTGAAAAGGCAGAAGCTCTTATCATAATGCATAAACCATTTACCACAAGTCTGCAGCAGACGAGTCTGAAATTATCTGCTTAAGCCTATGGCAAACATCTGTTATGTTACTACCATTTTTGGATAGAGTTGAAAACATTGTGGTAAATGGAAAAATTGCTCATAATGACTAATTTCTCCTTTTGCTACAATGGTTTCAAAATTTGTCTTCTACAGAGGTGTCAGAAAGCCCCTGTTTGACGGAAAGGGTAAATAGATGTGTTATTTATATAATTTTCATAGGCCCATTGACAAACTCAATGTTTAAAACAATGAAATTATCAAGTGATACATTTCACTGTTCATCTTTGACTTTATGCAAACTCCGACATCCAGCTTGGAAATATATTGTACAAAATTGGAAAAATCTCCACAAATGGCTGTTTAATCATTAAGTAGATAACATTGTGGTAATTATTTCAAACGTCATCTTCGGCAGATGTGTCAAAATTGACCTGCAGTTGGGAAAAGGGTTAACGCATTCCCAATTATAAACGTTTCAAAGTCCTCTGCTGCAGAATTGTCGTATATGGGAAAGGGTTAAAACATTACAAAACAGAACAATTGTTTGCAACATAGAGATCTTACACCGAAACAAATAGCCTTTTTCGGTATCGACATATCTTAAGGAGCCATTGCTTTTCAAATCCTATCTTCAAGTCATCGGGTACATATTTGTCAATTTTGTGTATAATGTCTCTTGCATGAAAGACCGTATTATAAAGGACAACATCTGAAAAGGATTGGTTTTTGTCCCACAATATAACAATATCTTCCTTCACCGGCCGTCTTTATTGTTAAGAAATGGACAAGGGACAAAAAGGAAAATGTCACAATCAGCCTACTAAACGATATTCAAATGATTGAAAAACAACTGCTTTGATGAATTATCATTCATATCGTTAAGCCATATCCTTATTAAACAACAATTGAAAACTTAAGTGAAAGAACTGTGAATCAAGTTGAAAATGTTGTGGTAAAAGAAGAAATTGCTCATAATGAACACTTTTTTTTCTTGTACCACAATAATGCAGACGCGGCAGGAAGCGTCCAAATGTGGGAAAGGGTTAAGCAACATGGTCTGACATAGTTGTTTACTTGTTCAAATGTCATTGTCAGAAACAATGTAGATTTTTAGATTGTAGCAATATGCAGTACAGAGTAATTAAGAATATTTCATACATAATGGTATTTTTCTCCTATTGTCATTTGTTTTCAACCTTGCATGAAAACCCCTACTTAAGATATTTCACATTTGCTTCTAAGATGTTGTTGAAGAATATGACTTTAAACTATTCCTTTAAGTTAAAGTTCAAAATTGATATTTATGTCTCTTTGTAAATGACTTTAAATGCCTTTGCAGCAGATGACTTTTAAAAACAAGCAAGAGAAAAGGAGGACTTAACAAACAGGCTTATGTTGTTCATACGCGAACTTTGAAAACGTTTGGTCGAAGCGAGGGTAAAGGGTCAATATGCAGCCATGCATTTCGACAAACCTTTTTTTTTTATTATTTATTTATTTCACACAAGATATACGTAAGAACAAAAATTAAAACTTTCGACTATATGTCAACCTTATGTACCATGCATTTCAATATTCTTGCAATGCTTACTATGCTACAAAGAAGAATTAAAAGGTATGAAACATGTGTTGTTTGTATTAAAGGTTTGTAAATTTAATCCACTTCATGTTGTGAAGTTCTGATTGGTCTTTTAATAAAGCGAATTTTTGTCCTACTTTCATCTTGCTTTTCAAATGATTAATAAAAGAGTTCAAAGCAGGGATTGTATCGTTTTTATGAACATTAGCATTAATTTAAAAAACCATATGCACATGTAAGCTTGTATATACGATAAGAAGTACACCACTAATCTGTGAAGTGTTCGTGGTCGAGGGGTTACAGTAACATTGTGTGGGTTCGAATCCGTCGAAAAGAACACATCATATGAGCCGTCCCGGGAGAAAACCAACATTGTGGCCCAAGCATACCGCTTACACGGATAGACACTTTTCGCATCATGTGGATTTTCTGTTTCATGAATCATTACTCTATCCCCCTGAGGCGGACTGTGTCGATACATTACGCAGAGGCTATACTTTTGGTTTTCTCGTGGGACAGCTCATATTATAGATTTACGCTATACATATATACAGAATGAATGGAGAATATTCCGAGTGTATTTGGGCATCACATATATTAATGCAATTAATATTCTATGTTGCAGGTGTGTAAAAACAAGGTCCTATAATCGAATTCAAAATAACAATCAAATTGACAAACTAGACGAAGCCCTTTTAAATGACTTTTGGCCATGAATTTAAAATAGGGCCTAGTTTGTCAATTTGTCAACCACATTGACGAGTTACTGAATTGACGAACTTGGTGAAGCTCTTCTGAATGACTGATGGCCATGACATTTGAAATAGGGCATAATTTGCATTACTGGTGTAGACTCATCAATCTCAACATCATCTATGGTTGGATCACTAATCGAGCTGATAAGGAACAAAAATAATATGAGCCGTCCCGCGATAAAACCAACAGTATGGCCTCTGCGTAATGTATCGACCCATATTAGCCTGCGCAGTCAGCGCTGACTGATCCGGGCCGACACATTCCGTCTCAGGGGAATTGAGGTATAGAGTAATGCTTCCTGAAACAGAAAATCCACAGGAGGCGAACAGTTTCAATCCGGGTAAGCCTGTGCGGCATGCTTAGGCTGATCCGGGTTGATACATTACGCAGAGGCGATAATGTTGGTTTTCTCGCGGGACGGCTCATATGTGTAATTCAGGTCAGAGGTTAATAATTAAACTCCTTCTTTGTTTCCTTGTAAATCAGCAAGTGTCAAAAGTAAATTGTCACACTTTCTTCAATTTTTACAAAATGAACACCATTAGTCATTTAAAAGAGTTACCATTGGAAACACCTCTATTAATGAATAGAGTTGAAAACAATGTGGCAAAAGGAGAAATGCTCATTTTGAGTACTCTCCTTTTGCCACATTGTTTTCAAAAGCCATCTGCTGCAGATGTGTCCAAATGTTTGTTTAAATGGTGTCAATCACCAGTACTCGTTTTGAGCAATTTCTCCTTTTGTCACAATGTTTTCAAAAGTTGTCTGCTGCAGAAGCGTCTATAAGTTAGAAAGGGTTAAACACTATATTTCATGCAGATGACTTGAGGCTTATGCAACTTTGATTCAGTATCTGAAAGAGGTCAGTGAAGTTAGGTTGACGAGTGACGAATTGAAGAGTGACGAACTGTGACATTTTTTTAGGTCCGTGAAGTTAGGTTGACGAGTGACGAATTGTGACATTTTTTCTAAAAACTTAATTTTTTTCTTTAAGATAATGTATCTGGATGTATTAAATGCAAATTAGGCCCCATTTCATGTTTCATGGCGATCAGTCAATCAAAAGAGCTTCGTCAAGTTCGTCAATTCGTCAACTCGTCAATTTAGTTGACGAAATTGACCAAAAAAATATTTTTCTAAAAACTTTATTTCATCCCTATAGATCATGTAGTTGGACATATTGGATGCAAATTAGGCCCTATTTTATGTTTCATGGCGATCAGTCATTCAGAAGAGCTTCTTCAAGTTCGTCAACTTGTCAATAAAGTTGACGAAATTGACGGAAAAAATATTTTTCTAAAACCTTTATTTCTTTCCTTTAGATAATGTATCTGGACGTATTGGTTGCAAGTTAGGCCCTATTTCATGTTTCATGGCGATCAGACAATCAGAAGAGCTTCTTCAAGTTCGTCAACTCGTCAATTTAGTTGACGAAATTGACCAAAAAAATATTTTTCTAAAAACTTTATTTCATCCCTATAGATCATGTAGTTGGACATATTGGATGCAAATTAGGCCCTATTTTATGTTTCATGGCGATCAGTCATTCAGAAGAGCTTCTTCAAGTTCGTCAACTTGTCAATAAAGTTGACGAAATTGACGGAAAAAATATTTTTCTAAAACCTTTATTTCTTTCCTTTAGATAATGTATCTGGACGTATTGGTTGCAAGTTAGGCCCTATTTCATGTTTCATGGCGATCAGACAATCAGAAGAGCTTCTTCAAGTTCGTCAACTCGTCAATTTAGTTGACGAAATTGACCAAAAAAATATTTTTCTGAAACCTTTATTTCTTTCCTTTAGATAATGTATCTGGACGTATTGGTTGCAAATTAGGCCCTATTTCATTAATTATTTTATTAAAACACGTCCAGACACATTATCTAAAGAAAAGAAATAAAGTTTTTAGAAAAATATTTTTTTCGTTAATTTCGTCAACTAAATCAACGAGTTGACGAATTGACGAACTTGAAGAAGCTCTTCTGATTGTCTGACGGCCATGAAACATAAAATAGGGCCTAATTTGCATCCAATACGTTCAGCTACATTATCTAAAGGAAAGAAATAAAGTTTTTAGAAAAATATTTGTTTGGTCAATTTCGTCAAATAACTATGACGAGTTGACGAATTGACGTACTTTACGAAGCTCTTTTGATTGAATGATCGCCATGAAACATGAATTGGGGCCTAATTTGCATTTAATACATCCAGATACATTATCTTAAAGAAAGAAATAAAGGTTTTAGAAAATATGTCACAGTTCGTCACTCGTCAATTCGTCACTCGTCAACCTAACTTCACGAACCTGTTTTTTTAATTACATACATTTTGCCAATAGGTTTTCCAAGTCGTCTGCTGCTGTAAGTGGGAAAACGTTTAAATATTTTTAATTGTTAAGTATTTGCACAAAACGTGCAAAGCATATCTCGAGATTTGTATCAAGTAGGGTTTTCTAGGAATCTAGTGCTTGATTGCTGAGTTGTTCAAATTTAGAATGATGATGTTTTTCCATTTCATTCTGTTTTTAACTTTTTACAAACGTTTATACGCGTCTGAAACTTCTTAATGATACATTATAGAGAATATTGTCGTAAAGAAACACGTTTTATACGTTTGGAGAAAACACTTTTGTAAATGGAGGAAATGTTCAATACAAGTAATATCTCCTCTCTCCACAATTTCCAACTGTTTCCCAAACTTAAAAAGTCGTCTACTGCAGAAACGTTTGAAGACAAATCAGTCCTATGTGATCAATACTGATTGATTGGGGGTAAACGCTATTTTCAACATTCTTTTAGTTGGCGGCCAGTTCACCTACTCATATGTTTCCTAGTTTTCTCACACCAGTACCCCACACAACATACTCACCAAGCAACTGGCTGCTTTTCCACATAGACTGTCAGCGCATTGGTGAAAGACGAATGACGCTTGTCACAGTGTCTTTTGTGAAACGTCGGAAAGAATGTTGAAAATCCCTGGATTAACAACCGGCGTCGCTACCGATTGAGCTACCGGGGCTCAGCTACGTGATAAGTAAGACGAGAAGTACGTAAACCAATGAATACCGTATAAAAAGAACGACTTTATTTCATGTTTCGGAAATGACTATTTTCTTTTCAATGAACCTACCTTAAATAAGCGTTTTCTACGAAAAAATAACTAAAGTTAATACGTATAATGATAAAGGTTTAATATGCCCCCAAGGCCAACCCATCGAAAAACATCTCGGTGCTTAACAAAGGCTTAGATACGTGTCGACGCACAATTACGATCAGACAGTTCATATTTCATTATTGGCATTCTCATGTTTCTGAAACGCATATTTTTCTTTTCAAAGGACCTACTTTAAATATGCGTCTTCTACGAAAACAAGTACAGTTTTTACGAATAATGATAAAGGTTTAATACGCAAAATTATGTGCACCGTAAAAAGACTCCATCCTAACTAATATACATCGATCTTCAACCAAGGTTCAGATCAGCTTGTGAAGACGCTCAGAAGACTATGCAAACATCTAGGCAAAAATATGGACACTCTGTTTTTATAATAGTATAATTGTTTAAAAGAGTTTAAAACAATCCTTTTTTAAAACAATTTGACAAAAGGAGATATTGATCATCTATTGCTTTCAAAAATCGTCTAATGCGAGGCGTCAGAGAGCGTCTGTGTGTGGGATAGGGTTACCTTTACCTTGATGTAGTCGACAAATGACGTGTCTACAGCAGGCGTTATTATAAAACTATGTACGGGAAAACAAGAGATAGTGCTCTAGATATACAAGTTCTTCTTAATCCATGATGGTTTCACGTCTGTATAAAAACACGTCTTCAATGCGTCCAGGTACTAACATTCAGTTTTGCCTTATATGTTTATAAGTAATCCGCCGTTGCCTAATGGTTGAGCGTCGGGGACCGTCGAAGAGCTTTGGGTAAGGCACATTTCTTAGCCGAATGTTTTATTGCCTGATCAGGGATTATGAATATGTGAACTGTCGCCGCGATATAACAGGAATAATGTTGAAAACGGCATATAACCCCAATTAAAGGACGGTTTAACGTATGTACAAAAAACACGTCTTCAATGCATCCAGATAATAACATTCAGTTTTAACTAAGGTGTTTATCGAGTTACCACACATTAAAATACCAGATCCGAGGGATGCACTTGTCCTTAAATCAAGAGGTCTTAAGTTTGAATCCAGGATCTACTTTAGCTAACTCCATTCCATATGGCGATTAAACATCCATTTCCTGATCAGTATCTATGTTTTTCACCATTTATCTGCTTCCCAAATACAACATAATTGCAGCAGACGACTATTAATCCAATTTTGCATTTATCTACATTTCCTCCTGAACCTGAAATTCCAGTCAAACTTTACAGGAATTGTCCTTTATTGGTCAGTTTTCAAAGATTTAGATTCGATTAAGATCTTTGGATGCTGTGGCTATATAATGGTGGAAAGTGGTATTAACGTCAACAATTTAAATTTTATTCTCTGGATCTGGTTGTCTTATTTCAAAATGTGGCAGAAATGTTCCGTAAGTAACCCTCTGCAAATTTATTTTTTGTTTAAATTGATTAGATGAAAAACATGGCCGCAATTGGCAGGGGCAAGGTTCATTGTAAACGTTTAGCTTTAAACAACATCTCCTCCTTAACCAGTAAACCAATTTCATAGTAATCTTCATGTGTTGGTCTTCTCGGTCTCTTTGTCTATCTGTCTGTCTGTCTGACTCTCTCTCTCGCTCCCTCCCTATATATATCCTTCTCTTTCTCTCTAACTTCCTCTCTCCTTGACACATTCTCTCTCTCTCTCTCTCTGTCTCTCTCTCTCTCTCTCTCTCTCTCTCTCTCTCTCGCGCGCGCGCGCGTGCGTGCGTGCGTGCGTGCGTGCGTGCGTGCGTGCGTGTGTGTGTGTGTGATACTTTCCACAACATCCGGTGAATAATAGCATGGCGCTCTTGAGAGGTAAGTGTGTGTTTATCTTTTAGAATTACTGAAGACAACCTTGACTCAAATATGTTTATAGACAATGTTAGCTACACAAAGAGAATGTACATAAATTAATAGTGTTGACTTTTGTTAAAAGCGACGTAAAGCACCTTACAAAGAAACAAAACAAACATCATACTATTTAGTTTGGCTAAAATACTATTGAACATCAAGTCTTTATAAACATGCTCAAGGAAAACCAACGTAAGTGTGTGTTTAATGAAAGCGTGCACTACGGTACACCTATGTTTAATATTATGCCAGCACATTATTACAGGTGTCTGTTATAAGAAACTGTGCATATTCAAAGCAGACTACGAGAACGTCTATCCAGGACAACTATTAGATAACTAATCGGTTGATTGTTTTATATATTGTTGTTAAACGGCTTTTTCAGCCATTTTTACTACCCATGTGTTTCCTTGCTTTCGCACATCAGTACTCCACATTTCAATCCTTTTCAAAATAGACTGTTCGCCCATTGAAAGAAGACGAGTAACGCTTGTCGCTTTGACTTTTGTCAAGTGCCGGACAGAATGGGGTACGAACTCTTAACACTTGAATTGACACTCTAAACTCTAGAGACCACATTTTTCTAAAACGTTCCTTTAGTGACCCTCTACTAAGATTGTTGAAATTATTTCGATGATATGATCCGTTAAAAACATGGCTTCTCTTATTAAGTCTTAAAAAACACATTATCAGGTGAGCGATCCAGGGCATTATGGCCCTCTGGTTAACTATGCATGTTGAAACTTTGTCATTCTCCTTTATGGAATTTGATTTTACAGTGTCTACTCCTTGCAGTTTCCACCCACCTTAATTACATTTCCCCCGAATTTAGAAGTTACATATTTGCTACTATATTATCACTCAGGTGATCGATTTAGGACCATTTTGGTCCACTTGTTTATTATGTTATGAAAGTGCTTTCCTCATATCAAGATGATAAACCCTTAACCACATACAACGAATCCGCTGCATACGACGTTGAAAACAACTTGGCATGGAGCTAAACAACATGTATCTATAAATGAAAGAATAACTATTGATCATATACATTGTGTTAAAAGGATAAGTTGGTCATCATGAGAAAGTGTTCCTTTGGCTGCACACGTTTTATACGTCGTCTGCTGCAGAGGCGTAAGAACCCGACTTATTAGGGAAATCGTTAAGCAGAAACGTGACCTCCTACAAAATGTGTTTCATATTGACTGGTTTCAAATGGTAGTCGCCAGTTTGCACACATTACACGAAGATTATCTACGTCTAGTCAATTACTTTTAAAATCATTTTAAATGAACAAAGTATGCTCTTTAATTTGTGTTTACAATCAGTTTACGGTTTTTATTTCGTAAATATGTAGCACCTATAGATATATTATGAAAATGGTCGGTATAAGGCCTGAATCTTGATCACTATGAGTAATAGGATATTGTAAAACTTCCTAATTATGTTCTTAAGGAGAATAATATAATGCGAAGATATGTCACTCAAGCCGGAAGTTTCACACATGCGAACTTCGTCATTTACATACATGTACATACATTTACATAAACAAATTGATACGGGAACATCAAATAGTTATTCGATATTACATGAAGTTTCATGATTTTACATAACCCAACATTTCTGATACGAAATTCTTCAAACAAAAGCATCGTCAGAATTATAAAGTAAGAAATTGTTAATATATGTTATTATTACTTTCCTATTTGAGGTCGAATTTCCGATCCCACGCACCAGAAGCGTCACTACAACGCCGAGTAGGTATCTAAAGTATATTAGGAACTAGCTGAGATTTCTAACTGATCTTCAGACATTTGTTTATTTGACTAAACGCTAGTTGTATCTACTGCGTACACTGTGTTACTTAGTGAATATATCTTACATAATGTGTTGAGCTCAAACGCATTTTTGTTTTTTGGACGAGGCCCGTATTTGATCATGTTCGTCAGATAAAATAAAATAATCTATCCCCTGCATTATCCAGCCAACATTTCTGATACGAAATTCTTCAAACAAAAGCATCGTCAGAATTATCATGGAAGAAATTGCTAATATATTTTATTATTACTTTCCTATTTGTCACTCTAGGTATTTTGTAATGCATTTCTCTTAATCAGGCAAAAAGCAAGTTTCAGAACTTCAAAGATTATCACTGTAATGCAAAAGCTTTCTATCTATTCTATTCGTGATCATGCTTTTTTATTTAAGGAAACACTTTATATGATAAAACATCGAGACGAACTATCTGACTTTCTTCCTTTTGAAAATGTACAAGATTTTATGAAAGTTTTGACTTGATTGTATTCACACAGCTCCGCAGTTCAATTCAACCTAGAGCTGTTTAAATACAGGTGTTTATTGACAATATTTTCCTGTATAGTTTGGGTAAATAACACACATACATATCCCGTGGAGTGCTATCACATCGCTGTTTGCACTATGTAGTGAGTCTTCGATGTCATTGCAAAGGTGTCTATAAATTGTAGACAGTTTATAGTCGGGTAATGATACATTTTGTTTTATAATTGTAAGTGTATCGACAACACAAGTAATTAGATACGAACATGTGACCAAACGTATGATCTTCTACGGTGTTATGGCATTGTGGTTTACTTAAAATCAACCTGATAGTTTGTCTTGAAATTTGGGTTAAGGGTAAAAAACAATTCTCAATACAAAACGAAGTACAGGTAGGTTTAAAATAACGGGGACATATGGAGTAAAACAAGAAAGATAGAAGAAGGGGTGGGTGGCTGTGTTTCATTTTCAGTTCCACAATGCGCGTACCGGCGCACGTCAGCAGTATTACGGCATAGCGTTTTACTAACAGTCCGCCCTATATATTTCCAACAAATTTGAGTAAATTGGAGAAATAATGGTGTTCTGAATTATAATGATTTCTTTTAATATCTAGGGCATTTTTTTGTTAGTAAATTAGACGGAAGGTAATAACTGTATTATTAGTCAGCGAGCTCGTTAAATAAACCAAGTTTTGCTTTAACATTATTTAAGGAAAAATTGTGAACTATATATCATGGCGGAGTTTATATTATTCGCTTCAAACCGATGTTAATATAAGATGAGATAGTAATGGTCATTCCTTTAATCACACATAACTGCGCAGCTGTGTAAACACAAATTGCAATTTAATCAAAAACTTGCCGCAAACGACAACAACATTATCACGGATAGAATACCAAGAAAACTTTGCATACTGTTATCTCAAATACGAAACAAAAAAACAAGGGTGGCATATAATATTTGTGATAATTGTATGTCATATATAGAACAACAGTTGAACAGGAAAGTTAACGAGCCAGTTTATACATATGACAAATCCCAATATTATTTTGTTATTTTTTGCTAATTTTTTTACGACCGTAAGTACTTTAATTCTTTAAATAGAAACACATATATACTACCTACTATTATTCTTTAGGGGATAGCTTAAATTTAAAATAAAATTGATAATCATAAGGAAAAAATAAGTATTCATTTGAATAACCCTGGATGCGTCTCAATGTTTAATTCCGCAGTGAACGTTACGACGCGCACAAGAGGTTTAACGACATTGTGATTTATTAAAAATCGACACGATAGATTTGCTTTAATGTTTAGCAAATGGTAGATCAATACGTGTTCTATGTTATATTTTATTTTAAAAAAAATCTCTTTGGCGAATTTTAAATAAATTAGAAATAATCAAATTACTGTTAAAATATTCTAGCGAAATTTCTATTTTAAGTCGCCTTATGTTACGTTAATTGTCATAACAGATGTATGGATATGATATTATTATACAGGTTATTGTATTTTCTTCAGTTTAAAGTTCATTTTATCCGAATCCAAATTGAAATGAGGAAGCAATGGTGATTTCTTTAACCACACTGTCATTGTCGCAAAAACGTACTTATTGACGCCAAAAACGACGTTATTCCAAAGGTATGAGTCCACCTTAATACTGATTCGCTGGTGTCAGCATTAAAGGACGAGAAGTATTGGTAACTTACTCAGGAATCTCCATACAACTGAACACTTGTTCAAAACGGTGTAAAGCACAAGTAGCTCTGAAGCCTTGATACGTAAACAAGAAGCAGAATACGACAATAACTTGTGAGCTAACTAACCACATTATACAACCGTCAGTAAACAGGTAAAACGTGTAATCGTCTAGTCAAGTAAAGGGTGAAGCGGAAAAGAATTCAGGCAGGGTATATTTTATTTCAACTTGAAATGTTTACGTTATCTTATTTAACCGATCATATCCGCTAGTATAATGGCTCGAGGTCGCGTTATAAACTTTGAAGTTTTAGCATAATAAAATAGTAGGCAGAAATATGGTTTACATGCATTTAGTCCAATTCTTAGCCGGACCGAGTTTTGTCGAAAGCTCCTGTATCGACCGGCTTGTCGAACGTTGTAAAACCTCGTTCTATTCTGTCTAGGTGTTTTCAATTTGGATGCACGTTAAAATGGCTTATGAGGTAATACGTTTAAGTATCACGATCAGGTAGTGTGCAGAATGGGTTTAATATAATGTTAACATTAACCATTGTTTGATTGTTCTTTGTTCAAACACACGCGATTAAGTATATGTACACACTGGTTGAGACGGAGTGATAAACGCACCCTTTTTCTCTTTTTCTCAAACGAAGCAACTATGCTGACTTGCAGTTCTATAAGTAGATAGGAAATGCTTCTGCCATCGATTATGAAACAAACACCCGTTAATATCATAACGCCAAAGGGTCCACGTGTACTTCAGCTCTAATTAGTATTCCCTCTGAGTGTGTGACACTGCTTGCTATTCTACAAGTGTCTTTGCCAAAGGTGAGATCAGCTATCATAAATTGCCTTCACTTTATGCACTTTTTAAGGACTGCATTGTGATTTGAGATCCTTTGGATGACTGTGGCGTTACTTTTTATAGAACCCCAAATATGTAAAACAGATGGTCCCAAGATTCGCATCAAGGCGTTTGCGATAGTAGATTGTTAATATGGGCAAATAGCAAAATACCAGTTAAAGGGAGACAATCTGATAAATAGTGGTTTCTACAAACTCATCTGTCCCATCTAAGGACTGAGAAGTGGTCTCCCTTATATATTTTTTGGCACGGCAATATATGAGTTTAACAATAAATATACATACTATTCTTGCTACCTGTTTGTTATATAATATATATTGTTATTATCACACTGCAAGGTATCTCGACAGGGACTAAGGTTAAGGCTCCTTGATTTAAACGTGTTCTCTCTCTCTATTCTATTTCCTTTTAAGCATTAGCTTGCCCGTGACTTTGATAGGACGAATAATGAAAATTGACGATATATTTTCAATATCTGTGAAATCAAAAGCAATCAATTGAGAAAGGTGTTTATGAGACGCTATTTTGATGTTGTATCTTCATACTTCACTGTAACGGATTTGGTAGCAACACCCGTGTACGGAATTCTGTTCGGGACAACGTAGTCCATTTTGATATCATCCAAGAGAAAACTTTTACCTGTGTTGCATTTATTCTGTTTATTTTTTTACATTTATTATGATTATAAAACGAGTTTTACGTTGAAAAAAAAGCTAGTATCGACTTGTACGTTTTCTTGTCTTATAGATAAATATAAAGTTTATTAGCAAACAAAAATCTTATGGATAAATAAAAAGTTTATTAGCAAACAAAAGACAGTACTGTCCATCATCCAAATACAACTAAACAAGTAATATATATACATAAGTATGCTTTATATATAAATCTTTCCGGTTTCCTGGTCAATCTGTTGTGTATTAGATATGAAGAAAAACTATCTAAGGATCATTTCTTTTACATGTATTTAGAAAGTGACTCCAATTTGCATATAAATGAGAGTTTAGAATATATTTTAATTCTTATTATTCATCGGTCATTTAAAAAAGAATATAAAGCAATATTCTGTTTTCTTTCGTTTTTAAGATGTATATCTATGCATTCATGTGTGTGTGTGTGTGTGTGTGTGTGTGTGTGTGTGTGTGTGTGTGTGTGTGTGTGTGTTCTCAGACTTAATACGCTGTGGACACAGTCAGTTGTAAAATAACCTACTTTGTGGACACATTTTGAATTGTGGACACCAAAACGTGGTGTCCACAAAGTTAACGTTAAATATGATTACATTTAATATGTTTTTTAATTTTCAACGGGAAGTGCAAACTGCAGTTGTGAACCACTTTTACACACACATAGATAATTCCTCAAAAATTGCAGAATTTGGTGTGTGGCACAAGTAATCTCCCGACAGACGCACTCTTGTAACATGATATCATCTCGCCTCTCATGGGGTCTAAGCCATGGCAATTAGTCTGCCAGAATAGCAATAAATCGCAATAAAGTAGCAATAAAACAGTTAGGGCGGGCTTATCGGGGCTTATCGGCTATTTAACGGTCATTTGTGCGAATAACAGTAAGATATTTTATATAAAATTATAGTTGCTAAGAAATCTATCTTTTCAGCATTTATAAAATTATGTACATCCGGATTTAGATTAGTGACACAACATTGAAACATTGGTAAATATAGAATGCCATGCGGGGAAGTCCTCTTATACATGTAATTATGTTATTATACCTATAGCAAATATCCATTTATACCTACTCAAAATAATGGGAATGATCCCCTCATTGCTATGTACTGTCTACCTTTATACGTTATGTGCTTATTATGGTAAGGGTATTTTAGTATTAAAAACTAATACAGATTCAGACTATTCTAATTAGGGTCTCCACTGCAGTTGATGCAGACAAAATACACTGTGTGTTGGTGGATGTAAAACTGTGTAGACCCAGATCAAACGTCGATTAAAGAATGTCCAGCGTGTCTGCGTCTACCCCTTTTTGTTCAGTAGATAAGTCCATAGCCTGATTAAGACTCTTTGACATATTCACATAACACCGGTATGTTACATACTTTTAATCAAACACTCATTACTGAATTATTCTGTAAATAGATATAGCAAACGTTTGTTTATCGCATATCAAGTCGATCACTAAACTTAACGAACGAATTAATTATCATATGTACAGATTACGTGTTGACCTGATAATGTATCAGCCTAGATAGTCGATAATTCTAAAACTATTTAACAATTTATGTGACACTAAGGAGGAATGGTACAGTTGAAATATTTTATTACGTCATTTTATTGCGTATATTTACCATGACGTCACACTCATCACCATGTAGAGTACACACAAATTAAATAAAACATTCACCGTAAGGTTTTTGTTATACCACAGGCGTCCGAATTTCTATTACAGCAAAAAATGCGGAAAATCACACAATACCTCGTTAAAATACACAAAAAGTCTATCTATATTGTCTATACGCTTTGATAAAAATGATCGTAATGGTAATTTGGGGAATCCCGCACGTGTTACTATAAATAGCCCCTCTATACGCCCATATAGTGTGATAATAATGACACTATTGTTCGTTATGTTTGCAGGTAAACAATTGCTATGAATTTCGAATACGGAAACGTTACACATCTAGCGCGATAACAAACATATGTTTACGCACAAACTATTTTTCAAACACCATAAATATCGATATCACGGCATGTGTAAGTCACAGGCAACAGTCATAACTCCACCGTCGTTGTGGACACATTTTTGATCCAGCGTGAAATCGTTCAGAAGTCGATGAATATCGTGAGAGTAATATCGCATTAATTATTCGTTTCCCCTTAAGATGGATACAACGTATTTTTATTAATTTAGATCAATTTGTTTTGCGTGAATCACAAGATCCTTGTTCTAAGGCACGTTCTTACAAAACCGGAACAATGTAGATAACATTTAATATGAAATGGAGTCCTTTAAATGTACATAGCGTGTAGATAAACATCATGTGTTCGTTTTAATGTTCAACTTCAACAAAAGGGTGTAAAAGTGATCACGGCATGTGTATTTCACAGGAAACAGTTATACCACTGCGCTAACAACCCCACCGTCGTTGTGGACACATTTTATGAACAAGCGTGAGATCTTCTTAGAGCTTGTTAGATCTGCACTATCTTTTTCTCAGTAGTTCGTTATAAATAAAATATGCTGCAAGTCCAAATAGAATGGTGATTTTACATATCTCAAACAGTACGTATCGTCGGATCAAATATATTCTGTTTCAATTATAATAATACGTCAGATTCCCTCATTTTATAGAGAATATATTGTAATTTAGAGACAATCAACTTTGAATTGGATCAAGATCCGAGTTACTCGTCGCCTGAAATACGTGACAGCTGTCTGCGTACGTTGTATCAGAACCATGTAATCGGTGGAATATGGGTTAAGAAACATGCAACCCGCAAACTCTTATAACCCTTATAATGCTGCTAGAATTCTCGGGTGCTGGAATAGTCGAGTTGATTGGCGCTTCCGATCGAAGAAATTTGAAATTAATAATTTGGTCCCGATTAGCATAATAAAGGTATATTTATCAAAACATGAAGGAATGCTATTTGTGTAAACAAGACGTTTGGTTGGCAGTAGGGTTGATCGCTCGGCGTATGATCCAAACCCAAGCCGTTTGATAGTTTTATTTATTTATTATTATTATTTATTTCCTCCCAAATGGAAGATCATTTCAAAATAACAAAGACAATTATTAACAATGTCGATTGAAATATACAACATTATGAATGAGAGAGAGAGAGAGAGAGAGAGAGAGAGAGAGAGAGAGAGAGAGAGAGAGAGAGGGAGAGAGAGAGAGAGAGAGAGAGAGAGAGAGAGAGAGAGAGAGAGAGAGAGAGAGAGAGAGAGAGAGAGAGAGAGAGAGAAACAGAGGGAAAGAAAATACAACTAAACAAATACTAATGACAGTATATGAGATGGACCGTAGCTGATCTTAACTAAATGCATTTGTTGATAATAGCTTCCCACCAAAGAAACGCTTGACCGAAACGAAGAGAAAAGCGTTCATAGGGAAGGGGGTGCAAAAACACGTGCAGAAATATACCCACATCAACACATCTCAACAATTAATACATGCAATATTACAACAGCACAAAAACAAACAAAACAAACATGACATAAAATAATACTGACAGTTTTTATTTAACCCGGTAAAAAGTACTTGTATCTATTCCATACGTTATGTAGAAATAGTACCACATGTTTGTAAAACATATCATAATTGTTAAGCAGTACGCTGTTCAAGTTCGGATTCAAACCGAATAAAAAGAGCTTCAACATACTCCTTACCATTCAAAGAATCTAGCATATTGAAAATACTACTACCAAATTTGACATAAGTTATTTATTGAAAGGAATCCGAGAGGGATCTTACACAAAAACAGTTAATCAGAATATGCTCAGTCAAACTTGTTTTAATATCACTATTTCCACACCGTGAGCAATGGGAGTAATCAGTGCATGCCGTGTAGTAATTTTTTATAATATTTGTCATCAATTAGATTCAAAAGTACTATAGTCCTCTGTCTATGCAAACAGCGTAGATCATGACGCAACGTAGAGTCGCTGATGTGACGTCTAGTTAATATTTTACACTATAAGTTTGAATCCAGATCACGCCGAGCGTTTCGGAATCAGATATTGTTCCAAGCTATTTTGCAAACGGCTAATGATTTCACCTTGTATTTTTAAGCAAATCGAATAAATATGCAAACTGAAGTTGACGAAAGTTTGAGCGGGCGACGATTTTCACAATAGAAATAGGGCTTAGACTTCAATTTCTCGTTGTCACGTCCTTATATTGTTTTAAACATGCAGTGTGGTATCGATATTTGTCCATTATTTTGAATTACACACGTTGACGTCCAAATGCTTGTTGCCATCATTGACTTATAGGACATTTACTTCTAAATAATGGACAGTTATTGATTAACTCTGGGAAATAAAGTACAAATATAACAATGGGCGACGTTACAGTCACGTTTAAACTTTACAGCAATATAACACATTAAGGTAACTTCGGATTGATACATTGTTCGTTATGTTTGCAGGTAAACAAATGCTATGAATTTCGAATACGGAAACATTACACATCTAGCGCGATAACAAACATATGTTTACGCTCAAACTATTTTTCAAGCACCATAAATATCGATATCACGGCATGTGTAAGTCACAGGCAACAGTTAAAACTCCACCGTCGTTGTGGACACATTTTTGATCCAGCGTGAAATCGTTCAGAAGTCGATGAATATCGTGAGAGTAATATCGCATTAATTATTCGTTTCCCCCTAAGATGGATACAACGTATTTTTATTAATTTAGATCAATTTGTTTTACGTGAATCACAAGATCCTTGTTCTAAGGCACGTTCTTACAAAACCGGAACAATGTAGATAACATTTAATATGAAATGGAGTCCTTTAAATGTACATAGCGTGTAGATAAACATCATGTGTTCGTTTTAATGTTCAACTTCAATAAAAGGGTGTAAAAGTGATCACGGTATGTGTATTTCACAGGAAACAGTTATACCACTGCGCTAACAACCCCACCGTCGTTGTGGACACATTTTATGAATAAGCGTGAGATCTTCTGAGAGCTTGTTAGATCTGCACTATCTTTTACTCAGTGGTTCGTTATAAATAAAATATGCTGCAAGTCCAAATAGGATGTTGCTTTTACATATCTCAAACAGTACGTATCGTCGGATCAAATATATTCTGTTTCAATTATAATAATACGTCGGGTTCCCTCATTTTATAGAGAATATTGTAATTTAGAGACAATCAACTTTGAATTGGTTCAAGATCCGAGTTACTCGTCGCCTGAAATACGTGACAGCTGTCTGCGTACGTTGTATCAGAACCATGTAATCGGTGGAATACGGGTTAAGAAGCATGCAACCCGCAAACTCTTATAACCCTTATAATGCTGCTATCATTCTCGGGTGCTGGAATTGTCGAGTTGATTGGCGCTTCCGATCGAAGAAATTTGAAATTAATAATTTGGTCCCGATTAGCATAATAGAGGTATATTTATCAAAACATGAAGGAATGCTATTTGTGTAAACAAGACGTTTGGTTGGCAGTAGGGTTGATCGCTCGGCGTATGCTCCAAACCCAAGCCGTTGGATAGTAGGCTATACATATCAACCACTCAATCTCACACATTTTCTATAATATTTTTCACCAATTAGATTCAGAAGTACTATAGTCCTCTGTCTATGCAAACAGCGTAGATCATGACGAAACATAGAGTCGCTGATGTGACGTCTAGTTAATATTTTACACTATAAGTTTGAATCCAGATCACGCCGAGCGTTTCGAAATCAGATATTGTACCAAGCTATTTTGCAAACGGCTAATTATTTCACCTTGTATTTTTAAGCAAATCGAATAAATATGCAAACTGAAGTTGACGAAAGTTTGAGCAGGCGACGATTTTCACAATAGAAATAGGGCTTAGACTTCAATTTATCGTTGTCACGTCCTTATATTGTTTTAAACATGCAGTGTGGTATCGATATTTTTCCATTATTTTGAATTACACACGTTGACGTCCAAATGCTTGTTGCCATCATTGACTTATAGGACATTTACTTCTAAATAATGGACAGTTATCGATTAACTCTAGGAAATAAAGTACAAATATAACAATGGGCGACGTTACAGTCACGTTTAAACTTTACAGCAATATAACACGTTAAGTTAATTTCGGATTGATACATTGTTCGTTACATTTGCAGGAAAACAATTGCTATAAATTTCAAATACGGAAACGTTACACATCTAGCGCGATAACAAACATATGTTTACGCATAAACTATTTTTCAAGCACCATAAATATCGATATCACGACATGTGTAAGCCATAGGCAACAGTTATAACACCACCGTCGTTGTGGACACATTTTTGATCCAGCGTGAAATCGTTCAGAAGTCGATGAATATCGTGAGAGTAATATCACATTAATTATTCGTTTCCCCCTAAGATGGATACAACGTAAATTTTATTAATTTAGATGAATTTGTTTTGAGTTAATCACAAGATCAATGAAATGGACTCCTTTAAATGTACAAAGCGTGTAGATAAACATCATGTGTTCGTTTTAATGTTCAACTTCAATAAAAGGGTGTAAAAGTGATCACGGCATGTGTATTTCACAGGAAACAGTTATACCACTGCGCTAACAACCCCACCGTTGTTGTGGACACATTTTATGAATAAGCGTGAGATCTTTTAAAATATGCTGCAAGTCCAAATAGGATGGTGATTTTACATATCTCAAACAGTACGTATCGTCGGATCAAATCTGTTCTGTTTCAATTCTAATAATACGTCGGGTTCCCTCATTTTATAGAGAATATATTGTAATTTAGAGACAGTCAACTTTGAATTGGATCAAGATCCGAGTTACTCGTCGCCTGAAATACGTGACAGCTGTCTGCGTACGTTGTATCAGAACCATGTAATCGGTGGAATATTGGTTAAGAAACATGCAACCCGCACACTCTTATACCCCTTATCATGCTGCTATCATTCTCGGGTGCTGGAATAGTCTAGTTCATTGGCGCTTCCGATCGAAGAAATTTGAAATTAATAATTTGGTCCCGATTAGCATAATGAAGGTAAATTTATCAAAACATGAAGAAATGCTAGTTGTGTAAACAAGACGTTTGCTTAGAAGTAGGGTTAATCGCTCGGCGTATGATCCATGCCCAAGCTGTTTGAGTGTAGGCTATACATATCAACCACTCTATCTCACACATTTTATAGTAATTTTTTATAATATTTTTCATCAATTAGATTCAAAAGTACTATAGTCCTCTGTCTATGCAAACAGCGTAGATCATGACGAAACGTAGAGTCGCTGATGTGACGTTTAGTTAATATTTTACACTATAAGTTTAAATCCAGATCACGCCGAGTGTTTCGGAATCAGATCTTGTTCAAAGCTATTTTGCAAACGGCTAATGATTTCATCTTGTATTTCTAAGCAAATCGAATAAATATGCAAACTGAAGTTGACGAAAGTTTGAGCAGGCGACCGTTTTCACAATAGAAATAAGTCTTAGACTTCAATTTCTCGTTGTCACGGCCTTATATTGTTTAAACATGCAGTGTGGTATCGATATTTGTCCATTATTTTGAATTACACACGTTGACGTCCAAATGCTTGTTGCCATCATTGACTTATAGGACATTTACTTCTAAATAATGGAAAGTTATCGATTAACTCTGGGAAATAAAGTATAAATATAACAATGGGCGACGTTACAGTCACGTTTAAACTTTACAGCAATATAACACATTAAGGTAACTTTGGATTGATACATTGTTCGTTATGTTTGCAGGTAAACAGTTGCTATGAATTTCGAATACGGAAACGTTACACATCTAGCGCGAGAACAAACATATGTTTCCGCACAAACACTTTTATTAAGCACCATAAATATCGATATCACGGCATGTGTAAGTCAGAGGCAACAGTTATAACACCACCGTCGTTGTGGACACAGTTTTGATCCAGCGTGAAATCGTTCAGAAGTCGATGAATATCGTGAGAGTAATATCGCATTAATTATTCGTTTCCCCCTAAGATGGATACAACGTATTTTTATTAATTTAGATGAATTTGTTTTGCGTGAATCACATGATCCTTTTCTAAGGCACGTTGTTACAAAACCGGAAGAATGTAGATAACATTTAATATGAAATGAAGTCCCTTAAATGTACATAGCGTGTAGATAAACATCATGTGTTCCTTTTAATGTTCAACTTCAATAAAAGGGTGTAAAAGTGATCACGGCAGGTGTATTTCACAGGAAACTGTTATACCACTGCGCTAACAACCCCACCGTCGTTGTGGACACATTTTATGAATAAGCGTGAGATTTTCTTAGAGCTTGTTAGATCTGTACTATCTTTTTCTCAGTGGTTCGTTATAAATAAAATATGCTGCAAGTCCAAATAGGATGGTGATTTTACATATCTCAAACAGTACGTATTGTCGGATCAAATCTATTCTGTTTCAATTCTAATAATACGTCGGGTTCCCTCATTTTATAGAGAATATTGTAATTTAGAGACAATCAACTTTGAATTGGTTCAAGATCCGAGTTACTCGTCGCCTGAAATACGTGACAGCTGTCTGCGTACGTTGTATCAGAACCATGTAATCGGTGGAATACGGGTTAAGAAGCATGCAACCCGCAAACTCTTATAACCCTTATAATGCTGCTATCATTCTCGGGTGCTGGAATTGTCGAGTTGATTGGCGCTTCCGATCGAAGAAATTTGAAATTAATAATTTGGTCCCGATTAGCATAATAGAGGTATATTTATCAAAACATGAAGGAATGCTATTTGTGTAAACAAGACGTTTGGTTGGCAGTAGGGTTGATCGCTCGGCGTATGCTCCAAACCCAAGCCGTTGGATAGTAGGCTATACATATCAACCACTCAATCTCACACATTTTCTATAATATTTTTCACCAATTAGATTCAGAAGTACTATAGTCCTCTGTCTATGCAAACAGCGTAGATCATGACGAAACATAGAGTCGCTGATGTGACGTCTAGTTAATATTTTACACTATAAGTTTGAATCCAGATCACGCCGAGCGTTTCGAAATCAGATATTGTACCAAGCTATTTTGCAAACGGCTAATTATTTCACCTTGTATTTTTAAGCAAATCGAATAAATATGCAAACTGAAGTTGACGAAAGTTTGAGCAGGCGACGATTTTCACAATAGAAATAGGGCTTAGACTTCAATTTATCGTTGTCACGTCCTTATATTGTTTTAAACATGCAGTGTGGTATCGATATTTTTCCATTATTTTGAATTACACACGTTGACGTCCAAATGCTTGTTGCCATCATTGACTTATAGGACATTTACTTCTAAATAATGGACAGTTATCGATTAACTCTAGGAAATAAAGTACAAATATAACAATGGGCGACGTTACAGTCACGTTTAAACTTTACAGCAATATAACACGTTAAGTTAATTTCGGATTGATACATTGTTCGTTACATTTGCAGGAAAACAATTGCTATAAATTTCAAATACGGAAACGTTACACATCTAGCGCGATAACAAACATATGTTTACGCATAAACTATTTTTCAAGCACCATAAATATCGATATCACGACATGTGTAAGCCATAGGCAACAGTTATAACACCACCGTCGTTGTGGACACATTTTTGATCCAGCGTGAAATCGTTCAGAAGTCGATGAATATCGTGAGAGTAATATCACATTAATTATTCGTTTCCCCCTAAGATGGATACAACGTAAATTTTATTAATTTAGATGAATTTGTTTTGAGTTAATCACAAGATCAATGAAATGGACTCCTTTAAATGTACAAAGCGTGTAGATAAACATCATGTGTTCGTTTTAATGTTCAACTTCAATAAAAGGGTGTAAAAGTGATCACGGCATGTGTATTTCACAGGAAACAGTTATACCACTGCGCTAACAACCCCACCGTTGTTGTGGACACATTTTATGAGTAAGCGTGAGATCTTTTAAAATATGCTGCAAGTCCAAATAGGATGGTGATTTTACATATCTCAAACAGTACGTATCGTCGGATCAAATCTGTTCTGTTTCAATTCTAATAATACGTCGGGTTCCCTCATTTTATAGAGAATATATTGTAATTTAGAGACAGTCAACTTTGAATTGGATCAAGATCCGAGTTACTCGTCGCCTGAAATACGTGACAGCTGTCTGCGTACGTTGTATCAGAACCATGTAATCGGTGGAATATTGGTTAAGAAACATGCAACCCGCACACTCTTATACCCCTTATCATGCTGCTATCATTCTCGGGTGCTGGAATAGTCTAGTTCATTGGCGCTTCCGATCGAAGAAATTTGAAATTAATAATTTGGTCCCGATTAGCATAATGAAGGTAAATTTATCAAAACATGAAGAAATGCTAGTTGTGTAAACAAGACGTTTGCTTAGAAGTAGGGTTAATCGCTCGGCGTATGATCCATGCCCAAGCTGTTTGAGTGTAGGCTATACATATCAACCACTCTATCTCACACATTTTATAGTAATTTTTTATAATATTTTTCATCAATTAGATTCAAAAGTACTATAGTCCTCTGTCTATGCAAACAGCGTAGATCATGACGAAACGTAGAGTCGCTGATGTGACGTTTAGTTAATATTTTACACTATAAGTTTAAATCCAGATCACGCCGAGTGTTTCGGAATCAGATCTTGTTCAAAGCTATTTTGCAAACGGCTAATGATTTCATCTTGTATTTCTAAGCAAATCGAATAAATATGCAAACTGAAGTTGACGAAAGTTTGAGCAGGCGACCGTTTTCACAATAGAAATAAGTCTTAGACTTCAATTTCTCGTTGTCACGGCCTTATATTGTTTAAACATGCAGTGTGGTATCGATATTTGTCCATTATTTTGAATTACACACGTTGACGTCCAAATGCTTGTTGCCATCATTGACTTATAGGACATTTACTTCTAAATAATGGAAAGTTATCGATTAACTCTGGGAAATAAAGTATAAATATAACAATGGGCGACGTTACAGTCACGTTTAAACTTTACAGCAATATAACACATTAAGGTAACTTTGGATTGATACATTGTTCGTTATGTTTGCAGGTAAACAGTTGCTATGAATTTCGAATACGGAAACGTTACACATCTAGCGCGAGAACAAACATATGTTTCCGCACAAACACTTTTATTAAGCACCATAAATATCGATATCACGGCATGTGTAAGTCAGAGGCAACAGTTATAACACCACCGTCGTTGTGGACACAGTTTTGATCCAGCGTGAAATCGTTCAGAAGTCGATGAATATCGTGAGAGTAATATCGCATTAATTATTCGTTTCCCCCTAAGATGGATACAACGTATTTTTATTAATTTAGATGAATTTGTTTTGCGTGAATCACATGATCCTTTTCTAAGGCACGTTGTTACAAAACCGGAAGAATGTAGATAACATTTAATATGAAATGAAGTCCCTTAAATGTACATAGCGTGTAGATAAACATCATGTGTTCCTTTTAATGTTCAACTTCAATAAAAGGGTGTAAAAGTGATCACGGCAGGTGTATTTCACAGGAAACTGTTATACCACTGCGCTAACAACCCCACCGTCGTTGTGGACACATTTTATGAATAAGCGTGAGATTTTCTTAGAGCTTGTTAGATCTGTACTATCTTTTTCTCAGTGGTTCGTTATAAATAAAATATGCTGCAAGTCCAAATAGGATGGTGATTTTACATATCTCAAACAGTACGTATTGTCGGATCAAATATATTCTGTTTCAATTCTAATAATACGTCGGGTTTCCTAATTTTGTAGAAAATATATTGTAATTTAGAGACAATCAACTTTGAATTGGATCAAGATCCGAGTTACTCGTCGCCTGAAATACGTGACAGCTGTCTGCGAACGTTATATCAGAACCATGTAATCGGTGGAATATGGGTTAAGAAACATGCAACCCGCACACTCTTATAACCCTTATAATGCTGCTATCATTCTCGGGTGCTGGAATAGTCGAGTTGATTGGAGCTTCCGATCGAAGAAATTTGAAATTAATAATTAAGTTGCGATTCGCATAATAAAGGTAAATTTATCAAAACATGAAGGAATGCTAGTTGTGTTAACAAGACGTTTGGTTAGAAGTAGGGTTGATCGCTCGGCGTATGATCCAAACCCAAGCTGTTGGATAGTAGGCTATACATATCAACCACTCTATCTCACACATTTTATAGTAATTTTGTTATAATATATGTCACCAATTAGATTTAAAAGTACTATAGTCCTCTGTCTATGTAAACAGCGTAGATCATGACGCAACGTAGAGTCGCTGATGTGACGTTTAGTTAATATTTTACACTATAAGTTTGAATCCATATCACGCCGAGTGTTTCGGAATCAGATCTTGTTCCAAGCTATTTTGCAAACGGCTAATGATTTCACCTTGTATTTTTAAGCAAATCGAATAAATATGCAAACTGAAGTTGACGAAAGTTTGAGCAGGAGACCATTTCCACAATATAAATAAGGCGTAGACTACAATTCTCGTTGTCACATCCTTATATTGTTTTAAACATGCAGTGTGGTATCGATATTTGTCCATTATTTTCAATTACACACGTTGACGTCCAAATGCTTGTTGCCATCATTGACTTATAGGACATTTACTTCAAAAAAATGGACAGTTATCGATTAACTCTAGAAAATAAAGTACAAATATAACAATGGGCGACGTTACAGTCACGTTTAAACTTTACAGCAATATAACACATTAAGTTAACTTCGGATTGATACATTGTTCGTTATGTTTGCAGGTAAACAATTGCTATGAATTTCGAATACGGAAACGTTACACATCTAGCGCGATAACAAACATATGTTTACCCACAAACTATTTTTCAAGCACCATCAATATCGATATCACGGCATGTGTAAGTCACAGGCAACAGGTATAACTCCACGGTCGTTGTGGATACATTTTTGATCCAGCGTGAAATCGTTCAGAAGTCGATGAATATCGTGAGAGTAATATCGCATTAATTTTTCGTTTTCCCCTAAGATGGATACAACGTAAATTTTATTAATTTAAATGAATTTGTTTTGCGTTAATCACAAGATCAATGAAATGGACTCCTTTAAATGTACATAGCGTGTAGATAAACATCATGTGTTCGTTTTAATGTTCAACTTCAATAAAAGGGTGTAAAAGTGATCACGGCATGTGTATTTCACAGGAAACTGTTATACCACTGCGCTAACAACCCCACCGTCGTTGTGGACACATTTTATGAATAAGCGTGAGATCTTCTTAGAGCTTGTTAGATCTGTACTATCTTTTTCTCAGTGGTTCGTTATAAATAAAATATGCTGCAAATCCAAAAAGGATGGTGATTTTACATATCTCAAACAGTACGTATCGTCGGATCAAATATATTCTGTTTCATTTCTAATAATATGTCGGGTCCCCTAATTTTGTAGAGAATATATTGTAATTTAGAGACAATCAACTTTGAATTGGATCAAGATCCGAGTTACTCGTCGCCTGAAATACGTGACAGCTGTCTGCGTACGTTGTATCAGAACCATGTAATCTGTGGAGTATGGGTTAAGAAACATGCAACCCGCACACTCTTATAACCCTTATTATGCTGCTATAATTCTCGGGTGCTGGAATAGTCGAGTTGATTTCCGATCCAAGAAATTTGAAATTAATAATTTGGTCGCAATTAGCATAATAAAGGTAATTTTATCAAAACATGAAGGAATGCTAGTTGTGTAAACAAGACGTTTGGTTGGCAGTTGGGTTGATCGATTGGCGTATGATCGAAACCAAGCCGTTGGATAGTAGGCTATACATATCAACAACTCTATCTCACAAATGTTCTATAATATTTGTCACCAATTAGATTCAGAAGTACTATAGTCCTCTGTCTATGCAAACAGCGTAGATCATGACGAAACGTAGAGTCGCTGATGTGACGTTTAGTTAATATTTTGCACTATACGTTTGAATCCAGATCACGCCGAGTGTTTCGGAATCAGATCTTGTTCCAAGCTATTTTGCAAACGGCTAATGATTTCACCTTGTATTTTTAAGCAAATCGAATAAATATGCAAACTGAAGTTGACGAAAGTTTGAGCAGACGACCATTTTCACAATAGAAATAGGGCTAAGACTTCAATTTCTCGTTGTCACGGCCTTATATTGTTTTAAACATGCAGTGTGGTATCGATATTTGTCCATTATTTTCAATTACACACGTTGACGTCCAAATGCTTGTTGCCATCATTGACTTATAGGACATTTACTTCTAAATAATGGAAAGTTATCGATTAACTCTGGGAAATAAAGTACAAATATAACAATGGGCGACGTTACAGTCACGTTTAAACTTTACAGCAATATAACACATTAAGGTAACTTTGGATTGATACATAGTTCGTTATGTTTGCAGGTAAACAATTGCTATGAATTTCGAATACGGAAACGTTACACATCTAGCCCGAGAACAAACATATGTTTCCGCACAAACAGTTTTTCAAGCACCATAAATATCGATATCACGGCATGTGTAAGTCACAGGCAACAGTTATAACACCACCGTCGTTGTGGACACAGTTTTGATCCAGCGTGAAATCGTTCAGAAGTCGATGATTATCGTGAGAGTAATATCGCATTAATTATCCGTTTCCCCCTTAGATGGATACAACGTATTTTTATTCATTTAGATGAATTCGTTTTGCGTGAATCACAAGATCCTTGTTCTAAGGCACGTTGTTACAAAACCGGAACAATGTAGATAACATTTAATATGAAATGAAGTTCCTTAAATGTACATAGCGTGTAGATAAACATCATGTGTTCGTTTTAATGTTCAACTTCAATAAAAGGGTGTAAAAGTGATCACGGCATGTGTATTTCACAGGAAACAGTTATACGACTGCGCTAACAACCCCACCGTTGTTGTGGACACATTTTATGAATAAGCGTGAGATATTCTTAGAGCTTGAGATTATATTGTAATTTAGAGACAATCAACTTTGAATTGGATCAAGATCCGAGTTACTCGTCGCCTGAAATACGTGACAGCTGTCTGCGTACGTTGTATCAGAACCATGTAATATGTGGAGTATGGGTTAAGAAACATGCAACCCGCACACTCTTATAACCCTTATTATGCTGCTATAATTCTCGGGTGCTGGAATAGTCGAGTTGATTTCCGATCCAAGAAATTTGAAATTAATAATTTGGTCGCAATTAGCATAATAAAGGTAATTTTATCAAAACATGAAGGAATGCTAGTTGTGTAAACAAGACGTTTGGTTGGCAGTTGGGTTGATCGATTGGCGTATGATCGAAACCAAGCCGTTGGATAGTAGGCTATACATATCAACAACTCTATCTCACAAATGTTCTATAATATTTGTCACCAATTAGATTCAGAAGTACTATAGTCCTCTGTCTATGCAAACAGCGTAGATCATGACGAAACGTAAAGTCGCTGATGTGACTGACGTTTAGTTAATATTTTGCACTATACGTTTGAATCCAGATCACGCCGAGTGTTTCGGAATCAGATCTTGTTCCAAGCTATTTTGCAAACGGCTAATGATTTCACCTTGTATTTTTAAGCAAATCGAATAAATATGCAAACTGAAGTTGACGAAAGTTTGAGCAGGCGACCATTTTCACAATAGAAATAGGGCTAAGACTTCAATTTCTCGTTGTCACGGCCTTATATTGTTTTAAACATGCAGTGTGGTATCGATATTTGTCCATTATTTTGTTGACGTCCAAATGTTTGTTGCCATCATTGACTTATAGGACATTTACTTCTAAATAATGGAAAGTTATCGATTAACTCTGGGAAATAAAGTACAAATATAACAATGGGCGACGTTACAGTCACGTTTAAACTTTACAGCAATATAACACATTAAGGTAACTTTGGATTGATACATAGTTCGTTATGTTTGCAGGTAAACAATTGCTATGAATTTCGAATACGGAAACGTTACACATCTAGCCCGAGAACAAACATATGTTTCCGCACAAACAGTTTTTCAAGCACCATAAATATCGATATCACGGCATGTGTAAGTCACAGGCAACAGTTATAACACCACCGTCGTTGTGGACACATTTTTGATCCAGCGTGAAATCGTTCAGAAGTCGATGAATATCGTGAGAGTAATATCGCATTAATTATCCGTTTCCCCCTAAGATGGATACAACGTATTTTTATTAATTTAGATGAATTTGTTTTGCGTGAATCACATGATCCTTGTTCTAAGGCACGTTGTTACAAAACCGGAACAATGTAGATAACATTTAATATGAAATGAAGTCCCTTAAATGTACATAGCGTGTAGATAAACATCATGTGTTCGTTTTAATGTTCAACTTCAATAAAAGGGTGTAAAAGTAATCACGGCATGTGTATTTCACAGGAAACAGTTATACCACTGCGCTAACAACTCCACCGTCGTTGTGGACACATTTTATGAATAAGCGTGAGATATTCTTAGAGCTTGAGCTTGTTAGATCTGCACTATCTTTTACTCAGTGGTTCGTTATAAATAAAATATGCTGCAAATCCAAATAGGATGGGGATTTTACATATCTCAAACAGTACGTATCGTCGGATCAAATATATTCTGTTTCATTTCTAATAATATGTCGGGTCCCCTAATTTTGTCGAGAATATATTGTAATTTAGAGACAATCAACTTTGAATTGGATCAAGATCCGAGTTACTCGTCGCCTGAAATACGTGACAGCTGTCTGCGTACGTTGTATCAGAACCATGTAATCTGTGGAGTATGGGTTAAGAAACATGCAACCCGCACACTCTTATAAACCTTATTATGCTGCTATAATTCTCGGGTGCTGGAATAGTCGAGTTGATTTCCGATCCAAGAAATTTGAAATTAATAATTTGGTCGCAATTAGCATAATAAAGGTAATTTTATCAAAACATGAAGGAATGCTAGTTGTGTAAACAAGACGTTTGGTTGGCAGTTGGGTTGATCGATTGGCGTATGATCGAAACCAAGCCGTTGGATAGTAGGCTATACATATCAACAACTCTATCTCACAAATGTTCTATAATATTTGTCACCAATTAGATACAGAAGTACTATAGTCCTCTGTCTATGCAAACAGCGTAGATCATGACGAAACATAGAGTCGCTGATGTGACGTTTAGTTAATATTTTGCACTATAAGTTTGAATCCAGATCACGCCGAGTGTTTCGGAATCAGATCTTGTTCCAAGCTATTTTGCAAACGGCTAATGATTTCACCTTGTATTTTTAAGCAAATCGAATAAATATGCAAACTGAAGTTGACGAAAGTTTGAGCAGGCGACCATTTTCACAATAGAAATAGGGCTAAGACTTCAATTTCTCGTTGTCACGGACTTATATTGTTTTAAACATGCAGTGTGGTATCGATATTTGTCCATTATTTTCAATTACACACGTTGACGTCCAAATGCTTGTTGCCATCATTGACTTATAGGACATTTACTTCTAAATAATGGAAAGTTATCGATTAACTCTGGGAAATAAAGTACAAATATAACAATGGGCGACGTTACAGTCACGTTTAAACTTTACAGCAATATAACACGTTAAGTTAACTTCGGATTGATACATTGTTCGTTATGTTTGCAGGTAAACAATTGCTATGAATTTCGAATACGGAAACGTTACACATCTAGCGCTATAACAAACATATGTTTACGCACAAACTATTGTTCAAGCACCATAAATATCGATATCACGGCATGTGTAAGTCACAGGCAACAGGTATAACTCCATGGTCGTTGTGGACACATTTTAGATCCAGCGTGAAATCGTTCAGAAGTCGATGAGTGGAGTAATATCGCATTATATATTCGTTTCCCCCTAAGATGGATACAACGTAAATTTTATCAATTTAGATTAATTTGTTCTGCGTTAATCGCAAGATCAATGAAATGGAGTCCTTTAAATGTACATAGCGTGTAGATAAACATCATGTGTTCGTTTTAATGTTCAACTTCAATAAAAGGGTGTAAAAGTGATCACGGCATGTGTATTTCACAGGAAACAGTTATACCACTGCGCTAACAACCCCACCGTCGTTGTGGACACATTTTATGAATAAGCGTGAGATCTTCTTAGAGCTTGTTAGATCTGCACTATATTTTACTCAGTGGTTCGTTATAAATAAAATATGCTGCAAATCCAAATAGGATGGTGATTTTACATATCTCAAACAGTACGTCTCGTCGGATCAAATATATTCTGTTTCATTTCTAATAATATGTAGGTCCCCTAATTTTGTCGAGAATATATTGTAATTTAGAGACAATCAACTTTGAATTGGATCAAGATCCGAGTTACTCGTCGCCTGAAATACGTGACAGCTGTCTGCGTACGTTGTATCAGAACCATGTAATCTGTGGAGTATGGGTTAAGAAACATGCAACCCGCACACTCTTATAACCCTTATTATGCTGCTATAATTCTCGGGTGCTGGAATAGTCGAGTTGATTTCCGATCCAAGAAATTTGAAATTAATAATTTGGTCGCAATTAGCATAATAAAGGTAATTTTATCAAAACATGAAGGAATGCTAGTTGTGTAAACAAGACGTTTGGTTGGCAGTTGGGTTGATCGATTGGCGTATGATCGAAACCAAGCCGTTGGATAGTAGGCTATACATATCAACAACTCTATCTCACAAATTTTCTATAATATTTGTCACCAATTAAATTCAGAAGTACTATAGTCCTCTGTCTATGCAAACAGCGTAGATCATGACGAAACGTAGAGTCGCTGATGTGACGTTTAGTTAATATTTTGCACTATAAGTTTGAATCCAGATCACGCCGAGTGTTTCGGAATCAGATCTTGTTCCAAGCTATTTTGCAAACGGCTAATGATTTCACCTTGTATTTTTAAGCAAATCGAATAAATATGCAAACTGAAGTTGACGAAAGTTTGAGCAGGCGACCATTTTCACAATAGAAATAGGGCTAAGACTTCAATTTCTCGTTGTCACGGCCTTATATTGTTTTAAACATGCAGTGTGGTATCGATATTTGTCCATTATTTTCAATTACACACGTTGACGTCCAAATGCTTGTTGCCATCATTGACTTATAGGACATTTACTTCTAAATAATGGAAAGTTATCGATTAACTCTGGGAAATAAAGTACAAATATAACAATGGGCGACGTTACAGTCACGTTTAAACTTTACAGCAATATAACACATTAAGGTAACTTTGGATTGATACATTGTTCGTTATGTTTGCAGGTAAACAATTGCTATGAATTTCGAATACGGAAACGTTACACATCTAGCCCGAGAACAAACATATGTTTCCGCACAAACAGTTTTTCAAGCACCATAAATATCGATATCACGGCATGTGTAAGTCACAGGCAACAGGTATAACTCCATGGTCGTTGTGGACACATTTTTGATCCAGCGTGAAATCGTTCAGAAGTCGATGAATATCGTGAGAGTAATATCGCATTAATTATTCGTTTCCCCCTTGGATGGATACAACGTAATTTTTATTAATTTAGATGAATTTGTTTTCCGTGAATCACATGATCCTTTTCTAAGGCACGTTGTTACAAAACCGGAACAATGTAGATAACATTTAATATGAAATGAAGTCCCTTAAATGTACATAGCGTGTAGATAAACATCATGTGTTCGTTTTAATGTTCAACTTCAATAAAAGGGTGTAAAAGTGATCACGGCATGTGTATTTCACAGGAAACAGTTATACCACTGCGCTAACAACTCCACCGTCGTTGTGGACACATTTTATGAATAAGCGTGAGATCTTCTTAGAGCTTGTTAGATCTGCACTATCTTTTTCTCGGTGGTTAGTTATAAATAAAATATGCTGCAAGTCCAAATAGCATGGTGATTTTACATATCTCAAACAGTACGTATCGTCGGATCAAATATATTCTGTTTCATTTCTAATAATATGTCGGGTTCCCTTATTTTGTCGAGAATATATTGTAATTTAGAGACAATCAACTTTGAATTGGAGCAAGATCCGAGTTACTCGTCGCCTGAAATACGTGACAGCTGTCTGCGTACGTTGTATCAGAACCATGTAATCTGTGGAATATGGGTTAAGAAACATGCAACCCGCACACTCTTATAACCCTTATCATGCTGCTATAATTCTCGGGTGCTGGAATAGTCGAGTTGATTTTCGATCAAAGAAATTTGAAATTAATAATTTGGTCGCAATTAGCATAATAAATGTAAATTTATCAAAACATGAAGGAATGCTAGTTGTGTAAACAAGACGTTTGGTTGGCAGTAGGGTTGATCGCTCGGCGTATGATCCAAACCAAGCCGTTGGATAATAGGCTATACATATCAACCACTCTATCTCACAAATTTTCTATAATATTTGTCACCAATTAGATTCAGAAGTACTATAGTCCTCTGTCTATGCAAACAGCGTAGATCATGACGAAACGTCGAGTCGCTGATGTGACGTTTAGTTAATATTTACACTATAAGTTTGAATCCAGATCACGCCGAGTGTTTCGGAATCAGATCTTGTTCCAAGCTATTTTGCAAACGGCTAATGATTTCACCTTGTATTTTTAAGCAAATCGAATAAATATGCAAACTGAAGTTGACGAAAGTTTGAGCAGGCGACCATTTTCACAATAGAAATAGGGCTGCTTGAACTTCAATTTCTCGTTGTCACGTCCTTATATTGTTTTAAACATGCAGTGTGGTATCGATATTTGTCCATTATTAAAAATTACACACGTTGACGTCCAAATGCTTGTTGCCATCATTGACTTATAGGATATTTACTTCTAAATAATGGACAGTTATCGATTAACTCTGGGAAATAAAGTACAAATATAACAATGGGCGACGTTACAGTCACGTTTATACTTTACAGCAATATAACACTTTAAGGTAACTTCGGATTGATACATTGTTCGTTGTGTTTGCCGGTATACATATTCTATGAATCTTAAATACGGAAACGTTATACAACTAACGCGAGAACAAACATGTATTTACGCACAGACTTTTTTAGCACCATTAATTACGATATCACGGCTTGTGAAATTCACAGGCAACACTTATTATCCGCCCCCTCCTTTTTTTTATGCAGTGGTACATAGTGTACTTGGGGTAATGTATATTTTATAACACTGTATCAAATCACTGTTTTAATCCACGAGGTTGATCATATACTATACTATGAAAATCGTATGTTCCAACTATGTTAAAAAATAGTAAGCAAATATTTTGTTAAGTTTGAACAGGTATCGGACAATATTAGATAGCGAAACGACTCCTGACTAAGTAGCAAATCGACTGTGGCGAAACGACTTAGGTGGCGAAAGTGTAAGGTAGCGAAACGCTAGGTGACGAATCAACTAGTAACCATTTATATCACTTTCATTATGGTATATGCATAATAATATTATGAGTGTGTTTATGAATACAGAACAACTTTTGTTAACTAATGGTTGTTTGTAAAAATAATAACAGAAAAGTTAAAATACGTGAGCGCCGTTGCACGGTGTCCAACAATGAGACATTACAAAACAGTGTAGACGCTGCCAGTTATTTCGCTTCAGACGGCGTCTTATCAGTTTCTACACTTTCAGCTGCTTGAGTCAATAATATGTTTTCTTCAAATATGCCTAGTTCAGACACAATACTTTCAACATAACAACTGATTTATATCTACACTATTTGAAATGTCTGAAAGTTTGAAAAAATACAGAGGATTTTGTTTGTTTTTGCACGGGAACACTTTTATACTGATCTGGACACAAATAAATTGTTTACTAACAAAAGGTTATTCTAATTGTTTGATTGTTTAAATTTGCATTTAATTTTCACTTTCATTAGTCTTGCTGAGTTTAGTGTGATTTCAATTAAGCAAAACTTCAAGCTTGCCATATTTTGATAGCCGACAAAGGGCGGTTAATATAACTTCATCGAGACGGTCAGTGACAATCATTTTCATATGCGTTTTTATAAGACAATTCTTTGTCTTGGCGAATAATGGTTACTTATTCACATTAATATATTCATTACATACAGAACATTTAAACTCCAGGTCTACATATTTTGTATTAAAATAAAACGAAGCTCTTTAGTTGTCATAATTTAGGAAGCGAAATGTATGAGCAGAGAAACAGTCTGAATTACAAACTACTTTAGACTAGGTAGCGAACAGTCAAGGTAGCGAAAAGACCATCAATCATTTCTAACAGGCGGTGCCGAGCTTGAGATTATAATGCAAAAATAATTATTTGATTGCATGAAAAGATAAATGTGTTATCAAATCATATCATACATACTCGCGTCCCTACCGCATTTCTGAATGTAGAACTTTAATTGTTATTTTCAATAATTTATATGGTCATGCATCTAGGTGAAAAATCCTCAAACACCGTGACACTTATCCTATATACTCTAATATGTGTCCATAGTGACTGTCTAAAGTGCATGTACACACATTGTGTCCACAGTGCAAATATGGTGTCCACAACATAGGTTATACTACTTTTACTATTTTTGCATTTTATCAGGTACTCTATGACTGTATATGTTTTTAAGACCTACTAGTTACTAATAATGTAAACAAAGAGTCTGTACCTTTATTATTTCTGTAAGTGTCCACAAAGTAGGTTTAGGTAGGCAGTGTCCACAACCTTTCCAACTCGAGTATGTGTGTGTGTGTGTGTGTGTGTGTGTGTGTGTGTGTGTGTGTGTGTCTGTGTCTGTGTGTGTGTGTGTGTGTGTGTGTGTGTGTGTGTGTGTGTGTGTGTGTGTGTGTGTGTGTGTGTGTGTGTGTGTGTGTGTGTGTGTGTGTGTGTGTGTGTGTGTTTGCGTGCGCGCGCGTTGGTATACCTTACTCACCGAGGTAGGTCATAGAAGTACATAACCACTGACCGAGGTACCCAAAACTACCGAGGTATTGTTTCCATTACCTCTAAAGTAACGCAGATGTTTATATCTTAAAACATTGGCGATACCTCAGTGTGTCAATTTTGAGCATGGAAGGGTGCTGTGTGTGATCCCACACACATTGTTCCGATATTCTACTTAAACTCTGGTGTGCGCATGCGCAGTATATTAGAAGATGCACACAGCAAGTGGCAGGGTCCCCACTTTATGAGATATGTATTTTTTTTATTGTGATTTTGATCATGGAAACACATGGATGTGTAGCAATTGTTGAGGTTAAATATGTTAATGACTTTGAACAGCTTCGCTTCTTTGTATACACGAATGAAATACAATTCTTGCTAATGAGCTACTTGAATAGATATAAATAAAGATGCCAATAGTTTTCCACAGTTTAAATGCTATTGCCATCTATAACCATTACCGACGTTCTTATGTAACAAATCCTAATATAATGTTTATGTGATACGAAATATTTCAAGTTTAACCGAGTTGCTTGTTACATTATAAAGTGAAATTTTACCAGACTCGGAATAACAGTTAAATATTCTTAAACTGTCTCTGTGAGTCACCACAACATAGGACTCAGTTGTGATATTGAAGGATAATGACACGTTAACTCCTCGTTTTTAAAGCTCTGGGCAATAAACGGGTTAAGTAATTTATCTAGAAAACTTATTAAACACATGAGATACACAAAGCTGATGTCTTTGTCTCCTATTAAATTCCCTTGTTTGTCAACAATGTGTTTACTGTGTGTCCCATACCGATGTTGCTGTGTGTCCCATATCGATGCTGCTGTGTGTCCACCGATGTTGCTGTATGTCCCATACCGATGTTGCTGTGTGTCCCATACCGATGTTGCTGTGTGTCCCATACCGAGGTTGAGGGTGTCCTATACTGCGATTGTTACCTCGGTATGTTTGTGTGGAATTATATACCTCAGTGTGTTTGGTATACCAGTATGTGTGTGTTTGTTTGCGTGTGTTTGTCTGTCTGCTGTCTGACTGTTCATATGAAGATTCGCGATGCGATTTGATTTACACTAAAGTTAATTATTACTCGTGTGAGACCGTATTCGAATGGGCCCTGGCCTTTTTCTTGAATATAGTGATCTAAGCCGAACCAATGATATGGTTGGATAGAGGAGTGTTTCTTCTACCATCAAATGCCAAAACAACCTAGGATCGGGCTACTTTTGAACGTTTGCCAGGCGGAACGAAAGTGGAATACGCACATTTTAAGGACTACATTGTGATTTAAGATCCTTTGGATGACTGTGGCGTTACTTTTTATAGAACCCCAAATATGTAAAAAAGATGATCCCAAGATTCGCATCAAGGCGTTTGCGATAGTAGATTGTTAATATGGGCAAATAGCAAAATACCAGTTAAAGGGAGACAATCTGATAAATAGTGGTTTCTACAAACTCATCTGTCCCATCTAAGGACTGAGTAGTGGTCTCCCTTATATATTTTTTGGCACAGCAATATATGAGTTTAACAATAAATATACATACTATTCTTGCTACCTGTTTGTTATATAATATATATTGTTTATTATCACACTGCAAGGTATCTCGACAGGGACTAAGGTTAAGGCTCCTTGATTTAAACGTGTTCTCTCTCTCTATTGATTTAATCAGTTTCCTTTTAAGCATTAGCTTGCCCGTGACTTTGATAGGACGAATAATGAAAATTGACGATATATTTTCAATATCTGTGAAATCAAAAGCAATCAATTGAGAAAGGTGCTTATGAGACGCTATTTTGATGTTGTATTTTCATACTTCACTGTAACGGATATGGTAGCAACACCCATGTACGGAATTCTGTTCGGGACAACGTAGTCCATTTTGATATCATCCAAGAGAAAACTTTTACCTGTGTCGCATTTATTCTGTTTATTTTTTTACATTTATTATGATTATAAAACGAGTTTTACGTTGAAAAAAAATTTAGTATCGACTTGTACGTTTTCTTGTCTTATAGATAAATATAAAGTTTATTAGCAAACAAAAATCTTATGGATAAATATAAAGTTTATTAGCAAACAAAAGACAGTACTGTCCATCATCCAAATACAACTAAACAAGTAATATATATACATAAGTATGCTTTATATATAAATCTTTCCGGTTTCCTGGTCAATCTGTTGTGTCTTAGATATGGACAAAAACTATCTAAGGATTACTTCATTTACATGTATTTAGAAAGTGACTCCAATTTGCATATAAATGAGAGTTTAGTATATCTTTTAATTCTTATTATTCATCGGTCATTTAAAAAAGAATATAAAGCAATATTCTGTTTTCTTTCGTTTTTAAGATGTATATCTATAATGCATGGTGTTTTTTTTTTATATACATAACATTCACAATGAATACGTGTCTGTGTTTGTGTGTGTGTGTGTGTGTGTGTGTGTGTGTGTGTGTGTGTGTGTGTGTGCGTAACTGTAACCGTATTGTAACTAATGTAGACTCTGATGAGAAAACTGTAGAAGTGACCTTTCTGGAAAAGAAAATAAAGTCTTACCAGTGGCCATCCAGACCAGACGTCATATGGGTGGAAAACGGCGATATCCTTTGCAAGGTTTAAGCTCCTTCAACCTATGGCAAATCGAAACGTATGTTGGTAATGGACCAAAACGATATCAAGCATGCCGAAGCTTTGTTTGACCAACTTTAAATGACATAGTTGCATTTGAAGAGTTCGTTACCAATGCATTTCACCAGTGTTGCCATTAATCATCTTCAAACTAAATACACTCAATATAATCAATGATACATGTGTAAGTCTAATGGAACACAAGTTAACACAATTTAAGGCTATGTCCATTGATTGTAAATAAAACGCTGTAATTGGAGTGCAAGGCTGAATTGCGTAGTGTTGTGTACATCTGATCACGATTTTAACATAAATCTTATTGTGATTGAGATTGGGCAGTTATGTATTTTTATTTTTGACATGTTGGTACCTATGGTACCATGATTAAGATATGTCGTATGTATGTATACATATGTTTGTTAGGTATACACTTTTATAGTTGCATTGAAATGTTCGTTACAATTTACCCTTTTTTGAAAAATAATAACATGTTTCCATTTAACATTAATTTTGAACCAGAAATGGTATATTTTAAATGGTTAAAGCGTGTTACCTTGTAGTAATATATTTGATATTGTGTTGATATCGAAAATGAGACATGTTTGCAGGAAGGAATCGAACTTAATAACGCAAACTTCAATTTGGAAATGGTTTTGAAAAATAAGGATTAGTGAATTTGAATCTGATTAGCTGAACATCTTCTCAATGGCATCGAGTAAGACATATGTCAATAAAGGTACTATATAGTGTGACATGTCATGCATAATTAAGTATTATGTCCATATAACGGACATTTCCTGGGTGATAACATCGCTCTCTGGATGTCTATTTCAATCCAATATAAAAAAAATATTATTTTATGGATGTTCGAACGGTTTTGGTTTTGTGTAGGTAATAGTTCACAGTTTCATGTTTTTCTATTAATAAAACAATTTAATAACATCAAAATGTGTGTTTTGTATATAGATGAAGCGCACCTGCTTATTGAGAAAGGGTGTCTATTTGACTTAGCGTAAGCTGTACTATAGTAATACAGAGAGACGAATACGACCATTATGTATGGTCCCCATTTTTATCGCTACCTTCAATGTCAAATCGGTAACCGTGACTTCAAAATAAACAAGATGGCGGTAATGTATGACAACAGGTGTTGACACTTCGCTATACCTTACCATTTACAGATACTGTGTCTGCCATCCGTAATGACAACAGGTAAGTCAGTAACGTGTCATTTCTATATTTCCTGTGTAATATTATTTTTGCATTTTGACTTGGAATCGAAGCTATAAAGTCATTTAACTTAGTAATTGCAATGCCATTTTGCTATCGCGTGTGAAGTTTTCAACATGTCTAAGAGATCATTCAGTCTAATTTCGGATTTTTTCAGCAAATCTCGTGGCTCATATTCTGTAAATTATGAAAATGAACCACCATCTGAGTGAATAAAAAATAGACAATAAGAGAAGGCAATGGAAAACCATCATCAACTATATTCCAAATCTTCACGCCCTAACTACCTCTGCAGTGATGTTACATGTTGCCAAGCAGAGAGATGCATTTCCTAACATCAGTAAAGTCGCCACTGCAGGATTGCTTATTCCAACTTTAACAGCAGGTTAGAATGACTAAATTTCATTAATTTCTTTCCTTGGTAAAAAAAAAAAGCTATAAACTACCACAGCTCAGAACAAAAATAATGTGTGACTTTCATTATTTATTCATTAGAATGGCATTGTAATTTAGTATTCAATTTGTTTTCCATTACATATTGTGAAAAGGGATTCTCCTCACTTAAGAGGATAAAGACAATACTTCGGAACAATGAACTTTATGTGTCTGAATGTGTAGATTTGTGGCACAAAGAGAAAACAAGAAGAATTGTGTTCAATTGACAGAAATGTTCCTTTGGTGGTCCTCTTTCAAATTAATATATAAACTTTTGATACACATTAAGAAACATTATTGGAAAAGGAGAAATTTATTTTCATAAATTTCTCATTTTCCCACAATGTTTTGAAATAAGCAATCATCATTTTGATATATTTTTCATTTTCCCCCATGTGAACTCTTTACTTTCCAACCGGTAAATATATTATACATAAAAGAGCATTTATCCATCGTCATTTAAACGTATCAAACGTTCACGACACGACGTTTCGAAATGGCTGAGTTTAATTCGGAAAGTTATATCTTTCAAAATATCCAAAGTGAATTTAGCGAAGGAGGTATTGGAGCTGTCAGAAAATATGTTGAATCTAACCTGGATCAATGGAAAAGTGAAACGGTATCGATAGCCGTAACAGGCGGAAGTGGTGTCGGAAAATCAACATATAGTAATGCATTTAGGAATATGAAAGACGACGATCCTGGTTCGGCTAAGAAAGGGGTAACAGAGACAACGACTTTAATTAAAAGTTACCAGGACCCAACTAATCCAAATATTGAACTCTTTGACCTTCCAGGAGTGGGAACAAATATGATTCCGAAGAACGGATATTTAGAAAAGATAGACTTTTATCATTTTGACACCTTTCTCCTGATGACGGCCACCCGATTCACTGAGAATGATACATGGCTTGCCGAAGAACTTAAGGCGAGCAATAAGCCATTCTGCCTAGTACGCACAAAGGTTTGGGGTGATGTCAAGAACAAGAACCGCAACGTGTCTGTTAAGACACCAGAGAAGGATATAATTGATGAGATCAGGAAAAACTTGTAAAGATCATCTTGGAGATATAAGTGTCAAAATTTATTTGATTGATATTTTCAAACAAATGAATGAGATGCTGGATTTTATGACACTGCGTAAAGATGTGATCGAAAGTCTTCCAAAACAAAAGAAGGAAGCGCTTATTTACGCTTTTCAAGACTATACTAAGTTCACTCCTGACCTAATTAAAAGTAAATGTGAAATGCTTCGAAAACGGATATGGAACATCGCATTACTTTCAGGGATTGTTGGACTTGTCCCCATTCCGGGAGTTTCACTAGAGGTGGATATAGTCCTTGTATAGGTGAAAAGGAAGTTTTATGCCAACCAAATTGGAATCGGAAGAGGTGAATCTATGAACAAAGTAAGAAACAGCTCATGGTCAGTAAAAGCCGTTGACGTGATGAGAGACATCGCTGATGCTTGGCGTAAAGATGTGTCAATAGAGGTTGTCAAGGCATTAGTGGCATCAGAAACTGCAGAAACTGCAACAAAGTTAATTCCCATTATAGGGTCAATATTTGGAAGTGCTACATCATTCGCTGGCACAGCACTCTTCTTGCACAAACTGCTGGAAGATGATTACAGATGCAACAAAGATCAATGAATTAATCAAAACTGAATTAGAAGACATTAGAACTGGAAGACAGTGGTGCAGAGATAGAGCGTCAAAGGTCCCTGGTTCGAGTCTCGTGATGAGCGGGTCATGACTTTGGGATTTTCCCGACAAACGGCGTGAGTACTGGTTAAGTCTCCAGTAAGCAGACATCAATAGTGATTAATCTAAGCTAAAGGCTTGTTTCGCAATCGATGTAAAATAAATAAGTTAAAACTAAATTAGCCAATGGTCTTGAAATTTGAATGGACGTTATTCCTTTGCACTGTTTCATATCTATCTGCTGTATATAACTATTTTAAAAATATATATATTCCCACATAGACAGTTAGCTCATTGGTGGAAGACAAAAGTCGCCTGGCGCACTGACTGTTGTCAGACGTTTGAAAGAATGTTGGCCAAGTTTGGGTTTGATCTCACGACCCCTTGATTAAAAATAGATTGGGATCAGTACATAAAGTATATGACACACAGTCACTTGAAAACATATTTTGAAAACTAAATGGGGAAATTAGCAAGGGTTAACCTTTCATAAAAAACATGAATTCGACAGTGTTTTAACCGTTTCCCATATTCAGACGCATATCGACGCCTCTGCACGAGACTTTTGAAAACATTGTGGCATTATGAGATTATTTTTTTTTTGCCAGAATGTTTTCAACATTATTCAATACTTATTCTTTCAATTGCAGAGATTTTCCATATTTCTATTGAAACGGACGGACAGGTGAATTTTCTCAAAAAGGTATATTTTTTTCAGGAAAGATTAGCGAATGATGTAATGGGCTGGACCACTTTTTTAACTGTTTATCAAATTGATATCATACTTTAACACTCATGTGATCTGTTATGTAATCAGTGATTATGCATTGTCAATAAGTTTAGCAATACTAAAATGTACACGTTTGTTCTTTTTTTATCATCTATTATAAAACATAATCCCCAGCAGTTAACCTTAGAAACTTTTTGAGGGACAAAGTGGACGTTGTCGTGAAAAATGGAAAACTTGCACACTATGAAAAAAATCTCCTTTTGCCATAATATTTCCATAAGTCCCTCCCTACACAAACTCATCAGGACTGGACATATCATTAGCCCTTGGCATTAATCGCCGCAATTGTGTAGTGGTAAAGCATAAGCCTCGGTGCGGGAGAACGCGGTTTCGATCTCAAGCCTTGGCAATACCAAATACTGTAAAAATGGTAGTAACAACTATCCCTCTTTGTTGCTCAGGCTTGAGGGGCAAGCATTATTATTGAATCCCTGGTTTCAGGATAAAAGGACCAGAATTTATGGGAAATTACCCAGAAAACTTTATGTTATAACGAAGGAATTGTTAAAAGTGGCACCAACACCTTACAAACAAAACAAAAAGGACCATGGGACCATAGATCGCCCACCTGATAATGTGCCCTTTAAGACGAGATCGATATTTACAGGACACTAAATTATTCTGATGAAAGCAACTTGGACGCTTTATGACGCCTCTGCAGCAGACGACTTTTGAACTCCTTGTAGCAAAAGAAGAAATTGCGCATAATTGTAATTTCTCCATTTGCCACAATGAGTGCGTCTCTATTCAATAATAATAATATCATTTATAGAGATTTTCTATAGTTTTCACTCGATAATTTCAAAGTCGTCTGCTGCAGATTTATTGTATGTGAGAAAGGGTTAAAGTGAATCTAAATATTACTGTTCTTTTTACAACAAATCAAATTAACATGAACACACTTTGTAGAGGGTGTCCTTTGGAACACTTGAAATCTTGGAATTAGATATGCACTTTGAAAGTTGCGTCACTTTACTTGTTTGCTGATGGCGCCATTGCTGTGTTTTTCAACATATCCATATGGCTTGTACAATGTTTGTTAAGATTCATCTTCGGAACATTTCTGCTGGAATCAGACAAGAGAATAATAATTTCAAAATGTTGTCTCTGAATCTGCTTCGCAGCCATGTTTATTACCATACAAATATGGTTTAAGAGAAGATGATGTTTAAAGACAGTGTTGACGGCGACGGACACCGCAGCTCAGGTGAGATAAAGAAAATCTATCGTAACAAGGAATATGTACATGAAAAGCCCCAAGTTGAATATATCACCCAATAATACTGATTTCAGTCTAATCATTCCAAAATTGATTGATTGTTCTTACACGCTGCTTGCAACACTTTTTCAGTTAAATCTCGGCGTTTCATTGGTAAGTTACCAGTACAACTGGTCCATTTATCCCGACACCAGCCAGTCAGTCGACATGATTATCCCGCAACACTGAGCGCCAAGGAAGGCAGCAATTACTACCATTTTTAAAGGTTTTTGGTATGACCCAACTGTGGATCGAACCCACGACCTCCCGCAACTGAGGCGGACGCTCTACCACTACACCACCGAGGCGGTTTAACATTGATAACAAGGTGACTTAACGAAAAATTGTTTGCTTTCATCAATTTCTGTTCCCCATTTCTCCATAAAAGATTTCATAAACGTGATCGGCAATGCTCAATAGTGTCATAAGTCATCTATATCAAGAGTGTGAAGTGGTTGGTTCGACTTTTGTTACGAAATAAAACTAGGATATGCTTTTCGAAGCAAGGGGCCATGACGGCAGTTGATCGCTCACCTGACGTTTTTCAACGTGATTTGTCATTTCAGCCACATTCAACCACGATAACTCAGTGTGCGGTCAGGTAGGCTAATATAAGATGCCTAAGAGGGTCAGTACAGTTCCACTGACACAAGGCGAAATAACCTAACCCTTTTGTCAAATCAAAATTGACTTGAAGAACTGATAGATGGTCACCAATGAAATGGTTATGAAATGTTCAGTTCTTACATAATGGGAAAGATGGTGACAGCACACGCCCCTCTGGTTGACTTGTGAACATTTCTACAAAATAACATGTATTTGTCAATCGGTCTTACTCTTTCGGAAACAAGATGTTTAAACTTTTTCACTATAGCCTTACAATGGTTGGCACCAACCCAATGGCAACCATGTGTTTTACCAATCTCCATGGCTTGAAGAATCTGATGGAGGGTCAAACAAGGAATATTTCTACAAAATATTTGTAAATTGGTCTGATTTTTTCGGAGAAAAAGATTTTTCAATTTTTCAAGAGTTTACTCTTGTCATATAAGTCGAAACGGCCCCGCCCCCTAGGGGCCATATATTGTTACCATTCAAATTGGCTTAAATAATTATCATAGAGGGTCACCCATTGAACATTTTTACAAAAGTATTTGTAAATCTGCTAGCCATTTGGAAGAAGAAGACTTTATAAGGTTTCTTTTCGATTTCCTTGGAAACCAGAATTCTACTTGAATAAAAACAACGAAGGAATTTTGGTGAGGACATTCAGAGCATACTATTCTCATCATGTTGAGCTTTATCCAAATCGATGCACTAGTTACTGAGTAGAATGTATTTAGGGACGACAGACATAGGGAGATGTCAATATAACTCACATGAAAAATTCGTGCTTAAATGAGCTAAAAAAAAACGTATACGTCCCCTCCATGTTACAGTCATGGGGTCATCTGTTCACAAAGGCTAATACTCCTTGAAGTTTGAAGAATCTAGGTCAGGGGTTCTTGAGATATTCTGCCGAAACTAATTTGAATTTGATGTCCAATATGACCTTGACCCCCCCCCCCCCCCCTCAAACAAAAAAAATAAGGGTCATCTACAGAATCCAATCATCTTGTGAAGTGTTAAGACTCAGGATAAAAAGGTTTTTTGAGATATAGAGCAGAAACCAATTTGAAATATACAGTCCACATTACCTTGACCTTTTACTAGCTGACCAAAATAACAGCAGTGAACATCTTTTCATCAAGGCCAATAATTATGGAATTTGATGCCTCTGGGTCAAAAGGTTTTTGAGGAATTGAGTGGAATCATATTTGACAAGTCCCTGTGACCTAGTCTCAGTTACCCTAAATGACAATAGGGTCACCTACTCAAGTAGTTCAATGACCTTTGAAGTTTGGAGACTTTGGTTCAAAGGGTTCTTGAGATATTAAGAAGAAACATGTTTGATCTTTATAGCCCCTTTGACTTAAATGACTCCAAAACCAATAAGGGTCATTTACTCAAGGAGTTCAATGACCCTTTGAAGTTTGGAGACTCCAAGTCAAAGGGATCTTGAGATATTGAGCAGACACATATTTGATCTTTATAGACCATGTGACCTTTACCTTTGACCTAAATGACCCCAAAACCAATAGGGGTCATCTACCCAAATAATCCAATCATCCTGTGAAGTATGAACTCTGATGAAAGGGTTCTTAAAGGTCCCTGTGACATTGAACTTTGACCAAGTTAATCAAACAACAATAAGAGCAATCATCCTTTGTAGTTTGAAGACTCTGTGACAAAAGAAATTGGCGTCATCTACTAAATAAGTCCAAGTATTCTATGAAGTTTGAAGACTTTGTGACATATGGTCTTGAGGCATTGAGTGGAAACTGCTTTTTGACTTGTAAGGCCCATGTTACCTTGACCTTTGACCCTCAAAAGGAATAATGTAATTTACTCAATAAGTCAAATCATCCTCAAAAGTTTAAAGACTCTGGGTCAAAAGCTACTTCAGATATTGAGGTGAAACAGATTTAACAGGTATATCCCCAGTAATCTTTAACTTGTACCCAGTGACCTCCAAATCAATCTTGTTCATATTAATCATCCCATAAAGTATATGGACTGTGGGTTCTAGGAAATTGCTATTATTGAGTGGAAACCAAGCGTGAAAGATGGAATTGCGGAGGGACAATGCAACAATATGTATCCCACAAGCAGGGAGGGAAATGTGGGGAATGACAAAATAATTGAGGGTTGCTTTGTGAAGATAATCAGTGTAGATTTAAATTGGCTTGCACATCCCTGCAATTTGACCTTGCTCTACACTTTTTCACCAACCAGTTCATTTTGATATGACATCATGGATACACAGACATAGTGTTGTCAACAGCTGTATTAAAATGCGAACGCTCATATTTAGCTCAGCTAAGATGTGGTATATTACCTCTAAGTATTGAGACCGGTCGTTATGATGGGGAACAAATAGATATACGAACACGTGTATTCTGTAATAAGATGGAGACTGAAACAGAAACTCATTTCGTGGTAGTTTGTGATTGCTACGGTGATATACGTAGCAATGTATTTGATGATATATTTGAAAAAAAATCGACTGTGTACCTTTATCACCAGAACTAAAGTAGATTTGTTTATGAAATATCATGTGCAAAAGTTATGTAAATATGTTGTAAAAGCGTTTTGCCATAGGAGGAGTTTTATATATAATAACCGATGAAGACATAGATGATTGATTGATTTATGTATTGTTTGAATGTGAATGATTGACTGATATGTAAATTGATTATATATATATATATATAGTTGGTTAGTTGGTTAGTTAATTCATTCAATTATTCATTCATTAATTCACTCGTTTTTTCCTTTATTCGTACTTTTATGGATTCAATCATTCGTTTATTCGGTCATTCATCCGTTCGTTCATTCATTCATTCGAATGATTTGAGATGTATTGGTTGTTCAGTTGAGCGACTGGCTGATTTATGGATTTGCTCGCTGTTTAATAACTTTGTTCATGTTGGTATTATGTCGTTTACCAGTTTTATTTGAAGGCTGTATGTGAATGTGACCTTTACTTTCGTAACGGTAAAGGCTTTTCAAACATACATGTTATATTAATCACACTAGTACGCAGGTTTTATTTTGCATCCGTGCTACGTCTCCTTTCAAGGAAGGGGCGTGATTAGCGGTTGCAATGAAAAACATATTTCAAAACATACGGGATAGGCAGTGAATGGCAATACAAGTGCGTGAAGCTGGCAGAGCATTAGACATTAGACATTCATTTTGTTATTCGAATGTCTAATTAGACATTCGCAAATTTTGGTTAGACATTCAGAAAGATTCGCAAATTTTAGATATCGAATGTCTAATTAGACATTAGACATTCGAAAATTACAAGATCTATAACCCAAATTTGTCGTAGGTCATTGTACATTACAAAAACGAATGTCTAATTGGTCCGTTAGACATTAGACATTCGATTAGACATTCGCGAATTACGATATTTAGGTTCCAAATTCGTCGTAGGTCATTGTACATGCAAAAAACGAATGTCTAATTGGTCAGATAGACATAAGAGATTCGATTACACATTCACAAATTAAGAGATTTAAGTACGTAATTCGTCGGAGGTCATTAAACATGCAACAACGAATGTCTAATTGGTCAGTTAGACATTAGACATTCGATTAGACATTCGCAAATTAAGAAAAGTAAGTACCAAATTCGTCGTAGGTCATTGTACATTCAAAAACGAATGTCTAATTGGTCATATAGACATAAGACATTCGATTAGACATTCGAAAATTAAGAGATTTATGTACCAAATCCGTCGTCGGTCATTGTACATGCAGAACAACGAATGTCTAATTGTTCAGTAAGACATTAGACATTCGATTAGACATTCGCAAATTACTATACTTAGGTTCCAAATTCGTCGTAAGTCATTGTACATTCAAAAAAACGAATGTCTAATTGGTCAGTGAGACATTAGACATTAAATTAGACATTCGCGAATTACGATATTTAGGTTCCAAATTCGTCATAGGTCATTGTACATTAAAAAAACGAATGTCTAATTGGTCAGTTAGACATTAGACATTCGATTAGACATTCGCAAATTAAGAGATTTAGGTACCAAATTCATCGGAGGTCACTCTACATGCAAAAAAACAATTTCTAATTGGTCAGTTAGACATTAGACATTCTATTAGACATTTGCAAATTAATAGATTTAGGTACCAAATTCGTCGGAGGTCAATGTACATGCAAAAAACGAATGTCTTATTAGACATTCAATTAGACATTCGCGAATTAAGAGACTTTGATACCTCAAATATATCAATAACTTGAATATACCGATAACTCAAACATATCGATATCTCGAACATACCGATAACTCGAACACATTGATATCTCGAATACATTGATAAAAACAAATACGTTTAACTTGAACATATTGATAACTCGAACATATCGATATCTAGAACATACCGATAGCTCGAACATATCGATATCTCAAATACATTGATCTAACACATATATCTAATTTTAACATATTGATAACTCGAATATATCGATATCTAGAACATAAAAATATCTCGGACATACTGATAGCTCGAACAAATCAATACCTCTAACATATTAATTACATGAATGCATCTTTAACTCGAATTTGGAACCTAAATATCATAATTCGCAAATATCTAATGTTTAACTGACCAATTAGACATTCATTTTTTGAATGTACAATGAAATACAACGAATTTGGAACCTAAATATCGTAATTTGCGAATGTCTAAATGAATGTCTAATGTCTAACTGACCAATAAGACATTCGTTTTTTGCATGAATTTGGAACCTAAATCTCTTAATTTGTGAATGTCTAATTGAATGTCTAATATATAACTGACCAATTAAACATTCAGTGTTTGAATGTACAATGACCTACGATGAACTTTGTACCTAAATCTCTTAATTTGCGAATGTCTAAAACGAATGTCTAATGTCTAACTGAACAATAATACATTTGTTTATTGCATGTACAATGACCTACAACGAATTTGGAACCTAAATATCGTAATTCGCGAATGTCTTATCGAATGTCTAATGTCTAACTGACCAATTAGACATTCGTTTTTTTTAATGTACAATGACCTAAGAGGAATTTGGAACTCAAATATCATCATTTGCGAATGTCTAAACGAATGTCTAATGTCTAACTGACCAATTAGACATTTGTTTCTTGCATGTACAATGACCTCCGACGAATTTGGTACCTAAATCTCTTAATTTGCGAACGTCTTATGTCTATCTGACCAATTAGACATTCATTTTTTTAATGTACAATGACCTCCGACGAATTTGGTACCTAATTCTCTTAATTTGCGAATGTCTTATCAAATGTCTAATGTCTAACTGACCAATTAGACATTTGTTTACCAACGAATTTGGTACTTAAATCTCTTAATTTGTGAATGTCTAATTGAAAGTCTCATGTCTAACTGACCATTAGACATTCATTTTTTGAATGTACAATGACCTAAGATGATTTTGGAACCTAAATATCGTAATTCGCGAATGTTTAATCGTATGTCTAATGTCTAACTGACCAATTAGACATTCGGGTTTTTTTAATGTACAATGACCTACGACTAATTTTGAACCCAAATATGAAGTTTTTTAAAGTAAAACATATTTTTATTAGAAAATATTTACCAGTCATTTAATACCTGATATATAATCTCAACACCGTTAATTCATCCAGAAAAGAAGCTCGCGCAGCCACGCAAAGCCCTCACGCGTGTGTGATACACACGGCCGCCGGCAATACCGGCGCACGGGCCATGAGAACCCCACTTTTAATTTCACCGTTAACTTGCAGCGTTTAGTGTTGGGTGACGACGCGGGGTTGGGAGGCGGGAATCTGAAATGACTGGTAAGTATTTACTAATAAAAATATGTTTTACTTTAAAAAACTTCATTTTTATGTCAAAAATACATAACCAGTCATTTAATACCTGATGACTTTGCAGCAATGGTCGGGAGGATCGTCCAACACAATGCCGGTCCCGAGAAATTGTAGCACTTGTTAAGAGTACCTACGGTACTACTAAATATAAACACAACTGTTTATGTATTTAGTAATTTGTGTATTAATTAGGTAAGTACTCGCTGAGAGTCCACTTGTGTGTCCAGAGAGAAATAATTTCTGATTGAAATGTTTTAAGACGTTATCAGAAGGATCTTATTACTAATTAAAGGAATAGGATATCCAGTGTTTGAATACGCTGCTGAAATATCCTTCTTCTACCAGAGGTTGAATAACCCCTACTGTGGCTCTTACAGCCCTCGAATGTTTTATAAAGAACTTAAGACCATTGACAGGGTACAGGGTCCTGTTATGTCTAAGGGAACACAGTTCACAGAAAGGTTGTGAAATGTGATGGGTTAGGAAGATCCAAAGGCAACTTGGTCTCAGTAGGAATACAGGTTTATAAGAACGGTTGAATAACCATACGGCTGTAAAACCTGATGAAATTCGTTTCTACTGAAAGCAAAGAACTCACTTCCCTGATAGTGTTCGCCAAGCAAGACGAATTTAAGTCTCAGTTTATAACTTAAGAAGCGGCAGCTTCCGACGAACGTAAAAGTTCGGAGAGAAATTGATCTGAACTTTGAAGTTAAGCGCATTGGAGCATCGAACGATAATTGTCGTGCTCAGCGCCAGCTCTTGAAGGCGAGAGGTCGGCAACATATGTAAGCATAATTACTGATTGACTCACCTTAAAAAACACCAATCGGTAAGAACTGTCTACTTCTAAGGAAGATGTAACGGTTATGTCGATAGGCAGGCCAGAAGGACGTTGAACTACGATCTCACGGCCAATACTGTGTTTCTAAAGTCATTGTCAGGCAGAGAATAACGAAACCGGAAGTTGACTCATTTGAATTATAGGGCAATTCAGGGAGTAATTATTATTGTCACTCCTAAGCGTAAGTATGTGAGCTAGAAAGACTGCTGTCTCCTCTATTGATCATAAGTCCTAGGCTGTTAAGCCCTGTACTGTAATGAGTATTTAACACACTGCCCCGAATTGTAAACAATTCGGGTGTGGTGTGAAGCATGTATCGGACCGTTTCCCCTAACTACTGATCCTGATCCAGGAAATGGGAGTCGGATTCTCTAATAGCGAATCGAGTCTGTCCGAAGCCAGCTTGACGAGAAACGTCCTACAACGAGTCTCTTGAGGGGAATATATCCGACTTGCCCGTTTTGGGAATTAATTCCAAACGCAGGTAATCGAAGTGAAGTGTTTGAAAGGAACACTTTACCGTTTACAATGAATCGACGGTCATTCCTCGATGAAAAAGCAACCGGTACGTGGTAAAAGGCGTCTGTTATGTCTAATTATCGCTCAGACAGCCGTTCCGGATTGCGTTCTTGATGAAACGGCACGTTCCATTTTATTACTCGACCGTACTAGATGCAATCTGAGTCGATAAGTCTAATTCCGGTCTTCACCGACTGTCTTCTTAGGAACCAGAATAAAGACGGTTGTAGAAACCACCGAATGGAAGGTTGATACCCACTCTATGGCATTCCTGTTAGATTTAATAGAGAGGAGCGCTTCCCTATAGCTGCGGATTAAGGCCAGTGCTCTACTTGGTTGTATGTCAACTTGGCTCTCGTAACGGGGCTTTGATAAGGCAGGACAAGCGGAAGCAGAGAGCTAGGCTCGAACTTAGCCTGTCTCTTGTGTCTTCACAGGTTGGGCTTCTAAGAATGCCTTTGCAGAAGTCGCTGTACGTTCTGTCCCTGTGAACGATGTTGCCGCATACGCCGAAATGCGCCTATGGACGCAGTGAATGCAGTAACTTTCCACTAATGATAGTTTATTTAGAGTCCAGCTCTAAATTGTTTAATCATCCGATGGAGCACTGAACCCGATATGTCTCTTATTCGTCAGACAAGACTGGGTCGTGGGTTTTACCCGACGACGTGCGGATTGACTAAAGCCGGTTCTGAACCGGAAGGTCAGTGTCCGATTCGACATGGAGGAATCCTATGATTGATTGATTGTGGTTTAACGCCGTTTTAACAATTCTCAGTTATATCACGGCGGCCAGTTCACCTACTCATGTATTTCCTGGTTTTCTCACACAAGTACTCCACATAACAATCTTCCCAAGCAACTGGCTACTTTTCCACAAAAACTTAGCCCATTGGTGGGAGGAATCTTATGAAGGAGTCATGATCGAGGAATTGATCCCTTTTCCGAAGAAGAATGAGATCGCATAGAATCAACCGTCGGTCCGAGCTCACGTATGAGTGAGTTCACAGAGTGAATATCCTCTGGGAATGGCTGATCCCGGTAGGACAGCATAGGGGATTGATTTATGAAATCAACTGAATCTCTCCCTTGTAATACCGTCGGACATCGACTCGTCCCAACAATGTACCAATGGGTATTACTTGGGAGGAGTGTAGTTCCTAGAGACGAACTCTCTCCTCCCTGGGGACCGACATAACTATTTGACCAGTACTCCCCATACCCGATGTCCGACGGTTCAATCGGCTATGTCCCAGCATACTGCCCGATTGACTACCGAAAGGTTATGTCCTAAGACATCACCCGTTTGATCGGTGCCCTACTGGCTATGTCTAAAGACATTGCCCGGTCTCCAAATGACTGTGTTCGAGGATATTTGTCAATTGGAATTCTGTTGTTTTCACGGTGACCGTTTGCCCGGTAACCGTTTATGCCCAGTTAAGAGTTTGACTGCCCTGTGAACGTTCACGCGACAACCGTTTATGCCCAGTGATTAATTGAGTACTCGGTAGGCACTTGACTCATTCTCTAGCACTATCGACTCATTACATTCATATGAGTGTAAGGAACGACAACTCTGTGAAGGAGATTTGCACTTGATTGTGTTCGAAAACACCCGGTTGTCCGATGTCAATGGTTATGTCATAATATTGACAAAACGGTTGGAGTCAACTTGACTTAACGACTGCTCGTTACCCAGCTCTGGGTACGTTCAGTAATGGTAGCTCCCTCTGACCATTACTGTCCGGTTGACTAATGATAGGCTGGTGTGAGGCAGCTCTATCACCAGTCTCCAAAGACTTCGACATTATAACTTGGCACTCTGTAGGAGTCCGAAGACTGCTGTACTGCAGAGTGTAGGGTTTGCTCGAAATCATTACAGGTTTAAACGACGTTTTAGCGTCAACCTTCGGGCATAAAGTATTAGGCACCACCCTAAATACTTCCGTAATGTTCTGCTGTAGAGATCAACGCTCTACAGCCGGCTCGTAATCTGATGGGGACTGCCCCCCCCCCCCCCCCCCCGCCCCCCGCCCGTCAGACGAAGAGGTGGGAGAGTGTCGAGCCCTACGATGATTGACTCTAATCTGTCTTTCAACTGAAAGACACAACAGTCTTATAAAAGTAGGAGAAGGGATTGAAAATAATATTCAATCTTTGCGTACTTTATTGTTGTGGTAAGGTGTCGATCGTGTGATATGAACCTCCTCTCCGCAGTAGAGAGAGGTCGCACTGGATCGATCGTCGGGGCCGAACTAACAGTATGGGACGGTCTCGACCTCCCTTTCACGGAAAACCTTATTCCGATCGGGGGTTTGCCTTTCTAAGGACTGCCTCTTCGAAAGGTGTCCTTCCGGGAACAGTGAATTCCCATAAGGTGGGTATTGCTGATCCCGGTAGTCTTGGTTAACCCGCCTATCACCGATCCGTTACATCTTTTGAAACGGAGCTTGGTATCGGGGAAGGAGTGTAATCCCTAGAGAAGTACAATGTTCCCCTTGGAGAAACGGAAAGATTTCTCTGTCCTGTACTCCCTATAACTGGATATCTGAGCCTGGTGCGTAATGACCAGTGTTTTGAATATCCGTACTCTTCTATTCTCATTCTTTTGAGGAGTGTAATCCCTACAGAAGAACACTGTTCCCCTTGGAGAACGGAAAGATTTATCTGTCCTGTACTCCCTATAACCGATGTTAGACGGTTGAATTCTGAGCCTGGTGCGTAATGACCAGTGTTTTGAATATCCGTATAGACCGATTGTGCGAAGAACGAGTGATACTAGTATCAATTCGGTCGTGAAGCACGGAGCCCGGTTGACCGGTCGCGTCATGGCTTAACGACTGCTCGTTACCTTGACTGTCCACTGCCCGGTCGCGTCATGTTAAACTGACTGCCCGGTTGCCCGGTCGCGTCATGGCTTAATGACTGACCGGTCGCGTCATCGCTAAATGACTGCCCGGTTTGCCCGGTGACTGGTCGCGCCTAGGCGAAATGACTGACTGGTTGCCCGGTACCCGGTACCCGGTTACCCGGAGTCATATAGGTTTTGCTCGCAAGCATTACCCGGTTGACTAATGATAGGCAGTTGTGAAGCTGCTCTATCACCGGTCTCCAAAGAATTCTGTCCGCAGACATTATAATTTGGCACTCTGTAAGACTGCTTACTGCAGAGTGTGGTGTTAGAGGTGGCCAATCAGTGAGGTTTCCCTTTGATTGTCCCATGGCGTCTCCCGAAGGGTCAGCCCCAACACCTGGCGTCAGATAATGTCGTTCAGCAGACGGTAGCTCACTCTTGAGGCCAACCATCACTGTGTCCGTACGGTTTCTGGCCCGAAGGCCTTTGTTTCCCGACGGAATAACAGACACCAGCAGCTGCCATCCGCTCCTCCATGTCCCGCGAAGGACCAGCCGAAGCTGAGGGGGAGCGGTCAGAGCCCCAGATAAGGGGCGTTTGCATGTCTAAAATCCTTATTTGACCCTCTTACCCTATGCTGTGGGTATTGAGAACCCACAGCACAGGGTTTGTTTCCTAAGAGAGAATTTGTGGGGAAAATAGCTGATTACACCTCCTTATCTGTATCTCTGAGCGGTTGTGCGGAGTGAAGAAGGAACAGCTCTGACCTTCTGCTCACTCAACACAGCCGCGGAGTCTGATTGTTGTGAGAACCCCTCAAACTTCGCTTCACTCGTAGAGCTAAGAGAAACCTTTTTAGGGGTCTTCTTACTCTTCCAGCTTTTGTGAGTCCTCCTCAACCCAGACTGTTTCCAAACGGAAGCAGGCCAGGAAGAGAAGAACTCACAGGGTGAATCCTGTGTGTACTTAGTGAACGCAAAACAGGTCAGACGCGTGTCTGATACAGCCGTTATGAGTCACGCCTCTGATCACCACTATGTGACATAGAATATATATGAAACAAAACAATTTATACGATTCAACAAAAAATATAATTTTTTTCTATTTTTTTATTTTCTACTATAACCGTTGATCACGGAACGTATTTCAATGAAAAAGATTTTTAAATATTTTCCAAAATTGTTCATGTTTAATTAATATACATAATGTAATACAAGGCGATAATAATATATTATCGCTAATAGGGTCGGTGTAACTATAACCGTTGAAAGAATCAATGGCCATTACCGCACCCGATACGTAACTGAAATAGTGGGTGGGGTAACCCCCCCCCCCCCACCCCCCCCGTGACTTCTCAGTTAGTTGTGTTTACAAAAAACAACTTAATTACAATTAATAATTTACACAATTATGTTGTTAGGTTGTTAATGTAGTTGAATAACTGAATGAATAATAACTTGTTTAAGGCGAATGCCTTAAACAGACCAAGAAATAAATTATAAAAATGAAATAAATTCTTAGCTGTCAGTTCGGTGTGTCCAGAAATTAAAAAGTGGGGTTCTCATGGCCCGAGCGCCGGTATTGCCGGCGGCCGTGTGTATCACACACGCGTGAGGGCTATGCATGGCTGCGCGAGCTTCTTTTCTGGATGAATTAACAGTGTTGAGATTATATATCAGGTATTAAATGACTGGTAATATATTTTTGACATAAAAATCGTAATTTGCGAATGTCTAAACGAATGTCTAATGTCTAACTGACCAATTAGACATTTGTTTCTTGCATGTACCACCAGTCGCGGCACTACGGTCATGGTGGAGTGCCCTTGGGCAAGGCACATTTTCTAGCCTAGTACTGGTTTGTTTACCCAGAGATCATGAATAATTAAATTTAATTGCGCGCTAAATGACCTTAGCTGTCGATGCGCCATAAAACAATATACATTCATTCATTCATTCTTGCATGTACAATGACCTCCGATGAATTTGGTACCTAAATCTCTTAATTTGCAAATGTCTAATCAAATGTCTAATGTCCAACTGACCAATTAGACATTCGTTTTTTTAATGTACAATGACCTACGACGAATTTGGAACCTACATATCGTAATTCGCGAATGTCTGATCGAATGTCTTATGTCTTACTGACCAATTAGACATTTGTTTTTTGAATTTGCAATGACCTACAACGAATTTGGAACCTAAATATCGTAATTTGTTAATGTCTAATCGAATGTCTAATGTCTCGTCTAATGTCTAATTGAATGTCTAATGTCTAACTGCCCAATTAGACATTCATGTTTTTTTTGTTTTTTTTATTATTGTACATTGACCTCCGACGAATTTAGTCACAGGAATGGAAAGCCCAGCTTTTATCACGGGAGTGGAACAGTTTGAATTCAGATGGCCGATCATAGAGCCAACTTCACGCACATACCTAAATCTCTTAATTTGCGAATGTCTAATTGAATGTCTAATGTCTATCTGATTAATTAGACATTTGTTTTTTATAGATCTTGTAATTTGAGAATGTCTTATCGAATGTCTAATAAGACATTCAATATTTAAAATTTGCAAATCTTTCTGAATGTCTAATGTCTAATTAGACATTCGATAATCAAAATGTGTGAATGTCTAATCGAATGTCTAATTAGAATGTCTAATGTCTAACGACTTATGCTCTGCCAACTAAACACACTTTGGCAATACTACCTGTATAAACATGATTCCTTCAACTATGTGGTTATTTCATATTATATTGACCCGGCCGGGTAGCTCAATTGGTAGCGTATCTGATTCGCGATCTGGAGGTCACGGGTTCGATACCCGGTTGCGGCGACATTCTTTCGGGCGATGTTTTCCATTGCCTCTCACCTCTGATCTATGTGAGAAAGTAGTCAGTGGCTTCGAAAGAATGTTGTGTAAGTACTGGTGTGGGAAAGCCAGGAAAACATGGGTTATACCGATTTCCTTTTGTAAATACATAAAAATAAAATGGGCGCTTGTAGCACTGATGACCAGTAATTGTATTTAGACTTATGTCAGTGCCGTTATGGATTATCGTTCTATTAGGATGCACCAGTAGAATCCTTAAAATTATGTTAAAGCACGTTGCTTTTAAAAGTAAATCATACCTCCTAAAGTTATTAGCAACTCTAAAATATTGATGTCTTCGTTCGGAGATGCAATAACTGCATCTTGTACAAGCTGTAGCTACGGCCTGCTCATGCGAGACCATCAATATAATTATATATGTATATATATGTATGTATATTGACTGCATGAATCACAACTTGATAAGAATGCATGAATGAGTGCATAGACATTACCTTTATATATAGTGACATACAGGCCCATGGGGCTGGGTATTTTTTCAACAAACTTTGTATTATGTTTTATTAAATGTAATACACATGTCACTTTATTAAAATATTTACTTACTTACTTACTTGTATGATAAGGTAAGTTTTCCTGGACCGACGCTCAAATCAAAACATTTTTTGTTCAGCCAAAATGCAAAAAGAATAAGAGTTGGAAGAACTTGTATTGTACCGTTTTACTTTTAATTTAGCAACATTGTTCTTCATCTGGCACTCTTCCGTCTATCCATTGACTTTACTAATTGACATCTACATTTGAAATGGAAATGAAAATCCTTCCCTATATGCAGACAAGTTGTAATGCACTTGCAGAAGAGGATTTTTTAAAAGTTTGTGGAAAAAGGTAAAATTGCTGATGATGAGCAATTTCTACTATATCCAAAATGTTTGTCTCATCTTATTCAATAACTATATCTTCATTTTAAAAGATTTTCTAAACTTCTGCTTAGATTTTTTAAAAGCTACGGATTTGTTGTAAGTGGGAAAGGGTTTACAGTAATAAAAAGACATAGTTAATACGCATTTGCTAATACAACAGATATTTAATGCTGGAGTCATTCATATATTTCAGTACAAAAGTATATTTTTTCTGTGATAATACTAAAATGGTTGGTTATAACATAACAACTTTTTGTGTAACATAGTGAATTTGACTTAATTGCAAAACTGACAATTGAACAATTACTTCTTCATTGCATACTGAACTTACACAATATCAGTAATAATGTTATCATTTTTCAATCAACTCCTTTTGGCTTCTGACATGTATGCAGCAGACGACTTTAACACTTTCCCTCATATAGACGCAGACAGCTTTTTGAAAACATAGTGACAAAAGAAGAAATTACTCAAAACAAGCAATTTCTACTTTTGCCACAAGGTTTACTACTTTTAGTCATAGGTTATCCATTCAATTATAGAGATTTTCTATTTTTTGACTAAATATGTTCAAAGTCATCTGCTGCAGAATTGTTGTATGAGAGAAAGGTATAAATAGAAGCATCTAGGAAAAAGTATAGTTAATATCTTTAACTGAAAGTATAGCAACTGAATTGAGTTGAAAACACAGTGCCAAAGGGAGATATTACTCATTTAGAGCAATTTCTTCTTTTGCAATAATGTTTTCAAACATCATCTGCTACAGATGTGTCAAAATGCATATGCAAGAGTAAAGTGTTAATTTCATATTAATTTGCATTTGTTTGCTTTCAATTAAGCGCCATTAAGAAAAATTCACATTAATGCTATTACATAAATATATGTAAATAAGTTTGGCTTCAACTTCAGACTGAAACTTATTATTTGATATATTTCATATTAAACAATATGCAAAATTTATTTTCTCATTATATTCAATAGAACTGCCTTTGCAGCATGGTATGCAATGCCAATGTATTTCAGTATGCTGTATAATTCACAAATTATTGCTTTTAAAGATATCATAAATTATTCACTTTATGAATCTATTAAGATATTATAGATCAGGATCCATAATAACCAATTACCTTAACTAGATACCGTTTGACACCTGTTCTAAATCTACTCATGAACTGAACGTCATGAGCAATTTCTCCTTCTGCCACAATGTTTAAAACTCTTTTCTTCAAAATACATATACATAATCTTTTCAATTGTAAGTAAGTATCGGCCCTGATTTAAAATACGGAATATAAATAATACCATTTAATGCTGTTTGTAATCTGATTGTTTAAAACATTGCATAGTAAAAAACATCCTGTTATGTTTCAAAAAACAGCATATACTATAGAGACCATATAAAATATTATTGAAGCAAGTAACCAGGGTCTATTAATACTTGATCGATAGACCCTGAACTAACTTTAAAAAAGTTTTGCCTATGTACGTTATATTTTTCTAAGGATATGTAAATATGTTGTTGAGTTTGTTATGTTTGTATTTATTCAATTCTAACAATGTAAATAAGCAGCTACAGGCAGAAAGGGGGTCTTGTTCCCTTGTAAACAGGGAAGACTTCGGTCAGACTTTACATATGGTGAACAACACATACTATAGTAGGTATATTCTAAACATGACTGCATGGTGAGATGAAGTCAAGCTTGTTTTTCTGCCAGTCATCCAATGTACATTATCTTTGTTATGAATATATATATATATATATATATATATATAGAACAAAGCATTAAAATACAAAAGACATTCCTATCATTTTGTCACAGAGCAACCCATAATTTAAACATTGCCAAAATAGTAGAAACTATTTTTATGGCATCGTTAAAGCTTCAGTAGAATATGACACTGCAACCATTGACAAATTAGGTATGAAATTGCTATCATATTTCTTTTAATTTCTGTAATTGAACTGGTTCTATACCGCATAAAAACAATGATACAAAATGTGATAATATCAACAAAATTAATGTTGAAATAAAAATTAACAAATAATCACACAGCTATAAAGCATTTTCTCATATTATAAACATTACTTTAGCATTTAAATTGTCATCTTAAAAAGGAATTTGTGATTTTCCAAACAATTTTTAACGAATTATTAGGCCATACCTTTATGTTTGATTTTCTATTCATAATCTTGTTAAAGGGATCTTTTATGAACCAAAAAAATCTTTTTTTTTTTTCTTTTTCCAAAAACTTAAAACGTTCATCACCTGAAAAGCAATCTTATTACTTTAAATTAATTTAATCTTCTAAATATTTGTTTAATCTTCTACCTTGATTAGAAGGCTATAAATGCCTGTAGTAGTTGATATTCGAAAACATTGTGGGAAATAGAGAAATTGCTTCAAGCCTGCAATTTCTTTTTTATCCCCCAACGCTTGCAACTCAATATAAAATTATACATCAAATTTATTTATTTTCCTCATATGGTATAGAAACAGACAAAGCTAATTTACAGCATATTTGGTATATAGTAGGAATACAAAAAGATTAAACTGATTAAATTAGTATCTTCTCGTTCATTCAAATTTAAACACAATCTTCATTATTTTGGACAGACATGACAAGTTTCATTGATAAAATTTTTTAAAAATATATTTTTGCAAACTTTTATTTTCAGGATCATAAGAAATACATGTATGTATTTTCATCCGAAATTAAATATTATAAAATCTGTCCTTTTTCACACAAACAATATATCAATATATTAAGGAAAGACCTAAGAATATGAAGACTGCTGTGAGGGCGTTGGAGCCGCCTGATATTGGACGGGGTAAATATCATCTCCTGGCACTCCCATGACAAGCATCCAATGATTTTGCTCCTTTTCTGCTCGGTGTGAATCCAACATGGTGCAGGCAGTGGTTTCGTATTCCCTCGTTCCGAAGGATGTTCGTGTGATAATCTCTTCCTCTACGCATAAATCTTGATTTGTTTTGGAGTGATTAATGATCACCTTATCATTGGCCTGGAATTAAAGGATTTACAAATATTAATCAATTATCGGATATGATATATATTTTTATCACATAAATACCCTTATTTTCAAGTTGAGAACAAATCACGGAACAACGATATCCAACATGTGTGATACCAAAAACACGTCATACACGCGACTACTGATGACGTCATTTTGACCTTTATCTTTATTATGTTTATTGTTAAATTGTTAAATTTTACACATTGAAAAATGCAATAATACGTTATTTTGAATAAACAAGCAAATTCAGAGAATTCAGGTCCCCCGCCAGGGTCAAGGTCACAAGGTCAAAAAAATTGGTATTGATGGAAAGGGGTTGTCACAAGGAATACACATGTGAAATATGAAAGCAGTACCTATTACGGTTCAGAAGTTATGACCAAGGTTAAAGTTTTTGTGACGGACTGACGGACTGACGGACGGACTGACTGACGAATGAGAAATAATAGTCCCCAGCTTTCGCTAAAAGCGGGGGACAATAACGAGTCTTAATTGTTTAAAACATTGTTTTTTTTTTTCTTTTTATTCAAAAATGATGAGGACTACTTTTTTATGCGGTGAATCACAAGTTCTTATGAAGAATATGTTATTCGGTCTTTGTTTTTATGTTGTCAATATTTTTCATTAAAACACACTGTTTAGGTGATAAAAAGAATCCATCACTCGTTTTTCTTTGGAGAAGATTTCTTAAATTCGTCTCGAAAAAGAGAGTTATTAACCTCGCCAAGAAGCTCGGTTAATAACCGTCTTTTTCTAGACTCATTTAAGAAATCTTGATCTCCAAAGAAAACTCATGATGGATCCTATATAGATTAACCCTTTCCCTCATACGACAATTCTGCAGCAGACGACTTTGAACATATTTTGTCAAAAAATAGAAAATCTCTATAATTGCTTGGATAACCTATGACTAAAAGTGGAAAACATTGTGTCAAAAGGAGAAATTGCTTGTTTTAAGCAATTTCTTCTTTTGTCACTATGTTTTCAAAAAGCCGTCTGCCTTTTCCCACCTACCAGATGCATTTAGTCACATCTGCAGCATTCAACATTTGAAAACATTGTAGCAAAAGAAGAAATTGCTCATCATGAGCAATTTCTCCTCTTGCCACAAGGTTTTGACAACTCTATTCGATAATTTTATTTCAAGAGATTTTCAATTATTTTACCTTTTCAAAGTAGTCTGCTTCAGAACAGGTATATCAGTTCTTCATGACAAATATACGGAAAAATTCATACCGTTAACATTTATATGTAGACATCTTTTGAAGCAACTGTAGCAAACAACTTTTTCCACATTTTTTACAACTTTATACAATAGTAATATTTTTATTCATATCTTTGGGTTTTTTGCCAAGATGTTTTCCAAGTAGTCCGCTGCAGATTTGCTGTATGTGGGAAAGGGTTAAGTGATTTATTGTTTGTAATTAGATAAAGTATAAAGAAGTGGGTTTTTTTTAATATGAAATTCCTAAGCTTTCTTATTAAGCCTTTCCCACATACAACAAACTTGCAGCAGACGACTTCGAAAACATCAAGGTAAATATATGGAAAATCCCTATAAACAAATTTATAATTATTTTATAGAGTTGAAAACGTTATAAAAAAGGTAGAAATTGCTATTCATTAACAATTTCTGCTTTTGTCAAAATGTCTTCATAAGTTGTCTGCTTTAGATGCATCAAAATATGTGTGTGAGAGGAAAAGGGATGTTGAACTAATAAATTTAACCATTGACACAATGTTGTATTTGTGTAGTTATCTGTTTTTACAGTCATTAGTAGCAAAAACAATCAGGTAAATAAATTATAAATATGATTGTTTTTAAATGTCTGCTCCTACAGATACGGCATCAGAAGTTGTTTTATCAGGGAAAGGGTTGGTCTCACTCATACAGACACCTTTTGAAGCCTCTGCATGATGAGCAATTTCTCCATTTACCACAAAGTTTTCAACTCTTTTCAATAATTAAACTTTCCCTTATAGAGACTTTTCATAATTTTACCTAGATCTTTTCAAAGTCATCTGCTGCTGATTTGTTGTATTTGGGAAAGGGTGGTTACATAAATAACTTACTGGGACTGGTACGCCTTCATACTCAAATCTATTTTTAGGTTTCTTGTGCAAGATTTTCCATTCGGTCAAGGCCGAAGGCTCCGCAACGAGACAAAGTTCCTGATGACGCGATTTGTTTGGAGATTTGTGGAGGGACACTCGGTCACTTTGTAGTAAAAGCTGAAATATACATCATAATCATTTCAATGAATGAAATTTCGTCGGTGTTTCCCATTTAAAAGTTGAGGATTGGTTGTGAAAATGGGAGTTTAATACTCGAAGAAAGTGGTGTTGAAGAAGTAAAAATGTCATGTTTATTTTGTGAAAGAAAAGATGAAAGATTAAACAAGAGCACCGCGTACGGCAAAGACGCTCGACTGATAGGGAGAAAACAGAAGAAAAAAAAAGCTGAGCTGAACAAAAAACCTTAACCGGACGACCACACTGCGGACGACGCCAGGGTAATGACAAAAGCTCTCGTTTTTTCAAAAGTCAAGCTTAAAAGACAATATGAAGTATAACTCTATTACAGAGCCGAAAGAATTGTGGGAAAAGAAAGAAATTGCCTCTTATTAATGCTTACATCTTCTCATCTTATCATTATCTCATCTGCAACAAAAATGCATTGCAAAGGCATCAAAGAATGTCCTTGAGTTAACCCTTTACCTCATAAAGAAGCTTTCCTATGCCTCTGCAGCAGACGGCTTTTTGAAAACATAGTGACAAAAGAAGAAATTGCTCAAAACAAGCAATTTCTTCATTTGCGACAATGTTTTCCACTTTTAGTAATAGGTTATCCATTCAAAGAGATTTTCCATTTTTTGACAAAATAAGTTTGAAGTCGTCTGCTGCAGAATTGTTGTATGAGGGAAAGGGTTAAGAGGCGTCATGATAACAAAATGAATACTTTTTTTCTAATTTTATAACAATAACTTTAGTGGTTTAACCCTTTCCCACATATAGACGCTTTCTGACCCCTCTGCAGCAGACGACTTTTGAAAACATTGTGGCAAAGTTGAAATTGCTCATGATTAGCAATTTCACCAATTGCCACAATTGTTTCAACTCTATTTAATAATTAAACTTTTATTAATGGAGATTTTTGACGTTTTTGAAAAGATATTTTCAAAGTCCTCTGCTACAGATTTTCTTTTGTAAAGGGTTAACCCTTTCCCTCATATAGACGCTTTCTGACGCCTCTGCAGCAGACGGCTTTTTAAAAACATAGTGACAAAAGAAGAAATTGCAGAGAACGAGCAATTTCTCCTTTTGCCACAATGTTTTCCACTTTTTGTCATAGGTTATCCATTCAATTATGGAGACTTTCTATGTTTTAACAAAATACGTTCAAAGTCGTCTGCTGCAGAATTGTTGTATGAGGGAAAGGGTTAAGAGATAAGTGGACCCTGAACGCCCCGATTCTTCCAATATCACAATGACAACAACAACATCAAAAACCAATGGATTGAAAAGTAAAAAATAACAAACAAAATCCTTTCCACATACAATAAATCTGTAGCAGACAACTTTGAAAACATCTAGGCAAAAATATGGGAACTCCCTTGAATATTGAATAGAGTTGAAAACATTGTGGCAAAAGGAGAAATTGCTCATTATGAACAATTTCCCATTTTGTCATAATATTTAAAAAAATAATATATGGCACATGCTTCTGCAGGTGAGAAAGGGTTCAATAAATGAAATCTTAAGTCTTTCTCTCATACGACAATTCTGCAGCAGACGGCTTTGAACATGTTTTGTCAAAAAATAAAAAATCTCTATAATTGAATGGATAACCTATGACTAAACATGGAAAATATTCTGGCAAAAGGAGAAATGGCTCGTTTTGAGCAAATTTCTTCTTTTTTCACTATGTTTCCAAAAAGCCGTCTGCTGCAGAGGCGTGAGAAAGCGTGAATATAATAAGTAAATTTATACATACATTTCCCCCTTCGTTATCCATGGTGGTTAGATAAAAGACTTGTCCGTACACCAGAGGTTCACCGTCCCTTGTACCGTCTTTACTGTAAATTAAATCAACAGGTTGGTTAACCCTTTCCCTCATACGACAATTATGTAGCAGACGACTTTGAACATATTTTGTCAAAAAGTAGAAAATCTCTATAATTGAATGGATAACCTATGACTAAAAGTGGAAAACATTGTGGCAAAAGGAGAAATTGCACGTTTTGTGCAATTTCTTCTTTTGTCACTATGTTTTCAAATAGCTGCTGCTGCAGAGGCGTCAGAAAGTGTCTATATGAAGGAAAGGGTTAATATAGTATTCCACAACTCAGCACCAGTGTATTATTGTTTGACTGACTTACTTCCCTTGTTTAGTATTGGAAGAGTTGCATCCCTTGTTGAATTATCCGCCTTTTACCAAATATGTTTTAATGTCAACCATATGGTCTGAGTTTTAAAGTTGGCAACCCCTTGTTGAATTATCCGCCTTTTACCATATATGTTTTAATGTCAACCTTATGATCTGAGTTTCAAAGTCGGCAACCCCTTGTTGAATTATCTGCCTTTTACAATATGTTTTAATATCAACATTATAATGTGAGTTTCAAAGCTTAAACTCAATACATTGTATACCTTCATGATTAAAACAAACATTTAAAATAGAGGCAGTACACATAAAGGGCTTATTCTTATATGAAATGGATAGCTCTATAAATGAAAGCTTGATTGATTGATTGGTATTTTACGCCACTTTTAATAATTTTTCAGTTATATCATGGCAATACCTGGTTATCCTGACGCTAGCCAGTCAGTCATTAGGCTAACCCCGCAACCCTGGGCACCAAAAAGAGTAGCCATTACTACAATTTTTAAAGTCTTCTATAAATAAAATTATTTGGCTTAACACTTTCCCACATACGACAATTCTACAGCAGACGACTTACAACATATTTTGTCAAAAAGACAGAAAATCTCTATGAATGAATGGATAACCTATGACTAAAAGTGGAAAACATTGTGGCAACAGGAGAAATTGCTTGTTTTGAGCAATTTCTTCTTTTGTCACTATGTTTCAAAAAGCTGTCTGCTGTAGAGGCGTCAGAGCGTCTAAATGAGGGAAAGGGTTTAGAGTTGAAAACATTGTGGCAAAAAGAGAAATAGCTCATGACAGTCGTCTGCAATACATGCATCAAAATGCATCCATTTGTGGGAAAGGGTTAAAACTTATCCTCCTGAATTCCTCTATTTTATATCCTCATCATCCTTGACTTTTGAACACATTATATAATTTACTGAGTATTTTTTTTTACTAGAATTAACAAATAAGCAGCTTATTATGTCGACCAGGATTCCTGGTAACTACAAACTTATGCAAGCTGATCTTGGTCTTTATTTTTCTCTCATGGTGTAATATTGTATATCAAGGGCTTGGCGTGAAAAGGTTCTAAAAACCTATTTTGAAAACCTTGGTTTAGGGGCAATTTTGACGCTTTTGTAAACAATGCAAATTTCCATTGTTTACCAAGAAAAATGATTTAACGCTTATAAAGACTTTATGGCGAGATGATTAACCTTGGTAAAAAAATACGAATTTTAGATACAACCGTTTGACGTTTGACGTCGAGCCCTCGATATAGTATAATAAATAAATATATCTCCCAACACTTTCCCACATGTATACAACAAAATCTGCAGCAGATGAAATTGGAAACCTCGCTTTGCAACAAAACTTTCAAAAGATATCTGCTGCAGATGGGAAAATGATGTCTTCATGTGAGAAAAGGGGTTGATTATGTAGAATATGAAATTTCAGCTCTCACCTTCTGATGACAAATGTACTACGAAGGTTTGCAGTGCAGTCCATGCTACCAGTCACGTTACATGGCGCTTCAAATTTCTGAGAGTACATGACTTTGTTGATCTGGGGCAATACCGCTAGCTGGCAGTCAGATCGTGGCTCCACATGGGCAAAGAATTTGGTTTTATCCAGAGCTCCAGGACATCTGAGACATACTCGGTCCCCAAAATGAACAAACCCATCCCTTGAGATACTCAAGTCGACCTGAAAAATACAAATACAGAAATAAACAAAAGGACCATGATCGTCCTGAATCGTTCACCTGATTTAATAACAAGAGTACCGCGTACTGCACAGTCGCTCAACTGATAGGGAGAAAAAAAAAAAAGAGCTAAACAAAAAACCTTAACTAGACGACCACGCCGCCGCCGACGCCAGAGTCATGACAATAGCTCTTGTTTTTTCAAAAGTCGAGCTAAAAATTAAATAGTTTTCAATGTTCTCACTCTATGCATACAAGAAAGACGAGCATCGCATCCTGGTGGTCATGCTAATCAACAGATCACATTTTTTAACATTCTTGGTAGAGGGTCACCCAAAAAATATTTGTGCTAAAGTTACTATAGAATCAGGCCTTATATATTTGCAAAAAGATGATTTTAAAGTTTTCACTATACATACATTTGAAGGAAATAAACCTGCCCCTTTGTGGCCACTTTTTTAACTGATCTATGGGGAAAATTTCAACACTCTTTCTAGAGGATCACCAAAGGAAGACAGTGGTGCAGAGGTAGAGTGATGGCCCCTCGTACGAAAGGTCCTGCGTTTGAATCCCGTGATAAGCGGTTCTGCCTTTTAGGATTTTTCCACACAAACTGATCGAGTACTGGTAATGTCTCCAAGAAGCAGACATCAAGCGTGATTAATATAAGCTGAAAGCTTATTTCGCAATCAATGTAAAATAAATAAGTTTAAACTGAAGGAAGATTAGTGCCAAAATCTTTTCACATTTGGTAAGTTATTTTGCTCAAGAAGATTTTTAAAGTTTTCTCTATTTAAACATATATATAAGGAAAACAAGCCCCATCATCTGGCAGCCATGTCTTAAGTTGGATCAGAAAAATTTCAACAATATTGATAGAAGATCAACCAAAAAACATTAGCGCCACTCATTTTTACCTTTTTAAATATTGTTTGATCTAGTTTGGTTCTCTTTTGGTATAACAGTTCCCCGGCTTCACGTTTTTGTAAAAAGTCTTTTAGTGTATCCTGCAAGAAAAATAGGCATAAAACATAAACATTGAGATTATCTAGTTTCTTTTCATTCAGTTACTCCCTGTAATTAAGGTTAATACATGTAAATGCACAGCAGATACAAAATATATAAGAAAAGCATTGCTTTAGTGTATGAGTTCACATGGAAATAAACCTTTCCAAACTTGACAGAAATTATCACAAGCAAACAACTTTGAAAACATCTGGTGAGAATATAATTATAGGAAAACTCTCAAAATTACAGTTTTATGATAGAATAGAAAAAATTAAAAGCAATTTTTTCCATTTTTGACAAAGTTTGCAAGTCAAAAAATACTTACAAGCAATATGATAAATAAATATTGGCAATTAACTTTGTGTTGCAGTTATACATATTTGGTTTTTGGAAAGTAAGTTTGCTTCTTAGTTATTGTTTTATATATTAATTATGAATTCTTAAAAACAAATCTGCATAATAAAGTTTCTTATTTTATGCTTAGTTTTTGTTTTTGTACTGTCTGGATGTGGTGGCAAGACATGACTGCCCAGTTAGCTCAGTTGGTTAAAGCTCTAAGCTTAGTGTGTTATGTGTGTTGTGGTTCGAGTCCCACATTGGCAGAAATTTTTCCCCTTATAGTCATATATTACTTTAATGCGCCTGGATAGGGCTTCAGGAAGTTACTGAGTATGATGCCTGGCTTCCAAAGGTTAGGAAGGGGAGGAGTGTAGTGTCTGGATATGGTGGCAAGACATGATTGCTCAGTTTGTTAGTGCAAAGCTCGTGGTATGGGTGTCCTGGGTTCTAGACACACATCAGGCTGGCAGTTTTACCCTCATATGTTACATTATTTTTATTTACATAAAAACAATAAAGAGGCGCTTTTTTTGTTTTATTGGGATTTACGCCGCTTCCAACATTATTTCAGTTAAACACAGTGATAGTTCACTTATTCATGATCCCTGGGTAAACAAACCAGTACTAGGCTAGAAAAATGTGCCTTGCCCAAGGGCACTCCACCATGACTGTCGTGCCATGACAGGGAATCGAACATGGGACACCCGGTTTTAAATCCCATACACTAACCCCACTCGACCACAGCAGATCAGTCATAAAGACAAGAATTACGCGTAATTAAATGTCTCGCTGTCCCGCGCTTTAATTATTAATGCAATTGTAAAAGACAAAAAGTATTATAACAAAAATTTAGGGTTGAGCTAAACACAATTGTAAAAAGGTAAAAAAAATCCAAAAATACACAACATTTTATAAAAAAAATCCAAAATTTGTGGTCAATCTAACAAAGAATGAAGAAGGAAAAAAAATCAAAATGTTTGACCCAAAAACCTGTTTGATATGTTGAAGTACTTTATTTATGAAATGTGTGCACAACACAATATGAAATCAATCTAACAAAAAATAAAAAAGCTATGTCCAATTCTCAAAATCCACCAAAAATCATGTTTTTATTCCAAAAAGAACGTTTTCAGCATCATCTACATACAATGTGAAGAAGGGTATTAGATGTGACTTTATTCCAAACATGATAGGCCTAGCAGCTGTTCTTATTCACAAAAATTAAAAAAAGGAAAGTTGAGCTAAACGCCAATGTTTGTCAGTTTCGCCAGAATAGCAACACCTTTAAAAGTCTAGTTTGCTTTCGCAACTTCGTCGAGGCGGGCAAAATGAATTTCGCCTGTATTTACCTATGGGCCTCAATAAACATGAAGGTGTGCAAAGATCTTGCTCAAAATATAATTGAAATGTTTACTGCTTTGAGGCCATTGGGTTAACTTAACGGACATTCTTCCTAAAAGCTTCTAAGTAGAATCAAAAAGTTAACAAAGGTATAAACAATTGATTAGCAACTGGTGATATTTACACATCAATAATGATAGCTTTAAGTATTTACTAAGTGGTTGAAGTGTAAATTTATGTTATTTTAGAACAACAAAACAATATTAAAAAAACTGTCACTTTCTGATTATTTTCAGAAACACCATCGAAAGTTGAAAGATTCACAGCTTGCGCTACAGTACTTTATTTAATCTTTCAACAGTAATTGTCAGAAAAAAAAATTCTAGGTTTATCATACCTCTTCAAGCTGAATGTCTTCATTCCAGTTTCCGACCCGAACAGATGGATTGTATGTTCTCACGCTCATCTTTCTTGTTAGTGAAAGAAATGTGTAGTTCTGATGGTCGGATGTTTACCCTAACAACAAGACAGGAACGAAGCAAATGCAAATAATGCAATCGCAACTTCTTGGTTAATCAGATTTTACGAGTGTATTTCCCTATTTTGTTTCAGTAAGGGAGTTTAGTTTTATCATTTATAGAAAATTAACTGCGTTTTGTTGTATTAATTGAAACAAAACTTTTGTTAAATAGAAAAATATTGCGAAAGTGAAATTCTAATTTTAACCAATCAAATTGTCTGGTTCATTCAGGAAACGTCATCTGCGATTTCGGCCATCTTGAAAACAAACTTGTGACAGCAAGAAAGGTTTTTTAGTAAAATCGTCCCCTATATTTGCCCAAAATTGAAAAATAACAGCACCATGACCTCGCTTAGCCAGAGAACTAGTGGGGTGGTTCAAAGACGGAAGACACAGGCCAAAGAAAATGCAGAAGGCGGGTCGTCGGATCCAGATGATGTCTCGTCTCGGGACCTGGATGGTTATGAAGAAGACGACGGAGATTCTAAAGAGACAAGGTTAACCTTAATGGAGGAGATATTACTGCTTGGATTGAAGGATAGAGAGGTAAGGTTGCATTTCTGGTCGTTTCTTGTAATGTCACCTTGTATTTATGGGTGAAATTTATAAAAACAACAAATCAATTATCACTTCTATTTTAAGATCAATAAATCTGGGAAATTGCTCTTTGGCATTAAACTGAACTGTCTCCTTTACATAACAGTGATAACACCATCATGACCGATTCACATCATGACACTGCATACATAAATTGAGTTTTTGGGTCCTCATCGATGGTCTAGAAATTATAAATGCAGATGTTACTGTTGCCAGTGTTGGACTGCTTAGCTTATTTATGGAATAGAGTGATCTTGTCGGCAGCACGATTTACCCCACTACCCAATACTACCACAGGGTTACTCTTAATACCGGATAATACCAAATAATAACAAATAATACCGAATAATACCGGATAATACGAAAAAACTACAGAATAATACATTTTCTTTGCAAATGATATTTATATTTGTGTACATTAAAACTGTGAACGCTTTATTTCACATAAAATCAAACATTATAATTACATTATAGAACAACACTTAAAGAACTGATTTACATCAAAGCGCAACAAATATGTCCTAATGACGTCTCTGCAGCAGACGATTCCTCCTTTTGCCTCAATACTTTCTACTTGATTAATAACTCTAATTGATAAAGACTTTTCATGTTTTCCCAATATGTGTTCAAATTTTTCTTCTATAGGCCTATTGTATATTTTGCGATCAAATAAGCTGATATATAACAAAGGGACGCAAACAATCTATACATTCTCAATAGAGGTCAATCCAAAATAAACGAAACAGACGTTTTGAGACTACCGTATGACAAAAACAATATATATGTTTGTTCATATATATTTGACCTAAATGTACACGAATATAAATATTATTTGCAAAGAAAATTTATTATTCTGTAGTTTTTTCGTATTATCCAGTATTATTTGGTATTATTCGTATTAAGAGTAACCGCTACCACACACTACCCCACACTACATGCAATTGACATTGAAAAGTAATATTTTTACTAAAATATAGCATATAAAGGTGTTTTCAGCAGATTCTGGAGATTTCGTCTAACTTATCGATTATAGTAAGAAATAATCTATATCGATACAAAGATGTTGTAGTAAGGTGTTGATTGACCGATTATAGAGCGCCAAAACAATTATTATAATTCACAATAGTTTGACTATTATGACTATGAGTGTTGACAATTAACTTACCAGCTTCAAAGTCTACCATACCCATTGTACAAGCGGTTGCTGTAGAAGTCGTTAAAAATTAGTGACGACTCCTTTTCTTACATGAATTTAACCTTTTCCAAGCTTTCGACTCAATCATGATTACGGGAATAGAATAATTATATCACGTTCAGTCACTCGTCAATTCAAAGAAGAAAAATAGAAGGCGTTAAAAATTAGCGACGGCTCCTTTTCTTACACAGACTACACGAAATCTTTTCAAACCTGTCGGTCCGAAAGCTAATTTATCATATATTTTCCTCCTTGTTCAACCAATTTTTGCCTGAAATGTGTCAGGACTGAAGGACTGGCGACTTTCGCGTAGTCTGCTTACATGAATTATAACTTTATACAAGCTTTCGACTATATCAAGATTACGGGAATAGAATAATTATATCACATTCAGTCACTCGTCAATTCAAATTATACTTCATATATTTCAACATTACGGGTCCATCTTTTAGACGGAGCTTGTATGTAACCTTTTCCATGTTTTCGACTCTATAACAATCAACATTGCTTAAGTTATAAGTAAAGATTACATATAAGACATAATAATCCTTCTTATTTATAAGTTAGACAAAATCACTACCCCGTTTACTCTATAGTATCAGTTAGACGAAGTGGTAGAAATCTCCAACATCCTTTTCAGCTATAATTATCCATTCATCAGCAAATTATTCAAGTACACAGTGTAATATATTTTGGTTATTTCGTAACCCAGCATTCTGTTTAAGATAAATTCATACAAATCATACATTTGTCTAAAAATTGTATATAAAATTTGTGAAAGACAAATCACGGATAATTGAGCTGCCATTTTATTGGCCGGATTGCTTAAGCAATTCCGGTCTATAGATTGGCGATGTCCGTCTGTCTGTCTGTCCGTCAACATTTTGGTTAAAGTTTTAGGTTAGGCAAAACGGTTAAAGTTTCTGGTTAAGCAAAATCTCAGACATGGAAAGAGCTACAAACTTGAAACTTTGCCTGAAGGTCACCAGTAACAAGTTCTATTGATTTCTATTGTTACTTTGACCTTGACCTTAGTTTGTCGATTTTCAAGGTCAAATTGCCGACAATCCGGCCTTACCGTCTTCAGCGGTTTCTTGTTTATATAAATGCTCTAAGCAACGTATATTTTCAATGATGTAAGCAAGCTATTGATTTTTTTGCTCTGTGAATACCTTATCGCGATACCTTTAACAGGAAACCAGTCTTCCTATTTGACACTGTGAAGGTCAAGTTACTGTAATGATCTGAGGTTTTTCACATGTTTAATCAAGTTTATTGGACGCATTAGTGTCATGACCGATTAACTCATGTTGCTATTATCAATTAAAGAGACACACTGTTAACTGTCTGCATGTTAGTCTTTGATCGGACGTCTTTGATTGAACATATATTTTAATTATACCCCCTTTGAAGAATATATGAAGGGTATATAGGAGTCACTGTCAGGGCCTCCGCTGTCGGTCGCCAAAGTCGCCAATTGCGAAGAAATAATAAAAGTTGCGCAAGAAAAAAAGAATTTGCGAAACAGCTTGCGAAAGCAAAATCTCGGCAAATTGAGCCGCCATTTTGTTTTATAAATGCTCTAAGCGGCGTATATTTTCAATGATACAAGCATTCTATTGACTTTCGTATCTCTGTGTATGCGACTAACGGTAACTTTAAAAGGTAACCAGTCTTGATATTTGACAATGTGAAGGCCAAGCGACTGTTGTTTTTCACACGTTTTATCAATATATCGGACAAATTAGTGTTATGAACGATTGATCGATGTTGTTATTACCGACTAAAGAGGGACGATCGTTAACAGTTTGTTTGTTTGTACTTTGATGTTTCTGATTGGACGTACATTTTAATTTGAACACCGTGTTTGGTCCGTAATCAGGAGCGTGTATGACCAAACATTTGATGCGGATTTCAATTGATGCGGAGTTCAGTGTTGAACATTTTGATTTTAAGGATGACTTTAAGGTTTGGGCTGGTTTAAAGACTCCCAGAATTCTGGTTTGAGACTGATGTTCTTGTATATATATACTGTATGTAAATATAATCATGTTTTAAATGGAACAGAAATGAAAAATATGTGCTTTTCATACATCTTATGTTATTTCATAAATAATACATGTGCTATTGCTAAAGACATGAATGAAATAAAAGAGAGAAAAAACAATACATTTCGTTTTACAGTGTTTTTTATACCCTTTATTTGTTGATGTTTAATTGGCCTTCAAAGTTGGTCAATTTTGGCTCCAACTATTTTATTTTGGCTCCTTTTTTTTCAATTGGCGAAAGTGTTGGCGAAAGAAAATAAATAGCCAGGGGAGGCCCTGACTGTGTCGAGGGCTGTCTGTCTGTCGGTCGGTCGGAAGCCATATTTTGTCCGGCCTATTAATCAGACTTCACAAAGTCTTTTGAAACCTGTCAGTCCGAAAGCTCATTTTTCATTTGTTTCCTTCTTTGTTCAATTAATTATTGCATGAAAACGTGTCAGTCCGAAAGAATTTTTGTCAGTCAGGACTGGAGGACTGACAACTTTCGCGTAGACTGCTATTTCTTATTTCTATTTTTTGACAAAATATGTTCAAAAGTCGTCTGCTGCAGAATTGTCGTATGAGGGAAAGGGTTAAAGCACACGGCTTTATGAAAACATAGTGACAAAAGAAGAAATTGCACAGAACGTGCAATTTCTCCTTTTGTCACAATGTTTTCCACTTTTAGTCATAGGTTATCCACCTGACATAATATGTTCAAAGTCGTCTGCTGCAGAATTGTCGTATGATGGAAAGGGTTAACCTCACTGTGCGGGACATGAGGATTCTCGTCATACCTAGAATTCCATGAGCAACGGGAGACAAGAAAACTCGTTTTCATGGGGTGCTTAATTGTGAAATCCTCAAAACACCAAAATAAATGGTATATTTACACATGATCTGATGATGTCATTTGGATTCTCCTACCAATTCCGTACTTGATTGGCCAAAATCTTACGAAGAAAGAGTCACCTGGGTAAATTGCATAAATTGATTTATCCAAATTTCAAATTGAACCAAAATCGCTGTCGATATTTACTTCGGAATTTCTTATTCCGATGTTTTGAACCAGAAGATATTATTGAAATGGAAAAAAAAACTTCTGACATATGCGGCAGATAACCCTGATCACAATGATAATGCAGATTTAAGCTGAATTGCAGCCGAGAAGCCTCGGAAAAAATTACCCCTTCACCGGTACACCCAGTACCTGAAAACGCGCTGGCTGACAATTTATTCATTCAATGAATATGACATTCTCACAATGGAACAAATAGATATTTCAATTAAATTTGTCGTTATAGACAGCCCAGGGCTGTACAAAAAAAAAATTCAGCCACTTGTCCAGGACAAGTGACTTTCAGAATGCCACTTGTCCTGCTATTAAAGATTCTCACTTGTCCCACTTTCCTGCAGACCAAGTTTAACATGCAACAAATTTAAGAATTGCGTGGTAGCCCGGATCGCGGTTTCTTGAGTGTTTTATTTGTTTTTTAGTGGGTTATTTTCTAGTTCAGTATAAAGATAACATTAAGAGCACACACTGTACATGATTTACGGGTAGTGACCAATTCAAATAACATTATTGCAAAAGACCTGTAGTGCAGCATTCAGTTAAAAAAGTTGGAAAAGAGATTATTTTTCACTAGGTTATTTGAAATATTCTGCATAAAATGTATGTATTTTATCCATATTTACAAAAGATTCAAAAGCTATTGACAGAAATGTTAAACTTGAGACAACATAGTCAAATGATGCAATAGCACTTTTCAAATTGAAGATAACAAAATAACAAGGTCACCGAAACAGGGCAGTGTTCGATACCAGGGTCAGTTTTACAAAGAAAGACATTGATAAATTCAATTTTATTAACCAAAATTCAAATTTATCAGGTTCAATGAAGTTATTAAATCAAAAAATCTTGTCAAAAAAAATGAAAGACAACAAAACGTGAAATTTGTTTCATGTGTTGCGGTCAATCTCATTAAAATCATCTCCTATTAACGCTACGCATTTACATTTAGTCAGATCCTGTACTTTAGTCAGATTGGTGTTGCGGTATTATTCGCAGCATAGCCGCCATTTTGATGATTGCGCAATGTTAATCATGGTTCCCTACTTTGAGAATTAGAAATCGGTAAACAGCGTTGAATGTAAACATCGGGGTCGTCAGGTCGCGAATGTCATTCACCCAATTTCTCATTTCATCCAATGAAATCGCAACTATTAAGTCATATGATTTTTTTTTCCCGCCATTTATGCTAATTAATTTTGGTAAACAAAGCCGTGATTGGGCAATTATCATACTCGGGGGAATCATTTATATATTTCATTCCAAACAATTTTCTTTGTGTCCCTGATATTACGAATATTATGCCGATCTTGAAGGTATTTCAAATTGATAAACGGCAAGATAATTTTTAGCAGTTTGCAAACATCGCATACCGAAAGTAGAAATATGGATCAAAATACATTTCAGGGAATATTTTAATGAGACCGATCCATAGGTAATTCCCTAGCTTTCATGAAATAACACAGCCCCAAGGAACAATTGTCACTTATGATTGGACAGCCTTATTGGATACATATATATCACGTTAATCGACTATTACTGACGCGATTCTGTTGGCTGAAATCACTCGATCTGACAGGTGGGTAACTCCGCCTACTGTTATTGATTTGTTATGGTCACGCGCGAGTGGTTTTTCGCATGTAACATACAGTCAAATTTATACACGACAGACATGTGTGTTAGTAATTAAGCCGGGATACCAGACACAGTAATTTACATTCACTGTTCAGGGGTGGTGAAATATGATTTCGACTTACTTGTCCGTTTTTTCAAAATGCTATTTTGCACTTGTCCGTATGATATTTATATAGTAAATCCCTACAAAATTTACACTTGTCCGTACAGGCTCTGGGACAAGCTGGGCAATACGGACAATGGATTTTGCCACCCCTGCTGTTACATAAATGGGTTGATATAATGGGACATGGATTTTTGGAAAATGCCACTTGTCCTGGACTGAGATGTTGCAATTAGCGACTTGCCCGATGCGATTTATGACTTGTCCCGGGCGTCGGGCTATGGGATTTGTACAGCCCTGTCTGAGCCTAAAAAACACCTGCAACAACGAGATGAAAAAGCTTTTGGGAATGACTGTTCTCATGGGTCTTGTAGAGAAGCCAAGGCTAGAATTATACTGGTCCACAGATGGAATAGATGAAACTCGCTTCTTTCCTCAGTGTATGTCAAGCGACAGATTTTTTAATTTACTTTCTTTTAAGCATGTTGCGGATAATGAGACTGCTTTACAAATTACAGAGAGCGGATTCAGCTTTTGACCCAATTTATAAAGTCAGGCCGATATATGATGTTCTCTTTCAACGATACTCTTGATCAGAATGCGTGTATTGATGAAGCAATGGTGCCCATGAAGGGTTACTAAGGCTCAGGTTTAGACCATACATTCCCAATAAACCTGACAAGTTTGGCATAAGGACACACATACCGAGGGCTTGGCGTGAAACGGTTGTAACTAAAAACCTATTTTGAGATCCCTGGTTTAGGGGCAATTTTGACCCCTTTGTAAACAATGCAAATTTAGGTGCCATTGCTCAGAACGAGCAATGGCACCTAAATTTACATTGTTCACCAAGAAAAATGATTTAACGCTTATAAGGACTTTATGGGGAGGTGATTAACATTGGTAAAAAAATACTAATTTTAGTTGCAACTGTTTCACGCCAAGCCCTCGATACCATGTTGTCATGGGTTTACTTAGGAGAGCACAACTTTTATATAAGGGATATACAGTCTATATGGACAACTACTACTCATCACAAACTTTGTATGACATTCTATGGGCTCAAAACACATTTGCTGTGGGAACAGTGAGAGCAAAAACACAAAGCTGAAAAATGGAAGAAACTGTTTTCAAACAAAAAGATAATCTCCTTGCATCAAAATGGTATGACAAGCGTGATGTGTGTATGCTCAGCACAAAACATTTATAGACGATGTCTCTATCAAATTTATTGAATCGTGACGGTGCACCTATTGTAAAACCTACTTCTGTTCTTGATTATAATAAAATATATTCAAAACATTAAAGATTTGACCTAAAACAATAATTGTTTGTTTCCAATGACATTGAAAAGTATTACAGAGTGATTGGGCTTGTTTACCTTAATATTATATATGTATATAACATTTGCCAACAAAATGTTTAGGGTAGGTACCAGGGCTACGCAAAACCGATAAACTACCGGTTAAAACCGATTTTGAACTCGGCGGTCCGTTTTCAATCTTAAAACTAGTAACTAAATCGGTCCAGGAATTTCTATAAAGCTAACTATATAACACCTCAGCTACAGGTCACTTTGTAAACAGAGTCGTCTGTACACCTTCGAGATAGTCACTTACCGTGACGTAAACAGGATTATCGATCCAATTAACTTTGACAATCGTGTAAACTGATAGATAATGCCAATCGGAATACCTCGGTGATGAATGGATGACGGAATTACCCAAGAAAATCCCATTGAATGCATGCGGTAATAATTTCATGCATCTGATTAGCTGTTGGGGTTATTAGGGAATTTCCATAGGTCATGTGACCTTTGTAACCCCTTTCAAGATGGCATGGAAAAAGGGATATTTACGAAACGTTTCGTAAAAATAAATTTGTCACTGTATATTTTATAAGGCAGAAGTTTTAACTTCATTTCATTTAATTTGTCCTTCGATACATTAGTGAAAGGGCTCAACGAAATTTACTTGCGATGTTCAAAAATTCAAATGACCGGCTTGGCAACGCTAATTTATGTTGACAAAGAGAACCGGGTCAAACCGGTTCATGATTACTCAGCTGGGTAAATGTACTTACCTAAAAAATGGCTTTCTCTAATTATTTCAGTCATGGTAATTCCAAAATAACAAAGACCTTTTTTGTAGTAAATTTTTTATTTTTATGTAGACAAAACAAAGTTAACCGTACAGATAAGAGAAATGTATCTTCTGTGCGAAACCAATAATTTTCTAGTACATACGGGTCGAACAATCTTAAGTACGAACGAGCAATGTAAACACACATTGTAAACAAACATGCGCGGTTATGTTTGTTTGCAAATTTTGGAAAATTATGATTTGTAAAGTACTTCTACATTGACATTAATGAGCGATGACACTGTTATGCAACCATCTATGCAAGGTAACCTGCAATAAACATGAAATTCGTGTATATTTGTTTTTAAAAGAGTTTCAATGTAAAAAAAAATAACGGCTGGGTGAAAAATATTCTGGACCGATTGAGATTTCAAAATTTCCGGAGCCCTGGTAGGTACTGAAGGGTCACATGAAACAAGATTTTTTTTACAAATACACTTTGTACATTTCTTTCATTGAATAAAAAGTTATCTGATCGAATATGAAAACATGATTGTGACAAATAATATTTTTGCATTATTTACCGGTTATGAGATCACTAGGTTAATAAATAACTAACTCCCTTATTTAGTTATTAAGCTTTTCCCACATACAGCAAAGCTGCAGCTGTTGGCTTTGAAAACATTTTGACAAAACTGTAGAACATCTCTGTAAGGAGAAATAGTCATCATAAGCAAGATCTTCTTTTTGCTCATTTTCCTACACTGAGCCAGCCCCTTTCCACTTAATTTTGTGAAGATTCAATAGCCCATATTGGTTTTGTGAAATTAAATGTGTGAAATTGAAAAATTGTGAAATCAATGATGTGCGAAAAAATGATGATAGAATTATGTTAATTTATGTTAATATGATGTATTATGAAATCTTATTTCAATTTTATTTTGCTTTATGACTTAATGTTCTTCCTACTGGATTATATAATCATACATTTCATTTGTTTGCTATGTGAAATTTGCCTTTTATTTGTGATTTTTTTTCACCATTGTATTTAAAAAAATATTTCTTTTCCAAATTGTGAAGTAGCGCTACGTTTGGCCTCCAATATAGTATTTGGAAAGGCGCTGTAAAGCACAATGTTCCTATATAAATATGAAGGAAAAGCTTTTATTAACCCTTTCCCTCATGAGGCGCTTTCTGCAGCAGACGACTGAACATATTTTGTCAAAAAATAGAAAATCTCTTATTATTGAATGGATAACCTTAACAAAAAGTGGAAAACATTGTGACAAAAGGAGAAATTGCTTGTTTTGAGCAATTTCTTCTTCTGTCGCTATGTTTTCACAAAGCCGTCTGAAAGGGTTAACCTTTGATGATTTGTTTCAGGGTTACACATCATTTTGGAATGACTGTATATCATCGGGTTTAAGAGGCTGCATTCTGATTGAGCTTGCTTTGAAAGGCCGAGTAGAAGTAGAAAAGGCCGGTATGCGAAGGAGGAGTTTGCTGAATCGTAAAGTGTTATGCAAAAGCCATAGTCCAACAGGCGATGTGTTACTAGACGAAGCTTTGAAACATATGAAAGAAACGGAGCCTGTAGAAACAGTTCAGTGTTGGATAGAGTATCTCAGTGGTTAGTTTTTTTTATTTCTTCTAAGCCTTTTACATATAATTTAAATATTTTATAATCGGTGAGTCACCTGCCTAGGCAGTGAGACACATAAGAATTTAAATTAAATCACAGTTTAATTTGTGAACTGGATTCAGACCTTCAGCAAAGCCCCAGTAGCGACACAGGTTGTCAATCCAGGGGTTGTGAGTTTGAACCCCAGCTGGGCCAACATTCTTTCCGACGTTTGACAAAAGTCACTGACAAGCGTCATTCGTCTTTCACCAATGGGCTAACAGTCCTATATGGAAAAGCAGCCAGTTGCTTGAAGTGTATGTTATGTGGGGTACTGGTGTGAGAAAACCAGGTAACATATGAGTAGGTGAACTGGCCGCCGTGATATGACTGAAGAATTGTTGAAAACGTCGTTTAACCCCAATCAATCAATCAATCAATCAGAGTTTCAGCTTGGACATTGTTCATGAAAGTATCCACAATATGGGTAGTGAATCTTTTTCAGGTTATGAGATGACGTTAACCCTTTCCCTCATATAGACGCTTTTTGAAAACATAGTGACAAAAGAAGAAATTGCTCAATTCGAGCAATTTCTTCTTTTGTGACAATGTTTTCCACTTTAAGTTATAGGTTATCCAGTCGTCTGCTGGAGAATTTTCCTATGAGGGAAAGGGTTAAGAAATAGCTCTTTAGCCCTTTCCAACATACAGCAAATCTGAAGGAAATGACTGAAACTTTTGCATAACCATATAGAAAATATTCACAAATCAGAGTGTAATAATTTGACATATATTGAAAACATTGTGTCAAACTGAGAAATTGCTCGTTCTGAGCAATTTCTTCTTTTGTCACTATGTTTTCAAAAAGAAGTCTGCTGCAGAAGCGTCAGAAAGCGTCTATATGAGGAAAAGGGTTAACAAACATATAAAATAGTGGTTTTGATTTTTAGCTCGACTTTTGAAAAAAACGAGAGCTATTGTCATGACCCTGGCGTCGTCGGCGGCGGCGTGGTCGTCCGGTTAAGGTTTTTTGTTCAGCTCAGCCTTTTATTCTGTTTTCTAACAAACTACTACTGTTAAAGTCACTAAACTTTATAAACAAATCATAATATGTTAAATAATAAAAGTAGATAGCTGGAAATCTTTATTTGTTTCACTTAAAACTTCAAAACGTAAGGTTACGGTTTTTTGTTTAGCTCAGGTTTTTGACAATTTTTTTTTCATGATTTTTCATATCTTAAAAACTTTTCTTTTTTTTTGCTTGAAACTTCACAAACTTGCTGAGTGTCTTAAGTTGACCTTATATAACAAGTTTCATAACTGTAAATAGTATTGACAAAATTATCTCCCCATTTCCATTTAGAAAATCTACTTTGAATGGAGAAAAATGGTGATAACTGAAACACAATTTAACCTGAACTTAATATTGACCAAATTATCCCCCCTTTTGGACTGAGAAAATCTACACTGAAGGTGTTGTCATCCGGTTAAGGTATTTTATTAGCTCGACTTTTGGAAAAAACGAGAGCTATTGTCATGACCCTGGCGGCGGCGGTGTGGTCGTCCGGTTAAGGTTTTTTGTTTAGCTCATTTTTTTTTTTTTTCTGTTTTCTCCCTATCAGTCGAGCGTCTGTGCCGTACGCGGTGCTCTTGTTTACCATTGTCTTTTCCCAATAAGCTGCCTAGTGGGGCATGATCAAGTACATTTATAAAAGGTATCAGCTCAATCAATTAAAGGCACAGCAAGTACTTTCATAGATCAATCAACCAATCATATTTGAACAGTCCAGTCGCATACAGGTTGGTAGGAACACAATATTGGGAACATGCAGCATTGACCTCACAGTAGTATTTTGAGACAAAATGTCTTAACCCTTTCCCTCATACGACAATTCTGCAGCAGACGACTTTGAACATATTTTGTCAAAAATAGAAAATCTCTATAAATTATAATTGAATGGATAACCTATGACTAAAAGTGGAAAACATTGTGGCAAAAGGAGAAATTGCTTGTTTTGAGCAATTTCTTCTTTTGTCACTATGTTTTCAAAAAGCCGTCTGCTGCAGAGGCGTCAGAAAGCGTCTATATGAGGGAAAGGGTTATAAGTGGTCTTGAAAGCGTTGTGGGGCAAAAAAGGGTCATCAAGAGACATGTATACTAGAATACTATCATCAGAACCAACATCAATAAAAAGGTCTGGCTGGCAATCTATAATTGACTTGTTTCTAGAGAAAAACCTGATGTTTTGCAATGCATGTTTGTTAGAATCGTTCCAACTTCAAGAATTCCACATTAAGTAGGCATCAACACACGAAGGTACACATGAACGATAGACTGATGCCTGCTTTAATATATTGACCTAACTCCTTGTCATCCATTCCATTGTTAAAAAAAAGAACCTTTCATGGTCATAAGAGTCACAAAAGACATTTATTTTTAGCTCACCTTCAGCATCTAGTGCTTAAGGTGAGTTATCGTGATTGCCAACTGTCCAGCCGTTAACATTTGTTCCTCTTTAATCAGTCAGTCAATTGGAATGAAACGTCACATGAATGTATCCTAGCTAGTCCTTTTTCGACTTTATTCGAGGACTTTAATTCTATTTTGAACTTGACTTCTGCTGCATAAGTAAGAAGGAAAAAAACAAATTTTAAAAATCTGCCTTATCCACAAGTACTGGCACAATTTTAAAATATTTTGGCACTAAACTTTCTTGTTTGGCCCTATTCCTCCAAGAAAAATATTGCCACCAAGGGGTTGGGTTTCTTTTTCCATATTAGCATAGAGTAATTGGAACATTGGAATCTTAACCCTTTTCTACATACATTTATTAGCATAGATGACTTTGAAAGAAACTAGGCAGCAAATGTAGAAAATCTATTAAGGAATGTAAAATTACTTAATGCAGATAAAATGTTGTCAAAAAGAGATATCACTAATTATAATCAGTTTCTCCTTTTGCGACAATGTTTTCAAAGTTGTCTGCTGTTGATGCGTCAAAATGTTTCTGCAAGTAGGAATGAGTTTAAAAGGTTGATGAGATTTACATTTTACTTAAAATTCTGGTTTAAGTTTTGCCTGCAACTACAATAAGAGTCTAAATTTCAATAAATACTTGATGCGTTGCATTGAAACTTTATATAACCCTTCCCAACCATCACACATATATATGTAAATAATCAAGTTAAATAACTCTATTATCATGCATATAATGCAAATAATGGTAATTTTGGTTAAAGCTTTGCGTGCAACTTCATTAAGACTCAATATCTCCGTAATGACTTGATGTAATGCATTGAAACTTTGTACAATCCTTCCCAATTATCACACCTATGTTAACAGTCAAGTAAGATTACTCTATCCTGGCATATAATGCAACTTATGGCTCTTTTTTTTTTACTTAGAAATTCTGGTTATAGTTTTGCGTGCAACTACATTATAGATTCCATATCATAGTAATTAAATAGTCAAGCACACTGTCTAATGGACAGCTCTTGTTGTAGTTTTTGGTATGTTTTGTTTCATTAGTTGTTGGCCAAGAGTTCTCTTATGAATATTCATATTCTTGGTGGAGCCATAATATATCAACTAAATGAAACTGAAACAAGATAAGCTTTGATGTATTTTGTAAGTTCGTTATATTTGTAAATTTATTGATATCCTCCATATTCGTCTTGCTGCAGTAGATAGTCCTACACTTAATTATTAAATAAGATTACTGGTACTTTTGGAATTGATTATTTAGTAAATTGCATATGTCCCAAGAACAATGATAACCTTTGCCAGCGTCAAGAATCATCTACAGCGGACATTTTTAGATCACCTGAGCCAAAGGCTCAAGGTGAGCTATTCTGATCACTTTTTGTCCGTCGTCCGTCCGGCGTTAACTTTTAGCTTTAAACATCATCTCCTCCCAAACTCCGTGAAACATCACAGGACTGTTCCTCTGGTTGGCCTCTTTCAAAGTTGTTCAAAGATTTAAATTCCATTGAGAACTTTGGTTGCTGCGGCATCAGAAAGGGGGCAAAAGGTCCAAACTTTAAAAATCTTCTCCGACGAATCTGCCTGTCAGATTCAAATATAATTTGGTAGAAATGTTCATTGGGTGACCCTCTATAAAAATTGTTTAAGCCATACTGATTGGTCGAAAAACATGGTAGTCAGGCGGCATCAAAAAAGGGGCAAAATGACAAAATTTGAAAATTCCATTTTTAGCTCGACTATTCGAAGAATATGAGAGCTATACTACTCACCCTGGCGTCGGCGTCCACGTCACACTTTGGTTAAGGTTTTGCATGCAAGTTCTAAAATACTACATGTATTGCATTGAAACTTTCTACAACCCTACCAAACTATCACACCAATGTAGATTATCAAGTTAGATAACTCTGTCCTGCATTTTATGCAAGTTATGGCCCTTTTTTTACTTAGAAATTCTGGTTAAAGTTTTGCATGCAACTAAATTAAGAGTCCATATCTCAGTATTTACTTGATGCATTGCATTGCAACTTTCTACAACCTTACCCAACTATTACACCTGTGTAGATTATCAAGTATGATAACTCTATTCTGCATTTTATGCAAGTTATGGCCCTTTTTTTACTTAGAAATTCTGGTTAAAGTTTTGCGTGCAACTAAAGTTAGAGTCCATATCTCAGTATTTACTTGATGCATTGCATTGAAACTTTCTACAACCCTACCCAACTATCCCACCTGTGTAGATTATCAAGTAAGATAACTCTATCCTGCATTTTATGCAAGTTATGGCCCTTTATTTACTTAGAAATTCTGGTTAAAGTTTTGCGTGCAACTAAATTAAGAGTCCATATCTCAGTATATACTTGATGCATTGCATTGAACCTTTCTACAACCCTACCCAACTATCACACCTATGTAGATTATCAAGTAAGATAACTCTATCCTGCATTTTATGCAAGTTATGGTACTTTTTTTACTTAGAAATTCTGGTTAAAGTTTTGCATGCAACTAAATTAAGAGTCCATATCTCAGTATTTACTTGATGCATTGCATTGCAACTTTCTACAACCTTACCCAACTATTACACCTGTGTAGATTATCAAGTATGATAACTCTATTCTGCATTTTATGCAAGTTATGGCCCTTTTTTTACTTAGAAATTCTGGTTAAAGTTTTGCGTGCAACTAAATTAAGAGTTCACGTCTCAGTAAATACTTGATGCATTGCATTGAAACTTTCTACAACCCTACCCAACTATCACACCTGTGTAGATTATCAAGTATGATAACTCTATCCTGCATTTTATGCAAGTTATGGCCTTTTTGGACTTATAAATTCTGGTTAAAGTTTTGCATGCAACTACATAAAGAGACCATCTCTTAGTAACTACTTGATGCATTGCATTGAAACTTTATACAGCACTTACCAACCATCACATCTAATCATCTATGTAAACAATCAAGTATGATTACTCTATCCAGCATTTTATGCAAGTTATGGACCTTTTTGGACTTAAAGTTTTGCAACTACATTTAGAGTGTAATCTCAGTTACAACTTGAAAAATTGTATTGAAACTTTATACAACCTTTCCCAATTGCACAACTATAAACACAACCAATTATGATAACTCTATCCTGTATATGGTACAAATTGTTGCCCTTTTTTATGCCCCCACGGAATCTCCGATTCGGGGGGCATATAGTTTTTGGCCTGTCTGTTGGTCTGTCTGTTGGTCTGTCTGTCTGCACAAAAAAAACTTTAACCTTGGCCATTACTTTTGAACCATAACAGGTACGGCTACCATATTTCACATGTGTATTCCTTGTGACATGACCTTTCTGTCAGTACCAACATTTTTGACCTTGCGACCTTGACCTTTGACCTAGAGGTTGCCATTCTCGAAAAAAACTTTAACCTTGGCCATTACTTTTGAACCATAACAGATACGGCTACCATATTTCACATGTGTATTCCTTGTGACATGACCTTTCTGTCAGTACCAACATTTTTGACCTTGCGACCTTGACCTTTGACCTAGATGTTGCCATACTAAAAAAAAACTTTAACCTTGGCCATTTCTTTTGAACCATAACAGGTACGGCTACCATATTTCACATGTGTATTCCTTGTGACATGACCTTTCTGTCAGTACCAACATTTTTGACCTTGCGACCTTGACCTTTGACCTAGATGTTGCCATTCTCGAAAAAAACTTTAACCTTGGCCATTACTTTTGAACCATAACAGATACGGCTACCATATTTCACATGTGTATTCCTTGTGACATGACCTTTCTGTCAGTACCAACATTTTTCACCTTGCGACCTTGACCTTGACCTAGATGTTGCCATTCTCGAAAAAAAAAATAACCTTGGCCATTTCTTTTGAACCATAACAGGTATGGCTACCATATTTCACATGTGTATTCCTTGTGACATGACCTTTCTGTCAGTACCTTGTGACCTTGACCTTGACCTAGATGTTGCCATTCTCGAAAAAAACTTTAACCTTGGCCATTACTTTTGAACCATAACAGGTATGGCTACCATATTTCACATGTGTATTCCTTGTGACATGACCTTTCTGTCAGTACCTTGCGACCTTGACCTTGACCTAGATGTTGCCATTCTCGAAAAAAACTTTAACCTTGGCCATTACTTTTGAACCATAACAGGTATGGCTACCATATTTCACATGTCAGTACCAACATTTTTGACCTTGCGACCTTGACCTATGACCTAGATGTTGCCATTCTCGAAAAAAACTTTAACCTTGGCCATTACTTTTGAACCATAACAGATACGGCTACCATATTTCACATGTGTATTCCTTGTGACATGATCTTTCTGTCAGTACCAACATTTTTGACCTTGCGACCTTTACCTTTGACCTAGATGTTGCCATTCTCAATTTTTTTTTTTAACCTTCCCCACTACTTTTGAACAATAACAGGTAATGCTACCATATTTCACATGTGTATACCTTGCGACCTTGACCTTTGACCTAGATGTTGCCATTGGGGGGCATCAGTGTTTCACAAACACATCTTGTTTAACTTAGAAATTATGGTTAAAGGTTTGCGTGAAACTACATTAAGAGTCCATATCTGAGTAACTACTTGATGCATTCCATTGAAAGGTTATACAACCCTTTCTAACCATCACACCTATGAAAATAATCATGTTAAATAACACTATCCTGCATATAATGCAAATTATCACCCACTAAGAAATTGTGGTTAATGTTTTGCATGCAACTACATTAGAGTCTATTATCTCAGTAACTTAAATAAGCGGTGGAATAGTCGAGCACGCTGTCCTCCGACAGCTCTTGTTATGCAAATGCTTGTCTGATTTTAAGAAAATATTATATGAATCTTACTGTAATGATCCTCTATTTAATTTGTTTAAGCCGTTTTGATTGGTTACACAATCATAGCAACCAGGCGTCATCACAAAAGGGGTAAATTGAACTTTTAGCTACAAATGACAACCATTCCAATAGACCAATTACCACAAAACATCACAGGAATGTTCCTTTGGTGGTCCTCTTTCAAAATTGTTCAAAGATTAAAGTTCTAATGAGAACTTTGGTTGCTGCGGCATCAGAAAGGGGACAAAATGTCCAAACTTTAAAAATCTTCTCCTCCGAATCTGCCTGTCAGATTCAAATATAATTTGGTAGAAATGTTCCTTGGGTGACCCTCTATAAAAATTGTTCAAGCCATACTGATTGGTCGAAAAACATGGCAGTCAGGCGGCATCAGAAAAGGGGCAAAATGACAAAATTTGAAAATTCCATTTTTATGAAAGTGTTTTTCTGATTTTTAGAAAATATAATACGAATCTTACTGTAATGATCCTCTATTTAATTTGTTTAAGCCGTTTTGATTGGTTACACAATCATATCAACCAGGCGTCATCACAAAAAGGGTAAATTGAACTTTTAGCTACAAATGACAACCAACTCCTACCATTCCAATAGACCAATTTCCACAAAACATCACAAGAATGTTCCTTTGGTGGTCCTCTTTCAAAATTGTTCAAAGATTTAAATTCCATTGAGAACTTTGGTTGCTGCGGCATCAGAAAGTGAGAAAAATACCCAAATTTTAAAATCCTTTTCCTACATAATCTACTTGTGCGATTGCAAGATAATTTGGTAGAAATGTTTCTTAAGTGACCCTCTAAATAAGCTGTTGAAGCCATATTGATTTCGTTGAAAAACAGGGCAGCAAGGCAGCATCAGGAAAGGTGCAAAATTACAAAAACTTTATAATTCCATTCTTATTAAAGTTCTTGTTAGATTTCAAGATATAAATTGCCTTTACTGCATGATAAGCTGTTTCTTGAGAAGTGTCCACTCCTTTCAGTTTCATTTGCACTCCCTGATAAAATTTTCCAGATATTTGCAGTTAAATATTTGCTACTAATTTACTATCAATTAGGTGATCGATTTAGGGCCATCTTGGCCCTCTTGTTTAATACAGTCTTTGAACCCAATTAAGTAATCATCATTATATTGATTTATACAAAAAATCTGTATTTTTGGCTCAATTTATTCAAATTTATTCAAAGTTGTTTTCTGCAGATTTGTTGTATTAAAGAAAGGGTTTAAAAGTCCTTGCCAGAGAAGGGGAGTTTTTTACATTCAAAAATCATTATTTTACCCTTTTACCCTATGATGTGGGTACTCAAAAGAATTGTCTCAATGAGACAATTCTTTTGTGTTTTGTCTCAATGAGACAATTCTTTTGTGTTCATACATCATAGGGTTTGGTTGAAGGATAAGTGAGATATTGCAGGGAAAAAAGCTTTATACTCCTCCTTATCTGGACCCCCGCCTGGCCCAAGTCCTGTTACTCTTACCTATGCTAAAACAAAACTTCTATTTCTCAGGTGAAACATGGAATCCACTCAAGTTAAAATACCAGCTGAGGAATGTAAGAGAACGCCTTGCGAAGAACTTGGTTGAAAAGGGAGTGTGTACGACAGAGAAACAGAATTTCCTGCTGTTTGATATGACCACTCATCCACTGGTGGACTCTGCCATTAAAACAAAATTGGTTAAAAAAGTGCAGGATTCAGTGTTAAGTCAGTGGACAAACGATGCCCATAGGATGAACAAAAGAGTCCTATCCCTTATATACTTGGCTCACGCTTCAGACGTCCTCGAAAATGCATTTGCCCCCCTCTCTGATGACGATTATGACTTGGCAATGAAGAGAGTTAGAGAACTTTTGGATCTGGACTTTGACACGGAGGCAATGAAGGAAGGGACTAACGAACTAATGTGGGCTGTAATTGCAGCTTTCAGTAAATGAGAGCTGCTCGTGGACCTGATGGGATATATATATACATGTATGTTAGATGAGGGAAAAAGTGATATCTGGTGATTTTTGTAAATATTCCGTATTCACTCTGGAGTCCTGGGCTATTTCTTGATATTGTTTTTATGAGAAGTTATATGATCATTTATTCAAACAAGCCTTGCTAAGAGGTTGACCAGAAGCTCTAAGTCAGGAAAGTTTGTCCAAAACCTGGACTCTCTTTTTAAAAGCCTATTGTTGGATTACTTATTAGAATCATCATCTTAGCAAACTTAAGACTAATGAGTACCAATTAGATATGGTTTAGTAGAGAAATGATACAGATTGATGTAGGAGGAAGGAACACACATTATATTTTCTTATTTAGGCCCTGTGATCCATCTTCCATATAGGTCAAAGATATACCAAAACAACCGCATTTTCAAACAATGCAAAATCAAGGGTTACCTATATTGTTTTGTAGTCATCGTAATCAATAGTTTGATGTTTTCAACGTTTTAAACAGAATCTGAGTGGTTAGCATATATGGATTTAAGACAGGGTGTGCCTGGTTCAATCTCTGCTCATTGAGGTTTCGGCAATTTTTTTGAGTGCCCTAGGCCAACACACTCTATAATAGTACTGGTTAGTCGCCCAGGTATTACCCAGGTATCGCCCAGGTATCGCCTAGGTATGACCCAGGTATCGCCCAGGTATTACCCAGGTATCGCCTAGGTATCACCCAGGTATCATTGATAAGTGTAATGTCGCCGAGATATAACTGGAGTACTGATGGAAGCGGCATAAAATCCTATTAAAACAATCCGTTTTAACCCTTTCCTCATACGACAATTCTGCGGCAGACGACTTTGACCACATTTTGTCAACAAATAGAAAATCTCTATAATTGAATGGATAATCTATGACTAAAAGTGGAAAGCAATTTCTTCTTTTGTCAGTATGTTTTCAAAAAAGCCGTCTGATGCAGAGGTGTCAGAAAGTGTCTATATGAGGGAAAGGGTTAAACAGTGCAGAATTGATGCTGATCAGATCACATGTGCGGTGGCCGTGTTGACAACAAGAGATAGACGCCCTTTTTTGTTTAAATCTACTTACTAATGTTATCTTTTTTCTCATAGTACTATATGTTTTTTTGGTAGGGACCAAAGCGAAGAAAGTAATCATTTTTAAGTAATATTTTTATTCTAATGCACACAAAACTGGAATCTTTTCTTGGAAATAAATTCCTTAAACTGGTTTCTCATAATAATTATGCCTTTTGATATTTTACCAAATTGTCCATTTCTGGAAAGATTGAAAAGAAAAAGTAGATATATAAAAAACAGTACATTGTTAATCCTTTCACTCATACGGCAATTCTGCAGCAGACGACTTTGAACGTATTTTGTCAAAAAATAGAAAATCTCCATAATTGAATGGATAACCTATGACAAAAAGTGGAAAACATTGTGGCAAAAGGAGAAATTGCACGTTTTGTGCAATTTCTTCTTTTGTCACTATGTTTTCAAAAAGCTGTCTGCTGCAGAGGCGTCATAAAGCGTCTATATGAGGGAAAGGGTTAATTATTCTGTGCTCTTAATCACCTGAATGGCTTCTCATGATTGCAAGAGTCGTAAAATTGATTGGAAAATATGTAAGATTTTGAATTGTTTTCTATAAAACTTTGGGAATTCAAGGAAACAAGTGCCTGTTGTATACATGTACATCTTCATTATAATAAAGTTCAGTAGTATTCATGTAATACATTATTTTTTTAGAATTTCTTTATGCTACAATGTGTCTGGTTGTGTTTTCAAACAGTTAACCCTTACCCTCATATAAACGCCTTTTGACGCCTCTGCAGCAGATGGCTTTTTGAAAACATAGTGTCAAAAGAAGAAATTGCTCAAAACGAGCAATTTCTCCTTTTGACACAATGTTTTCCACTTTTCGTCATAGGTTATCCATTCAATTATAGAGATTTTCTATGTTTTGACAAAATATGTTCAAAGTCTTCTGCTGCAGAATTGTCGTATGAGGGAAAGGGTTAAGACTTGTACAACAAGAAGTGTAGCGAGTAGGTTTACAGAGGTCCAGATAAGGAGGGGTATTCAGCTCTTTTTCTCTCTGATTATTTTATTTAAAGCAAACCCTATGTTGTGGGTACTCAAGAGGAATCGTCTCACTGAAACGATTCTTTTTGAAAGGAATCCGCTGTGGTTAGCGTCGGGGATTTCGAAACCGGGTGTCCCGGGTTCGATCCCCAGTCGCGGCACTACGGTCATGGTGGAGTGCCCTTGGGCAAGGCACATTTTCTAGCCTAGTACTGGTTTGTTTACCCAGGGATCATGAATAATTTAATTTAATTGCGCTAAATGACCTTAGCTGTCGATGCGCCATAAAACAATATACATTCATTCATTCTTTTTGAAAACCCACAACATAGGGTTAAAGGGTCAAATAAGGATTTTAGAACATGTAATTTAATGCCCCTTTAATATCTAGAGCTCTGAGGATTTAGCAGAATCATGTTTACCTTTTTCCCCATATACAGAGGACATTTAACCCTTTCCCTCATACGTCAATTCTGCAGCAGACGACTTTGAACATATTTTGTCAAAAAATAGAAAATCTCCATAATTGAATGGATAACCTATGACTTAAAGTAGAAAACATTGTGGCAAAAGAAGAAATTACTTGTTTTGAGCAATTTCTTCTTTTGTCACTATGTTTTCAAAAAGCCGTCTGCTGCAGAAGCGTCAGAAATAGCTTCTATATGAGGAAAGGGTTAACACCTTTGCAACAAGCTTCGAAAATATTTCGGGAAAGGAGAGAAATTGCTCAAAATACGCAATTTCTCCTTTTCCTCCACAACTCTAATTTGAAAAATTGAAATTCCAATTGTCTCCAACTTTTACAATTATATTGTCAGATGGTTTTACAGCAGAAGACTATCAAGTCAATGGTTTTTAAATCCTTTCTCACTTGCAGATGCATTTTGAAAACATTGTGGCAAAAGGAAAAAATGCTCATGATGAGCAGTTTCTCTGTTTTTTACAATTCTTTCATTTATAAGTCATCTGCTGCAGATGGCTTCGAAAGAATGTTGTGTAAGTACTGGTGTGGGAAAGCCAGGAAAACATGGGTAGGTGCACTGACCGCCGTGATATGACCAAAGCTGTTGAAAGCGGCGTTAAACTCCAAACAAAGCTGCAGATGACATACATTTTGTTGTCGGTCATTGTTAAGTTATTTTGAAACTAATATCACTGACAAGTTTGTGCAAGCTTGCCTGATTGCTTAATGGCAACAGTTGTTCACATTATCAAATTTAGATTTTCAAGCTGTTTACCTAGGGGAAGAAAAATGATTAACATAATCATGATTTGTAAAATGGGACCTGCTTTGAACAAATTGCAGAAAGTAAAAATTATAGTTCTGATTTAAAGTTGTCCCGTATAATTTACAATTCTTCTTTTCGGCACTGTTTCGTAATCTTGTTTTTTGTTGTTGTTAGTATCGGGGGGAAAGATTCATGCTATGTTTGACTTGTGCAATAAGGCAACAGCTTGAGTCAAAATAGGTTTGAATGTTTTATGAAAAAGAATTTGGTTGGATGAAATATTTTAGTTTAAAACTTTCCCACTTGTAGATACATTATGACTGCTCTGCAGCGGACAACTTTGAAAACATTGTGATAAAAAGAAGAAATTGCTCCTTTAGCCACAAAGTTTTCAACTTTTTTCAGTAATTTAACCTTCATGTATAGAGAGTTTCGATGTTTTTGCCTAGATGTTTACATAGTTTACATATAAGAAGTTCATTTTCCTGTATTTTTTCATGGACTGACATTGAATTCTCTTAGCAAATCTAGTCAGTGGCTTCGAAAGAATGTTGTGTAAGTACTGGTGTGGGAAAGCCAGGAAAACATGGGTAGGTGCACTGACCGCCGTGATATGACCAAAGCTGTTGAAAGCGGCGTTAAACTCCAAACAAACAAATCTTAGCAAATCATCAGAGGGCTTAATCCCTTTCTCACATACAACAAATCTTCAGCAGATAACTCTTTCAACATTTCATCAAAAACATGGAAGCTCTTTTTAAATTAAAGAACAGTTATTCAATAAAGCTGAAAACAAAATGGCAAAAGGAGAAATTGCTCATCTTGAGCAATTTCTCCTTTCGCTCCAATGTTTTCAAAAGTCATTAGAAAGCATTTGTATATGGGAAAGGGTTGATAAACACATATCAATCAAACTCTTAACCATTTGCTTTATTTAATCTACTTTTGAAAACATCAGATGAAGAAATAGCAGCAAAATTATGAATTGGATAACAAACATTGATACATATTGTATGCCATTGTTGGAAAATGTGAAATTGTTTTGTTTTGAGCAAATCTTCCCTTCCAGAATGCTTCAATAGTTACCTGCACAAAGAGTTAAATTGGAAAGGGTTAACCCTTTCCCTCATATAGACGCTTTCTGACGCCTCTGCAGCAGACGGGTTTTTGAAAACATAGTGACAAAAAGAAGAAATTGCACAAAACGTGCAATTTCTCCTTTTGCCACAATGTTTTCCACATTTAGTCATAGGTTATCCATTCAATTATGGAGATTTTCTATGTTTAGACAAAATACGTTCAAAGTCGTCTGCTGCAAAATTGTTGTATGAGGGAAAGGGTTAAGGCATGTTTTTTTTTTTTACATAACTGCTTTAGTGTTGTGTTCAGGTACAACATTCTACCAAACTTGAAATTAATTTGCCTAAAACATTTAGCACTGTTATTTCATTGTACTTTGCAAGGGCATACCTTTGACATGCATTTTATTATCACACATTATGGCTTCAGAACTTGCAGTAATCATTGTTTTTACAAAGAGTGTTAAAAAGGGTTTAATTGTCAATTTAGTGTACCATTCCAATGTTATTATTTGCAGTAGTTATATGAATGCTTATCTTTAAAATAGTTGCTTCATAGTATTGTGTTTTTGTTTTGAATATTTTACTTGCTTATCAACTCCCCTCTACTGCAACTGCCATCATCAAATGACCACGTTAAAAACCCTCTAGACATCAGAATTGTTTGTCTTCAGCAAATGAATATGCGGCTATTGATTTATGGGTTAACCCTTTAACACATACAAAAGCTTTCAGACACCTGCTGCAGACAATTTTTGAAAACGTAGAAAAAGGAGAAATTTTTCACAACGAGCAATTTTTAGCTCACCTGAGCTTTGCTCAAGGTGAGTTATTGTGATCGCCTTTTGTCCGGCGTCCGTCGTGCGGTGTGCGTCGTGCGTCGTGCGTCAACTTCTTCTCCTCAGTAACCAGTGGGTCAATTTGGATGAAACTTCACAGAAAGTATCCTCTCAATGACCTCACCAGAATTCCTTCAAATTTTTGGGATCCATGCAAAATTCTGGTTTCCATGGCAACGAAACGAAAAAAACTTCAAAATTCTTCTTCTCCCAAGCTGCTTGGCAGATTTTCAAATAATTTTGTAGAAATGTTCCTTGGATGACCCTCTATCAGATTCCTTCAAACCGTGTTGATTGGTCGAAAAACATGGCCGCCAGGGGGGGCGGGGCTATTTTGCCTTATATGGCTATAGTGAAAACTTAAAAAATCTTCTCCTCCGAAAGTGTAAGGCCGATTTTCAAATAATTTTGTAGAAATGTTCTTTGGGTGACCCTTTATCAGATTCCTTCAAACCGTGTTAATTGGTCGAAAAACATGGCCGCCAGGGGGGGCGGGGCTATTTTGCCTTATATGGCTATAGTGAAAACTTAAAAAATCATCTCCTCCGAAAGTGTAAGGCCGATTTTCAAATAATTTTGTAGAAATGTTCTTTGGGTGACCCTCTATCAGATTCCTTCAAGCCATGTTGATTGGTCGAAAAACATGGCCGCCAGGGGGGGCGGGCTATTTTGCCTTATATGGCTATAGTGCAAACTTAAAAAATCTTCTCCACCAGAAGTGTCAGGCCGATTTTCAAATAATTTTGTAGAAATGTTCCTTGGGTGATCCTCTATCAGATTCATTCAAGCCATGTCGATTGGTCAAAAAACATGGCCGCCAGGGGGCGGGGCTATTTTGCCTTTTATGGCTATAGTGCAAACTTAAAAAATCTTCTCCTCCATAAGTGTCAGGCTGATTTTCAAATAATTTTGTAGAAATGTTCCTTGGGAGACCCTCTATCAGATTCCTTCAAGCACTGTTGATTGGTCGAGAAACATGGCCGCCCGGGGGCAGGGGCTATTTTGCCTTATATGGCCAAAGTGAAAACTTAAAAAATCTTCAACATCTTCTCCTCAGTAACCAGTGGGTCAATTGGGATGAAACTTCACAGAAAGCATCCTCTCAATGACCTCACCAGAATTCCTTCAAATTTTTGGGATCCATGCAGAATTCTGGTTTCCATGGCAACGAAACGAAAAAAACTTCAAAATTCTTCATCTCCCAAACTGCTTGGCAGATTTTCAAATAATTTTGTAGAAATGTTCCTTGGATGACCCTCTACCAGATTCCTTCAAGCCATGTTGATTGGTCGAAATCACGGCCGCCAGGGGGGCGGGGCTATTTTGCCTTATATGGCTATAGTGCAAACTTAAAAAATCTTCTCCTCCAAAAGTGTCAGCCCGATTTTCAAGTAATTTTGTAGAAATGTTCCTTGGATGACCCACTTTCAGATTCCTTCAAGCCATGTTGATTCGTCAAAAAACATGGCCGCCAGTGGGCAGGGCTATTTTGCATTATATGGCTATAGTGAAAACTTAAAAAATCTTCTCCTCCAAAAATAATTTTGTAGAAATGTTCCTAGGGTGACCCTCTATCAGATTCCTTCAGGCCAAGTTGATTGGTCGGAAACTATGGCTGCCAGGGGGCGGGGCTTATATAGCTTAAGTGAAAAAAAATAAAAAATCGGGTGAGCGATTCAAGGGCCATCATGGCCCTCTTGTTTATTTTGCGTCAAAAGTTCAATAATTGTGCTTACATTTATAGAGAGTTTCCATATTTTTGATTAAATGTTTTCAAAGTTGTCAGCTGCAGATTTGTTGTATGAGGGAAAGAGTTAATAACACTGTATTTGATGTTGTTTAACATACAAGAAATCTGCAGCGGATGACTTTGAAACCAGATAAATTTAAATATGATCAAATATCTATACCGACTTTATGATTGACAAATAAAGTTGAAGACATTGTGGCAAAAACAGACAAATCTCCGATTATGTGTTATTTCTGCTTTTATCTAAATGGTTTCAAAAGTTGTCTTCTGATGATCTGTTGGAATGCGTCGTCCACAAGTGGGAACGGATGAACCCTTTCCCACATGCTGTCACATTTTGAAAATATATGCAGACCTTTAGTTTAGGGAGGAAGCTTTTGCGGTCAATCATATTTAGGTCAACATAACAGGTACTAAGAATAGATCACATGGGTATTTGTCACTGCAGAAAAACCTGGTTTTATTGTGGTGCCTCATTTCTTAACGCTAGCCTACAGGATATAACAAATCTGCAGAAGAAGACTGAAAACATTTAGGCAAAAATACAGGAAAATATCTATAAATGAAGGTATAATTGCCTAAAAAAGTTGAAAACATTGTGGCAAAAGGAGAAATTGCTCATAATGATGAGCAATTTCTCCTTTTTCCACAATGTTTTTAAAAGTCGTTTGCTGCAGAGGCATCAGAAATTTCAACAACTACGTAGAGATGTATATCAAGGTAAGAGTGAACTCTTTCCCACATACAACAAATATTCAAACAAATTAGAAAACATTTGTGTTAAAATATTGAAAATTTCTACAAATGAAAGTAGAAATATTGAAAAGAGTAGGAAACGTTTTGGCAAAATAGTAAATTAATCATTATGATCAATTTTACCTTTTGCCAAGCTGTTTTCAAAAGTTGTAAGACTAAACAGGTTTGGATTCCCTGTAGTGATTTGTTTTGATAACCTGATCATTTGGGGGAATGGTATTGGGTAGATCTATAATTTGTGTGTGCTGTATACTTTTTACAGTTTCAAAGCAAATAGGAGGAAACTTTTCACAAACGGTGGCCAGTGTGCATGACATGTTTTTCATGTTCAATTATATGAAGTTCTTGCACGATTGTGCAACTTTTAAATCAATGTAAATCTTCATCGTGGAATAAGACTATGTCTATAGCATGGCTTGCTGGTGTTTGTATAAAGGAGTAAAAGATAAATGGTTATATGTTATGTGTGGTTTAAGTTCTATTTTTGTACAAAAATGACAAAATATATACAAATATATGTAAATATGTATATTTGTATAAACAAAAACAAAGCAGCAGATATGTTTTGAAAATATATTCTTTATCCTTTCCCTCATGCGACAATTCTGCAGCAGATGACTTTAAACATATTTTGTCAAAAAATAGAAAATCTCTATAATTGAATGGTTAACCTATGACTAAAAGTGGAAAACATTGTGGCAAAAGGGGAAATTGCTTGTTTTGAGCAATTTCTTCTTTTGTCACTATGTTTTCAAAAAGCTGTCTGTCTGTAGAGGCGTCTTAAAGCGTCTATGTGAGGCAAAGGGTTAAACATTTCCCTAATGACCTGAAATTTTGAGCGGTCTGCTTTGGGGAATATTTGAGGATTACGATGTAGCATCTGGGTGTTTGGAGATGTTATCATGATGCACAAGAAAAGATATTGTTGGAAAAGAAGTCACATTATAAAACATTATCTGTATTAGGGAAAGGTTTACAATAAGCCTAATAATAAAATATGTATGTGGATTGGTTTTAAAGGGTGTTCATGTTAAAAACAGCTGTATCGCTGATATGTTTGTATTTTGTTCAGATTTTCAAATGTTAACCCTTTCCAATGTACAACAAATCTGGACAAATGTGAAAATCTCTGCAAAGGAAAGTATTGTTGAATGAAGTTGAAAATATTGTGACAAAAGAGAGAAAATGCATGAAAAATTTCTCTTTTTGCCACATTGTTTTCAAAAGTTGTCTACTAAAGAGGCTTGTGAAAGCCTCAGTATGTGGGAAAGGGTTAACAATGTTTTACATGTCAAACGGAGCTGTATTGCTGATATGTTTAACCCTTTCCCACATACAACAAATATGCTGCAGACGACATTGAAAAATACAGATAATATCTCTATAAATAAGAGTTTAATCATTGAATAAAGTTGAAAACATTGTGGCAAAAGGGGAAATTGCTCATCATGAGCAATTTCTCCTTTTGCCACAATGTTTTCAAAAGTCTTTTGCTGAAAGTGGGAAAGGGTTAATTATATTGTGTTCAGTTTTTCGAATGTTAACCCTTTCCCATGTATATATATGTACAACAAATCTGCAGAAAATGACATTGAAAACATATGGTCAAAGATATGAAAAACCTGCAAAGGATTTATTTGAATAAAGTTGTAAACAATTAATCTCGCATTTTGTCACAATGTTTTCAGTTTTCAAAAGTCGTCCGCTCCGGAGGCATCAAAATGTGTCTATATGTGGAAACGAGTTAAGATTTTCATTCCTCATAATTATAACCCCCCCCTGGTTTTGGGTTGACATAGAGATGATTCTTTTGAGGATATACGATTGTACGTTTTGCAATCTAGTAAGAATCAATTGATTAAAAAATCTGTTTGGCAGGATTAGTATTAAATAGGATCTGAATTCCATTAGATATTTAGCTGCAAAATTATTACTGTCTAAAAAGTATCTGTATCATAGATGAGTAAAAAAATCTGGGAACAATACAGATTTCATTACCATAACCCTGTACTAAAAATAAAAATTGTTTAAAGCCACTGCAGTTAACCCTTCCCCTCATTTAGACATTCTGACGCCTCTGCTGCAGACAGCTTTTTGAAAATATAGTGACAAAAGAAGAAATTGCTCAAAACAAGCAATTTCTCCTTTTGCCACAATGTTTTCCACTTTTAGTCATAGGTTATCCATTCAGTTATGTTCAAAGTCGTCTGCTGCAGAATTGGAAAATCTCAATAACTGAATGGATAACCAATGACTTAAAGTGGAAAACGTGTCAAAAGGAGAAATTGCTCATTGCTCAATTGCAGACGACTTTGAAAGTATTTTGTTAAAAAATAGAAAATCTCCATAATTGAATGGATAACCTATGACAAAAAGTGGAAAACATTGTGGCAAAAGGAGAAATTGCACGTTTTGTGCAATTTCTCCTTTTGTCACTATGTTTTCTAAAAGCCGTCTGCTGCAGAGGCGTCAGAAGGCGTCGATATGAGGAAATGGGTTACCACACCAATATCAATTTCCCAAAAGTGGTTTTCTCCAGCAGAGCCTGGACGAGGGAAGGTATTAGTTTACCCCTTTCCACATACAACTAATCTGCAGCAGACGACTTTGGAAACATGTGGACATAAATATGGAAAATCTCTATAAATGAAACTATAATTATTGAACAGAGTTGAAAAGCAGTATGGCAAAAGGGGAAATTGCTCATTATGAGCAATTTCTCCTTTTCTCAAAATGTTTTTAAATGTCGACTGATTAAGAGGCGTCAGAAATCGTCTGTATGTGGGAAAGGGTTAAAAGACTGACATGTAGAATAGTTGAGATTAACATGTCTAAGCTATCTTAGTATTGATTTTTGTTATGATGTATATAATATTCTATAAGTCATATAACATTTTGAGTTATTATTGTTTATTTTAATTTTAGATAGAAATGTATGAACGGTTCCAGTGATAATACAATTTAGCTGTCAGAGCTTCATTCTTATGTCAAAAGGACATAATTTTGTTGGGTGTTTTTTTAGATCACCTAAAGCCGAAGGCTCAAGGTGAGCTATTCTGATCACTTTTTGTCCGTCGTCCGTCCGTCCGTCCGGCGTTAACTTTTAGCTTTAAACATCATCTCCTCCCAAACTCCAAGGACAATTTCCGTGAAACATCACAGGACTGTTCCTCTGGTTGGCCTCTTTCAAAGTTGTTCAAAGATTTAAATTCCATTGAGAACTTTGGTTGCTGCGGCATCAAAAAGAGGGCAAAATGTCCAAACTTTAAAAATCTTCTCCTCCGAATCTGCCTGTCAGATTCAAATATAATTTGGTAGAAACGTTCCTTGGGTGACCCTCTATAAAAATTGTTCAAGCCATACTGATTGGTCAAAAAACATGGCAGTCAGGCGGCATCAGAAAAGGGGCAAAATGACAAAATGACAAAATTCCATTTTTAGCTCGACTATTCGAAGAATATGAGAGCTATACTACTCACCCTGGCGTCGGCGTCGGCGTCCACGTCACACTTTGGTTAAGGTTTTGCATGCAAGTTCTTAAATACTACATGTATTGCATTGAAACTTTCTACAACCCTACCAAACTATCACACCAATGTAGATTATCAAGTTAGATAACTCTATCCTGCATTTTATGCAAGTTATGGCCCTTTTTTACTTAGAAATTCTGGTTAAAGTTTTGCGTGCAACTAAAGTAAGAGTCCATATCTCAGTATTTAATTGATGCTTTGCATTGAAACTTTATACAGCACTACCCAACTATCACACCTATGTAGATTATCAAGTTAGATAACTCTATCCTGCATTTTATGCAAGTTATGGCCCTTTTTTTACTTAGAAATTCTGGTTAAAGTTTTGCGTGCAACTAAATTAAGAGTCCATATCTCAGTATTTACTTGATGCATTGCATTGAAACTTTCTACAACCCTACCCAACTATCACACCTGTGTAGATTATCATCTAAGATAACTCTATCCTGCATTTTATGCAAGTTATGGCCCTTTTTTTACTTAGAAATTCTGGTTAAAGTTTTGCATGCAACTAAATTAAGAGTCCATATCTCAGTATATACTTGATGCATTGCATTGAACCTTTATACAACCCTACCCAACTATTACACCTATGTAGATTAACAAGTTAGATAACTCTATCCTGCATTTTAGGCAAGTTATGGCACTTTTTTTTACTTAGAAATTCTGGTTAAAGTTTTGCGTGCTACTAAATTAAGAGTCCATATCTCAGTATTTACTTGCTGCATTGCATTGAAACTTTCTACAACCCTACCCAACTATTACACCTGTGTAGATTATCAAGTATGATAGCTCTATTCTGCATTTTATGCAAGTTATGGCCCTTTTTTTACTTAGAAATACTGGTTAAAGTTTTGCGTGCAACTAAATTAAGAGTCCACGTCTCAGTATATACTTGATGCATTGCATTGAACCTTTATACAACCCTACCCAACTATCACACCTATGTAGATTATCAAGTATGATAACTCTATCCTGCATTTTATGCAAGTTATGGCCTTTTTGGACTTATAAATTCTGGTTAAAGTTTTGCATGCAACTACATAAAGAGACCATCTCTTAGTAACTACTTGATGCATTGCATTGAAACGTTATACAGCCCTTACCAACCAGCATTTTATGCAAGTTATGGACCTTTTTGGACTTAGAAATTCTGGTTAAAGTTTTGCAACTACATTTTAGAGTGTAATCTCAGTAACAACTTGAACAATTGTATTGAAACTTTATACAACCTTTCCCAATTGTACAACTATAAACACAACCAATTAAGATAACTCTATCCTGTATATGGTGCAAATTGTTGCCCTTTTTTTACTTAGAAATTATGGTTAAAGGTTTGCGTGCAACTACATTAAGAGTCCATATCTTAGTAACTACTTGATGCATTCCATTGAAAGGTTATACAACCCTATCTAACAATCAAACCTATGAAAATAATCATGTTAAATAACACTATCCTGCATATAATGCAAATTATCACCCACTAAGAAATTGTGGTTAATGTTTTGCATGCAACTACATCAGAGTCCATTATCTCGGTAACTTAAATAAGCGGTGGAATAGTCGAGCGCGCTGTCCTCCGACAGCTCTTGTTATGAAAGTGCTTGTCTGATTTTAAGAAAATATAATACGAATCTTACTTAAATGATCCTCTATTTAATTTGTTTAAGCCGTTTTGATGGGTAACACAATCATAGCAACCAGGCGTCATCACAAAAGGGGTAAATTGAACTTTTAGCTACAAATGACAACCAACTCCTACCATTCCAATAGACCAATTTCCACAAAACATCACAGGAATGTTCCTTCGGTGGTCCTCTTTCAAATTTGTTCAAAGAATAAAATTCCATTGAGAACTTTGGTTGCTGCGGCATCAGAAAGGGGACAAAATGTCCAAACTTTAAAAATCTTCTCCTCCGAATCTGCCTGTCAGATTCAAATATAATTTGGTAGAAATGTTCCTTGGGTGACCCTCTATGAAAATTGTTCAAGCCATACTGATTGGTCGAAAAACATGGCAGTCAGGCGGCATCAGAAAAGGCGCAAAATGACAAAATTTGAAAATTCCATTTTTATGAAAGTGTTTGTCTGATTTTAAGAAAATATAAAACGAATTTTACTTTAATGATCCTCTATTTAATTTGTTAAAGCCGTTTTGATTGGTTACACAATCATAGCAACCAGGCGTCATCACAAAAGGGGTAAATTGAACTTTTAGCTACAAATGACAACCAACACCTGCCATTCCAATAGACCAATTACTACAAAACATCACAGGAATGATCCTTTTGTGGTCCTCTTTCAAAATTGTTCAAAGATTAAAATTCAAATGAGAACTTTGGTTGCTGCGGCATCAGAAAGGTGACAAAATGTCCAAACTTTAAAAATCTTCTCCTCCGAATCTGCCTGTCAGATTCAAATATAATTTGGTAGAAATGTTCCTTGGGTGACCCTCTATAAAAATTGTTCAAGCCATACTGATTGGTCGAAAAACATGGCAGTCAGGCGGCATCAGAAAAGGGGCAAAATGACAAAATTTGAAAATTCCATTTTTATGAAAGTGTTTGTCTGATTTTAAGAAAATATAAAACGAATTTTACTTTAATGATCCTCTATTTAATTTGTTAAAGCCGTTTTGATTGGTTACACAATCATAGCAACCAGGCGTCATCACAAAACGGGTAAATTGAACTTTTAGCTACAAATGACAACCAACACCTGCCATTCCAATAGACCAATTACTACAAAACATCACAGGAATGATCCTTTTGTGGTCCTCTTTCAAAATTGTTCAAAGATTAAAATTCAAATGAGAACTTTGGTTGCTGCGGCATCAGAAAGGTGACAAAATGTCCAAACTTTAAAAATCTTCTCCTCCGAATCTGCCTGTCAGATTCAAATATAATTTGGTAGAAATGTTCCTTGGGTGACCCTCTATAAAAATTGTTCAAGCCATACTGATTGGTCGAAAAACATGGCAGTCAGCCGGCATCAGAAAAGGGGCAAAATGACAAAATTTGAAAATTCCATTTTTATGAAAGTGTTTGTCTTATTTTAAGAAAATATAATACGAATCTTACTGTAATGATCCTCTATTTAATTTGTTTAAGCCGTTTTGATTGGTTACGCAATCATATCAACCAGGTGTCATCACAAAAAGGGTAAATTGAACTTTTAGCTACAAGTGACATCCAACTCCTACCATTCCAATAGACCAATTTCCACAAAACATCACAAGAATGTTCCTTTGGTGGTCCTCTTTCAAAATTGTTCAAAGATTTAAATTCCATTGAGAACTTTGGATGCTGCGGCATCAGAGAGTGAGAAAAAATACCCAAATTTTAAAATCCTTTTCCTCCATAATCTACTTGTGCGATTGCAAGATAATTTGGTAGAAATGTTTCTTAAGTGACCCTCTAAATAAACTGTTGAAGCCATATTGATTTGGTTGAAAAACAGCGCAGCAAGGCGGCATCAGGAAAGGTGCAAAATGACAAAAACTTTATAATTCCATTCTTATTAAAGTTCTTGTTAGATTTCAAGATATAAATGGCCTTTACTGATAAGCTGTTTCTTGAGAAGTGTCCACTCCTTTCAGTGGAAGACAGTGTTGCAGAGGTAGAGCGTCGGCCTCTCGTATCAAAGGTCCCTGGTTCGAGTCCCGTGATGAGCGTGTCCTGACTTTGGGATTTTTCCACACAAACGGCGCGAGTACTGGTGAAGTCTCCAGGAACCAGACATCGAGCGTGATTAATCTAAGCCCAAGGCTTGTTTCACAATCGATGTAAAATAAATAAGTTAAAACTAAACTCCTTTCAGTTTCATTTGCACTCCCTGATAAAATTTTCCAGATATTTGCAGTTAAATATTTGCTACTAATTTACTATCAATTAGGTGATCGATTTAGGGCCATCTTGGCCCTCTTGTTTTCTTTTCTGGCAATAATGGTTGACAAAAATGAGGATAATAAATAAATGATATATTGGAATATAAGGGTGTTCTGTGAACAATATTTCTCTGTTATTGTGTGAGTGAAAGATTAATGTACAATGTAACAAATAATGAATATTTTCTTTAAATGGGCCATATTTGTAAAAACTTGTAGTTATATACAAGTACATTGTATATAGTAGGACCGCCATGTTAACCCTTTCCAAATTGCAGACGCATTTTGACGCAATAGCAGCAGACAACTTTTGATAACATTGTGGCCAAAGGTGAAATTGCTCATGAGCAAATTCTCCTTAGGCCACAATGTTTTCAACTTTATTTAACAATTAAGCTATCTTTTATGAACATTTTTCAGGTTTTTGTATGTGGGAAATGGTTAAGAGGCTGAAACTGTTGATTTTCCCTATGCAACTAGAAAAATTTGAAAAATCTATTTGAACGAGGAGACAGACCTATTTAACCCTTTCCCTCATACGACAATTCTGTAGCAGACGACTGAACATATTTTGTCAAAAAGTAGAAAATCTCTACAATTGAATGGATAACCTATGACTAAGAGTGGAAAACATTGTGGCAAAATGAGAAATTGCTCGTTTTGAGGCGTCACAAACCGTCTATATGAGGGAAAGGGTTAACATTTTGTCGCCTGCCTAACATATTGTCAGTAAGTCAATGTGTGACAGACTACAGAGAAGTGATCCCTTCGTGTCTCCCTGCCTACACAGGTGACTCACACTCAAAGGTGGGAATTGCAGCTTACTATTATTGCTTAACTTAAAGAATTCTCCTCATTGCTTTCAATTCTTATTAACCCTTTTCCACATACAGCAAATCTGCAGCAGACAACTTTGAAAACATCTTGGCAAAAATGAGAAAAATCTTTATAAATAATAGCATAATAATTGAATAAAATTGAAAACACTGGCAAAAGGAGAAATTGCTCGTTTTGAGCAATTTCTCCTATTGTCAGTGTTTTCATAAGTTGCTGCTGCAGAGGTGTCAGAAAGTGTCTAAATGTGGTAAAGGGTTAAAATTGATACTTCCAATTTTTCAACACAAAGATGATGAAAATCTTAATAATTGAAAGTAAAAATTATTGAATAGATGTGAAAACATTGTTGCAAAAGGAGAAATTACTTGTTACGCCACAATTTTTTCAAAGTCATCTGCTGCAGATGTGTGGAATTACCTCAGCATGTGAGATAAGGCAAGGGATTCATTCCTGTAACTTTCAACACAACATTTGGCTCCGATACCAAGGTGGCACTTTTGTGAAGACAAATGATTTAAAAATTGTTGTTGTAAGAAATCTTATTTTGCTCTAGTTTGTCCTTAGTCTTTGCGAGTTGCCAATTTTCGGATGAAGACTCGTTCTGTAGTAAAAAAAAAAAAAAAAAAACACTTGGTCCAGGATAAATTTCATAAAGAGAAATTTCTCATATCGTCACATTTTTCATCTATTTTTCAATAGTAAACTTTCATTTATACATTTTATCTGTATGTTTGCCTTGGATGTTTTCTAAAGTGTGTGCTGTGGTATTTTTTTTGTATGCGGGAAACGGTTCAGATACCAAGGTCATGAACTGTTTTTGTTGGCATTCTATAAAACATGGGTCATCTCACTCGTCTGATTGGTAGAAAATTAGCTCATCATTCTGACCAATCAGAATTCATGGAATTTATACTCTATATGAGAATAAAATGTTTTAACCCTTTCCCTCATACGACAATTCTGCAGCAGACGACTTTGAACATATTTTGTCAAAAAATAGAAAATCTCTATAATTGAAAGGACTAAAAGTTGAAAACTGCAGAGTCGTCAGAAAGCGTCTATATGAGGGAAAGGGTTAACCTACATCTACAGCAGACGACTTTTAAAAACCATTGTGGTAAAAAGGAGATATTGCTTGCTCATAATGTAGAAATTCTCCTCTTGCCGTAATGTTTTCAACTTTATTCTATAATTAAAGATTCATTTTCTTTTTTAGTAAATAAAGTCCTGTCATCTTCCTCGAAGGTTTATGATAAACTAGACTGTTAGATGTTCACATTTAAATATAATTGTACATTTTTTGGTGGGTTTTACATTTATAAGTTCATCACGTAAATATTATATTGTTAAAGGTTCTTTCCTCTCTGTAAGTTAGTACCTGAATGCCAAGTCAATCAAATTTGTGATCACCAAGATAACTTGGTATACCGTATACCCCACAACCAACAAATCTGCAGGACTGTGAAAACATCTTTGCAAAAATACTGAAAATATTTTTAAATGAAAGCGGACCTACTGAAAAGAGGCAAAAGGAGAATGTTTGATCGCCTCAATGATTTCAAAAGTTATCTGCTACAGATGTGTTCAAATGTGTATGTAAGTGGGAAGGGGGATACAGCAAATCAAAATTGTTTGCTTAAACCTTTTCCCTCATCCCCATACAATACAATCTGTAGCAGACAAACTTGGAAAGCATAGAAGCAAAAATATAGAAAATCTCAATGCAATGGCAAATTTGTTGTAGGAAGGAAAGGGTTAAACAAAGTAGCAGTGAACTATGTTTTAGATTGGGATAGTTTAAAATAAGACTTGGTTATTGGTGAAAAACACTAAATACAGGAAATAAATGGTTACCGATTTTTATGAGTGGACAAAATTGAAAACCTTACAGATTTGAATGATATTACATGATGGTATTGAAGGTTGAACCTATATTGATGTCCTGAGGCAGATTATGAAATAAATTATTATGTAAACAAACCTATACTTTGTATTTATATATTTGTAGTTAATCCTTTCCCTCATACGACAATTCTGCAGCAGACGACTTTGAACGTATTTGGTCAAAACATAGAAAATCTCCACAATTGAATGGATAACCTATGACAAAAAGTGGAAAGCATTGTGGCAAAAGGAGAAATTGCACGTTTTGTGCAATTTTTTCTTTTGTAACTATGTTTTCAAAAAGTCGTCTGCTGCAGAGGCGTCGGAAAGCGTCTATATGAGGGAAAGGGTTTTAAGTAAACAACCTCCGTCAGGGGTATAGTGGCTAAAGTATCTTAGCTGACCGGGATAGATATAGGTAACTTCATATTATAAACCAAGAAATTCAGAAGCTTTCCGACTCCTCTGCAGCAGACGGCTTTTTGAAAACATGGTGACAAAAGAAGAAATTGCTCAAAACGAGTAATTTCTCCTTTTGACACAATGTTTTCCACTTTTAGTCATAGGTTATCCGTTTAATTATAGAGATTTTCTATTTGTTGACAAAATGTGTTCAAAGTGGTCTGCTGCAGAATTGTCTCAAGGACTCATGTTGTTGTCAGGTAAGCTGATACTAGATTATTAAAGAGTTTCCTTCAATTTAGCCTAGTGACCTAGTTTTTGACCAAACATGACCCATATTCAAACTGAGCTTGACTTATAATCAAGACAATCATTCTGACAAAATTTCGGAATCCCCCGTGGTCAAGTGGTTAGGGTCGGGATTTGAAACCGGGTGTCCCACGGCACATTTTTAGCTCGCCTGTGCACGAAGTGCTCAAGATGAGTTATTGTGATGGCCTTTTGTCCGGCGTCCATCGTCCGTCATCCGTCAACCTTTTCTCCTCAGTAACCAGTGGGTCAATTGGGATGAAACTTCACAGGAAGCATCCTCACATTGACCTCACCAGAATTCCTTCAAATTTTTGGGATCCATGCAGAATTCTGGTTTCCATGGCAACGAAATGTAAAAAACTTTAAAAATCTTCTTCTCCAAAACTGGTTGGCAGATTTTCAAATAATTTTGTAGAAATGTTCCTTGGATGACCCTCTATCAGATTCCTTCAAGCCATATTGATTGGTTGAAATCGAAACTGGGTCACTAGATCAAATTAAATGAAAATCTTGTTAACACTCTGGAAGCCGCATTTAAAACTAGAGGATGTTGAAACTGTCAGAATGTTTGTCTAAGTGATATCTAGGCCAAATTTAAATATAGTTTTATTAACACTGGAAGCCGTGTTTTTTAAAGTGAACATGTTGAAACTTTACTAGAATGTTTGTCTTGATGATATCTAGGCTATGTTCAAATATGGGTCATGTCCGGTCAAAAACTAGGTCACTAGGCCAAATTTGAGAAAAATCTTGTTAACACTATGGAGACAGCTTTTTTGACTTGAGCAACTTGAAACTTTGTCAGAAAGTTTGTCTTGATGATATGAAGGCCAAGGCATCAATACCTACATCAACTGACAAGAGCACATAACTCTTACAAGGTTTTTGTAAGATTTTGTTTGGATGTTGAAACTTTGTCAGAATATTTGTCTTGATGATATTTAGGCCAAGTTCGAATATGGGTCAGGTCAGGTCAAAAACTAGGTCACTAGGCCAAATTATAGAACAATCTTTTAAACACTAGAGATAGCGTTTTAGACTTGAGCATGTTGACATTTTGTCTTGACTTGATTATATCTAGGTCAAGTTTGAATATGGGTCATGTGGGGTCAAAAACTAGGGCACTAGGTCAAATTGAAGGAAAATCTTCATTCTTGTTAACACTGGAAGGTGCATTTTAGGCTTGAGCATGTTGAAACTTTGTCTTGATGAGACCTAGGCTAAGTTTGAATATGGGTCATGTCCGTTCATAAACTAGGTCACTAGGCTATATTGTATAAAAATCTTGTTAACACTATAGAGACTGCATTTTTAGATCACCTAGAGCCAAAGGCTCAAGGTGAGCTATTCTGATCACTTTTTGTCCGTCTTACGTCGTCCGTCGTCGTCCGTCGTTAACATTTAGATCATCTCCTCCTTAACCACTTGACCAATTTCAACCAAACTTCACAGGAATGTTCCTTTGGTGAACCTCTTTAAAAATTGTTCAAAGATTTAAATTCCATCGAGAACTTTGGTTGCCGCGGCAACAGAAAAGGGGAAAATTGCCAAATCTTAAAAAATCTTCTTGTCCAAAAGTACTGGCCCGATTTAAAAATTATTTTGCACAAATGTTCCTTGGGGTACCCTCTACCAAGATTGTTCAAATATTTCCGATCCGTTGAAAAACATGGCCGCCAGGGGGCGGAGCTTATTTTCCTTATATGTGCATTGTTAAAACTTTAAAAATCTTCTTGTCCAGAAGTACTGGCCCGATTTGACAATTATTTTGCACAAATGTACATTGGGGCACCCTTTACCAAGATTGTTCAAAAATTTCCGATCGGTTGAAAAACATGGCCGCCAGGGGGCGGAGCCTGTTTTCCTTATATGTGCATTGTTAAAATTTTAAAAATCTTCTTGTCAAAAAGTACTGGCCCGATTTGAAAATTGTTTTGCACAAATGTTCCTTGGGGCACCCTTTACGAAGATTGTTCAAATATTTCCGATCCGTTGAAAAACATGGCCGCCAGGGCGTGGAACTTGTTTTCCTTATATGTGCATTGTTAAAACTTAAAAAATCTTCTTGTCCAAAAGTACTGGCCCGATTTGAAAATTATTTTCCACAAATGTTGATTGGGGCACCCTTTACCAAGATTGTTCAAATATTTCCGATCGATTGAAAAACATGGCCGCCAGGGGGTGGAGCCTGTTTTCCTTATATGTGCATTGTTAAAATTTTAAAAATCTTCTTGTCAAAAAGTACTGGCCCAATTTGAAAATTATTTTGCACAAATGTTCCTTGGGGCACCCTTTACCAAGATTGTTCAAATATTCCCGATCCGTTGAAAAACATGGCCGCCAGGGCGCGGAGCTTGTTTTCCTTATACGTGCATTGTTAAAACTTAAAAAAACTTCTTGTCCAAAAGTACTGGCCCGATTTGAAAATTATTTTCCACAAATGTTCATTGGGGCACCCTTTACCTAGATTGTTCAAATATTTCCGATCGGTTGAAAAACATGGCCGCCAGGGGGCGGAGCCTGTTTTCCTTATATGTGCATTGTTAAAATTTTAAAAATCTTCTTGACCAAAAGTACTGGCCCGATTTGAAAATTATTTTGCACAAATGTTCCTTGGGGCACCCTTTACCAAGATTGTTCAAATATTTCCGATCCGTTGAAAAACATGGCCGCCAGGGGGCGAAGCTTGTTTTCCTTCTACGTGCATTGTTAAAACTTAAAAAATCTTCTTGTCCAAAAGTACTTGCCCGATTTGAAAATTATTTTCCACAAATGTTCATTGGGGCACCCTTTACCAAGATTGTTCAAATATTTCCGATCGGTTGAAAAACATGGCCGCCAGGGGGCGGAGCCTGTTTTCCTTATATGTGCATTGTTAAAATTTTAAAAATCTTCTTGACCAAAAGTACTGGCCCGATTTGAAAATTATTTTGCACAAATGTTCCTTGGGGCACCCTTTACCAAGATTGTTCAAATATTTCCGATCGGTTGAAAAACATGGCCGCCAGGAGGAGGAGCTTGGTTTTTTTTTGTTAAAATTTTAAAAATCTTCTTGTCCAAAAGTACTGGCCCAATTTGAAAATTATTTTGCACAAATGTTTCTTGGGGCACCCTTTACCAAGATTGTTCAAATATTTCCGATCGGTTGAAAAACATGGCCGCCAGGGTTGCTGCAGCATCAGAAAGGGGGCAAAATGTCCAAGCTTTAAAAGTTCTTGTCTGATATTAAGGAAATTGAATATAAATCCTACTTCAGTGATCCTCTACATTTAATTTGTTCAAGCTGTTTTGATTAGTTACAAAATCATAGCAACCTCGCGTCATCACAAAAGGGGTAAATTGAACTTTTAGCTACAAATGACAACTCCTACCATTCCACTTGACCAATTTCAATGTTACTTCACAGGAATGTTCCTTTGATGGTCCTCTTTCAAAATTGTTCAAATACTTGCATTCTGTGTAGAACCTTTGTTGCTGCAGCATCAGAAATTGAGAAAGCTCTTGTTAGATTTCAAGATAAAAATGGACTATTTCCACTCCTTGCAGTTTCATTTGAACTCCTGATCAAATTTTCACAGATATTTGCAGTTAAATATTTGCTTCTAATTAACTATCATTCAGGTGATCGATTTTAGGGCCATCTTGGCCCTCTTGTTGACATGAGCAACTTGAAACTGTGTCAGAAAGTTTGTCTTGATGATATCTAGGCCAAGTTGAATATGGGAAATGTCAGGTCAAAAACTAGGTCATTTGATAACATTTAAGAAAAAGCATTTGGACACACTACAGAAGTCACATTATTAACATGATCATGATGAATATTTGTCAGATTGTTTGTCTTGAATATATCTCGCCCATGCGAGTTAATAATCTTAAATAGCCCATTCTCAGGTGAGCGATCCAGGACCTCATGGCCCTCTTGTTCACATTCGAACCAAGCCTAGATATTATCAAGACAATTATTTTATATCAATATGCTCAAATTAAAATTGTAGTTTCCCGAGTTTTAACAAGACTTCTATGAATTTGACCTACTGACCTTAAGGTTTTGATATTCAATTAGGCTAGATACCATCAAGACAATTATTCTGCGGAAGTTTCAACATGCTCAAGTCACTTGATTTATCCTGATAGACTTCATGAATATTGGGTGCTAAATGTTGCCTGTAGAGTGTTAACTTGTTAATGTACATTAAATCGGATGCTAGTAAATATACTAGTATTCTGTCATACTCGCAGTGGGTACTAATAACTAGACTGGTATTCTGTCATAGTTGCAGTGGGTACTAATAAATAGACTGGTATTCTGTCATGCTCGCAGTGGGTACTAATAAATAGACTGGTATTCTGTCATACTCGCAGTGGGTACTAATAAATAGACTGGTATTCTGCCATACTTGCAGTGGGTACTAATAAATAGACTGGTATTCTGTCATACTCGCAGTGGGTACTAATAAATAGACTGGTATTCTGTCATACTCGCAGTGGGTACTATTAAATATACTGGTATTCTGTCATACTCGCAGTGGTTACTGGTAGATAGACTGGTATCCGGTCAGACTCACAGTAGGTACTAATAAATAGACTGGTATTCTGTCAAACTCCCAGTGGGTACTGGAAAATAGACTGGTATTCTGTCAGACTTGCAGTGGGTACTAATAAATAGACTGGTATTCTGTCCTCACAGTAGGTACTAATAAATAGACTGGTATTCTGTCAAACTCCCAGTGGGTACTGGAAAATAGACTGGTATTCTGTCAGACTTGCAGTGGGTACTAATAAATAGACTGGTATTCTGTCAGACTTGCAGTGGGTACTAATAAATAGACTGGTATTCTGTCATTCACGCAGTGTGTACTGGTAAATAGACTGGTATTCTGTCAGACTTGCAGTGGGTACTAATACATAGACTGGTATTCTGTCATTCTCGCAGGGGGTACTGGTAAATAGACTGGTATTCTGTCATACTCGCAGTGGGGTACTAATAAATAGACTGGTATACTGTCAAACTTGCAGTGGGTACTAATAAAAAGACTGGTATTCTGTCATACTCGCAGTGGGTACTAATAAATAGACTGGTATTCTGTCATACTTGCAGTGGCTACTGGTAAATAGACTGGTATTCTGTCATACTAGCATTGGGTACTTATAAATAGACTGGTATTTTGTCAGGACTTGCAGTGGGTACTAATAAATAGACTGGTATTCTCTCAGACTTGCAGTGGGTACTAATAAAAAGACTGATATTCTGTCCTACTCGCAGTTGGTACTGGAAAATAGCCTGGTATTCTGTCAGACTTGCATTGGATACTGGTAAATAGACTGGTATTCTGTCATATTCGCAGTGGGTACTGATATTCTGTCGGACGTGCAGTTGGTACTGGTAAATAGACTGGTATTCTGTCAGATGTGCAGTGGGTACTGGTAAATAGACTGGTATTATGTCATACTCGCAGTGGGTACTGGTAAATAGACTGGTATTCTGTCATACTCGCAGCAGGTACTGGTAAATATACTGGTATTCTGTCAAACATGCAGTGGGTACTAATAAATAGACTGGTATTGTCGTATTCGCAGTGGGTACTAATAAAAAGACTGATATTCTGTCCTACTCGCAGTTGGTTCTGGTAAATAGACTGGTATTCTGTCAGACTTGCATTGGATACTGGTAAATAGACTGGTATTCTGTCAGACTTTCATTGGAAACTGGTAAATAGACTGGTATTCTGTCAGACTTGCAGTGGGTACTTATAAATAGACTGGTATTTTGTCAGACTCTTTCACTGTTCCTTTACTACTAAACGTAAACACTCCAGACTTGCATTGGATACTGGTAAATAGACTGGTATTCTGTCATATTCGCAGTTGGTACTGATATTCTGTCGGACTTGCGGTTGGTACTGGTAAATAGACTGGTATTCTGTCAGACGTGCAGTGGGTACTGGTAAATAGACTGGTATTATGTCATACTCGCAGTGGGTACTGGTAAATAGACTGGTATTCTGTCATACTCGCAGCAGGTACTGGTAAATAGACTGGTATTCTGTCAAACATGCAGTGGGTACTAATAAATAGACTGGTATTGTCGTATTCGCAGTGGGAACTAATAAAAAGACTGATATTCTGTCCTACTCGCAGTTGGTACTGGTAAATAGACTGGTATTCTGTCAGAGATTTTTTAGAGATCTTTCCAACTGTCAGTCACACTTTTGCTTACTGACATATTGACGGCTTCATGCAAAACGGTCGTAACTACATCTTGTTCAGGATGTAGTTACAAACGTCTTAGATGAAACCATCGATATGCCTTTGCTCGAACACTTTTGTCCTGTAGTAGAAGATCAATGACAAGTCTGTTGTCACATGCATTGAATTGTAAATTTATTGAACTATCAAATTGCAGGATTCATAATACATTGATTTTAGCTCTTGTTTAAATTTTAACCCTTTCCAACATATAGAGGCATTCTGACCCCTCTGCAGCAAATGACTTTTGAATACATTGTGGCAAATGGAGAAATTGATCCTTATGCCTTAAGTAGCAACAACATTTTTAACTATTCATTTATTATTCTTCCCTGTATTAAGATTTTCCATTTTTTTGAGGACATGTTTTCAAAGTCATCCACTTCCAATTTGTTGTATGTGGGGAATCCGCTGTGGTCGAGTGGTTAGCTTCGAGGATTTCGAAACTGGGTGTCCCGGGATGATCCCTAGTCGCGGCACTAATGTCATGGTGGAGTGCCCTTGGGCAAGGCACATTTTCTAGCCTAGTACTGGTTTGTTTACCCAGGGATCATGAACAAGTGAACTGTCGCCGTGATATAACTGAAATATTGTTGAAAGCGGCGTAAAACCCCAATAAATAAATAAAATTTTGTACATGGGAAAGGGCGCAGAAGTCAACAGATGATAAGAAAATACTATACTTTAACCCTTTCCCACTTGCAGACGCATTTTGACACATCTGCAGCAGACGAAATAGAGAAATTGCTCATGATGATAATTTCTCCATTTGCCACAATGATTTCAACTCTATTCAATAATCATACCATCATTTATAGAGATTTTCAAAATTTTGGACTTGACAATTTCAAAATCGTCTGCTGCAGATTTATTGTATGTGGGAAAAGGTTATATCTATATCCAACATATCTGCAGCAGATGACATCTAGGCAAAAACATGGAAAATGTCTAGAAATGATGGTACATGGTTATTTATTGAAAATAATCGAAAACACTGTGACAAAAGATATAATTACTTATCATGAGCAATTTCTCCTTTTGCAATAATGTTTGAGCAATTAATAATTATGCAATAATGTTTTTAAAAGTTATCAGCATGTCAAGGGAAACGAGTCCATTCACAAAGCAGTAAGTAGACTTCCTTGTTTATTGGACCCATGCAATAAGTACTAAAACAGCTTTAAAGTTTATAATCTTTATCCATTTGATTAGTTGATAACAAATATAATTTTATTACATACACAAAAATTAATTTCTTACTTTATACATTTACAATTATTTGTTTTAATTTTTAGATACACAAAATAATTTAATTCCTTGTTTTTTAAAGTATACAAAATATTTATTAGTTTTTATCTCTTTATGAGAAAGTTGATTGTTTGGTGTTTTATGCTGCTTTCAACAACATTCAGGTATATCAGGACTTTTCCTGGGAAATAATTATACCAGCTCTATTTATCCTGAAACCAGCCAGTCAATCGTAATGCTAACCTTGCAACCCGAACGCCAAGAAGGGCAGCCATTACTACCATTTTTGGGCAGCCATAACTACCATTTACTATCTTGAGAAGGTTCAGGGACTAATGATAATTACCAATTAATTGTATTATTGAGTTGGTCCGTCCGTGCAAAAAAGTACAAGTTGGCATTTTTTAACCCTTTCCCTGATACGAAAATTCTGCAGCAGACGACATTGAACATATTTTGTCAAAAAAATAAAAATCTCTATAATTGAATGGATAACCTATGACTAAAAGTGGAAAACATTGTGGCAAAAGGAGAAATTGCTCATTTTGAGCAATTTCTTCTTTTGTCACTATGTTTTCAAAAAGTCGTCTGCTGCAGAGGCGTCAGAAAGCATCTATATGTGGGAAAGGGTTAATTAATAGGACAGTGTTAGGTTCGGATCGCTCTTATCAGAGTCCACTGAAGTTGACAGAAGCTTCTAACAAGCTAATGTAAGTAAAGTGTGTACAGTGTAGATCTTGATCAGACTGTGCATGCAGATGCACAGGCTGATCTAGATTTACACTGTTCACAAAGGTCAACTTGTACCTCGTCCCTTTGGACAGGCTCAATTATGTATGTACATGTTGCCCCTGTGGCTGGGGGACACTCAATAGGGCAGCCACAGTCTTGACCCTTGCTTGAACTGTAAGAGCCAGCTAGATGGGTCTAAATAATTGGAGTAAATGCAACTCTTGAGTTCCACTAGGTGGGGTGATATTGATTTCATTCCATTTATATTTCTATCTCCATGTAAATATAAGGTGAAGAACCAACATCATCTTTCCTGTCCGCTGCGATATGACCTTATCTGTTGAAAGCGTAATAAAACCCAAAACAAACAAACAAATATAGCCATTACTATTTTCAATAGGAAGCTTGTCCAGTTACATGACAAACATGGAGAATCTGTATTAGACTGAATGGAATCACACACTAATCTGCATCTCCGCTGGCCCCAAAGTCCTAAAGTCAGTCTTCCTGTGACACAGTCCATATAATAGGTTTACACATTTTCCACATACAACAAATTTACAGCAGACATCTCAGAAAACATGTAAGCAAAAATATCAAACCTCTTTAAATGTTAGTATAGAGAGTTGAAAACATTGAGGAGGCAAAAAGAGGAATTTCTCCTGTTGCCTCAATGTTTTCAGAGTCGTCTGCTGCAGAGGTGTCAAAATGAATTTGCATGAGGTAAAGGGTTAAATATTCTATACATAAGACAGTGTAAAAAATAGATTATGGTCAACTTTACTATATTATGGAATGTTATCTAAGATGATCTGTCATAAACCTTTCTCACATAGCTTATACATTGTATCGTACAAATATTGGTATTTGTAAAGATTGACACATTTATATTATTTTCTTTTACAGAAATATTTTAACCCTTTCCCACCTGCAGACACATTTTGACGAAAAAGCAGCATGCGACTTTTGAAAACATTGTGGCCAAAGGTGAAATTGCTCATGATGAGCAATTTCGCCTTTTGCCACAATGTTTTCAACTTTATTTAACAATCAAGCTATCTTTTATGGAGATTTTTCAGGTTTTTGTCACTGTTTTCAAAGTTGTCTGCTGCAGATTTGTTGTATGTGGGAAAGGGTGAACCCTTTCCCTCATACGATAATTATGCAGCAGACGACTGAACATGAACATATTTTGTCAAAACACAGAAAATCTCTTTAATTGAATGGATAACCTATGACTAAAAGTGGAAAACATTGTGTCACTATGTTTTCAAAAAGCTGTCTGCTGCAGAGGCGTCAAAAAGCGTCTATATGAGGGGAAGGATTAATGTGTCAGCAGGAGACATTTTAACATAATTGTGAAAAAAGAAAAAACTTACTTAGTCTATTACCAGCATACAATTAATCTGCAGCAGATGAATTCGAAAAAAATCTAGGCAAAATGATACTTTTTTGTATTGATTAGAGATGATTACATTGATGCAAAAGCAGAAATTGCTCATTAAGAGCAATTTTTCATTTTGCCACAATGATGTTAAGTCATCTGCTGCAAATGTGTCTTTTTTGGGGAAAAGAATAAGATGAGCATATTCTCCTTTTTCCAACAATGATTTTTGCACATCATTCTAAAATTTAATTCTGAATTTTGAGATGTTAGTTCACAATTAAGCAGCAAAATGCTCTTGAAGCCAGAGTTATGAGAATAACTTTTTTTTATAGCAATAACAATCATCATTTGGTGTAAATTCTTTCTTCTTCCACTGAAAAATAACCAGATTTCCATTCCCGTATGCAAACGCATTTTGAAGCCTCCGAAGCAGACAACTTTTGAAAACAATTTGGCGAAAGTTGAAATTGCTCATCATGAGCAATTGTTCCTTTTGCCACAATGTTTTCATATTCCATATTTTTACCTAGGTGTTTTTAAAGTAGCATGCTTCAGGTTTGTTGTATATGGGAAAGGGTCTAGTCATAAATTGGACCAAATTCATGCATGAAAAAGGTTTATATTTTTCGAAATAAGAAATATTTTTATTGTATAATATTAGTTCATTTGCTTACCTGAGCTTTCAACCATGAAATGAACATTTATATACGAATAAATACGTACATAATAATATCTCATCTTAAAATAACATTTATCAAGCAGACATTTATAAAAGGAATTAAGTTACACAAGATGGTTTATAAAAACAATTATAGCTGTGCAATTTGTATTGCTTTAATTAATTAATTCACCCTTTCCCACCTGCAGACGCATTTTGACGCAATAGCAGCAGAAGACTTTTGAAAACAATGGGAACAAAAGTGAAATTATTATGAGCAATTTCTCCTTTGGCCACAATGTTTTCAACTTCATTTAACAATTAAGCTATCTTTTATGGAGATTTTTCAGGTTTTTGTCACTATGTTTTCAAAGTAGTCTCTGTAGCAGGTTCCTTAAATTTACATGTGCAAAAGGGTTTAGCCAATTGTGAGTGCCTGGGACTGAACACTTTAGGCTTATTTTGAACACTACCTTAACCCTTTCCCTCATATAGACACTTTCTGACGCCTCTGCAGCAGACGGCGTTGTGAAAACATGGTGACAAAAGAAGAAATTGCTCAAAACGAGCAATTTCTCCTTTTGCCACAATGTTTTCAACTTTTAGTCATAGGTTATCCATTCAATTACAGAGATTTTCTAGTTTTTGACAAAATTTGTTCAAATTTGCGTCTGCTGCAGAATTGTTGTATGAGGGAAAATGGTTAACTACTAAAATGAATGTAACAATTTTTGTAAAGTATAAAATTGTTTTTGATCTACAAGTTTTACAATGGTGTGTTTATAAGCTTTGAATAAAAAAAAAAAAAAACAGTGAATTGATGTCTATTGCATTATTGTAATGAGATTTGAACACTTTTAAAATTCTTGATGTATTTTACCAGTGTGTCATGTTATAAATCTTAAAGGAGATATTAACCCTTTCCCTCAAACAGATGCTTTGTGACACCTCTACAGCAGACGACTTTTGAAAACACTGAAATTATACCTTTTTATATCTTTGCCTAGATGTTTTCAAAGTCGTCTGCTGTAGATTTGTTGTATGTGGGAAAGGGTTAACTGATTACAAATGTACATAATACAGAGGACCTTTGATGCCTTCTAAAGTTGACCATTATAAAAACAATTGAAATAAAGAAAATATTAATGCTTACTTTATTCCCACTTAAAATCTGCAGCCTACCACTTTAAAGTATCAAGGCAATTAACCCTTTCCCTCATACGACAATTCTGCAGCAGATGACTCTGAACATATTTTGTCAAAAAATAGAAAATCTCTATAATTGAATGGATAACCTATGACCAAAAGTGGAAAACATTGTGGCAAAAGGAGAAATTGCTCGTTTTGAGCAATTTCTTCTTTTGTCACTATGTTTTCAAAAAGCTGTCTGCTGCAGAGGCGTCAGAAAGCGTCTATATGAGGGACAGGGTTAAGTTGAATGATTTGAAACACTGAAGAAGAAAGGACCACAATTAGTATAAGCCATTAAATTAATATCAGGAAAGTCCAATTACTTTTCCAATTATATTTTGCAAACGTTTTCAGCAGCCACTTAAATATGAAAAGGTATCAAACATCTGTTTCGATTGATTCCCCTTTCTTGTATCGTTGTATCTTCATTATAATATCACCGCTGGGTACAAACTTGAGATGGTTCCAGGCCTCAGTCCTCCTCATCTGTGATATGTCCTCGCCGTTAACTTCGCATAATTCATCTCCAACTTGTAAATGGTGTTCTGCGGGACCTCCTGTACGATATAAACAAAACAATTTTAACCCTTTCCCTCTTGCAGATGCATTTTGATGCAATAGCAGCAGACGAATTCTAAAAATATTGTGGCCAAAGGTGAAATTGCTCATCATGAGCAATTTCACCTTTGGCCACAATGCTTTTAACTTCATTTAACAATTAAGCTATCTTTTATGGAAATTTGCCAGGTCTTTGTCACTTTGCTTTCAAAGTCGTCTGCTGCAGATTTGTCATATGTGGGAAAGGGCTAACCCCTTTCCCCCATGCAACAAATCTACAGCAGACGAGTCAAAAATCTTTTCTCATTTTGCCTTGATGTTTTCAAAATCCGTCTGCTGCAGAGGTGTCAAAAAGCATCTGTATGTGGGCAACGGTAAAGAACTTATTGATGTGTTCCTTTCTAGAATATGTTTTAAATTATATTATTACTATTTGAAGAGAGGGGGATAGGAAATATAGCAGAAAAGAACACAATGTAAGGGGCAAAACACTTTAGTTAACCCTTTTACTCATACAACAATTCTGCAGCAGATGACTTTGAACATATTTTGTCAAATAATGGAAAATCTCTATAATTAAATGGATAACCTATGACTAAAAGTGGAAAACATTGTGACAAAAGGAGAAATTGCACGTTTTGTGCAGTTTCTTCTTTGTTACTATGTTTTCAAAAAGCCTTCTGCTGTAGAGGCGTCAGAAAGTGTCTATATGAGGGAAAGGGTTAAAACACTGAGACCATTAACCCTCAAAACATTGTGACAAAAGGAGATATTGATCATAATGACCAATTTTACCTTTTGCCACAATGTTTTCAAAAGTTCTCTGTTGCAGAGCATCAGAAAGCGTCTACATGTGGGAAAGTGTTTAACACAATGACAATCAAGGTGAGGTGAAAATGCAAGTGTATAACTATAAGTATAGATTTTAGACAGACGACTTTTGAAAACATTGTGACAAAAGGAGAAATCGCTCAACACAAGCAATTGCTCCTTTTGCCACATTGATTTCAACTTTATTTCAGTAATTATACCTTCATTTCCAGGTATAATGAGCAATTTCTCTATTAGCCACAATGATTTCAACTGTATTCAACAATTTTTTTCATTTTTTTTTTTTATAGATTTTCTATATTTTAGCATAGATGTTATCAAAGTCGTCTGCTGCAGATTGTTATTGATTTAATCGTATGTGGGAAAGGGTTAATCTGACATACCTTTAAATATCCTCTTTATACTAATGGGTAGATCGCCTTTGACTGACAGTTTGCCTCCCTCTATCACAAATCCAAGGCCAGTCACTCCTTTATTTATTGTAATCATCATTACCTCCCCTTCTCCCTTGTTGACTGGTACCTCACTTTGAGACAGCACTGTAAAACGGAACAGAATGGTTAACCCTTTCCCTCATACGACAATTCTGCAGCAGACGACTTTGAACATATTTTGTCAAAATATAGAAAATCTCTATAATTGAATGGATAACCTATATGACTAAAAGTGGAAAACATTGTGACAAGAGGAGAAATTGCTCGTTTTGAGCAATTTCTTCTTTTGTCACTATGTTTTCAAAAAGCCGTCTGCTGCAGAGGCGTCAGAAAGCGTCTATATGAGGGAAAGGGTTAAGGAATGTCTTAACCCTTTCCCTGATATAGACGCTTTCGGACGCCTCTGCAGCGGACGGCTTTTTGAAAACATAGTGACAAAAAGAAGAAATTGCTCAAAACGAGCGATTTCTCCTTTTTCCACAATGTTCTAGCTCTACTTTTAGTCATAGGTTATCCATTCAATTATGGAGATTTTCCATATTTTGACGAAATATGTGCCAATTCGTCTGCTGCAGAATTGTCGTATGAGGGAAAGGGTTAAACCTTCCCTCATACAACAAATCTGAAGCAGACGGCTTTGAAACCGTATTGGCAAAAATGTGTAAATGAGAGTTTAATCATTAAATAAAGATTAAAACATTATGTCAAAACGAGAAATTGCTCATTATGAGCAATTATGTATTCAAAAGACGTCTGCTGCAGAGGCATCAAAATGTTTCTGTATTTGGGAAAGGGTTTTAACCCTTTCCAACTAGCGGACACATTTTGAGCAGACTACTTTTGCCACAATGTTTAGAAACTCTATTCAATAGTTATACTTTCATTTATACAGATATTCCTAACTAGTGCCTCAATGTTTTCAATGTCGTCTGCCGAAGAATACTTTTGAAAACATTGTGGCAAATGAATTGATTTCTCCTTTTGCCTCAATATTTTCAATTTTGTTTAATAATATTACTTTTATTTATGGTGATTTTTTTATATATTTGTCTACACATTTCCAACGTAGTCTGCAGCAAATTGGCTGTATGTGGGTAAGGTTAAACCTCTTCCCACTTGCATACGCTTCATTTGAACACGCTTCTGCAGCAGACAACTTTTGAATACATTAAGGCAAAAAAAGAAATTGCTTTAGTCAATAAATAAACTGTCATATATTATGGAGATTTTCCATATTTTTGCCAAAATGTTTTCAATGTTGTCTGCTGCAGTCTACATCAAAATTGGTGTAGTGTGAAAGGGTAAAGAGATAATAAAAGGATGTCATCATCTGGATTTATATTGTCCAGGAGATTTCTCTTAACCCTTTCCCTCATACAACAATTCTGCAGCAGACAACTTTGAACGTATTTTGTCAAAAAATAGAAAATCTCCATAATTGGATGGATAACCTATGATAAAAAGTGGAAAACATTGTGGCAAAAGGAGAAATTGCACGTTTTGTGCAATTTCTTCTTTTGTCACTGTGTTTTCAAATAGCCGTCTGCTGCAGAGGCGTCAGAAAGCGTTTATATGAGGGAAAGGAGAAAACTAAAAGTAAAAAGTACTTTGCAAATAGGCAGTATTTCGCAAAACAGTCAAAACTGTGTTAACCTTTTCCCTCATACGACAAATCTGCAGCAGACGACTTTGAAAATCTCTATAATTGAATGGACAACCTATGACTAAAAGTGGAAAACATTGTGGCAGAAGGAGAAATTGCTCGTATTGAGCAATTTCTTTTTTTGTCGCCATTTTTCAAAAAGCAGTCTGCTGCAGGTGTCAGAAAACGTAAAGGGTTAAAGACAATTCATTAATTTATGATCAAATTCATTTCATTAAATCTGACTGATGACATTCCGAGGTAAATTACTGACCTTGGTAATGCATTGTGGTCAAATTCATTTCATTAAATCTGACCTATGACAAGCCAGGGTTAGTAAAATACTTGTAACACTTACTTCTAATGACTTTATCGACATCCGGTGTGTATCTTCGACTAGTGAAGACTTCCTCTTCACTGGTCACAGAGTCTGCTGTTCTTGGACTGTAAGTGGAGTCGGACCTTGGACTCAAACTTGTACCGCCATCCGATTTCTTTCTGGTATCAATCGTTGAGAGTACCTTCCCCTTTACAACAATAGATTGGCCTGAATGTCCATTTAATGGTGTGTCCTTCACAAGTTTTTCATCATTAGCATTTGCCATATCACTTATATCATTAACAACTGCATTATTTTTCACAGTATCTGTGTTATCCCCAACACTACCACTCATTGATTTCCCTTCAAAACTTTCAGTTTCATCAGGCTTTTTACTAACAATATTTGGTTGATTACTTGGTTTATTAGCTTTATCATTTACATTTCCAATGTCCGAATACATATCAATAACAATATTTACACTAGAATCATCAACTGCCTTATCAGTAGGGTCTAACGGATCTCTTGATGTGTCGGGCACCTGTTTAGAAATAGAGTCAATCTCATTAGAATCAGCAGGAGTGTCAATAATATGTGCATTGACTACATTAAACAGTGGTTTTTCTGCATGCAACTGTGCTGAATGATATGAAGAAACAACATCAATTACTTGTTCACTTTCCTTCTCGAGATCTCTTGGTGTCATATTTTTTTCTGTCGCAATATCATCAGGGTACAAGCTCAAATCATCCAGCTGACTGACAACCCGTTCTTTATTTTTTGTTGGGCTATCCGATACCAGTGGTGGTGGAGCTTGATCGGGTATTGGAGGAGGAGCTTCTGTTGGTAGGGGTGGTGGCAGGTATGGAAGAGGCGGGGCACTTTCAGTAGATTGACAGTTCTCCACCATAACAGGGGATTTTTCACTCGGTAGTGGTGGAGGCTCTTCTGATGTTTTTTTACTTAGATCCATTTGTATTACGTTGGACATGACTGTTGCAACAATTTTCTCTGCCATTCCTGTCAAAGCGTTCATATCAACCTTTTCCTTTGATTCAAGACTCTTTGTTCGATCAACAGTTTCACCGGGGTATTCTTCAAAGTCTGATTCATATTCATCTGACTTTACATTAGCATCACTTACTGGCAATTTTACAACTTCTGAACTGTCTAGTTCTGCTTCATCTACTTCTATAATTTCTTCAGGTATTTCTGTCTCTTCAACATTACATTCATTAAAGTCAGTATATGATTCATTGTCACTACTTGTGCTGAATGATCTATTTCTGTTTGCCAACAAAGACGCATCTACATCCTTTTTCTCTAAGACATCTTTTATCATACCATCGAATGAGACATCTGCCTCACTTTTATCATCAACCTTTGATTCTTCCACTTTTCTTTTATCTTTTGTGATTTCTATAGTATTGTTATCATGTGAGTGTTCATCAGTGACAGAATGGGGTGATTTATTTGTGAGGTCATTCCTAAAAAGTGAATCAGTGTCATTTACAATATTCACCTTACCTTCAGAAATATTACCTAAAGCACTTTGTGATTTAAATGCTGCTGACGAGACCTCTCCCTTTCTACCGTCTATTTTGTTCATAGGTTCAGTCGAGTCATAATTCACAGAACCAGGTAATATATTTGGTCCAGACATTGCAGATTCAACTTTCGTCAAGTTCACTGAAGCCAATATCACAGTTTCTATGGGTTGATTTGGATCTTCAAAAGTGGCTTTGTCACCAGATGGCTTTCTTACAGGCTTTGGAGCAACTGGTGGTGGTGGTGATTTGGTTGACCTTGGAGACAATGCTGACTGTTGCCTTGGCGATGTTACTGGCGACACTGTTTGCACCAAAACAGGTGACCTTGGTGACAATGCCGACTGTTGCCTTGGCGATGTTACTGGGGACACTGTTTGCTCCGGCACAGGTGACCTTGGGGATGTCTCACCCCTTGGTGACAGAGATATTCTTTCCTTAGGTTTAGGTAATGTTGATGGGGGAGCTCTAGACCTCGGGGATACTAGTGGGGACTTGTCTTCTTTTGCATTTGGCTGCAAGGCTGAAGGTAAAGACTTTGTGACGTTCAGTGGTTTTCTTGTTGATATTGTAAGGGGTTCTGGATTTGTTGTCACTGTTGTTTTTCTCAACGAAGACAGTGGTGCTGACTGTTTGGGTGCCAGTTTTGGTTTCTCCACAGCTGAGGGTGCCACTGGAATATAAAAGGAAGTGATGAAGATATATATTTTCAAAATGATTCCAGAACGTCTGCTGCAAATATGTTCTATGTGTGAAATGGGGATTACAAGCTTTTTTTTGTAAAAGAATTTTGGAGAAATATTGATTGATTGATTAGGGTAAAACGTCGTTTTCAAAAAAACGTCATATCACAGCAACCAATTCACCCAAGTCATGCGTTTTCTGGTTTTCCCACACCAGTACACCACACAACATACTTTCCAAGCAACTGGCTGCTTTTCCACATAGACTGTTAAACAGCCCATTGTTGAAAGAAGAATGACGCAAGTCACATTGACTTTTGTTCAATGTCAGAAAGAATGTTGGTCGAACAGGGATTCAAACTCACAACCCCTGGATTGACAGCCTGCGTCGCTACCGACTGAACTACTGAGGCTCGGCTTTGGAGAAATAAAGATCTACAGACAATAATTAACTTGACTGCGTTGACATACCAGCATTAGGATCCGGTGGAACCGCAGAAGCCACAAGTTTTGAAAGTCCACGAGGCAGCAACCTGAGAGTCTGCTGAACTTTACTGTCTGGTAAACCTGTCAACTGGGTACTATTTATAGACAGCAAATAATCTCCAACCCTGAAAAAAACAAAAACACATGAAAATCATCAATCATTTTTATCAACCCCTTTCCATTTCCCGTATACAGCAAAAGGAGAAATTGCTTAAAACAATCAATTTCCCCTTTTGCTACAATGATTTCAATTGTATTCAATTATAAAACTTTCCTTTAAAGAGATTTACCAAATTTCGCCCTGATGCTTTCTATGTCACCTGCATCTAGTCGAATGTTCATTATCAATTGAACAATGCCATAGGAAAAGATAAATTCTCGACTTGCAACTAAACAAGATCCAGATCTGCAAGAGCTAATGTGCACATGTTGTCTGCTGCAGAGAAGTTAACCCTTGCCCAAGGGCACTCAACCATGATCGCAATAGCTTGGGATGCCAGGTTGCGAGTCCCTGACACTAACCACTCAGCCATGATCGCAATGACTTGGGATGCCAGGTTGCGAGTCCCTGACACTAACCACTCAACCATGATCGCAATGACTTGGGATGCCAGGTTGCGAGTCCCTGACACTAACCACTCAACCATGATCACAATGACTTGGGATGCCAGGTTGCGAGTCCCTGACACTAACCACTCAACCATGATCACAATGACTTGGGATGCCAGGTTGCGAGTCCCTGACACTAACCACTCAGCCATGATCGCAATGACTTGGGATGCCAGGTTGCGAGTCCCTGACACTAACCACTCAGCCATGATCGCAATGACTTGGGATGCCAGGTTGCGAGTCCCTGACACTAACCACTCAGCCATGATCGCAATGACTTGGGATGCCAGGTTGCGAGTCCCTGACACTAACCACTCAACCATGATCGCAATGACTTGGGATGCCAGGTTGCGAGTCCCTGACACTAACCACTCAACCATGATCGCAATGACTTGGGATGCCAGGTTGCGAGTCCCTGACACTAACCACTCAACCATGATCGCAATGACTTGGGATGCCAGGTTGCCAGTCCCTGACACTAACCACTCAACCATGATCACAATGACTTGGGATGCCAGGTTGCCAGTCCCTGACACTAACCACTCAACCATGATCACAATGACTTGGGATGCCAGGTTGCGAGTCCCTGACACTAACCACTCAGCCATGGTGGCTTCCTAGCTATATATAGACAAAAACGAGCAATTTCTCCTTTTGCCACAATGTTTTCAACTATTTAATAATTCAACTCTCATATTTATGTTTCAAATGTCGTCTGCTCCAGATTGGTGTATGTGGGAAAGGGTTAAAGGATCACTTCAACATATTGAAATTAATTGATAATTTACAGGTCCCTTTCGACTTCAAGTTATCGCGAGGCCACTGTACTTAGAAAGCAGAATGTTGCTTATCATATGAGAAAAACCAGGCGCGGATCCAGCCATTTTTCCCAGGGGGGGTTCGATCGGGGGGTTCGATCGAACCCATACTATAACAAACAGCAAGGTGCCTTTATACAGTTACAGTTACTAATTTATCTGAGTTTGTGGATGTTAGCCGTTCTAACTTTACAAGTAGAGTTATAGTCAACGTTTCCAGTTCTAGCCACGAGGAGGTTTTTCCATACATTTTATGACATTTTTACATGTTCTGTGAGTATGTCAGTGTGTGTGCAGCACAACAGTATGGTTACGACCAAAGACATGAAGTTCACACCGCTTTACCTTTACTGAAGAGGTAAAATCATCAATATCTAATCATACGTACAATATACTCGATTGGAACATTCGTCTTTTATTTTGTCCTATGAACGTTTGGCAGATTATCTTTGCGTCAATGTACTTCGCATGGTGCAAATGCATTAACGCTAGTGCTGATAACCTGTCCTCATTCATAGTGCTTCGCATGTAGCTTTTAATGCGACGAAATCCAGAAAAAGAGCGCTCGGCCTCACATGAACTGACAGGTAGAGTACAACCTATGTGCAGAAGGGTTTTAACATCTGGAAAGATATCTTTGTCCGTAATTCTGTACGTATCCAGAAGACTGTCTGGTGTAATCCCCTTTTCAACAAGCTTTTTACAAGCCCTTTTCCATTCTAATAATTGCGCTAGTAGATCATTTGAGGAAGAGCTTTGTAAGTCGGAATTCCAGAAGAGCAAATCAGATGAAAGCTTTTGCATTTCCGTCTGTGACAGGTTCATCATTTGTTCGGGGATTAAACGGCCCAGAGTATAAGCAACATGGTCGTCTTTCTGAAATCTGTCATTTAGTTCATTAGATAAGTGATCCAAGAACGGGATTGCAAATGTAAGTTTGAAGTACTCTGGAGGACTTGAAACAGTCACGTTTGATCTCTTTGTTTGTCTACCGCACGTTCTTGGGGTCTTTTCTTGGATGTGATACGTTTGCAGTCTGCATACCATATTGTGAACTCCTGGTCTACGTCAGCCCTCATCTCTTTGACTCTTTCTACTCTGTCAGTAACGAGACTGCGTGCCTTGTACACGTCTAAATCGCGTTTCTGAAGCTTTGACGCTAGAGGCTTGACTGTCTCCAGAATAGCTCTAATGCAAATGAATGTCACGAGAAATTGAAATGACATCAAAGTAGCCAACAGACCTTGTGTGGTTATTTTAGTCTGAGCATCCCACGACCAGTCATCCTCTGTGTTCTCGTCCATTGCGGGATCTATCATGTACTGGAGACACTCAATAACCACGGCATACATGTCGTAAAATACGTCGTAGCATGTATGCCGCTCTACCCATCTGGTTTTACACAGACCCAAGAGCTTCTTTCTCTTTGACTCGGTGCCATGGTGTACAAGTACACTCTCAAAATAGCGTTGTCTTTTGGGCGACGCATCAAAGAAAATGAATGTGGAATTAATTCCATCAATCATGTTTCTGACAATGGGCAGTTTACATGCATGTGCTATACTCAAGTTAAGGGGGGGGGGGGGGCATTTTTAGGATTTTCCAGGAGGGGTCCGGACCCCCGGACCCCCCCTCTGGATCCGCGCTTGAAAACAATCCATTAAGTGACAAACTTTCCCAACCTGTTTCTAAATAAAGAAAATTATTTGTCCTGCAATTTCAAGATTTTCTCAGATTTTTGTTGTAGATGGTTTTTAACCCTTTCCCTCATATAGACGCTTTCTGAGGCCTCGGCAGCAGACGGCTTTTTGAAAACATACAGACAAAAGAAGCAGTTTCTCGTTTCGCCGCAATGTTTTCTACTTTTAGTCATAGGTTATCCATTCAATTAGAGATTTTCCACTTTTTGACAAAATATATTCAAAGTCGTCTGCTGCAGAATTGTCGTATGAGGGAAAGGGTTAACCCTTTCCCAGAAGCAGACACAATCTGATGCATCTGCATCTGACAACTTTTTAAGAAGACCTATTTCTCTATTTGCCCTAATCTTATCCCCTCTATTCTATTATTACACTTTCATGTCAAAAATGTCTTTTGCCAAGATGTTTCCAAATCTAATGCTGCAGATGTGTTGTATGTGGGAAAGGGAGGGTTAATATTGAAAAAAAGAAAACATCAATTTAATGTATATCCCATTTATAACTTAGGTTTCTTAACCCAGTTCCCTCATATAGACGCTTTCTGCCGCCTCTGCAGCAGACGGCTTTTTGAAAACATACTGACAAAAGAAGAAATTATTCAAATCGAGCAATTTCTCCTTTTGCCACAATGTTTTCCACTTTTAGTCACGGGTTATCCATTCAATTATACAGATTTTCTATATTTTGACAAAATATGTTTAAAGTCGTCTGCTGCAGAATTGTCGTATGAGGGAAAGGGTTAAGAGAATAGGATTATAATCTATTGATTGATGTTTTACGCTGCTTTCAACTATATGCTTATATTCACGAAGAACAAGTACATTTATGGAGAAGATAACGGGACAAATCTGTCAACTAATGAATGGGTAAAATGTTTTACATTTTTAATCTGGGATGTCTGCGTGTTGTCATCTGACGCCCTCACCATAGGTGGCACATGCATTATAGCATTTGTATCGTGGGTATGTGTTTATATGACAGTCTTTCCTGGGTAAGTTACCAGTACTTACTGGTCCATTTATCCCGACACCAGCCAGTCTGTCGAAATGCTAATAACCCCCGCAACCCTGGGACGAAAGGGTTCACCTTATTTCAATTCAAATGTTTCCCAAAGAGGTTGTTGACAATTGTAACCAAAGTGGTATGTTGTAAAGTTATGCGGTGTAGGCTTGTACCTGGTATCAAGATTATCTTGTTTATTAAGACAGCTGATTGATAGAACACGAAAATGTACAAAGATAACGCTTTCTGATGCCTCTGCAGCAGACGGCTTTTTGAATACATAGTGACAAAAGAAGAAATTGCTCAAAACGAGCAATTTCTCCTTTTGCCACAATGTTTTCCACTTTTAGTCATAGGTCAGCCATTCAATTATAGAGATTTTCTATTTTGTGACAAAATATGTTCAAAGTCGTCTGCTGCAGAATTGTCGTATGAGGGAAAGGGTTAAAACACAATGGCCTACTTAGGACATTTTCCACTCAACACTTTTTCATCATACAGCAGTTTTAAAATATTTGAGAAAAAAAAATCATTGGAAAAGGTTGAATTGCTCAAAGTATTTTGATGCAGATGCAGACAACACATGAAAACATTGTGGCAAAAGGAGAATTTGCTGTTCAATGATTTTGCTTTTCCTTTATACGTTTAATTAAGTTAATTTATATTATTATTTAGAACAACAGCTCATTAACATTAAAATGATGTATCGGTACTTCTGATTTCTCAAAAGTTACAAAGTTTCCTCAGATGTTTTCAAGGAAGGTTAACCCTTTCCCATTTGTAGCCGCATTCTGGCGCGTCTGCAGCAGACAACTTTTGAAAACATTGTGACAAAAGGATAAATTGCTCAAAACAAGCAATTTCTCCTTTTGACACTATGTTTTCCACTTTTTCTCAGTAACAAGGGCAACGTAAAGCGGATGCATCCCCTCGCCATATACTAACTGTATACCAAGTTTGGTTAAGATCGGTCGAAGGATGTTCAGTGTAGAGTGGTCACAAGGTTGTTACGGACCGACTCCTTTTGTTACAATGTCTTCCACTTTTAGTCATAGGTTATCCATTCAATTAAAGAGAATTTCCATTTTTTGACAATATATGTTCAAAGTCGTCTGCCGCAGAATTGTCGTATGAGGGAAAGGGTTAATACTCACTTTATATTTCCTTCTCTGCCAACAGGTCCTGAAGGAAGAATTTCTGAGATTTTCACAAATCCCTCTGGAGTCATCGTCGTTTTGATCCCAATACCAAGAATACCTTTCAAGATGGATACTTCAAATGGCATTGACTCCATGCGTTTGATTGGATGATCGGTTTTCTGTGTGCCAAGCAATGAAGATCTTCCAAGGGTGGATAATCCAGTTGACGGTTTTGTTCCCACAGTGTTTATTGTAGTTTTGTATTGCACTGACCTTGCAGGAAGAGTCTGAGACAGAGACTTTGGGTTAAAACTCAGGGGTTTAATGGCTGTTAAGGTTTTGAACTGTAGTCCCTTTGAGGTACTAACATTTGATTTGGGGTCGGGTTTGTCTTTAGTGTTTGTAGTGGATTTTTCATCAGCAGTGGGATTCACTTTCTCTGGCTTAGTTTTGTTAACGTCTTTAGTGTTTGTAGTGGATTTTTCATCAGCAGTGGGATTCACTTTCTCCGGCTTAGTTTTGTTAACACCAATGGTTGTTTTGTATGTTGATGAAGGAGACATTTCGCCAGATTTATCACTTCTCGGAGACAGGGAATCTGGATGAGAACCTGTCATAGAGTTTAGATTTAATGGAGGGACAGTCATGTTTGTTTTCAGCCCAGACATGTTAGTTTCTGTTGGACTAGTCACCTTCTCATCTCTCTTTTCCACCATTATACTAGTTTTCATAACAGGAACCGTGTTAATTTTCTCTTTTACATTATCTTTCATGTCACTTTTTAATTCACTGTTTTGTTTCCTGTCTTTAACAGTATCTATCACATGTTTAGGTTCTGATATGATCTTAGACTTAACTATTTCTGGTTTTGTAGTTACTATAATCTCCTGTTTGGGAGGGGATGTCTGACCATCTGTATTGAGGGTATCCAAAAACATTTTAGACACAGGACTTGACATAGTAATTTCTTGTTTAGAACTCAACACAACTTCATTTGTCGGTGGCGATATCTGTCCATTGACTTTTAAATTAACGGAATTATTCCGAGGTTGAACATTGTCCTTTTTGTTATCATTGCCAAGATTCATAAAAGCACCAACAGATTTTTTTAACAAATCTTTCTTATCTACTTTAACTATTTTATCTACTACGTCTGGTTCTTCATGTGCTCTGGCTGCTGTCAGAGCATTAACAACAGATATCACATTTACAAGGTTTTTCTTTCTTTGCTCACTTATATCAGTGACTGTGAACACATCTTCTTGAACAGGTTCTAAATTTATTGTATCCTCATTTGGGAAGGCTTTAGAGTTAAAGTTCTCATCTACAGGACTTCTAGGTGATTTAACCGGTTTTGGAGCCACTGGAGGCGCTTTCTTTTTGTTTTTGGTTACCTCCTTATCTACAACTGGATCTCTAACAGTGAAATCTTTGGGCATGGAAAAGATCCTTTCAATTTTCTGCGGCACAACAATATCTTCCTCTTTGTGACCAATTTTTAAATTGTCTATTGCAATATCAACTTTCCTTTTAATGGAGACAGGAACTATTATCTCGTTATCCTCATTTTGATCCTTATTAGCATCTTGGGTTCTGAAACTCCAATTAGAGTTGACTTCAGGTTCTGGAGGATTATCTATATCTGATTCTGTGCTGACAGACTGTTCTGTATCAGTTGGAGTATCCCCATTTACTACTTTAACAGTCTGAACTATTGGTTCTCCGATATCCTTGGAGGTTGTCATGAGAAACGGAGGCGGGACATCAGGTAGAGCTGGTTCTGGCTCTGGTTCGTCCTGACCTGGAAACTGGTCAGGTTCATCGTCAGATTCCATATAATAACCATAGTTACCTCCTTCATTCTGTAACATTTCCTTGGCAACTTTCTCTGCCATTATATTCCTACCATTGGCAATATTCTCTTCCAAATCAACCTGGTGAGGTTGCATGCTACCTGCTAATTCTATTCTAGTAGTTAACTTATTCGTCTCAGGTAATTGTTCATACTCCATGTCTAGAGCGTCTTTTAACATAGCTTCACTGTTTGTATCCATTGTTATGTCTGTTTTATCTTGTGTATAATAAATAGTTGTTGAATCGGGGCTTTCTCTATTCTCATTCGCATCAAATTGTGATATAACTACAGTCCCATTGTCATAACTCTGAACAACTTGTAATATTTCATCATCACTGGAATGGGTGAAATCTACTGGCACTATTTCAGTTTTATGAACACATTCTCCATCCTCCTGTAATACACTATCAAAGGGAGCTGTCAGTTCTTTATTAAACGCTAATTCTCTGTCACTATAATCTCTAGGAATATCACAAGGCTTATCGGTAGAAGCTTCTTCCAAGTCTCTGAAACTATTTTCCAGTTTCACAACCGAGTTATTTGGCTTTCTGTAAGATGGCCTTACAGTAATTTCTTGGTGTATTGGCGACACTTCAACAGATGATGATGCTAGATCGTCAATGTTTGTTACGGGCGAATATTCTAAGTGTTCATTCGAGTCTCTATTTTGATAATCGGAAAATTCTAATGGTGGTGGTAAAGCCACTTCACCTACATCCTCATTATAATCAGAATTGTTCTCTATGTCAGTATTTGACTCACTGAGCCGACTTTGGTGCCCTGGACTTTCAAAGGGTGAAGCTATATACACATCCTGGACTGTTTCTGAATCAGTAGCTTCACTTGTATTACTATCGTAAAGTGGATTATATCTCACAGAATCCTGGATATCTGTTGGGATATCTTTTCTGACACTTTCCGACTGATAATTAGAAGGTGGACTTATTGATTCGTTTTCATTCACAGGGACCTGCTGTCGTTTATTATAGGATGTTCTTACAGGACTGGTAGTATAAACTCTCCCAGGTGATACAGGACTTGGTGTCCTTAGTCTAAACGAATCAAGGTCAGTGTATGGAACTGGTGACCTTGGACTAGTGCTTGAAACACTCACGTTATCAATATCACTTTTAAGTAGATTAGGTGACCTTGACCTTGTACTTGATATACTCACAGTATCGAGATCAGTTCTTGGAAGTGGTGACCTTGATCTTATACTTGATACACTTATGGTATCAATGTAAGTTTTAGGAATGTGTGGGGATCTTGGTGACCTTGCTGTTGGTGACCTTGGAGATAGGTTGTCAAGGTCAGATTTTGGAATTGCACTAATATTGTTTTGATGATTAGGTTTAAAGTTCCTAGGAGACAAATTTCCTCCGCCACTTAAGGGTCGTTTTGGAATATGATATGGAGAAGTATCCCCTTTATTCAAATCTATTATGTCAATTCCTTCTTTTGTCAGAATATCTCGGGGTGATACTGTCTCAGGTTCCGTATCAGTGGCTGTACTCTCTTCGTCTATCTTATTAAATGGTTTTTGAAATGCTAATCTTACACTATTTGTTGCAAAGACTTCATTTGCCTCAAGTTCTGGTATATTAGCGAGTCTTCCAGACTTTGAATATTCGTCTTCACTGACCGTTAAATAATCCTCACTTTCACTCGTAACTACAACATCTACATTTCGATCATAACTTTGGGATTTTAAACTATATTGCTGGGAATCATAGGCTTGTCCATATGGATTATTCTGTGAATTTGGATTAACTGTCACTGATATTTCCATAGACGACCCATTGTATACTGGTCGTATGATTTCAAAAGTCACGTTTCCATATGAACTGGAGGTCTTTATGATGTTTAAGCAATGATTCTGTGTAAGTCCTCGAAGGTTTTTGCCGTTACAAGTTAAAAGTCGATCTCCCACTTGAAGATGTCCAGACTGAGCAGCTGCACCACTAGGCAGAATTCTCTTTATCTGCAAATAGAAAAAGAAAGTTGAAAGATTTCACCAAATGTTATCTTTATGGTATTCTTGGAAAATTTGCCAGAATAAAAACTATAACATATCTATAACATAATAATTTTAATATCTTTATATAATTATTCTATAACCTTTTTACTTAATTAAAAAATTCAAAACACATCAACCATTTGCCCTTTACTATTTCAGGCGAGATGAAATGACGATTCCAGACAACTATCACTTCTTCACCTTTAGTATATATCTCAGGTACTGCATCTGCTAACAGTGAAGACTCGGGTGATCCTCTGCATACCTGAGTCTCACCAGAGCCTTCAATGTTCACCTATTGTAACTGGGTCCAAAACGTTTTACTGGAGAAGAGCTAGAGATGTAGCCCAACTGGTTCTTAGATTTTACATCTGAATGAAATTATGTGACACCGATACAGAGATGGAACAAGACTCCATTTTTCCTGTATTTTCACTATCTGGGGCACTTTGATTATCACCATTTCACTGTAGTCTGCCGTACATTTCACAAAATACAGCAGAAACGACCTTTTCCCATTTACAATAAATCCGCAGCAGACGACTTTGAACAATTAAATCTAGGGAGAAATATGGAAAACCCCTAAAAACGAAAGTTTAATTATTGAACAGTCATAATCATTGTAGCAAAAGGAGCAATTGCTCATAAGAGCAATTTCACCTTTTGCAACAATTTTTTCAAAAGTTGTCTGCAGCAGATGCATCGAAGCGCATTTATACTTAGAAAAGGGTTACAGTGATAGCAGTAACTGTTACACTGTCTCTCCTAGGTGAACAAGGACGATCAAAAGAATGTCAACATTTGAAATTGTCTTAACCCTTTCCCTCATACGACATTATCAACAATACGAGAACTCTTTTCAAATTTAATGAAAGAACTATTGTTGTTTGGAGCATTAATGACGTAAATTCTGACGCTATTGCAGCAGACAATCTTTGAAAACATTGTGGCAAAAAGGAGAATTTGCTCATAATGAGCAATTTCGCTTTTTGGCAACAATTAATGTTTTCTACTCTATCAAATAATTATGCTGTCATTTATTGAGATTTTTAATTATTTTTGAAATTGGTTTTCAAAGTTGTCTGCTGCAGAATTGCTGTAAGTGGGATAAGGTTAATTAATAAATTAATTATAAATTTAGTTATGCTGATCTCTATATCTCTTTCTGTCTTTTCCCTTAATCCTTTCCCCCATACAGACGCCCGCAGCAGATGTCTTTTGACAATCTTGTGGCAAAAGGAGAAATTGCTCGACATAACTTTATTTTAACTACAGGTAACTATACCTTCATTTATAGCGGTTTTCTGTGTTTTTCTGGAGATGTTTTAAAAGTCATCTGCTGCTGATTTGTTGTTTAAAGGAAAGGGTTAAAAATAATGGTTATTAAAAAATTCACTTGTACATTTTTTTTGGTGATTCAATTGAGATTTTTTAACCATCCATCTTAATTGATGTCAAAATTTAACATTTACTGCTCACAATCCATCATTCTGTCTTCAATACACCAACATGACCACTGATGGACAACATCCTTCCATGTTTAGATGATGTGGCATTTTGAATCAGCTGTATTGAAACAATTAGAGAAGAAAGAAAAAACGGACAAAAATGGAAGTACTGTCAAACTTGTCTTCAGTAACCACCGAAAGGGAGAGTCGACATGATGTGGCTGCCGAACACAGGTGGCTGCTTAAGCCTTTCCCTCATAAAGCAATTCTGCAGCAGACGACTTTAAATATATTTTTTCAAAATATAGAAAATCTCTGTAATTGAATGGATAACCTATGACTAAAAGTGGAAAACATTGTGGCAAAAGGAGAAATTGCTCGTTTTGAGTAATTTCTTCTTTTGACACTATGTTTTCAAAAAGACATCTGCTGCAGGTGTTGATATTTAGCGTCTGCATGAAGGAAAATTTTAATGAATCCTTTTCCAGTGACTTGCAGACCCATTTTATCGTGCATGTGACAAATTACTTTGAAAATTATTGTGGCAACAGAGGAAATTTCTCATAATTATTTCTTTCTACTTTTGCCACAATATTTTCAACTTTTTTCAATAAGACTTAGGTTTTCAATATCCTTCGGAGAAAAACAATGATTATGACGAATATAGTTTAAACCTGTAGGAAATAGCCATGATTTATAATAATGGCAGTTTTATTGTCATTTTTTCGACATTTTATGAAGTTTTTGTGCAATTTTTAAGTGGGCTTTTATGTCACGTTTTAAAGGTATCGTTTAACTATAATAAGCGAGATCTTCACTTTCTATGCCCTCATCTGCTTTATTTACAATACACTTTGTTACCCTTTTCCTAACACAGACAACTTTTGGTGCCTCTGCAGCTGATGACCTTTAAAAACAATGTGGAAAAGATTTTGCTCATGATAAGCAATATTTTTTAACTCTATATATCAAATTATTCTTCCATATTTTCTGATGTTTACTTTTTGCTCAACAAATTTATTAACCAGTTAAAGCAAATCACTCGAAAATATCCTATCTGAGGTAGGAGGTCTAAACCCTTTCCCACATACAACAAATCTGCATCAGATGACTTTTTTAGTCATCTGGTAAGAAATCTGGTTAATTAAAATTCCTGTATAAATAAAAATTTAAGTATTGTGGCATTTTTAAAGGATAAATTGCTTGTCATGTTTTCGAAAGTCGTCTGCTGCAAAGGCGTCAAAAATCAAGAATCTGAAACATCTTTGAAAACATAAACTTGACAGTTTACTTACATAATTCTAGATCATAATCAACAGTTTCGCAAAATTCTGCTTTAGTTACTCAAATTTTTTTTTTTCTCCTTTCCATTTATACGAAAACATTAAAACATCACAATAGTCATGTATTTAGGTAAAGAAATAAGTTTAATAATTAATATACCTTCACAAAAACTTACAGCACTTAAATCACGCTACAAACTACACAAGGGACACTGAACTACTGATACATGTAAATGACATTTCAAAATCCTCCAGTCTGAATGTTTGATAAACCCTTTTACCAAACACGACAAATCTGCAGCAGGCGGCTTTTTAAAACATCTAGGCCAAAATATGAGAAATATTTGTAAGGATATGTAAAATGATTTCATAGAGTTGAAATCAATTTGTTTGCAATTTCACCTTTTGTCACAATGTTTTCGAAGTTGTCTGCTGCAGAGGCGTCAAAATGCATCTACATAACTTGTGGAAAAGGGTAAATTTTCTTTCCATGAATTTAAATTCAAAATACATCCTTGACTTCCTTGTATACCTACCTGTTCTCCGTTAAACCCTTTCCCTCAGTTAGATGCTTTCAGACGCCTCTGCAGCAGACAAATTCTTGAAAACATGGCGACAAAAGAAGAAATTGCTCAAACCAAGCCATTTCTCCTTTTGTCACAATGTGTTCAACTCTTTTCAATTACTGTACATTCTTTTAAAGGAAAAAGTTTCCAATTTTTTCTCGGGTATATTTTCAAAGTCGTCGAAAACATTGGGAGAATAATTATGGAAATTGCTCAAAATAAGCTATTTCTATATTTCCTACAATTTCAATACTGTATTAAAATGAGATTTAACCCTTTCCCTCATATAATCGCTCTCTGATTGCCTCTGCAGCAGACGGCTTTTTGTAAACATAGTGACAAAAGAAGAAATTGGTCAAAAAGAGCAATTTCTCCTTTAGCCACAATGTTTTCCAATTTTAGTCATAGGTTAACCATTCAATTATAGAGATTTTCTATTTTCTAACAACATATGTTCAAAGTCGCCTGCTGCAGAATTGTCGTATGAGGGAAAGTGTAAACTTGCCAGGTTACATGTTTTTCAAAGCAGATGCCTTCTTTCCCTCTTATAGATTATACATTCATATCATTCAGACATCTTTTGAAAACATTGTGGAAAAAGAAGAAATTGCTCAAAACAAGCAATTTCTCCTTTTGCAACTATGTTTTCAACTCTATGCAATGGTTTTACCTAAATTCGTTCATAGTAATTTTATTATTTTTTGCTTAGATGTTTACTAAGTCTTCTGCTGCAGATTTGCTGTATGTGTGAGAGGGTTCAAATAGAATACTCATATAGGGTAAATGTTTCATTACCTTTTGAAACTATTTCTCCTATATAACCCTTTCCTCAGATAGACGCTTTCTGACGCATCTGACAAAAGAAGAAATTGCACAGATCGTGCAATTTCTCCTTTTGCCACAATGTTTTTCACTTTTAGTCATAGGTCATCCATTCAATTATGGAGATTTTCTATGTTTTGACAAAATACGTTCAAAGTCGTCTGCTGCAGAATTGTCGTATGAGGGAAAGGATTAAAGCCTCTCCCACGATGAGTTATTACGAAAACATAAAGGTAAACAAAGGAAATATTTCAGTAAATGAAAGTATAAATATTGAATCGAGTTGAAAACATTGTGGCAAAAGGGTATATCGCTCATCATGGCACAATGTTTCTGTATGTTGGAAAGGGGTTACAGTCTCTTGTATAAACTGAGCGAGGATTGAACCCTGGTCTCGCACTCCTGAGGTGGATGCTTTAACCACTACATCACCTCATGGGTAAACATGGGTGCAAACAATCCTTTTAACCCTTTCCCACATACATCAAATCTGAGCAGACGACTTTGAAAATGTCTACTCAAAGAAAAGGAAAATCCCTACAATTGTAAGTATAATTACTGAAAAGGTTGAAAAAATTGTGGCAAAAGGAGAAATTGCTTATTATGAGCAATTCCTCCTTTTTCCACAATGTGTTCAAAATCTGGCTGCTGCATTGGCATCAGAATGCGTCTACAAGTAGGGAAGGGTCAAATAGTTTTGATTAAGAAAGTTTTATCTTATCTCCTTACCTCATATGACTTTGATTTTAAAATTGAACCTACAATTGTCACGAGTTACCACTTTATTGTTCAAAGATTGTCAATTTCAAAGATTCCCTGATAAAAGCATGCTAGCTAACAACTGAATCATTTCCCATCTGCTGATTCATTTTGACGAATTTGAAGCAGATCTAGACGACTTTTAAAAACATAGTGGAAAAAGGATAAATTGCTCATGATGAGCAATTCACTCTTTTTTACAAATGTACTTTCATTTTAACACAAAATTCCCTCATACGACAATTCTGCAGCAGACGAATTTGGACATATTTTGTCAAATAATGGAAAATCTCTACAATTGAATGGATAACCTATGACTAAAAGTGGAAAACATTGTGGCAAAAGGAGAAATTGCTTGTTTTGAGCAATTTTTTTTTTTGTCACTATGTTTTCTAAAAGCCGTCTGCTGCTGAGTCGTCAGAAAGCGTCTATATGAGGGAAAGGGTTAAAAGTTGTCTGCTGCAGATTATTAGTATGGCAGAAAGGGCGAAGAAGGTAAAATATTCCCCACACCCGTTCATTTAACCCTTTTCCACGTACATCTAATCAACAGCAGAAGACTTAGAAAACATGCAGGAATAAATATGGAAAATTTCTATAAATAAAAGTAAAATTACTGTAAAAAAAAAGAAAACAATGTGGCAAACGGAGAAATTGCTCAGTTTATACAATTTCTCCTTTTTTCACAATGTTATCAAAGGTTGTCTGCTGCTGATGCATCAGAAAGCAATGATATGTTTGAAAGGATTTAAATGCTATATCTATGTATTTGACAGGTGAAACAAGGCCTTCCCTTCTTACAGCTTAATTTTTTTTGAAACAACTTTTGATATATCGGACGATTACTTGAGAAAACATTTTCAGATAGGGTAAATTGATTAAAACTAGGATTTTTTTTCAACTTCAACCATATTTTCAAGTGTTTACTTCAAATTTTTCATATGTTACATTTCTACGCTCAAATGTTTTGAAAATCGGCGATTCTAAAAATGTGGCATAATGTAAATGGTAAATATTGGACACGTTTAACCCTTTCCCTCATATAGATGCTTTCTGCAGCAGACAGCTATTTGAAAACATAGTGACAATAGAAGAAGTTGCTTGAAACAAGCAATTTCTCTTTTTGCCACAATGTTTTCTACTTGTAAGTCATAGGTTATCCTATTCAATTTAATTATAGAGATTTTCTACTTTTTAACAAAATATGTTCAAAGTCGTCTGCTGCAGAATTGTTGTATGTGGGAAAGGGTTAAACGTATTAATAATCAGCTGACTTATTATGAATGAATCATAATTACATTATTCATTTTGCTCACAGTGACAGCAGATTGTCCAGGAAGATTACAGTATAATAGCAGCAGACAACTTTGATAATATGTAGGCAAAAAGATGGAAAATCTCTATTATCTCAATTATTTAATACAGTTAAAAACACTGTGTTAAAAGGAAGAATTGATCATTATGTTTTCAAAAGTCACCTGCTACATTAAAGATGCATCAAAACGCGTCTACAGGCTTGAATGGGTTAATTTTGGACAACATTTTAATGTATTAATCAGCTAAATTAATGAATCATAATTTATATATTATTGCTTAAATCATTTGCATATAGACTGCATTGTCTAATTGAAAACTGTCTGGTACGGTTATTTCATTAAATAGCCAAGCAATTTTGCAATCATTAGTTGATGTCCAGGGGATAATATCTAAAATGACTCTTTCTAGATTTATACTGTGGTTAGGGTACTTGACATATTCACTGAATTCAATTGAGATTAATACAAATATCTGGAACATTTAACCCTTTCCCTCATATAGACGCTTTCTGACGCCTCTGCAGCAGACGGCTTTTTGAAAACATAGTGACAAATGAAGAAATTGCACAAAACGTGCAATTTCTCCCTTTGACACAATGTTTTCCACTTTTTGTCATAGGTTATCCATTCAATTATCGAGATTTTTTATGTTTTGACAAAATACGTTCAAAGTCGTCTGCTGCAGAATTGTCGTTTAACCCTTTCCACCATACAACAAATCTGCAGCAGATGACTTCGAAAAGATATTTACAAAAACATAAAAATCTCCATAAATGAGAGTTACTTAAAATTGAACTATCAAAAAGAGTTGAAAATATTGTAGTAGCAAAAGGTGCAGTTGCTCATTCTGAGAAATTACTCCTTTTGCAACAATGTTTTCGAAAGTCGTCTGCTGCAGATGTGATGAATGCGCCTGCAATTGGGAAAGGTTTTAGTTTCACCATTTTGCTGAATCTAAAGAGTAGGACAAGATTCTGTTAAAAAATCATCCATTTTCATCTGTGATTTTTTAACAAGCATTGTTTATAAATAAAAATGTAAGCAAATTATGTAATCAGCTATCAATTTCAGCGGAAATATATGAATAATTTCTTTACAATTAATTTTTAACAACTATGTATTAAAATACCAACTACTCATGCAGTGTGAAAATTTAAATTTAAAAACCCATTAATGCCAGTGAAACGGAACTTAAATTGCAGTAAGTTATGCAAAATGTACAGCAATATAACTTCTATTTAAACATGCTGGCCTGGCTTTCCCGCATACAATAAATTTGCAGCAGTTGTCTCTGTATACATCTAGGCATTTATGCAAACTCTCTATAAATGAGATAATTATTCAATAGAGTTGAAAACATTGTGACAATTAAGTGAGAGATTGCTCACCATAAGCAATTTCTGCAAATGCCACAAGATTTTCTGAAGACGTCTGCTGCAAAACTTTGTCAAAATGCATCTGCATGTAGCAAATAATAGTTAACCCTTTCCCTCATATAGACGCTTTCTGACGTCTCTGCAGCAGACGGCTTTTTGAAAACATATTGACAAATGAAGAAATTGCTCAAAACGAGCAATTTCTCCTTTTGCCACAATGTTTTCCACTCTTAATCATAGGTTATCCATTCAATTAAAGAGATTTTCCATTTTTTGACAAAATATGTTTAAAGTCGTCTGCTGCAGAATTGTTGTATGAGGGAAAGGGTTAACCAACACTTTTCCTGACTGAGAAAACTTCCAACTTTATTTATTTTAACCCATTCCCACATAAAAAGAATCTCCAGTATACGATTTTGAAACATCTGGGTCAATAAACACTGGAAATCAATAAATAAAAGTTTAAATTAAGGAAATAATTGAACGTACCGAGAGACGAGGAAAATTTCTTATATAAATGAACAATGTTTCCTTTAGGCACAATATTTAACCCCTTCCCACATATAGACGCATTTTGACGCATCTGCAGCAGACGACATTTGAAAATTTGTGTCAAACAGAGAATTTGCTCAATACGTTTATGCCAGCCTATCTTTTTTCGAGGTTGTATCTAATCTTTTGCCATAATGTTTTAACCCTTTCCCTAATAAAGACGCTTTCTGACGGCTCTGCAGCAGACAGCTTTTTGAAAACATTGTGACAAAAGAAGAAACTGCTCAAAACGAGCAATTTCTCCTTTTGTCACAATGTTTTCCACTTTTTGTCGTAGGTTATCCATTCAATTATAGAGATTTTCTATTTTTTGACAAAATATGTTCAAAGTCGTCTGCTGCAGAATTGTCGTATGAGGGAAAGGGTTAAGGAAAGAAGTGAAAGAACTGTGAGATTGGAAAAATTTCAAAAAATGAACAATGATCCTTTGGGCACAATATTTAACCCTTTCCAACATATAGATGAATTTTGGCGCATCTGCAGCAGACGACTTTTGAAAACATTGTTTCAAAAGGAGACAATGCTGAATACAAGCAATTTCTCCTTTTGTCACAATGTTTTCAACTCTTTTCAATAATCAAACCCTTATTTGTGGAGATTTTTCACGTTTATGCCAGCCAATCTGTTTTCGAAGTCGTCTGCTGCATATTTGCTGTATGTGAAGGGGTTAAAAAATGCCTCCTACTGCCATTTCTGAAACTATTGTGGCAAAATAGCCTCTTGAGCAAGATCTTCTCAATTAAGCCATAATGTGTTAACCCTTTCCCTCATAAAGAGGAGTCAGAGAGCATCTATATGAAGGAAAGGGTTAAAAAATTTGAATATTTGACAGGATCGATGTTTTCAAATTCATCTGCTACAGATTTGTTGTTTGTGGCAAAGAGTTAACCCTTTCCCACATACAACAAATCTGCAGCAGACGACTTTGAAAACATATAGGCAAAAACACTGAAAAGCTCTTTTTAAATGTTCGTATAATAACTGAAAAGAATTGAAGACATTGTGGGAAAAGGAGAAATTGCTCGTTTTGAGCAATTTCTTCTTTGGTCAGTGTTTTCAAAAGTCATCTGCTGCAGAGGCATCAGAAAGCATCTACATATGGGCAAGGGTTAAATGAAGTTGTATTTTATTTTATTCTGTTCAAGGGTACCGGTTGGTATTTCAAGAATTCAAAACTGTACAAAACACGTCTATTTGAGAAGCCACTTGACTGATATTCTTTTTCTTCATCATCAGTATTTAAAATTATGAGCATAACCTGAAAACTTCAGTTAGAATATAATTTTTTTTAAGTTTATTTCTATGAAATAGAGGAATTGCTATATTGCTCGGTTTCCAATACAAATTTGACAATAATTATCAAGTGCAACATCAAAAGAAAGGTTTTTTTTTTAACCCTTTCCCTCATATAGATGAAAAGTTGAAAACATTGTGCCAAAAGGAGAAATTGCACGTTTTGTGCAATTTCACCTTTTGTCACTATGTTTTCAAAAAGCCGGTCTGCTGCAGGCGTCCGAAAGTGTTAATATGAGGGAAAGGGTTAAAGGTAAAAATCTAGTTTACCCTTCCCTCATATAGACTTTCTGACACCTCTGCAGCAGACGACTTTTGAAAACATTCTGACAAAAGAAGAAATTGCTCAAAACGAGCAATTTCTCCTTTTGCAACAATGTTTTCAACTTTTTTCAGTAAATATACCGGTACCCTCATTTATAGAGATTTCCTATATTTTGGTCCACATGCTTCCAAAGTCGTCTGCTGCAGATTTGTTGTATATGGGAAAGGGTTTACCCATAAAAGATGATGGTTACAGAAGGGGTAAAAAAGTCTATTTAGAATAGGACTATAAAGTTTTCACCCCCTGTGGTTTTATCTGTCCATGGATATTCATAAATCAGTAATATCTCAATCATTTACTTGATATAGTATATCAGTTGTAGGCCTTAAACATATCTGAGATGATTACTATTGTAAAATCTGTGACATTCAAAGTATATTTCTGTTGAAAACACTCGAAGAATAAGGAGAGGAAAGTTTTCATTTTTATCAATTTATTCTTTTCCAGTGTTTTCACAAGTTGACAAGTCATCAATTCTCTTTGTAAGAGTTATATTCTGAGAGAGAACATTATTATTTACTTTCTCTCTCATTCTTTACCCACATAGAGATAAAATGCAACGCATCAAGAAGTTAATGAGATATGGACTCTTATGTAGTTGCACGCAAAACATTAACCAGAATTTCTAAGTAAAAAAGGGCCATAATTTGCAATATATGCAGGATATCAAAAAAGAGTTATCTTGCTTGATTGTTTATATAGGTGAAATGGTTGAGAGGGGTTGTATGAAGTTTCAATACAATGTATTAAGTTGTTACTGAGATGTAGTTGCACGCAAAACATTAACCAGAATTTCTAAGTCATAAAAGGGCCATAATTTTCAATACATCCAGGAAAGAGTTATCTAACTTGATTATTTATATAGGTGTGATGGTTTGGAGGGGTTGTAAGAAGTTTCAATGCAATGCTTTAAGTATTTAATGTATTAAGTTGTTACTGAGAAAAAAGACTCTTAATGTAGTTGCATGCAAAACTTTACCCAGAATTACTAAGTCATAAAAGGTCCATAATTTGCATTATATGCAGGAAAGAGTTATCTAACTTGATTAAGGTGTGATGGAATTAGGAAAGGTTGTATACAGTTTCGATGCAATACATCAAGTAGTAACTGAACTATGGTGTAACATATGAACATCTGTGCAAAACCTTAACCAAGGTGTGACGCCGACGCTCGAGGCCAGGGTGAGTAGAATAGCTCTCATAATTATTCTCTGAATAGTCGAGCTAAAGATCAGCTGCTGCAGATGCGGTAAAAGACGTCTGCAAATAGAAATTTAACCCTTTCCCACATATAATTTTTTTGCAGCAGACGTCTTTGAAAATATCTCAACAATAAAATGGAAAACCTCCCTAAATGAAGACAAACTTATTGAATAAAGTTGAAAACATTGTGTCGAAAGGAGAAATTACTCGTTTTGAGCAATTTCTTCTTTTGTCACAATGTTTTCAAAAGTGGTCTGCTGCAGACACCTCAGAAAGCGTCTTGTTTGTGGGAAAGGGTCAAAGGGTTCCAGTATCTCTTATTAACCCTTTCCCTCATATAGACGCTTTCTGACGCCTCTGCAGCAGACAGCTTTTTGAAAACATAGTGACAAAAGAAGAAATTGCACAAAACGTGCAATTTCTCCTTTTGCCACAATGTTTTCCACTTTTTGTCATAGGTTATCCATTCAATTATAGAGATTTTCTATTTTCGACAAAATATGTTCAAAGTCGTCTGCTGCAGAATTGCCGTATGAGGGAAAGGGTTAAGTAAACAGTTAATTTGAGGAAAAAGTGAAAGATTTCCTGTACAGAAAAGCATCACACGAAATTTGTCCCCATTTACCTTAAATTAAGGCTAATCCAATCATAACAATCTCAATTTTCCATGTCACCTTATACCGATAACAACTAATAACAACATGCACTGATAGACACTGCTGACATCAAAGCCCCTACAGGAAAAGGAACAAATTATGGGTAATTATTGCACACTTTCGTCGAGACATACAACAATGCCCCTTGGGCCACAGAACTGTCACATAGACCCATGTGTTATAATCATACGACTGACCTTTTTTACCCTTACCCACATGCAGACACATTTTAACCCGTCTGCAGCAGAGAACTTTTGAAAGCATTGTGGCAAAACAAGAAATTTCTCTTAACAAGTATTTTCTAATTTTGGCACATTAGATTTTTAATTTTATTCAGTATCTATAATATCCTTTTTAGAAGTTTCCCATGTTTTTCCACATTTCATTTCAAAGAGGTCTGCTACAAATCGGTCATATGTGAGACCAGATTTAACAGATTCTCTGTCCTTCAAAAATTGGCTTAATTAAAAATCGATGAAATTTCTTTAATCTGTACTGTAACAATATTCAATACTGGTATATTTTACAAAGTAAACTTTTAATTAATTTTCTCTATGTAAAAGGAGATTACCAATATGGTACAATTCTATTGAAATGTAGAAGATATTTTTTTTATGATTTTGCCTTTTCTTATGTGGTTTCTAATTAATTAAACTTTCAATTTTCAATTACATCTTTTATTAGTTAAAGGATTAAATATTGGTATCAAACTAGACATGTCACTCAACTGGGAAAACTCTTTTAGCTTGCATTAACAACCAAGAATAATCTCAGACCCATAAGTGCAGACAACAGTCCAGTCCAGATTCTTTGCCGACAACACAGGGTGAAAATTGCAATAACCTGATATGCCAAATTGGGATGGTTTACAGACGTTTTGGTTCGACCTTTTTTGACCTAGGGCTTTCTGGCCTGAACCTTTCATTTGGCTAGCCATTCTTTTTTCAGATAAGAGCTTATGGCCAAATCACTATTTTCTATTTTTCTATGTTGGCTGAAACATCCTTAGTAACACACCAAAGGGAAAAGCCCTAACCAACTCCATTCACATTGAATGCACACTGTTTATAACCATCTGGTACTAGTATGTCATACCAGTTTTCTCACAGCCTGTCACAACTTCCCTGATAACAATGACACAGCTGGTAAGCAAAAGATTCTTTATCCTTTCATTATCCCTCGTCCTCATATAGACGCTTTCTGATGCCTCTGCAGCAGACAGCTTTTATGAAAACATAGTGACAAAAGAAGAAATTGCTCAAAACAAGCAATTTCTCCTTTTGCCACAATGTTTTAAACTTTGAGTCATAGGTTATCCATTCAATTATAGAGATTTTTCCATTTTTCGACAAAATATGTTCAAAGTCGTCTGCTGCAACCCTTTCCCACATATAACATATCTGCATCAGATGACTTGGAAACCTGAATTAGTCTCTTTTTCCCACAAAATGATGGAAACTCTCAGTATAAACAGGGACGTAGATTATCTACGTCCCTGGTATAAATGAAAGAACAATAATTATTGAATAAATTTGAAAACTTTGTGATATAAACAGACCAAGGGGACTTCATTTAGGCAATAATCAAATCACGATAACCATACAAGGAAAAATAGTCAGCATTGCTTGAAGGAATCAGATATATATGGTCACCTAAGGAACATTTCTCTGGAATTATTTGAAAAGAATATGAATGTTTTTTTCTTTCGGTTACCTTTGAAACCAGAATTTTGCATGGATAAAATAATTGAGGGAATATAGGAGATGCTACCTGTGAAGTTCATCGCTATTGTCCCAATGGTTACAGAGTAAAAGTTATTTGAAGATTTAAGTTAACACATGCAAGGCACACAACGGTCAATTCGCCATGACATATAAGCTTGACTGGCTTTAAGCCAGAGGATCTAAAAATTGCTTAATCCTACAATCCTGATCGAGCATTAACCCTTTCCCACATATGACAAATCTGCAGTAGACGACATTGAAAACATTGTGACAAAAACCTGAAAAAATGTCCATAAAAGATAACTTAATTGTTAAATAAAGTTGGATATATTATGGCCAAAGGAGAATTGCTCATGATGAGCAATTTCACCTTTCAGTTTGGCCACAATGTTTTCAAAAGTCATTTGAAGCTAATTGCGTCAAAATGCGTCTGCAGGTGAGAACTACGTACTGCCATTTTTATTGTTCTGTATTAATTACCAAACCTTGGATCGAACCCACATCTCCTACTCACAGGCAGAAGCTCTATGCAACACACTGATGAGTTGACGTAAAAGGTATTAACTTACCAAAATTGAAATTCCTCTGTTAATTGAAATCCCTAATCAAATCATGAATATAATTGAAAAATCCCCACTTCAAAATAAATATGTTTACAGTTGTCAATTCTAAATAATTTTTCAATTACTATAGCCGAGTTGCAACCTAAAATTCAATAATCGGTAAACATTTTACATCCTGCCTTTCACCCTTTCCCACGACGTATCCGCAGTAGACGACTTTGAAAACATCTAAAATTCATTTGGAAAACCTCTGAAAATGAAGGTATAATTACTGAAAAAAGTTCAAAACTTTGTGGCAAAAGGAGAAATTGCTCTTTATGAGCAATTTCTCCATTTGTCACAATGTTTTTTCTAAAGTCGTCTGCTGCATATGCGTCTATAGGTGGGAAAGGGTTAAAATCTCATCTAAGGGAAAGTCCAAATGTTTTATGAACTTTATTTACCACAATGTTTCCGCCTGTATTTGAACCCTTTCTCACATATAGGTGATTTCTGACGCATCTGAGGCAGACGACTTTTTTTGAAATCATAATGACAAACTGAGAAATTGCTCATCAATAATATTGTCAGCAATATCTCCATTTGCCAGAATGATTTCATCATTCGTCAAAAATCATACTATCATATACAGAGATTTTCTGTATTATAGACTTGATAATTTCAAAGTCGTCGACTGCAGATTGATTGTATGTGGAAAAGGGTTAAGCACATTTCCTCAGATGTTGTCAAAGTCATCTGCTACAAATGTTTGTATGTGGGAAAGGGTTAAGCACATTTCCTCAGATGTTGTCAAAGCAGCTGGCTAAACAAATAGTACAGTACTTTTACTGGTATAATCCTTTCCCTCATATAGACGCTTTCTGAGACGCCTCTGCAGTAGACGGCTTTTTGAGAACATAGTGATAAAAGAAGAAATTGTTCAAAAACAAGCAATTTCTCCTTTTGCCACAATGTTTTCCAGTTTTAGTCAAAGGTTATCCATTCAATTATAGAGATTTTCTATTATTTGACGAAATACATTTCATCTCGTCGGCTGCAGAATTGTCATATGAGGGAAAGGGATAATAGATATACTTTATAAACCTCTCCCATAAAAATACACTTTCTGGTGTCTCTGCAGCAGATGACTTTTGAAACATTAATTATATAGCTGAAGAAATAGCTTGTTATGAGCAATCTCTTCTTGTGCCACTATGTTTTCTAAAACCCGTCTGCTGCAGAGGCAATAGAAAGTGTCTATATGAGGGAGGGTAAGGGTTAAATGTGTTCATAGAAAATATCTGAAAACTTTATAAATTTACATTTAAATAAGGAATGTGATAGTTCAAGCATGAATTTCAACATATCTCCAGTATCACTATACATAATATAACTTTATTAACCCTTTCCCCCATACGGCAATTCTGCAGCAGACGACTTTGAACGTATTTTATCAAAACATAGAAAATCTCCATAATTGAATGGATAACCTATGACTAAAAGTGGAAAACATCGTGTCAAAAGGAGAAATTGCACGTTTTGTGCAATTTCTTCTTTTGTCACTATGTTTTCAAAAAGCCGTCTGCTGCAGATGCGTTAGAATGCGTCTGCAGGTGGGAAAGGGTTAACCATTTCCCACATACAACTGCAGATCTCGACAGCTCTGAAATTATTTCTATAAATGATTACTAAAAAGAGTTGGAAACATTGTGGTTAAAGGATAAATTCCTCAATATTTCAAAAAGGAGGGATAATGAGTAATTTCTTCTTTGGCCATAATCTTTTGTACTCGATCTATACTAAAATTAAAATTTTATCTACACTGTAGATATTTTACATATTATCCTGAAATCTTTTAAAGTCAATATGCCGCATGCGGGAAAAGGTCTCTTACAACGGCATCTTGACGATTCTGTGTTGACACAACATTTTCATTTCAGCTCAAGTAATGTCCTATAATTTACACAGATTTGTTCATATTTTTATGAAAATCTTCAAAGTCGTCTGCTGTTGATTTGCTGTATGTGCACGGTCAAATGTTAATAAACTAATACAAACACAATTTTAAACGGTTTATGAAAATGAATAGCCCACTTACTATATTATCACTAGGGTACCTTCCTTGAAAGAATATAATAACAAATATTCAAATATTCAAAATATTTTCAGTTTGAAATAATCCTCCAAAATATTGACACTGGAGTAAAAATCCTCCCAACAAAGGTCTTAAATCTCCTTTTCACTGGACACAAAAGAAATGTAAACAGAAATGACCAGTGTCCAATCCCAGGCCCTTTACCCATTACCAGATTAATTGATTTTTAACCATTTCCCACAAGCAGATGCTTTCTGGTACCTTGCAGCAGACGACTTTTGATAACATTGTGGCAAATGATGGAATTGATCATGATGAGCAATTTCACCATCTGACAACAATGTTTTTTAAATCTATGCCAAATATTCATTTATAGAGTGTTTCCATATTGTTACTGGTATGTTTCCAAAGTCGTCTGCTGCAGATTTGTTGAATGTGGGGAAGGGTTAAAATAGGGCTTAATTCGTGCCCCAGGGTGGTCATTTTACTTTCTCTTTAACTTGTAAAAATCAACATTCTTTGATGATAACATTTCTCAAGTTTTATGCACATTCTAATTTAAATTTTGTTTTCTGATTTGCTTAAATAAAAGAAAGATTGTAGCCAAATCAAAAAGTTAAAATTTAAGTAGAAAATATAAAACTTCATAGTGTAATATGTAAAACAACTATATTTGAATTGTTATGGAAACAGCTGTAATTTGTTTCTAACAGATTAAAGGTGAATTAACTTAAAATTAATACTTAAAGGACTTTAAGTGCTCATTTAGTTGTCCTGGGATAAATATTAGGTAATACATGTTTTATGAATGAAATTGGGGGGAATCTCTTTGCAAACAAACATGCCAGAACTGGGTAAAATCAATAGAAATATAATAACTTGTTTTCACATAAAAGATCCTAAATTAAACCTTGTCCTTCAGGTAAACCCATATCATTGGAAATATGTCAGTCCAGTGATTAAGTCTATCATTCCAGAAGTTTCTGCAGATATTATAACCTGTTCAATGCTGAATTTGTAAAATGGACAGTCCAGAGCTCTCTAGATAAGGGGAGTTTTTCATGTTCTAAAATCCTTATTTGACACTTAAATCTTATGTTGTAAGTACTCAAAAGAATCGTCTCAGTGAGACGATTGTTTTGAGAGCACACAACATATGGTTTGGTTGAGTTTTGAGAGAAATATTTTGGGAAAAAGACAAGTTTACTACTCCCCTTATCTAGTCCACTGACAGTCTGCTGACAGTGAGAACTGTATCTATAGAGCCTGGTCAGTCAGAGTGGATACGGCGAATTACTGGTGGTACCGGCTTCACAAAATTGTGTCCAGCAATGAAATGGTTAACATTTCCAACATACAACCAATTGGCGTCATGATGAATTCATCTATGCAATAAATTGATTGGGGTTTAACGCCATTTTTTAACAATTTCTCAGTCATATCACAGCGGCCAGTTCACCTTCTCATGTTTTTAGCACACCAGTACTCCACACAACAATCTTCCAAAGCAACTGGCCGCTTTTCCACATAGACTTAACCCATTGGTGGAAGACGAATGACGCATGTCGCAATGACTTTTGTCAAACGTCGGAAAAAATGTTGGCCGAGCCAAGATTCAAACTCACAACCCCTGGATTGACAGCCCGCGTTGTTACCGACTGAGCTACCGGGACTCGACTCATCTATGCAAACTTAAAATCTCAATAAAAGATCGCGAAAGTATGAATAATGTAGGGAGTAGAAAACATAATGGCAAAGGCAAAAATTGCTCATCTCAAAACGCACTATATAGCATTTTGGATAGGGTCAACTTCATATCATATAAGTAATTAACACTTTCCCACATGCAACAAATCTGCAGCAGACGACTTTGTAAACATCTCAACAATAATATGGAAAATCTCCTAAAATGAAAATTTACTTATTGAATAGAGTTTAAAATGTCGTCTTCTGCAGAGGCGTCAGAAAGCGTCTGTATGTGAGAAACGAAGGGTTCAATGTAATTCCAAAACCTCTGAATATCAGTTTTCCTGCTGCATGAAAGCTTCTGTATGGTGGAAAGAAGAAATAGGTCAGTATACACATATGTGAAACAAGACCCCCCCTCCCTTTTTCTCTGACAGGACTCAAATATTGCGGTATAATTATGTTTGTAGCAAATCAGCAAATACTGTGAAATATGTGACATTTACATTGTACACTAAGGGTTATTACAAACTTTATCAGGGGAAATTAATTTTCCTATCAATAAAGTGAGGGAAGAATTCATTTTCACAACAAACTAATGGAAAGCAGATATTTCATTTTCTCATTTGTTTTCTGTACACAGTAAAGATAGGGCACGAAATACGTAAACCCCGTCACTGAAACACGCTCAAACACAGAAATCCATTTTGTCATTGTATGTAATAATTTGTTTTCCAAAGTGAAACTAGAATGGAGTGCTCCGTGGAGCACGTGTGTCACCTGCACTTGCTCATTGAAAGTGTGACGAAAAAGTGTGATGGACAGACAGACAGACAGACAGATGGACAGACAGACGCCAGACAAAAAAAAAAGTATTGCCTAAGTGCCTACCATGCTACACAGGGTGACACGAAAAAGGAATGTTGAATTATTTTTACGCAACGATTGCAGCAGACGACCTTTGACAACCTTGTAGAAATTGCTCATTAAATTTGACCTTTTGCCACAATGTTTTTAACTTAACTAAATCATTACACTTTCAATTATTAACCCTTTCCCTCATATAAACGCTTTTGGACGCCTCTGCAGCAGACGGCTATTTGAAAACATAGCGACAAAAGAAGAAATTGCACAAAACAATTTCAAAGCAATTTCTCCTTTTGCCACAATGTTTTCCACTTTTTGTCATAGGTCATCCATTCAATTATGGAGATTTTCTATGTTTTGACAAAATACGTTCAAAGTCGTCTGCTGCAGAATTTCCGTATGAGGGAAAGGGTTAATTAAGCTATTCAGTATATTTGCAAAGTTGTCCGCTGCAGATTTGAAGCATGAGGGAAAGGGTTAAAACGTGTCTGCTGTGGATTTAATGTTTGTTTGTTTGTTTGTATGGTGTTTTACGCAGCTTTCAACAATTTTTCGTTATATCACTGCGTTTCCAGAGGTATTTTTACCAGTACTACTAGTCCATTTGCCCTGATACAAGCTTGTCAGTTGTATTGCTAACCCCACAATCCTGCATAAGCGCCCAAGAGGGAAAGCCATTACTACCATCTTTAAAGATGGTCCAAGAACTTTCTTAAATTAATTTTATATCTATGACAGCTAGGATTTTAAAAGGGGTGATAGTTCTGTCATTTTGTATGACATCTTGTATTACAGCAGTCCACTGCAGTGATAACATTGGGAAGACAGACAAGCGGTGAGAAACCCGTTTTTACTTGACGAGGCTTATATCAAGACATTTCACTGTCACTACCGGTGTACAGGACATAGAACTAGGATGTTAACCATTTCCCACATACAACAAAGCTGCAGCAGTCAAATTTGAAAGTATCAAGGGAAAAATATGAAAAAATTGTATATACAGTACATGTATTATGAAAGTGGATAATAATAACTATTGAATTGATTTATATTCATTGTGGTGAAAGAAAAAAATGCTCAACAAGAACAATTTCTTCGTTTGTGACAATGTTTTCAATAGTTATCTGCCGTAGTGTTTATAAATCAGTATACACTGTGAGTATCCATCAATTTGAATTCAGGATAGCATCTTTTTCCACAGTGTTTTAACAACTTTCTCCCCCCAAAAAGACAAATGTACATTTAATTACCTTGTCCTAGACCTAGATCTATAAATCTTCGTTCAATTCAAAAGAATTTAATTGATTCTAATTTTAAAATGTAAAGTAGACCCCTGAGGTGACCAAGTTAACCCTTTCCTTCATATGACAATTCTGCAGCAGACGACTTTAAACATATTTTGTCAAAAAATACAAAAATATCTATAATTAAATGGATAACCTATGACTAAAAGGGGAAAACATTGTGGCAAAAGGAGAAATTGCTCATTTTGAGCAATTTCTTCTTTTGACACTATGTTTCCAAAAAGTCGTCTGCTGCAAAGGCGTCAGAAAGCGTCTATATGAGGGAAAAGGTTAACACTTTCCCACATTCACTAAATCTTCTGCAGATAAACGACTATGATAGGAAATGTCTTGGCTAAAATATGAAAAATCGCTAATGAAACATTGTGGCAAAAGGTGAAAATGCTCAATTATTGTATCTGCTGCAGATGTATCAAAATACATTTGTATGAGGTCAAAGGGTTATCTGTTTTACTGACATGATATTTCTTTAGTCCTCTTTTTTTGCATACAGCCAAGGTAAAAACAAATACAACACCTACTGAGATTCTTGAAAAGGCAAGAACAATAGGATTGTTATCAATACAATTTCTTCATTTCCTAAAATGTTTTCAAATCTCGCTAACTTCGAAGATGTCAAAAGTTATCAGAATTTTGGTGAAGGGTTAACAATTTAACAGAAGATCAAAGGACATTTCACCTGACAGGCGACAATGTATTGTTACCATCGATCCATTTACCTGTTGGGCCGTTGATAGAGTTGTACGGCTGCCTTGAAAACTTCTGAGAAGCAGAATCATCCAAACATCAAGAAGTATGGACATATCATTTTGATATAGAGTAGAAAACATTGTGGTTAAAAGGAGAAATTGTTTAATTTGAGCAATTATTTTTTTTAACAATGTTTTCAAAAGTCATCTACTGCAAAAAGTTTCAAAAGTTGTTTGTATGAGGGAAAGAGTGAAGGGAAATAAATTTCTTTGTGTCAACCTAAAAAAGATGTTTCACATGCTGAATCAGTTCATTTGATCTTTTCCTTAATACAGACACAATTAAGTATGATATCCCTCCTGCAGTAGATACATTCTGGACAAGATAATTTGTTGAATTGAGATCCCCAGCCAAAAAGACTCTAAAAGAAACTTTTTCAAAATATATATGTGAACAATGTGGGGTACCTCTACAGTGACCAATTTGACCCAGTGACCTAGGTTTTTTTACCCAACTTGACCCAGTTTCAGACATGAACTAAACTTGATGGAAATGAATGTTGCCATAATAATGATGAACTTTCATGAAAGTTTGATTATTATGAGGCATCTGGAGTGTTCAAAAGTTTTTCTAAAACTTGACCTGGTGACCTAATTTTTTACCCATCTTGACCCTGTTTAAAGTTTGACCAGAAATTTGATGAAGATGAATGTTCTGATGAGTTTTCATGTAGATTGGATATAAAATGTGGCCTCTCTTTTGAATCTAGTCTTTTGGGAAAATGATCTGGAAAAACAGAAAATTGATACTTATAAATCTGAACTTTTCTTTGCCTCTTCCTCAAACAATATTTCTAAAGTCATTGAGATGCTGAGTTATAAATAGTAAGTGAGATTATTTGGGAAATCGACAGACAAATGGAGCAAATCCAATGGACAGACAAACGGAGCAAGTCCAATGGACAGACCAGAAATTTGATGAAGATGAATTTTCTGATGAGTTTTCATGTAGATTGGATATAAAATGTGGCCTCTCTTTTGAATCTAGTCTTTTGGGAAAATGATCTGGAAAAACAGAAAATTGATACTTATAAATCTGAACTTTTCTTTGCCTCTTCCTCAAACAATATTTCTAAAGTCATTGAGATGCTGAGTTATAAATAGTAAGTGAGATTATTTGGGGAATCGACAGACAAATGGAGCAAATCCAATGGACAGACAAACGGAGCAAGTCCAATGGACAGACAAATGGAGCAAGTCTAATAAACAGACAAATGGAGCAAATCCAATGGACAGACACATGGAGCAAATCCAATGGACAGACAAATGGAGCAAGTCCAATGGACAGACAAATGGAGCAAGTCCAATGGACAGACAAATAGAGCAAGTCCAATGGACAGACAAACGGAGCAAGTCCAACTAGAACTATCACTGAATGTGATTAATACCCCCGAACGCCGCCCTGATAGGAAAGGTTGTGAAATATTTAGAAACCCCACCTTAAAAGGACAATGTTATGGATCGGGTTATTCTTGTTTTGTTCATTTTTGGATAACAAAGGGCAATAACTCTGTAATTATGTAAATTAGAGTTATGGTTCTTGTACACTGCACTTCCTCTGATTATGCTCTACCGTTGTATGTAGTTTTATTAGATTCCATCTGTTAGTTATTAAATAATTCTCCGGACAAGAAAAAGTAACAAAGGGCAATAACTCTGTAATTATGTAAATAAGAGTTATGGTTCTTGTACACTGCACTTCCTCTCATTATGCTCTACCATTGTATGCAGTTTTATTAGATTCCACCGGTTAGTTATTAAGTAATTCTCTGGACAAGAAAAAGTAACAAAGGGCAATAACTCTGTATTTAGGTAAAATAGAGTTATGGTTCTTATACACCGCACTTCCTCTCAATGTGTTGTATCATCCTATGAAGTTTTATTAAATTCCAACAATTAGTTTTAAAGTTATGCTCCGGACAAGACTACGAACAAGAAAAAGTAACAAAGGGCAATAACTCTGTAATTATGTAAAGTAGAGTTATGGTTCTTGTACACTGCACTCCTCTGATTATGCTCTACCATTGTATGTAGGTTTATTAGATTCCATCTGTTAGTTATTAGGTAATTTTCCGGACAAGAAAAAGTAACAAAGGGCAATAACTCTGTATTTAGGTAAAATAGAGTTATTGTTCCTGTACACCGCACTTCCTCTCAATGTGTTGTATCATCCTATGAAGTTTTATTAAATTCCAACAATTAGTTTTTAAGTTATGCTCCGGACAAGACTCTACGAACAAGAAAAAGTAACAAAGGGCAATAACTCTGTAATTATGTAAATTAGAGTTATGGTTCGTGTACACTGCACTTCCTCTCATTATGCTCTACCATTGTATGCAGTCTTATTAGATTCCATCTGTTAGTAATTAAGTAATTCTCCGGACAAGAAAAAGTAACAAAGGGCAATAACTCTGTATTTAGGTAAAATAGAGTTATGGTTCCTGTACACCGCACTTCCTCTCAATGTGTTGTATCATCCTATGAAGTTTTATTAAATTCCAACAATTAGTTTTAAAGTTATGCTCCGGACAAGACTCTACGAACAAGAAAAAGTAACAAAGGGCAATAACTCTGTAATTATGTAAATTAGAGTTATGGTTCGTGTACACTGCACTTCCTCTGATTATGCTCTACCATTGTATGCAGTCTTATTAGATTCCATCTGTTAGTTATTAAGTAATTCTCTGGACAAGAAAAAGTAACAAAGGGCAATAACTCTGTATTTAGGTAAAATAGAGTTATGGTTCCTGTTCACCGCACTTCCTCTCAATGTGTTGTATCATCCTATGATGTTTTATTAAATTCCAACAATTAGTTATAAAGTTATGCTCCGGACAAGACTCTACGAACAAGAAAAAGTAACAAAGGGAAACAACTCTGTAATTATGTAAATTAGAGTTATGGTTCTTGTACACTGCACTTCCTCACATTATGCTCTACCATTGTATGTAGTTTTATTAGATTCCATCTGTTAGTTATTAAGTAATTCTCCGGACAAGAAAAAGTAACAAAGGGCAATAACTCTGTATTTAGATAAAATAGAGTTATGGTTCCTGTACACCACACTTCGTCTCAATGTGTTGTATCATCCTATGAAGTTTTATTAAATTTCAACAATTTGTTTTAAAGTTATGCTCCGGACAAGACTCTACGAATAAGAAAAAGTAACAAAGGGCAATAACTCTGTAATTATGTAAATTAGAGTTATGGTTCTTGTATACTGCACTTCCGCTGATTATGCTCTACCATTGTATGTAGTTTTATTAGATTCCATCTGTTAGTTATTAAGTAATTCTCCGGACAAGAAAAAGTAACAAAGGGCAATAACTCTGTATTTAGGTAAAATAGAGTTATGGTTCCTGTACACCGCACTTCCTCTCAATGTGTTGTATCATCCTATGAAGTTTTATTAAATTCCAACAATTAGTTTTAAAGTTATGCTCCGGACAAGGAAAATCGCAACGGACCAACCGACCGACCGACCGACCGACCGACCGACCGACCGACCGACCGACCGACCGACCGACCGACCGACCGACCGACCAACCACAGGGTGACTCCAATATACCCCCTCTAAACTTCGTTTATCGGGGGTATAATTAATGGACAGACGGACAGACGAAGTCCAATAGACAGTCAACAGAGAAGTGATGTGTTTTTCGTGCCGAAGCAGGTGACACAAAAATGTAGAATGTGAACAAGTTGATAAGATAGGTGGACTCCTTGTATTGTGGAACTGAAGATAAACCCATAGATTCATTGGTTTCAAGAAATAGCATGCATACCAAAATGATTGATTGATTGATTGATTGGGGTTTAACGCCGTTTTTAACAATTTCTCAGTTATATCACGGCGGCCAGTTCACCTACTCATGCATTTCCTGGTTTTCTCACACCAGTACTCCACACAACAATCTTCCCAAGCAACTGGCTGCTTTTCCACATACACTTAGCCCATTGGTGGAAGACGAATGACGCATGTCACATTGACTTTTGTCAATCGTCGGAAAGAAAGTTGGCCGAGCCGGGATTCGAACTCACAACCCCTGGATTGACAGCCCGTGTCGCTACCGACTGAGCTACCGGGGCTCGGCCATACCAAAATGAGATAAAAAGATGCTCAGAAATTGAGGTGACTTATAATAGGCTTCATTATGAGCAATTTCTCCTTTGGTCACAATGTTTCAACTGAATTAAATAATTATACTTCCATTTATAGATTTTCAAAGTTGTCTGCTGCAGATTTGTTGTACTTGGGAAAAGTAAAAAAGCTGTCTGAATCAAGGTAAAGGTCAAATGATTGATTGGAGTTAAACACCATTTTCAAGTTTTCACCACAATTTTTCCAAAAGTCGTCTACTGCAGAGGCGTCAGAAAGCGTCTATATGTGTGTGAGAAAGGGATAAAAAGATCTTGGGAATGAAATAACCCTTTCTTATAATACAGGTACATTTATACGCAGCAGCAAAAGCAGCAGACAATTTCTAAAAAACAATGTGTCACTGAGCATTTCTTTCCCGTTTTGCAACCATGTTTTCACATCTCAATTTAATAATCATAGGTTAATCTATAAAAAAAATCCATATTTTTGTCTGGATGTATACTTTCAAAGTCATCTGCTACACAGATTATGTTGGACATGAAAAAGGGATAATATGTGATATCACACTAACCTTTCTGTTTATTCAAACATTATAATCCTAACTATAAATTTGTTAATCCTTTTTAATACCAAATCTATATTAACTTTTCTTCTCTAAATACAGCCAATGACCATTGAAACGATTGTGAAGACAAGAGTGTTCAAAGAGACATGTGTGGTCAGTACGTAAAAGTATGGACAGGCAAAAGAGAAGTGATCCATGCCAAACATGCACCACAAGCAAATGGTGCTCATTTTAGAAATAGATCTCAACCATTTGCATAAATTATGCATGTATGTACTTATGTAAGTATATTCAATTTGGCAGTCCAAAATGTTCTGTAAATCAGTTGCAGTCAAGGGTATATATTGTGTATCTGAATGGAGCTCCGTCTTTGTAACCACTTTTAACATTATTTCTGGTCCTTTATTGCTTGTTTTCCCTTGTTGGAAATAGACAGACTTTGGCTTCATTTCTGTAAAGACTGTGCGCGCATCTATATTTAGTTTAGTTTAAGCTTTTATATTTTACATGGATTGCGAAACAAGCTTTCAACTGATATTAATCATACTCGATGTCTGCTTCCTGGAGACTTTAACAAGTACTTGCGCCATTTGTGTGGAAAATTACAAAAGGCAGAACCAGCTCATCATGGGATTCAAACTTTGGACCTTTGGTACGAGAGGCCGACGCTCTACCACTGCACCATTGTCATCCATATTTGATATCACTACTGAGAAAGACTTATTCACAGTACGAGGTTAGATAAATAGAGAAGTGAAAATTTAATGAGGCTTACATACGGAACACCACGTTATCCATGGATGAATAAAGATCTGGTATTTAATAAATACTAAAGCAATAAATGATTGGAACATTTGTCAACAATCTTCACAACTCTCTTTAACCCTTTCCCTTTCTGATGCCTCTGCAGCAGACGGCTCTTTAAAAACAGAGTGGCAAAAGAAGAAATTGCTCAAAACGAGCAATTTCTTCTTTTGCCACAATGTTTTTCACTTTTAGTCATAGGTTATCCATTTAATTGTAGAGATTTTCTATTTTTTGACAAAATATGTTCAGTCGTCTGCTGCAGAATTGTCGTATGGGGGAAAGGGTAAAATCAACCTCATTTTTCCACGATATCTCTGTAATAACTCTATGTTGCGGAGACAATTCATTCCAGTACCGACTCTGTAACATATACGTTTTGGAAGTCAAATAAGGATTTTAAAACATGCAATACACACCTTACTTATATCTCTGATGTCATATGCAAATATCCCACATACAGGGGTATTTTAACCCTTATTTTACATACAGCAAATCTGCAGCAGACGACTTTGAAAACATAGTGACAAAAACCTGAAAAATCTCCATAAAAGATAGCTGAGTTGTTAAATAAAGCTGAAAACATTGTGGCCAACGGAGAAATCTTGAGCAATTTTCACCTTTGGTCACAATGTTTTTAAATGTCTTCTGCTGCTGTTGCGTCAAAATGCGTCTGCAGGTGGGAAAGGGTTAACCCTTTTCTACATACAACACATCTGCAGCAGACATCTTTGAAAACATCCAGGCAAATATATAGATAATCCCTATGAGTTTTATGCTAATATAGAACTGAAAACATTGTGGCAATAGGAGAAACTGCTCAATATGTGCAATTTCTCCTTTTGCCAAAATGTTTTCAAATGTTGTTTGCTGTGGATATATGTGTCAAAAAGCGTCTGCAATTTGGAAAGAGTTAAATTCATGCAAATGATCCAAAAGTATTTAAGACATTTGATAAATAGAAGAATAAACAATTAATGAGCCTTTAAACCACTTCCCACATACAACAAATCCGTAGCAAAAACTTCGAAACCATTTAGTCAAAATATGGAAACTCTGTATAAATAATAGAACTATTATTAAATAGAAGTTAAAAACATTGTGATAAAAGTTGTCTGCTGAATATGCGTCTATTAAGTCAGAAATGGATAAATGGTCACATATTAATACATGGATGGATTAAACTTTGGTATTTTTTAAATACTAAAATAATCATTTAATGGAACTGGTTTTACTGCTCATGCAGCCTATATTATATCTTTAGAGCTGTCAGTTTTATAAACGGCTGAGGATGAAAGTGGAATTGGTATTAACCCTTTCCCACGTACAATTAACAAATCTGCAGCAGACAACTTTGAAAACATCTAGGCAATAGTTTGTTAAATCCCTGAAAATAAAAGTATATTAATTGAACAAAGTTAAAAACATTGCGGAAAAACATGAAATTGTTCATTATGGACAATTCCTCCTTTTGTCACAATGTTTTCAAAAGCCAGTCTGCTGCAGAGGCGTCAGAAAGCGTCTGTATAGTGTTAAATTTTGAGGGGTTGTGAGTTTGAACCCCCAGCTCGGCCAACATTCTTTCCAACGTTTGACAAAAGTCACTGTGACATTCACCAATGGGCTAACAGTCTATGTGGAAAAGCAGCCAGTTGCTTGAAAAGTATGTTGTGTGGAGTACTGGTGTGAGAAAACTAGGAAACATATGAGTAGGTGAACTGACCACAGTGATATGACTAAAAAACTTGTTGAAAATGGCGTTAACCCTTTCCCTCATACGACAATTCTACAGAAGACGACTTTGAACATATTTTGTCAAAAAATAGAAAATCTCTATAATTGAATGGATAACCTATGACTAAAAGTGGAAAACATTGTAGCAAAAGGAGAAATTGCTTGTTTTGAGCAATGTCTTTTTTTGTCACTATGTTTTCAAAAAGCTGTCTGCTGCAGAGGCATCAGAAAGCGTCTATATGAGGGAAAGGGTTAATCCCCAATCAATCAAACAAGTGTTTCCTGACTTTCCGACACTCCACACAACAGTCTTACCGATCAAATGGCTGATTTTCTTCATAATTATAATGCTTTTATAAAAAGAGGGGAAAGCATTTTGAGAAAATAGCAACAATAAACCCTAATCTTCTACAATGTTTTCAAAAGTTTTTTAATACAGAAGCATACATGTATGCATAATTATTGTAACCAGTTAGAAAATGTGAAAGATCTATATAATATAATACAAAAATACCTGATTAATTCAATCCTGTTTCAACACCCATAAAATTCTGAAAACATGTACAACATGTTTACATAGAACGATGATATTTCTGTAATCGATAAATTCTTTACGATTATAAACACTCCGAAATTCTATACAACATGTGTACTTGTAATGCTTATTAATTCAACAAAATCGTTATCCCATCTAAATACAGTCGCGACAAAAATATTTTACTTTAATACACCAAACACACAGATGCAGCTTTCATAAATTACAACTTTATAATAACCCTTTCCCACATGAGGAAGCTTTCTGACGCCTCTATAGCAGACGTCATTTGAAAAAAAATTGTGGCAAAAGGAAAAGTTGCTCATATATTTTTTTAAAATTATATTCTTTCATCTACATCTGAAGAGAATTTTCCTATTTTTTTTAAAAGAATTTTCAAAGTCGTCTGCTGCAGATTTGTTGTATATTGGAAAGGGTTAAACCCCCTGTTTATTAACCCTTTACCAACTATAGACACTTTCTGACGCCACTGTAGCAGACGACTTTTGAAAACATGGTGGCAAAAGGAGAAATTGCTCAAAACGAGCAATTTCTCCATTTGCCACAATCTTTTCAACTTTTAATTTGCATTAATTGTATAAACCTGCTTTTATACCAATTTTCTGGGGCTTTGCCAACATGCTTTTAAAGTCGTCTGCTGCAGGTTTGCTGAATGTGGGAAAGGATTAAACCCCCTGTTTAACCCTTTCCCACATACAGTAAATCTGCAGCAGACGACTTTGATTGATTGATTGATTGGTTGATTGGGGTTTAACGCCGTTTTTAACAATTTCTCAGTTATATCACAGCGGCCAGTTCACCTACTCATGCATTTCCTGGTTTTCTCACACCAGTACTCCACACAACAATCTTCCCAAGCAACTGGCTGCTTTTCCACATAGACTTATAGCCCATTGGTGGAAGAGGAATGACGCATGTCGCATTGACTTTTGTCAATCTTCGGAAAGAAAGTTGGCCGATCCGGGATTCAAACTCACAACCCCTGGATTGACAGCCCGCGTCGCTACCGACAGAGCTACCGGGGCTCGGCAGACGACTTTGAAAACAAACCCAAAAAAATTGGAAACTCCCTTTAAATGAAAGTACAATCATTTAATAGAGTTGAAAACATAGTGACAAGAGGAGAAATTGCTTGTTTTGAGCAATTTCTTCTTTTGTCACCATGTTTTCAAAAAGCCGTCTGATGCAGAGGCGTCAGAAAGCGTCTATAAGAGGGAAAGGGTTTTACATACTGACAAACTTTCCTTGAACTTTTGATACACATCTTTTGGAATTACAGGGTTACACAGGAAAGAATTCTCAAAACAAGGAAGTTCTCCTTTTACCATATCAAATGTGTATCAAAATTGTCCATTGATTATTTGAGATGCTATTACATGTTCATCTTCAGATGATTTTATGAATATCATATCAAATTATTGGTTAACCCTTTCCCACCTTCAGACATATTCTGACGCATATCTGCAGCAGACAACTTAAAAAAACATTGTGGAAAAAGACAAAATTGCTCATCATGATCATAATGAGAAATTTCATTATGAGAATGTTAATTCTCTCTTTTCAACTTTTCATAATTTTGCCTGAATGATTTCAAAGTCGGCTGCTGTAGATTTGTTAATTTAAACTAATTTATTTTACATCAATAGTAAAAAACAAGCTTTCAGCTAACATGTTTTTTTTACCACTTTACCTCAAGTTTTTGTGTTTTCTGCTCCGAAAACATCAGAGAAATTAAAAGGTTGAAAATCTTTGAAGAGGAAAAGGTTGAAAATCTTTGAAGTATGAAGGTGGATATCTGGCATCAAAACCAAAGTCGGAAGCATTGTGGGCAATTTCTCCTTTTACCACAATGTTCTCAAAATTTGTCTGCATTAGGGAAAGGGTTATGTCTCACTTTGGATTCATTCAGTTTTAATTTATGCCCTCTTATTGTCAAACTTGAATCCAAAAATATACAAAATGGAAGTGAAGGGGTCATATTACTATGAATAGAAATGTTCATAGTTAATATCCTTACCGGGAGATTTAATATCTCATAATTCATTACAAATTTCAACCATTTCCAACATACAACAAATCTGCTGCAGACGACTGATAAGATATAGGCAAAAACATGAAAAGACTCTTTATAGATGAAAAGTATGTCTTTAATAAGAGTTGAAAACATCGAGCAAAAGGAGAAATTGCTTATTATGAGCAATTTCTTCCTTTGCCATAATGTTTTCTAAAATTATTTGCTGCAGTGGCGTCAGAAAGTGTCATAGGTCATCCATTCAATTATTTTCTATTTTCTATTTTTTGACAAAATATGTTCAAAGTCATCTGCTGCAGATTTGTCATATGAGGGAAAGGGTTAAACTCAATCTTGCCAATCAGATCCCATAGGCTTAGTAGTAAGTTGTCAACAGAATTTGAAAATTGAACATTGTTCGTGAATGTACCCGATGAGTGTGTGTGTGATGCACTTTGAAATAGTCTCCATGTTGACAAAATGTGGTCCGATAACAGAAAATAGGTGTCTAGGTGTCTCATAGTCTTACAGGTTGGCAGAAAATAGGTGTCACATAGTCTTACACGTTGGATAGACAAAAACAAACAAAATGGTGTCACACAGTCTTGCAGGTTGGGGATGCAGAAAAAAGGTGTCACATTATAAGTCTTACAGATTGACGAGACAAGAAATATGTGTCTCATAGTCTTACAGGTTGTTGACGCAGAAAATAGGTGTCACAGTCTAAACAGATTGACAAGACAAAAAATAGGTGTCACAGTCATACAGGTTGGCGACGCAGACAATAGGTGTCACAGTCTTACCGATTGGTTCATCAGAAAATAGGTGTCACATATTCATACCGGTTGATTCATCAGAAAATAGGTGTCACAGATTTACCAGTTGGTTCATCAGAAAATAAGTGTCAGTTTAACCGGTAAGTTTATCAGAAAATGAAGTTTTTTAAAGTAAAACATATTTTTATTAGAAAATACTTACCAGTCATTTAATACCTGATATATAATCTCCATACCCTAATTCATCCAGAAAAAAGAACGCGTTTAGCGTATTCCTCACGCCCTGTGTGATATACACGGTTGGCGGTAAACACCGCTGCACGTGGCCAACTTTTCACTTTTAGTTTACAGTAAGTGTTGGTTGACGACGCGGGGATGGGAGGTGGGAATCTGAAATGACTGGTAAGTATTTTCTAATAAAAATATGTTTTACTTTAAAAAACTTCATTTTTATGTCAAAAATACATTACCAGTCATTTAATACCTGATGACTTTTCAGCATAGGTCGGGAGGATCGGCCAACACTTCCAGTCCTTACAGGCAATGTAGTACCATGCATTTTTATATTTAATTACGAAGTACTATTGAACACAACCGCCTTTAAAAGTAGGAGAAAGGATTGAACAGAATTTCAATCTTAATGTATGTTATTGTTGTGTTTAACAAAATTAGCATATAACTCGCTGAGAAGCCACTAGTGGTCCCAGAGAGAACAGGTTTTCCGTTTGTGCAGACATGGAGCGCAGATAAAAGGTTGAAAATGTAGACTGCGACTTCCATACCGCGGCACGAAGAATGTCTTCCAAAGGTACGTTGTTGGAGAAAGCCCAACTAGCCGAGAGAGCTCTAATCTCATGCGGACGTATCCGAAGAAACGAGAGATCTCGAGCTGACAGATCTTTGTAAGCTAATTTTATTGTACAGGATATCCAGCGGGAAATAGACGCCGCTGAGATATCCTTACAACCTATAAGAGGGAGAAACAACCTCTTCCTACGGCCCCTTTTCCCCTCAACTCTCTTAAGATAAAACTTAAGAGCTCTGACGGGACAAAGAAGTCTGTCGGTGTCCGATGGACCACAGTTTCCAGAAAGACTGGGAACCGTGATTGGTTTCGGAAGAACCGAAGGCAACTGGTTCTTTGCTAGAAAACCCGGTTGACACAGTAGAGTTAATGAGTCATCAGATTCATTGAACCTGATAAACCCTGTTTCTACAGAAAGAGCGTGTAGTTCACTCCTACGGCGAGCGGTTGCAAAGGCAAGAAGAAAAACAGTTTTGTATGTTAAGAACTTCAATGACGCAGAAGATAGAGGTTCGTAAGGCGCCTTTGTAAGAGACCAAAGAACGCACGATAAATCCCATTTTGGAGTTAAACTCCTAAAAATAGGTTTATCTAGCTCGAATGATCGCATAAGTTCCAAGAGAAATGGATTAGAACCAATTCGCTCTCCCCCTTTGAACTTAAGCGTATTCGATAGCATAGAACGATACCCCTTAATCGTGCTAACTGCTAGATCTTTTTCTTCAAAAAGAAAAAGTAGAAAGTCGGCAATCCTGGTTATAGAGGGACACTCAGGATTGATCGACCTAGCACGACACCAATCTGAGAAGACCGTCCACTTGGAATCATAGACGATTCTAGTAGACCTCCTTCTAGACTGAGCGATGCGAGAGGCAACTTTTCGAGAAAAGTTTCTCTCTCGGATCGAACGCTTGATAACGTCCAAGCGTGAAGGTGTAGCATTGCCGGGTTTGGGTGAAGACGCCGACCCGGTTGCTGAAACAGAATGTCGTCTTGTAACGGAAGACGTATCGGTTGTGCCGAGAGGCAGGCCAGGAGGTCGTTGAACCACGACCTCTGGGGCCAAAATGGCGCTATCAACAGGATTCTGCACTGTTGAGAACGTAGAACTTTTTGTAGTACGATCGGTACCAGAATGAACGGGGGGAACGCATACCCGAATAGACGGTTCCAATCGAGAGTCAGTGCGTCCACTGCCCAAGCTGCAGGATCGTACATCGGCGACACATAGAGTGGCAGCCGATGATTGACTCTGGTGGCGAAAAGATCCACCAGGGGTGTCCCGATCCGCATGAATACTGAGTTTACTACACTCTGATTCAGTGTCCATTCCGCCGGAAGAATTTTGTTTTGGCGGGACAGACTGTCTGCTAAGACATTTAGATGGCCGGGGACGTGTTTTACTACTATTACTAACGACGTCTCCTGGCACCAAAGGAGTAACTTCCATGTCTCCAGAAAGAGTAGATGGGAGTGCGTTCCTCCTTGCCTGCGAATGTAGGACACAACAGTAGTATTGTCCGTCGACAATAAAACAGTTGTGTTCGCAACGGAGGCAGAGAACTGTTTGAGAGCTAGCAGGACTGCTCTCAATTCTAAGTTGTTTATGTGAAAACAACGTTCCTCCGCTGTCCACATGCCCTGGGCTGTTAAGCCCTGTGGCTCTAAATGAGCTCCCCAACCCACAGCACTGGCATCTGTAAAGAGGTACAGATCCGGAGGCGCTGTGATCAAGGGCACCCCTTGTAGATAGATTGACGGATTTAGCCACCAGCGAAGGTGTGACTTGAAGAAATCCGTCAGAGCTACCTCCTGTTCCAGTGAGTCCACAGATGGACGCCACCGGGACAGAAAAAGAAACTGAAGGGGTCTCATGTGGAGCCTGCCTAGACTGACTAGGTCGGCTGCTGCACTTAACGATCCCAGAAGTGACAGCATGGATCGGGCTGTTACCGACACCTGATCCAGATTGAGTCTGATCTTCTGGCACAGAGAATCGACTCTGTCCGGAGGGACCCGAATCACCGCTAGGTCGGTTAGAAACGTCATCCCCACGAACGTAAACCTCTTTGACGGAACTAAGTCCGACTTCTGCGTATTGGGAATAAGACCCAATCGCAGAATGGTCCGCCAAGCTAGAGACAGATCGTGAATTAGAATTACACGTTCTGTTCTGTGGAGTAGCCAGTCGTCGAAGTATTGAAGGAGTTGTGGACCGTTCATACGTAGAAACGCTCCCACAGCATTATAACCTTCGTGAACACTCGCGGAGCGGACTTGAGGCCGAAGGGAAGTGCCCTGAATTGGAACACTTCCCCATTTACCACAAACCGAAGGTATTTCCTCGACGAGGAAGCGATCGGAATATGGTAATATGCGTCTGTCAGGTCTAAAGAGACCGCCCAGTCGTCTTTCCGAATAGCCATTCTGATGGAGCGGGCCGACTCCATCTTGAATTTCTCGACCGGTATTAATAGATTCAGGGCTGATAAATCTATCACCGGTCTCCACCGACCGTCCTTCTTCGGAACGAGGAAGAGACGGCTGTAGAAACCCCGAGTATTGGGGTTGAGAACCCTCTCTATGGCCTTCTTTTTCAGAAGTGACGAAATCACTTCTGACATGGCCGGATGGCGTGATGACAGTTCGATCGGCACGCTTGTCATGGGAGGAGGGGAAACGAAGGGAATCAGATACCCTTCTTGTATCACAGATAAGATCCAACGATCCTCTGTGATACTCTCCCATTCCTCCACGAAGAATGACAAACGGCCTCCTACTGCTATCTCCGGCCTCGGGATGATCATAGAGAGGTACGTATCCCTAGGGCTGCGGCCTAGGTGCCGTGCCATACCTCGAAGTCTGTTTTGGCTTAGCTCCCGTATAACGGGGCTTTGGCTTAACAAACTTCTGGCCCGTGGAAGGAGGTTGTTTAGGCGGCAACGCCTTAACTTCCTGTTTTTGCTTCTTCGCCGGGGGCTTCCTAGGCTTGCCCCATTTCGCCGACGGTGCAGAGTGTTTATTACTCTGCGAAAAAGCATTAGCTGCGCTAGCCGACAGGCGTCTAGACTGTTCTGACGCATCAGATACAGTCACCGCAGCTACCCTTCCACCAAAGAGAAGGTTTGAGGCTAAAGGAGCAGCTCTAAGACTGTCCTTGCTGGTTTGAAGTAACGGAGAAGATTTGATTAGCGTCGCATCTCTCCTTACGGAAAGCATTTCTGTGGCGTTCTGTAAATTCAGAGCCATTAAATGCCGATTACCCGTATCAAACGCCTCAAGAATTCTGCTAGCCCCTCTGCTAGAGACGTTCTCCTCTTTTAGTAACATGGCTAGAGCTATCGCGAAATGATCGTCATGGGATGACACCATGACTCCCAGACGCGCTCTGGCCTCCCATCTCTCAATAAGTTTGGCGTTAACCGTTATTGACGTGGGTGCAGACAGCCCCAGTGTAGCCGCATCTCCGTCTAAGGTTGGTACTTTCACAGGAAAGAACTCCTTAGAAGCTACATAAACCTTCGGAGACACCCATTCCTTAGAAATGGCTAGTGGGACTGACCAGGCTGGTTCAATCGTAACCAACGATCTGGTGGACTGCAACTGGTCCAACAATCTGCCCAGATTGTTTGCCTGTGGAAGTAACTGTTGTGGAGTTGTAGTCTCCGCATTCAGTTCTTCCAAACTGGAAAGGTTTTTACGACGAGGGGGAGCGTCAACCTTTGGGCAAAAAGTACTAGGAACAACCCTAAATACTTCCTCAATGGCCTGCTGTAGTGACCAACGTTCTACAGCTGGCTCGTCCATTGTAGTGTGCTGACTTTCCAATTCTTCGTTAGACGACGAACTGGAATCTTGTCGGACCCTACGACGTGACAAATTGCCTCTAACAGGTCTTTCAACCGGTTGGTCAATTTCTGAATCAGACATAGATTCTTCCGATTCTATGTTCTGATGTCGATCCTGTGAAATGGCCCTTCTCTCCGCAGCAGAGAGAGGTCGCACAGTGTCGATTGTTGGGGCCGAACTAACCGTATGGGACGGTCTCGACCTACCCTTTATCGGATAAGTATAATTATCCTGAACGGGGGTTCGCCTTTCTAAAGACTGCCTCGAGAGATGTCTTTCCGGGAGTCGTAAATTCTCCAGATCTGGAAATTTAGTATCCCGGTAGGCTTGGTTTCCTTGCCTATCATACAGCCGTTCCACCTTGTGTAACGGCGCATGGTGTAGGGGCGGAGAGTTCTCTCTAGAATAATACACCGTCTCCCTAGGAGAACGGTAGTACTTCTCCGTCTGATAGTCCCTATAACCACTGTTAGGCGTTTGGATATATGAACCTGGTACATACTGTCCAGTGTTCTGTACATCCATGTATTCCGGCTGTGCCGCGAATGAATGATACCTTGTATCTATTCGGTCGTGACACACAGGGGCCATCTGCCCCGTACCTGGTTGCCCGGTGGTACCCGTATGACTGGTGCTCGGACGCGTCATAGACGGGTGACTAATCATCTGATTGGACCAATCTTTAGTAAATGATTGGCCAATTCCATTGTCAACTGAATTCCCGATGACCGGGATCATGTTTAACTGTCTGACCGGTTGCCCGGTTACGTCATAATTAAATGACTGAGTAGCTACCGGTCGCGTCATGTCTCCATGACTACCCGGTTTCCCGGTGACCTGACGCGCCACGGCGTAATGAGTGACCGGTTGCCCGGTGTCATAAGGGTTTTGCTCTGACGCAATTCCCGGTTGACTAGGGGTAGGCAGTATTTCAACTGCTCTATCCCCTGTCTCCAAATTCTGTCCGGAGACGGAATTTGGCACTCTGCTGGATTCCGAAGAATGTTTTCCCGCAGAGCGTGGTGTTAGCAACGGCCAATCAACAAGGTTTCCCTTATAATGGCCTATGGCGTCTCCCGAAGGATCAGCCCTAACACCTAGCGTTGGAAGTTGTCGTTCGGCAGAACTGACACCCGACGCTAACATCCGTTCCCCCGTGTCCCGTGAAGAACCAGCCGAAGCTGAGGGGGGGGCGGTTGTAAAGAGTGATTTAATAGTTCTTACCTTTTGATCACTCTTCTTGGCAGCAGAGTCTGACTGCGAAAATCCATCGAATTCTGCTTCACTAGTCGAGCTAAGAGACACCTTCACCGGGATCTTCTTAGTCTTACGGCTTTTGTGAGTCCTCCTCGCCCCAGCCTTTATCCAAATGGCTTCAGGCCAAGACGAGCAGTACTCACAGGGTGAGTCCTTTATGCACTTAGTGCACGAAATGCAGGACGGATGCGTGTCCCATAAAGCCACTAAGTGACCACACGAGCCACGCCTCTGTTCACCCTTATGTGACATATTAATGCAATACACAATATGAAATTCAACAAAGAAACAAATATTTTTCTATTTTTTATTTTTTACTACTCGTCGCTCACGGAACGTATTCAATGAAAATTATTTTTTCAAAATATTTTCCACAATTGTAAATGCCATAAACATACGAAGTAAATACAATGAGATAATACAATATTATCGGTAACAACCAGGTCGCTTACGGAACGTATCAATGAAAATTATTTTTTCAAAATATTTTCCACAATTGTAAATGCCATAAACATACGAAGTAAATACAATAAGATAATACAATATTATCGGCAACAAACAGGTCGGTAGAATTAACCGTTTAGTAATGCACGGCCATTAAAACTCCGACACGTAACTGAAATAGTGGGTGGGGTAACCACCCGTGACTCTCAGCAAGTTGTAAAATACAAAAGACAACTTAAACACAAACAATAATTAAACATAATTACAGTTAGTAAGAAGTTAATGTAAAGCAATTAACTGAATGAAAGCGACTGTTAAAGCGAAAGCATTAACAAACAAAGAAAATTAAATTTAGAAATGAAAATAAATTCTTAGCCTGTAGGTCGTTGTGTCCAGAAACTAAAAGTGAAAAGTTGGCCACGTGCAGCGGTGTTTACCGCCAACCGTGTATATCACACAGGGCGTGAGGAATACGCTAAACGCGTTCTTTTTTCTGGATGAATTAGGGTATGGAGATTATATATCAGGTATTAAATGACTGGTAATGTATTTTTGACATAAAAATAGGTGTCAGTCTTAACGGTTGGTTCATCAAACAAGAGGGCCATGATGGCCCTGGAATCGCTCACCTGATTTTTTTTTTCACTTTAGCTATATAAGCCCCGCCATCTGGCGGGCATAATTTCTAACCAATCAACTTGGCTTTAAGGAATCTGATAGAGGGTCACCCTAGGAATATTTCTACAAAATTATTTGAAAATCGGCCTGACACTTTTGAAGGAGAAGATTTTTTAAGTTTTCACTATAGCAATAAAAGGCAAAATAGCCCCGCCCCCTGGCGGCCATGTTTTTTGACCAATCAACATGGCTTGAAGGAATCTGATAGAGGGTCATCCAAGGAACATTTCTACAAAATTATTTGAAAATCGGCCCGACACTTTTGGAGGAGAAGATTTTTTAAGTTTGCACTATAGCTATATAAGGCAAAAAAGCCCCGCCCCCCCTGGCGGCCATGATTTTCGACCAATCAACATGGCTCAAAGGAATCTGATAGCGGGTCATCCAAGGAATATTTCTACAAAATTATTTGAAAATCGGCCTGACACTTTTGGAGGAGAAGATTTATTTAAGTTTTCACTATAGCCACATAAGGCAAAAAAGCCCCGCCCCCCTGGCGGCCATGTTTTTCGACCAATCAACATGGCTTCAAGGAATCTGATAGAGAGTCACCCAAGGAACATTTCTACAAAATAAGTTCAAAATCTGCCAACCAGTTAGGGAGAAGTAGAATTTTGAAGTTTTTTTCGTTTCGTTGCCATGGAAACCAGAATTCTGCATGGATCCCAAAAATTTGAAGGAATTCTGGTGAGGTCATTGAGAGGATGCTTTCTGTGAAGTTTCATCCCAATTGACCCACCGGTTACTGAGGAGAAGATGTTGAAGATTTTTTAGGTTTGCACTATAACCATAAAAGGCAAAATAGCCCCGCCCCCTGGCGGCCATGTTTTTGACCAATCAACATGGCTTGAAGGAATCTGATAGAGGGTCACCCAAGGAACATTTCTACAAATTTATTTGAAAATCGGCCTGACACTTTTGGAGAAGAAGATTTTTTAAGTTTGCACTATAGCCATATAAGGAAAAATAGCCCCGCCCCCCCTGGCGGCCATGTTTTTCGACCAATCAACATGGCTTGAAGGAATCTGATAGAGGGTCACCCGAGGAACATTTCTACAAAATTATTTGAAAATCGGCCTGACACTTTCGGAGGAGAAGATTTTTTAAGAATTTTGAAGTTTTTTCATTTCGTTGCCATGGAAACCAGAATTCTGCATGGATCCCGAAAATTTTAAGGAATTCTGGTGAGGACATTGAGAGGATGCTTTCTGTGAAGTTTCATCCCAGTTGACCCACCGGTTACAGAGGAGAAAATGTTGACGGACGACGGACGACGGACGCCGGACAACAATCACAATAACTCACCTTGAGCACTTCGTGCACAGGTGAGCTAAAAATAGGTGTCACAGTATTACCGGTTGGTTCATCAGAAAATAGGTGTCACAGTCTTACAGTTGGTTCATCAGAAAAAGGTGTCACAGTCTTACCAGTTGGTTCATCAGAAAATAGGTGTCACAGTATTACCGTTTTGTTCATCAGAAAAAAAAGTGTCACAGTATTACCGGTTGGTTCATCAAAAATAAGGTGTCACAGTCTTACCAGTTGGTTCATCGAAAATAGGTGTCACAGTCTTACCAGTTGGTTCATCAGAAAAAGGTGTCACAGTATTACCGGTTGGTTCATCATACAATATGTGTCACAGTCTTACCAGTTGGTTCATCAGAAAATAAGTGGCACAGTATTACCAGTTGGTTCATCAGAAAATAAGTGTCACAGTATTACCTGTTGGTTCATCAGACAAAAGGTGTCACAGTCTTACCGGTTGGTTCATCATACAATAGGTGTCACAGTCTTACAAGTTGGTTCATCATACAATAGGTGTCACAGTATTACTGGATGGTTCATCATACAATAGGTGTCACAGTCTTACCAGTTGGTTCATCAGAAAATAAGTGTCACAGTATTACCAGTTGGTTCATCAGAAAATAAGTGTCACAGTCTTACCGGTTGGTTCAGCAGAAAATAGGTGTCACAGTATTACCCGTTGGTTCATCAGAAAATAGGTGTCACAGTATTACCGTTTGGTTCATCAGAAAATAGGTGTCACAGTATTACTGGTTGGTTCAGCAGAAAATAGGTGTCACAGTATTACTGGTTGGTTCAGCAGAAAATAGGTGTCACACAGTCATACAGGTTGGCAACGCAGAAAATAGGTGTCACAGAGTCTTACAGTGTGGCAACACATTTAATCAGAATAAGTTGATAAGTACATGTAAGTAAGAAATATATACAGACCTAATATTTAATGTGTAACAATGGATTATAAACACTTAAATCTAACTTAAACAATTTAACATTTTCCCTTTCAAATACAGGTGACTTTAGAAGCCTCGATAACAAGGTATTTGAAGCTTCTGAAACAGAAAACTTTTGCAAAACATTACGGAAAAGAAAGAAATGCTCAACATGAGCAATTTCTCCTTTTTACATGATGTTTTCAACTCTCTATCTAAATCACATTTTAGATTTTCCTAAGATAGCATTTTCCCTATTTGTATTAAAGCAGAGACAACTCTTAACCCTTTCCCTCATGTAACACATCTGCAGCAGATGACTTTTTTGAAAACATTATGACAAAAAGGTGCTCATGAGGAGCAATTTTTTCCTTTTGCCAAAACATTTTCAACTCTATTCAATAATTCAACTTTCATTTATAGAAATTATTCGAGAGTTTGCACATATATTACTTTCAAAGTCATCTGCTACAAATTTGATGTATGGGAGAGAGGGGGTTAACCATTTCCCTCATATAGACACTTTCTGACGTCTCTGCAGCAGTCAGCTTTTTTGAAACCATTGTGACAAAAGAAGAAATTGCTCAAAACGAGCAATTTCTCCTTTTGCCACAATGTTTTCCACTTTTAGTCATAGGTAATCCATTCAATTATACAGATTTTCTATTTTTTGTCAAAATATGTTTAAAGTCGTCTGCTTCAGAATTGTCGTATGTGGGAAAGTGTTAAACAGACAAATCAAGAAAACTGTCAGCAAAGTTTTCATGGTTTGTTTGCAGACGGATTTCAAGTGACATCCAACAGGCTATAAATCTAGATCCATTTTGTAATAAATTGCCATTTTAATAATAACGATGTGCAGATTTATATAGATAAAGATGAACATGTCTGTGCAAGTTATGTCTATATCATTTACTCTGACTATGCTGCAGACAACATTTTAGTGCCTATGCAGACGACATTTTTTAAAATTTTGTTATTTTTGTGGGGGGAAAAAAGAGAAATTACTGAAAATAAGTAATTTCTCCTTTTATCACAATATTTTCAAATTTGTATCACTTTTTTTCTCTACCAATTTTTCCAGATCTTATGGTTTTTATTCTAAATGTTTTCGTAGCAGACGCATTTTGAAATATCTTATCAGTTAATTAAATTATTGACACCTTTCGCACGTACAAAAGCTTTCAGATGCTTCTGCAGCAGACAACTTTTGAAAACATTGTGGCAAAAAGAGAAATTAATCATGATGAGTAATTTCACCTTTTGTCACAATGTTTTCAACTCTTTTCCATAATTAAACTTTTATTTATCGAGAGTTTTTCTATATTTAATAGTCTATCAGGGGTTGAAAATTACACTCGCCCGCTCGCATTGGCGAGTATGTTTTAGTGTTGGGCGAGGAGGTTTCACAAAACACTAGTCCGACATGGCGAGTAAAAAATCAACAGATCATGTTCACTAGTTGATATATAATAAGTTGCAAAATAGTACTGTATTTTTTGTAGTTGCGTATTTGCGATTTAATATGTTAAAAAACTTAAAAGTATCATCGTCGGTAAAACAAAATAATCAGTGTCACTCAGACACTTGCTACCAGGCGTTTATGACTGTGACGTCATCATCGCTGAGGGTATGGAATAAAACGCGGATCACATAAAAATGTAAGCGAAAATAAACCCGCTCTAATACGTTTTGTTTTTTTGCTTTTTAAAGTATATCTTTCTAGATCATGTACAGATATTTGATGTTATGATAAAAGTTCTCAGGAATTAGGATTTTAAGATACACCGAAATAATGAAATAAAAAAAAGCATGTGTTATCCGACGGTCTACGTGTTTTATACCCGCCCATCACCAATAAACAAACCAGTCATCGCTTCGTATTTATCCCGCTATCTGTCAAACTCAAAAATGGCTAGTAAGGACATACGATCTTTCTTTGGTAAAGCCGGGGGAGGCGATGATGAGAAAAAAGAGTCGGATCGGTCTAAACGACAAATTGAAAAACGTAAATCGGATCAAAGGAGCTATGACAAAGGAAAGAGACAACGTGTTATCCAAGAATCGTGGTTAGAAGAGTTCCCGTGGGCGGAGGTTCGGAACCTACATCTGTTTTGCGCGATATGTACCTCATACCCATCTATTGCCGACACTAAGTCAAACCTATTTCAAGGTATTTCCGTTAATTTTAAAAAAGAAAGTTTACGTTTTCATGACAAAAGTACCAAACACAAATGTTGTGTAGAAAAACATAATGCCGATACCAAATCCGGTCAGTCTGCCATGGCAAAGTGTATCAGAAAAGAGTCATGAAAAAAACAATCTTAATATTTGTTCCAATCAAGTTTATTTAACAAAAACTATTAATTACATAAGCAAACATACTTTTCAGCATTAATTAATATGGCAAAGTAAATATTATACGGGCGAGTGGTTTTCAGTTCAGGGCGAGTAGAAATTTGATAGCACTAGTCCTACAGGACTAGTGGCATATAGAAAAATTTTCAACCCCTGTAGACTATTATGTTTTCAAAGTCGTCTGCTGCTGATTTGTTATATGTGGGAAAGTGTTAAATATCCTATACCTTTTCTACTCTTAGTGTTCAGCCTGAAATATTACCTTAATGTAGAGCTCTTTTAAAAATTGTGAGCATGAATTTAACCCCTTCCCTCATATAGACACTTTCTGATGCCTCTGCAGTAGACAGGTTTTTGAAAACATGGTGACAAAAGAAGAAATTGCTCATCATGAGCAATTTCTTCTTTTGTCACCATGTTTTCCACTTTTAGTCATTGGTTATCCATTCAATTATAGAGATTTTCCATTGTTTGACAAAATATGTTCAGTCATCTGCTGCAGATTTGTTGTATGTGGGAAAGGGTTAACTGTTTCAAGTAGAACTGGTAAATTTACTCATCCATGTTGACCTGATTCTGGCCTTTTGGCAAAGATATATATTATTGTGGCATACTATGCCTTACATATATGATTCATCTTATATAAAAACCCTTCCAACATACAACAAATCTGCAGCAGACGACTTTGAAAACATCTAGGCAAAAATGTATAAAATTCCCTTCAAAAAAATTGATTCAAGTTGGCCCGACATCGCTCACCTGACTTAATATGCAATGTGATTTCTAATGCAAAAAACATCCAGACAATTATTCTGACAAAGATTCAAAATGGAACCTCAAGAGTGTTAACAAGATTTTCCGTCATTTGGCCTAGTGACCTATTTTTTTTACCTGATATGACCCATATTCGAACATGGACTAGATATCATAAAGACAAAGTTTCAACTTAAAATTGCTCAAAGTTAAAATGCGGCCTCCAGAGCTTTAACAATATTTATCTTCAATTTGACCTAGTGACCTATTTTTCGACCCGCTATATATATGACCCATATTCGAACTTGGCCTAAATATCATTAAGACAAACATTCTGACCAAATTTGAAAATGCTGAAGCAAACTATTCTTACTCATGAAGCACCATGGATGGACACCGGACAAAATGTGATCACAATTGCTCACCTTGAGCACTTCCTGCACAGGTGAGCTATAAATACAAGTTGTTTACAATAATATATATCTTTTCTAAAAGGTCAGGATCAGCTCTATATTGCTGAGTTATAATTCAACCAGGAAACGTTGTGATATTATATACATGTAGTTGAAAGCAGTGATAAACACAGGTCATACATATCTTTCCTGTCTGTAGTAAAAGTTGTCTGCCGCTTTCTGACGCCTCTGAAGCAGACGTCTTTTGAAAACATTGTGACAAAAGAAGAAATTGCTCAAAATGAGCAATTTCTCCTTTTGCCACAATGTTTTCAACTCTTTTTTATAATTAATAATCTCTCATTTATGGGATTTCTCATGTTTTTGTATAGATATTTTCAAGGTCGTCTGCTGCATATATGTCGTATGAGGGAAAGGGTTAAAGTATCTGCTGTTGGGATGGGTTATTATTGATATATTGTAAGATTGTAAAATTATAAGTATTTGCTTGTAAAATTATTGTTTTAATCCTTTCCCACTTGAAGACACATTTTGACACATCTGCAGCAGACAATTGTTTTTGATTGCATGCAGTGCTCTGAACCAGGACTTGTCAGAATGATGTATTCATTTCTCTGTGGTGAATTAATTTCACCATAGACTGAGACAGAAGCTTAAACAAAATTCAATGGCATAAGGGAAAGATTTGTAAAACATCCAATTCAGAAATTATACATACAAAATATAGAGAATTGATATTTAAATTTTGTAAAACTCTCTCAATTACCTTTCAGAATTTTTTCACAAATCGCTTGAATCACAATATCCACATCTAATAAACTGCAATGTTTTGTAAATAAAGTGTCCATCTATGAAATTACATCAACTTTAGGGTGAGAAAAACAAGTCTTTCTAGTTATGTCACAGTCTACTGAATAAACATAATGCAGGTACATAAATTACACAAGGTGAAATTGACTGGATCTTCAATTATATACTATCTGATGTTATGATAAAATTAACACTTTTCTTTACGGTTTCCATTACCCTCATTAGCTGATTACAGACCAAGTCAGACTGAAGACGTCCGTTGGAAAAGAAGGTGAAAGTTACCATATACTTGATATTATAGTTTTAACCCGTTCCCCGCATACAGACGCTTTTCTGTGGCCTCTCTGCAACAAACATCTTTTAAAAACATTGTGGCAAAGGGAGAAATCGCCCGTGATAAGCAATTACTTCATTTGACACAATGTTTTCCACTCTATTCAATAAATGTACTTTCATTTATATTTTCTATATTTACTTTTATCACATGACAATGCTTGATTCCGATGTAATATACCCATTACGTATTTCCCTATATGTGACACGTGTAATATAACTTGACCGAATCACTATGATTTGTGTATTCATCCGCGAATGTTTACAAACTGGCAGAGAAAGTGTATCCGGTAAACACAAACGCCACGATAGATGGACGAGGTAAAGGGACTATTATCGGTCATACAAATATATGTTTGTGTGAATAGTTAACAGTCTATTAAGTTTTACATGTTGGGACTATTTTCTGATAGCGAAAACAAGATTTTCTTTTTGTGTTTCGTCATGTGATAAAAAGAATCTGACATTCATTGTCATTTCATAAGGTTTTATCAAACTCGTCCAAGAAATTTGTTACTTGTTTAATAAAACTTTATATAAAATGACAACTTTGATGTATGTGGGGAAGTGTTTAAAGGTATCAGCTCAGTCAATCATCTGAGGAAAATGATATAATATTTAGAAATTATAAGTCATCATTTAGCCATTGAGATGATAATATTGTAAGAAAAGGAGAAATTGTATGTTTTTTTGGGAATGAAAGTATTATTTGAGCATAAGCACAATGTTGAGCTCAATTTTGAGGGAATAAGTATTATTACTTGTGATCAATTTCCAAAAAACATTTTCAAGAAGTCGCCTGTTGAAAAGTTGAAAAGTTGGCACTAAGTCAAAAGTTAGTAATCCGCAGTCAATGTTCAAACTTAAAAGTAAGTTAGCCCGAGAGTTGGCTTCCAGCAATCCACAAGTTCAAAGTAAGCTAACCTGAGAGTTGGCTCCCAGCAATCCACAAGAATCAATGTTCAAACTTCAAAATAAGCTAACCCAAGAGTTGGCTTCCAGCAATCCACAAGAGTCAATGTTCGAACTTAAAAGTATTCAAGAAAAGTATGCAATCTGATATACAAACAAATTTGCAGATGACTGAAAACTTCTAAACAAAATATGGAAATTCACTCAAATGAAGTTGAAAACATTGTGGCAAAAAGGGATATTTCTCATCATGTCTGCTGTAACCCTTTCCCTCATATAGACGCTTTCCGACGCCTCTGCAGCAGACAGCTTTAGGAAAACATAGTGACAAAAGAAGATATTGGTTAAAACGAGCAAAGTTCTTCCTGTGCCACAATGTTTTCCACTTTTTGTCATTATGAGCAGACGGCTTTTTTGAAAACATAGTGACAAAAGAAGAAATTGCACAGAACGTGCAATTTCTCCTTTTGCCACAATGTTTTCCACTTTTAGTCATAGGTTATCCATTCAATTATAGAGATTTTCTAATTTTTGACAAAATATTTAAAAGACGTCTGCTGCAGAATTGTTGTATGAGGGAAATGATTAAAATGCGTAAACACATCAAAACATTAAAATTGTAATCTACACCTTTGTGGAAGACAGTGGTGCAGAGGTAGAGCGTCGGCCTCTCTTACCAAAGGTCCCGGGTTTGAGTCCCATGATGAGCAAGTTCTGACTTTGTGATTTTCCCACAAAAAACGGCGCAAGTACTGGTTAATTCTCCAGGAAGCAGACATCGTGATTGATATAAGATGAAAGCTTATTTTGCAATTGATGCAAAACAAATATGTGTAAATTAAATTAATCAATTCTCCACCTTAGAAATTCTTGAAAACAGTCAAGTTGGTTTCAACCCTAATTCTATCAGTTCATATCATATCACACATCACTGGGATAAAAACAAGCAGCTTCCTCAGTCCGATATACACGTAGGCATTTTTTGACGCACTTTTTCAACATGCAGACACATTTTTATACAGGTACAGCAGATGACATTTGAAAACATTGTGGCAACTGGAGAAAAATTTCCATATTTCTGCCAAGTCATCTGAGTTTTATTGTATGTACATGTAGGAAAGCTATCAAAATTTTCTCATTTTTAGCTTAATATTTTCAAAGTCGTTTGTTGTATGTGGGACAGGGAGATTAAACGATAACTAAAAACTGTTAACCCTTTCCCTCATATAGACGCTTTCTGACGCCTCTGTAGCAGACGGCTTTTTGAAAACATAGTGACAAAAGAAGAAATTGCACAAAATGTGCAATTTCTCCTTTTGTTACAATGTTTTCCACTTTTTGTCATAGGTTATCCATTCGATTATAGAGATTTTCTATGTTTTGACAAAATACGTTCAAAGTCGTCTGCTGCAGAATTGTCATATGAGGGAAAGGGTTAAAACATGATGTACATGGAAAAGATTGTTAGAATATACGCCCTGTCATAAATCCTTTTCCATGTTCAAGAAATCTGCAGCAGACGAATTTGAACATATCAACTCTTTCCTACCTGCAGACACAAAAGCAGTAGATGACTTTTGAAAACATTGTGGATAAAGGAAAAATCCTTTGACCACAATGTTTTCAACTTTATTTAACAATTAAGCTACTTTTTATTGAGATTTTTATTGGTTTTTGTCACTATGTTTTCAAAGTCTTCTGCTGCAGATTTGTTGTACGTTGGAAAGGATTAAGGCAAATATTTTGAAAATCAGCATAATTATTTGAAAGAGTTTTCAAAAGTCGTCTGATCAAGACCGTCAAAATACAACTTTGAAATTATTGAGGCAAAACATATATCTAACATCTGTATTACAGTGTGTGTGTGTATACCATGTGACTTTTGACGTCATATTTTCATGGTCAGACAGCAATAAGTGCTCTTGATAAGAATGTTAAAACAATGGTAACTTTTTTATTTCTTCACCCTTTTTAATGAAACATGGTGCAATCTATGCCGCTTACAATGTCCTATCTCTGTTTTTTGTTTACAGAAGTTTGATTGTTGGTCTAGTTTTTTCAAACACTTCGACGAATATGTTCTCAAAATCCAGTTTTGATAATGCTCTTGGCTGTCGATGATATTAATTCATTTTGAGAAAAGGTTCATCGAAGTGTTTGAAGAAACTAAACCACTAATCAATCTCCGTTGAAAAAACGGAGATAGGGCTCTCTTAGCGGCATAGACTGCGCCATGTTTCATTAAAAATGATGAAGAAATAACAAAGTTACCTTTGTTTTTACATCTAAACTGAAGTAAAATATTTCTGTCCGCCGTAGCATTTGTGACGTCAAAGCCACGTAGTATTAAACACACACTGTATTAGTGATAGTATCATCATCAAGTACATTTGAAAACATTGTGAAAATATTGTGGCAAATGTAGAAAATGCTCATTATGAGACAAAACGTTTCCAATAGTCGTCTGCTGCAAACTTCAAAATTTGTCTGCATGTTGGAAAGGGTTAAACTTCTGCTTAATCCTTTCCCACATTCAACAAATCTGCAGCAGACATCTTTGAGAACATAGTGGCAAAAACCTGAAAAATCTCTAATTGTATGTTTTCATAAATTGTCCACTGTAGATATTTTTGTATGTTAAGACAAATCATAGTGGCAAAAGGAGAAATAACCCCTTGGCCAAAATGTCTTAAAAAGTCGTCTGCTGCTCAATGATCGCATCAAATTTTGTCTGGCATGTTGGAAAGGGTTAAACTTCTGCCGAATTTATTTAAATGGTGAATTGAATTCTGATTGCATGACAGGTATTTATATCTGAGGGTTAAATACCAAATAAGAACATTCATCTAGATAATGAATGATATCAACGTGGGAGTGAGAGCAAATATGTCACGCTATGTCACGATTTAACCAGTTTTATCATTTATCATTTATTTAATCCTTTCCAACTTAATTAACCCTTTCCCTCATATAGACGCTTTCTGTCGCCCCTGCAGCAAACAGCTTTTTGAAAACATAGTGACAAAAGGAGAAATTTCTCCTTTTGCCACAATGTTTTCCACTTTTAGTCATAGGTTATCCATTCAATATATCGTCTGCTGCAGATTTGTTGTATGAGGGAAAGGTTAACCCTTTCCCTCATAAAGACACTTTCTGAAGCCTCTGCAGCAGACAGCTTTTTGAAAATATAGTGTCAAAACAAGCAATTTCTCCTTTTGCCACAATGTTTTCCACTTTTAGTCATAGGTTATCCATTCAATTATGGAGATTTTCTTTGTATTGACAAAATATGTTCAAAGTCATCTGCTGCAGAATTGTCGTATGAGGGAAAGGGTTAAAGAATATGTGCAAACATCTAGGTAAAAATATGGAATCTCTTTAACCTTTTCCCTCATATAGACGATTTCTGAAGCCTCTGCAGCAGACGGCTTTTTGAAAACATAGTGTCAAAACGAGCAATTTCTCCTTTTGCCACAATGTTTTCCACTTTTAGTCATTGGTTATCCATTCAATTATGGAGATTTTATATTTTTTGACAAAATATGTTATAAGTCATCTGCTGCAGAATTATTGTATGAGGGAAAGGGTTAAATGAAAGTATCCTTGTAGTTATTAATATTGTGCCAATAGGAGAAATTGTGATATGATTTTAAAAGTCATATGCTGTAAATGCATCAGTCTATGGAAAAGAAGAACCCCATTCTGAGATTTAAACACATAATTATATAAATCAGCATCAGACAACCTTTGAATTCATTGTAGAAAGAGGAGCAGACTAATTTGTTATCCAACTATTTACCCTTTCCCACAAAGATGATTAACCCTTTACCAGAGTCGAGTCCCGGTATAGCTCAATATGTATATACGCTTTCTGACGCCTCTGCATCAGACGGCTTTTTGAAAACATGGTAACAAAAGAAGAAATTGCTCAAAACAAGCAATTTCTCCTCTTGTCACTATGTTTTCAACTCTATTCAATTATTGTACTTTCATTTAAAGGGAGTTTCCAATTTTTTTGGGTTTGTTTTCAAAGTCGTCTGCCGAGCCCCGGTAGCTCTGTCAGTAGCGACGCGGGCTGTCACTCCAGGGTTTGTGAGTTTGAATCCCGGCTCGGCCAACTTTCTTTCCGACGATTGACAAAAGTCATTGCGACATGCGTCATTCGTCTTCCACCAATGGGCTAAGTCTATGTGGAAAAGCAGCCAGTTGCTTGGAAAGATTGTTGTGTGGAGTACTGGTGTGAGAAAACCAGGAAATGCATGAGTCGTTGAACTGGCCGCCGTGATATGACTGAGAAATTTTTAAAAACGGCGTTAAACCCCAATCAATCAATCAATCAATCAATCAATAATTAAATTAAAACTTTGGAAAACATTGTGACTAAAGAAGAAATTGCTCATGATGACCTTTGAAAAACATAAGTAATTTCTCCTTTTGCCACAATGTTTTCAACTCTATTTAATTGTATGAGTTAACATGTGGAAACTGTCTAACAGAAATTGGCCAAACGCCTAACTTAATTAATCTAATATAACTACTTTGAATGATAACTATGAGGAAATGAATGTAACAGCTGGAACAGTCGTAGCAAAAGAAGGTCTTGAAATGTCAAAACAAGCAATTTCTCCTTTTGCCACAATGTTTTCCACTTTTAGTCATAGGTTATCCATTCAAATATAGAGATTTTCTATTTTTTGACAAAATATGTTCAAAGTCGTCTGCTACATAATTGAAGTATGAGGGAAAGGGTTACATATACAGAATATCTCTTTATATGATGACTGAAAAAATGTTGAAAACATTGTCACAATATTTTCAAAAAATGTCTGCTGCAGAGGCTTCAGAAAGTGTCTGTATGTTGAAAATGGTTAACATGCCATGATGAATATGCAGCAGATGTCTCTTGAAAACAATGTGACAAAATGAGAAACTGCTCATGATGGACAATCTATGTTTATCAAAATGTTTATAACTCTCTATAAAAATCTCTATAATTGAATGGATAAGCTATGACTAAAAGTGGAAAACATTGTGGCAAAAGGAGAAATTGCTTGTTTTGAGCAATTTCTTCTTTTGTCACTATGTTTTCAAAAAGCCGTCTGCTGCAGAGGGAAAGGTTTAAATAAGGTGTAAAAGGTTCAGTTCAAAGGGCATTGATAAGAATAGTAGTCATTTGATATCAACTTTATGGGAATTATTAAACATGAATAATATAATGTATTGTTTAACCCTTTCCCATATACAACAAATCTGTAGCAGACGACTGAAATCATTTTGTAAAAAATATGGAAAACCCTCTGTAAATGGTTGTATAAAAACTGAATAAAGTTGAAAACATTGTGGAAAAAGGAGAGTTTGCTCATTTTGAGAATTTCCTACGTTTGCCACATTGATTTTATCGGTCCTCTGCTGCAGAGGCTTCAAAAAGTGTCTGTATAAAGATGACATTTCAAAACCTTCTTTTCCTACGAATGTTCCAGCTGTTACATTCATTTCCTCATAGCTATCATTCAAAGCAGTTATATTAGATAAATTAAGTTAGGCGTTTGCCCAGTTTCTGTTAGACAGTTTCCCACATCCAGATGTTAACAAATACAATTAAATAGAGTTGAAAACATTGTGGCAAAAGAAGAAATTACTTATGTTTTTCAAAGGTCATCATGAGCAATTTCCTCTTTTGTCTTTTGTCACTTTCAAAAAGCTGTCTGCTGCAAAGGCGTCAAACAGTGTCTATATGAGGGAAAGGGTTAAACTCCTTCCTTAATAGATTATCACCTGCTAAATAGAATACTTCCGTGTTGTTAAAATTAAATATAGAGTAGTTCCTAGAAATACTAGTTAGTTAGCCCATTCCCACATACAGCAAATCTGCAGCAGAAGCAGAAAAAACTTAGGCAAACATATGGAAATCTCTAAATAAAGATGAAAATATTATGACAAAAAAAAAGACCCATTGCTAATTTATTCATCTTTTATACAAAAACATAATAACAATTATTATAGTAGCAGTCACAGTTTTCAGGAATAGTTTGATCTTCAATTACATCACTCATCTCAAGGGACATAATTCTTACAATAAAGTTACTTACAAACAATTGAGTTATTTCCCTTGATAAAATTTAATTTAAAGTAGTTCTGACAAAGCCAACACATTTCACATTACAACTTTTAACGTCCTTGCAGAAGATGACTTTTAAAGAGTTTTCTACAAAATTTGCATAAATATTTTCAAAGACGTCTTCCAACAATTTTTTGTATTAGCCTCTTAGATGTCTTTTAACCCTTTCCTTCATATAAGTGCTTTCTGACGCCTCTGCAATAGACGGCTTTTTGAAAACATGGCAAAAAAAGAAGAAATTGCTCAAAACAAGCAATTTCTCATTTTGTCACCATGTTTCAACTCTATTCATTTAATATACTTTCATTGAAAGGGAGTTTCCAATTTTCCTTAAGTATGTTTACCAAGTTGTCTACTGCAAATTTGTCGTATGTGGGAGACGACTTGGTTGGCTGTGTTGAAAAAATGATAAAATGAAACACAATTCATGGTAAAACAGGGAGTTCATTGACAGATCCAGTCTGAATTAATGTGGGTTGATCAGAAATTTGGGTTGATCAGCCATCTACTGCATGGGGCTCAGGGAAAAGGGTTAACCCATTCTCATTCGTTGACGCATTTTGATGCGTCAGCTGATTGACACTTCTGAAAACATTATTGGAAAATTGATCACTCAGTGAGCAAATTCTCCATTTGCCACAATGTTTTCAACTCCTGTCAATAACTTTACTTGAACGTATAAATATTTTCAATGTTTTCAAAGTGTCTGCTGCATATTGGTTGTATGTGGGAAAAGGAGGGTTAATGTAGGAAAATCAGAAATTGCTCACAATGTTTTCAAGAGTCCTCTGCTGCATCAGGCATCAGAAGTCATTAACAGTTGAGAAAGTGTTAACCCTTTCCCACATGTAGACATTCACAGCAGATCACTTTTGAAAACATTGTGGCAAAAGGAGATATTACTAATTATGAGCAGGACCGCCTGGATGGTGTAGTGGTTGAGCATCAGCCTCAGGTATGGGAGGTCGGGAGTTTGATCCCAGTTCCGTTCATACCAAAGACTTTAAAAATGGTAGTAATGGCTGCCCACTTGACGGTCAGGGTTGCAGGGTTAGCATAACAACTGACGGATTAATTTCAGGAGAAATGGACCAGAAGTACTGGTAACTTACCAAGGAAACACTGTGATATAACTGAATAATTGTTAAAAGCGGCGTAAAACATCACACAATTATTATGAGCAATTTTTTTTATTTGCCACAATGATCTCAATATTTGTCAATAATTATACTTTCATTTATAGATATTTTCAATATTTGAACTTAGATGTTTTCAAATTCGTCTACTGAACATTTATTGTAAGTGGGAAATGTTTAACCCTTTCCCATAAATAACAAATCTGCAGCAGACAACTTTGAAATCATTTAGTCAAACAAACAGAAACTCTCTATAAATGAAAGAACAGATATTTGCATAAAGTTGAAAACATTGTGGCCAAAGGATAAATTTCTCATTCTGAGGAATTTGTCCTTTCGTCACAATGTTTTCAAAAGTCGTCTGCTGCAGAGGCGTCACAAAGTGTCTGTATGTGGGAAGGGGTATAATGGTATAAGAATTGAGACTCACCTGATAATACTGTTTGGTGGAGCCATAGCTAGGAACAATACTGAGTCCTAGGTTCTCTGTCCCATCTTTCTCTATTGTCACCTCGTATATGGCAAAACCCGCAAACCCGTCATCTTCGCTGTCCGACAACTGCAGGGGAGATATAAACCTAGGGGAGTTCTGTTTTGAATTGCTATTTTGTCTCTGGATCGGCTGTTCTCCCTTCTCGATTGGTAAAGGAGACATGGCCAGAGCTGGGATGTTTTTCTGTCCTCGTCGAACACCGAGCATAACCCGTAATGGCATATCCTTGAACACTTGTACGCATTCGTCATGAGATAGCGTGTGTAAATCCAATCCATTCACTTCAACAATTTCATCACTGACACACACTCCTTTACTGCCCCCTGTGGCTCTATGCGCAGCGCCACCTAGTGTCACACTTTTCACACAAACGCATGTCACAGTACCATTCCCCTCCTTTCCGCCCTCTATTCCGAGAATCATCCCGAGATATTCTCCCGGCAACCGGTGTAGCATTAACTTTTCCAGGGAACCGTCACTTTCCATCCTTCTGGCTTCATTGATCTGATTCTGTATTTTATGATAACTTCCGTACACTGGCTGATGTATCGGGGAACCAGAGTTGGACAAGGTATCTTCGGAATTGTCTTCAGGTGACCCGGAACTGTCAGTAATCGTCGATCCTGTCTCATGTATGGGATACAACGACCCGGAATAACCGCTATCCGGATTAGAGGAGTTCATTTGTGCAAGAATAGTATTCACTTGGTGTATATGATCTCCGTTTCTAGGTCCACTTCCAATCGCTGTATCAAACATAGACAAAGTACCTGCTCGATCACTATCATAATATATGCCATAATCATCCGACTCTTCGCTGTTTTCTGACATGTTATATCTATGCCCCAACTCCCAATCAGAGAGGTCAGATTCCGTACCCGTTGTGTTATCACTCTCCATTGTGATATGACGACGGCTATCACTACTTAATAGATATTTCTTGAAGTCAAGCCCAAGGACCCTTTCCCCTGTTGTAGATATCTCTGGGAGTTTTCTCTGAAATGGTCAAACAAGAGAATTGAAGATGGATTAATTATGAACAAGATGATTAGATATGTTGAAATGTCATCAAATAAAGATTTGAAAATACAACCCTTCAGTGTAACTATTTTGAGATAAAAATAAGTTAAAGCTTACTTTAATTAATTAAGTTTTAAACAAAAACCGGTTTACAATAAAGAGATAAAAGCAAACAATTCATACCAAATATTTTGAACAGATGTATATATATCAAAAGATAATACATATTATTCATTGATCCTTTCCCACATTCTACAAATCTGCAGCAGTCAACTTAAACCCTTTCCCTTCCCAAATTCATCAATTCTGCAGCAGACAACTTTGAAAGCATCTAAGCAAATACACAGAAAATCTCTATAAACGAAGGTTTAATTACTAAAAAAGTTGAAAACATTTTGGCAAAAGGTAAAATTGCTTGTTTTGAGCAATTTCTCCTTTTGTCACAATGTTTTCAAAAGTTGTATGCTGCAGAGATGTCCGTAAGTGTCTATATGTGGAAAAGGGTTAAATACACAAAAGGCAATTTCTTTTATTAAATTATTATCAAGAAGAGTTAAAAACATTTACGGCAAAAAGAATGAATGTACAGTGTTTTATGGCGCATCGACAGCCAAGGTCATTTAGCGCGCATTCAAATTTAGTAGTACATGTGTTAGTATTTAAAATTGAATATGTTCGGTAGACCTATATAATGGGAAATGATGGAAAAAGAAACAAGTTCTAGGTAATGGAGAAGTATGATGTCATATAAATAGGGATGAATATATGTATATGAGATGGTCAAACTACTCAACCACTAGGTCCCCGCCATCAGGCGACACGGGTTGCAGTCCACGGCAAACACACCGTTGGGGTTCTACCAACTGTAGTGTGACAGCAAGGCTTTTTCTAATCCCCACCCAGCTTGGGCCAGCTGGGGGGTTATGGCAAATGAAAACAATGCTCTTAATAAGCAATTTCTCCTTTTGTCACAATGTTTTTCAAATGTCCTTTGCTGTTGATGTGTCAAAATGTGTCTGTATGTATGAAAAGGTTAGTACTATGCCTGATATGCTATTTCTATGGTTTAAAACCATAATGAGCAATTCCTCTTCTTACCACACTGTTTTAAACTCTATTCATATATATATATATATATATATAAACTTTCAATTGTGAAGAATTTCCATATATATTTCCCCATAGCGATTTTTAAATTCGTCTCCTGCATATTTGTTGTATTTGGAAAAGAGTTAAATACATCTACTCTAAATACATAAAAAATATATTCAATGTTATAAATGTCCCCGGGGACTCTTACGAAAATCGATGAAATCCTTGGAGTATTCAGACAACTTCCCAGGGATACTTAGGGAAAATTTGACACTTTCCACTGAAATTCCATGGACAACCCGGAACGGTTCCATGGACACCCCGGAACGGTTTTGTAGACACCCTGGAATGGTTCCGTAGACTCTGGAGTATTCGGACCATTTCCAGTGTTTCCGCATCTTAACATTAAATTCCTTGTTTTTTTCCATGGTTTTTCCATGGTTTCCCTGTATTTTCCATGTATTTTTGCATTTTCTGTTAAGAGTCCCCGGAAAAGCTACAGCCGGGGTATGCTTCAAGCTAAACCATTGGAGACACAAAATTACTATATATGAACATTTATGTCATATGTTATAACATTAATTTAATTAAAATGAAGGGACAACCATAACAACAAAAGTAAAGATAAAAGATAACAACTGATGATTTTAACGCTTTCCCACATGCAGATACTTTTTGTGATGCCTCTGCAGCAGACAACTTAAGAAACATTGTGAAAAAAGAAGAAATTGCTCATTTCTCCCTTTGCCACAACGTTTTCAATTTTATTTAATAACTATATATACTTTCATTTAAAAGTAATTACCAAATTTTCGCTTATACATTTACAAAGTTGTCTGCTGCATATTTGTTGAATGTGGGAAAAGGTTCAAAGCCATGGGAAGACTACATGAATCATATTCAGATAGATGGTTATAGTATAAGTTGCATATTTTATTTATGAGTAAGCAGACATTGAAATGAAAAATACATTTAAACCCTTTCCCACACATAGACAATTTCTGATGCCTCTGCAGCAGGCGACTTTTAAAAACCACATGAAAAAAGGAGCACCTGCTCAAAACAAGCAATTTCTCCTTTTGCCATAATGTTGTCAATCATAGTTTTTCCAGGTTTTTTTGCTCGTTTTATTGCGTTTTTACGCCGCTTTCAACATTAGTTCAGTTATATCACTGCAACAGTTCACTTATTCATGATCCCTGGGTAAACAAACCAGTACTAGGCTAGAAAATGTGCCCTGCCCCAAGGGCACACCACCGATGACTGTAGTGCCGCGACTGGGGATCGAACCCGAAACACCTGGTTTCAAGTTTTTTCCAGTAATTATACAGTTATACCTACATTATGGTGTTAATTTTCACTTGATGTTTTCAATGCTATCTGTTGCAGATTTGTTGTACGTGGTAAAGGGGTTAAACTATTAAATCAAAGCCATTGAAAGTTTAAATTAAATAAAATCAGTGCTGCAAGTTTGCAGTAATTCCCTTAAATAGAAACAAAATAATGACCAGTTAAGCCTTTCCAACTTACAATTGCGGCAGACGACTTTAAAAATATATAGACAAAAGTATAGAAACAATCTATAAATGGAAGTATGATTATTGAATACAGTTGAAAACATTGTGGCGAAAGATAAAATTGCTTGTTTTGAGCAATTCCTTCTTGTCACAAGGTTTTAAAAGTGGTCTGCTGCAGAAGCGTCAGAAATCATCTTAGTGTGGGAAAGGGTTAACATTACCCTATTTGACGGCTGGAAGCATGTTCTACAGACATAGAGCCAGGTCAGCCGGGCATCCACCCCATCGGATCAGGCTATATACTGTTGGCTACTAAATTCAATATTTTTATCTTGCTATTCCTAGATTGGGTTGTGGACTCATCCGAATGTAAAGTTTGACAAGTTTATTTTAAAAAATCAGCATTTTAAGGGATTTATTAAATACGGTTGAAATTATTGTTAATAAGCAAAAGGAACAATTGCTCACTATGTGCAATTTATCCATTGGCAAATGTTTTCAAAAAAAAGCCTGTTGCACATGCATCAAAATGCGTTTACAAGTGAGAAAAGGTTAAAGAAAACGTGATGGACATGGGGACTCCCTGCCTTAAAGGCATTTTGAAATGTCTTTTTCCTCACAACATATTTTATTATTCACTTTGGATAAACACTTACATAATCAGTTCTTAACGCCTTCCCATTAATCAAAAAGACCAGTTTTGCCACCTGCAGCAGATGACATTTAAACAAGAGCTGTCAGTAAAACATTGCGCTAGACTATTCCAGCGCTTAGCCAGAATCTTTAACCCTTTCCCTCATATAGACGCTTTTTGACGCCTCTGCAGCAGACAGCTGTTTGAAAACATAATGACAAAAGAAGAAATTGTTCAAAAAGAAGCAATTTCTCATTTTGCCACAATGTTTTCCACTTTTAGTCATAGGTTATCCATTCAATTATTGACTTTTTCTATTTTTTGACAAAATATGTTCAGTCGTCTGCTGCAGAATTGTCGTACGAGGGAAAGGGTTAAGTCAAATGATAAAGGAGCACAATTTGCATTATATGGAAGATAGAGTTATCTAACTTGATCATTTAAATTTAAATTATATTTGTTCACGAAGATATTTATTTCCAAAACAATTGACTCTTAAGTCTTACACCTATCATTGTTTATCATACTTTAATATCAAATTTTCAAAATGGTGGTAACAGCTTCTTTCCTTGCAATTACACTTGGGACCATGACTTCAGCACCAGTAACAGTCAAAGCAAAAGTACTGATAATTTGACAAGAAACACCATTATATGTCTGAAAAACTGTTAACCCTTTCCCACGTACAACAAATCTGCAGCAGACGACTTTGAAACCAAACCTGAATAAAATTGGAAACTCCCTTCAAAAGAAAGTGCAATAATTGAATAAAGTTGAAAAAGGAGAAATTTCTCATTCCCACATGTAGACACTTACTGACGCCTCTGCAGCAGACACATTTTGAAAACTCTATTCAAAGATTTAATTTTCATTTATAGAGGTTAACCCTTTCCCTCATATGACAATTCTGCAGCAGACGACTTTGAACATAATTTGTCAAAAAATAGAAAATCTCTAAAATTGAATGGATAACCTATGACTAAAAGTGGAAAACATTGTGGCAAAAGGAGAAATTGCTTGTTTTGAGCAATTTCTTCTTTTGTCACTACGTTTTCAAAAAGCTGTCTGCTGCAGAGGTGTCAGAAAGTGTCTATATGAGGTAAAGATTAAGGATTACAAAGTTGTTTGTTTCATAGTTTTATATGGGATACCCGTTTTCCAGTTGTAGATGCCTCTGCAGCAGACAACTTTTGAAATCATTGTGAGCAATTTCTCCATTTGCCACAATGTTTTCAATTCCTTTAAATAATTCAACCCTTATTTATGGAGATTGTTCATGCTTTTTGCTAATACATTTTCGTTCGCGTCTGCTGCAGAATTGTTGTATGTGGGCAAGGGTTTTATGTCAGACAAACATCGTAAATACCTTATATTAACTCAGTATATCAAGTTTAATCCAGGACACATATTATATGTGTTTTAAAATCCTATGAAAATCTGTACTACATTCGCACAAACCACAGACTTATAGAACAACATAATAAAACAATCTTGACTTGCACTGATTACAAATATCATCAATAATTCAACAACTAATTCAGGACGTCCAATAGAAACAAGTAGGTAGCGTAAAATACATGTATCTCTATTGAATATTGATTTCAGATACAATTCATTGTCATCTATCTATTCTATGAACCCTTTCCCCACAGATGACAATATCTGCTGCAGACAACTTTGAAAAAATCTAGACAAAAATGTGAAACATTTCTTGAAATGAAAGAATATTTATTTATAGAAGTGAAAAAACATTGTGGCAAAATGGAGAATTTGCTCATTTACAAACAATTTCTCCTTTTGACACAATGTTTTCAAAAGTCGACAGCTGCAGATTGATCAAAATGTGTCCGCAGGTGGGAATGTTTTAACCCTTTCCCTCATACGACAATTCTGCAGCAGACGACTTTGAATATATTTTGTCAAAAAGTAGAAAATCTCTATAATTGAATGGATAACCTACAACTAAAAGTGGAATACATTCGTTTTGGGCAATTTCTTCTTTAGTCACTATGTTTTCAAAAAGCTGTCTGCTGCAGAGGTGTCATAAAGTGTCTATATGAGGGAAAGGGTTAACATTTTACCTGATTAGGTCATTTAAGAGTCATCTGCTTTGAAAACATCTGAGAAAAATGTTGTTACAATCTCAATTTTTGAAGGATAATTTTCATTCATAATTAGAAGAAAATAAAACATATTGCTCCTTTTGGGCAATTCCTCCATTTACCAAAATGGTTTCAGAAGTCATACCCTGCATTTAGAGTCAGAAGGCATCTGTAACAGTGAAAGTGATAAACTAATAATTATTGTATCTTCATCCTATTCTATACATCTTCATTACAAGCAATTTCACCTTTTTCCACAAACGTTTTCAATGTCATCTGCTGCAGAGGCGTAAGAAAGTATGTATGCAACTGCATAATTGTGGAATAAGGGTTGATCTTATATCATATTGTCCAGGTTTCCTGAAACAAATCGTTGGCCTGAAGTAGTGTGATAATTGAATTCTTGATCAATAAAAATATTTATCGATGGAGTCATGTTTGTTTGCACCTGACTGGTTTGCATTGTTCTCCCCTGTTAACAGGTCATTGTGAAGCGGTGGACTTTTATCATGCGTACAATAGCAGGATTTGTCGGTCAAAACAATGGTTTGTTATTAATTGATGAGGGTCAAGTTACAGCAGTATATCCATCTATTGTCATCAATTATCTATTCTTCTAGTCAATAAATAGCATTAAACCTTTTCCACATACATGTATGGATGCTTTCTGATACCTATGCAGCAGATGACTTTTGTACGCTGTCAATCCAGGGGTTGTGAGTTCGAACCCCAGCTCAGCCAAAATTCTTTCCGACGTTTGAAAAATTCGACATTACGTCATTTGTCTTCCACAAACGGGGTAACAGTCTATGTGGATAGCAGCCAGTTGCTTGGAACGGCTGTTGTGTGGGAGTACTGGTGTGAGAAAACAAGGAAACATATGGGTAGGTGAACTGGCCGCCGTGATATGACTGAAAAATTGTTGAAAACAGCATTAAACCCCAATCAATCAACATCAAGCTTATAGAGCTGACTTTGAATAGCCTTGCTAAAGAGGAAAGCACTACTTAACGCTTTCCCACATACAACAAATCTGCAGCAGACGACTTTGAAAAAGTATTGCATTCTTTTTTCAAATTCTCTATAAATGAAAGTATAATTTTTAAATAGAGTTGAAAACATTGTGGCAAAAGGAGAAAGAGTCTGTATGTGGGAAAGGGTTAAAATATTGAATGCCTTTAGTAAGACCCGACCAGGGATCTAACCCCGGTCTGCCCCCTCTCTCTAGGCTGATGCTCTAACTACTACACTACTGAAGCAATATGATGTTTTTATGTTGTTAATAATTGTCAGTGTATTTTAACCCTTTCCAAATTGCAGGCGTATTTTGACGCCGTTACAACAGACAACTTTAGAATCTTTTGGCAAATGTGTAAATTGCGCATTATAAATAATTTCTCCTTTTGCCACAATGTTTTCAACTCTATCAAATAATTAGACTTTCAATAGTAGAGAATTTCCATATTTCTGCCTAGTTTATTTCAAAGTAAGCTGCTGCAGATTTATTTTTGGGAAAGGGTTAATAATTGACAGGATATTATAACAGATAAGCAATTCAGAGCTACGAGCATTACATAGGTGAAAATAAGCAGTAACTAGAATGAGTATTAAATATTTTGTAAATAAGTAAACAGCTTTTGTTATGAGGTTAAAGCCTTTCCCACATACAACAAATCTGCAGCAGATGGCTTTCTAAACATCTCGGCAAAAACACAGAAAAACTCTATAAATGAAGGTTTTATAACTAAAAATAAAATGAAAACATTGTGGCATTAAAGGAGAAATTGCTCATTTTGAGCAATTTATCCTTTTGTCACAATGTTTTCAAAAGTCTTCTGCTGCAAAGGCGTCAGAAAGCGTCTGCAATTGGTAAAAGGTTAAGTAAGTCAACCAATCCCCACAAGCACACGCATTTGCAGCAGATGACTTTTTACAAAATTGCAGCAAAAGGAGTATAATTGCTGACATAATCGGCAACTTCTCCTGTTGTCACTCACAGTTTTCTGATCTATTCAATAATTACACTTTCATTTGTAGATATTTTCCATATTTTAAGAGGGAATTTTTCAAAGATGTCTGCTGCAGATGCCAACAAATTGAGCCTGCATGTGGGAAATAGTTAACCCTTTCCCACATACAGGAAATCTGCAGCAGACGACTAAGAACATATTTTGTCAAAAAATAGAAAATCTCTATAATTGAATGGATAACCTATGACTAAAAGTGGAAAACATTGTAGTTGTCATCATGAGCAATTCTTCTTTTGCCACAATGTTTTCAAAAGTCGTCTGCTTCCGAGGCGTTAGAAAGCATCTGTTTGAGGGAAAAGGGTTAAGTGAATTAAGCAAAACTACGAGTATAATGCATCTAGCATGGGTTATAAGCATATTCAGCAATACCTGTATGTAGTATCTTGATTAAATACGTCCTGTTCAACCTAGAATATGGAGTTCACATAAAAACAATTACAAACATCACAAAAACAAAAAACTTATGCAACCCATAACAGAGGTCCAGATAAGGAAGCGTATACAGCTCTTTTACCCGCAATATTTCTCTTATCATCCAACCAAACCCCATGATGTGGGTACTCAAAAGAATCGTCTCAATGAGACGATTCTTTTGAGTACCCACAACATAGGGTAATTTAATCAAATAAGTATTCTAGAACATGCAAAATGCCCCTTGCTTATCTAGAGCTCTGCATAACATGATTTGCTATTTTTGACTCATGCAATGAATCCTCAGTGGCTAAGTGGTTAGCGTCAGGAATGTATATTGTTTTATGGCGCATCGACAGCTAAGGTCATTTAGCACGCAATTAAATTTAATTATTCATGATCCCTGGGTAAACAAACCAGTACTATAGGCTAGAAAATGTGCCTTGCCCAAGGGCACTCCACCATGACCGCAGTGCCGCGACTGGGGATCGAACCCGGGACACCCGGTTTCGAAATCCCCGACGCTAACCACTCGACCACAGCAGATTCCGGTTAGCGTCAGGGATTTGGAACCGGGTGGTAAAGGTTTGAGCCCAAATCGCAGCGGTTATGATCGAGTTCCGTTTGGTAAGACACATTTCCTAGTCTTGTTCAGGTTTGACAACCCAACGATCTTGAATAAGTCAACTGTTGCCATGATATAACAGAAATAATGTTTAAAATGAAGTTTTTTAAAGTAAAACATATTTTTATTAGAAAATACTTACCAGTCATTTAATACCTGATATATCATCTCTATACACCTTAATTATCCAAAAAAAACGCCCACGCTAGCATATCCCTCACGTATCCGTGACATACACGGCCGCCCGGAAGTACGGGCGCGCACGTGAGCGGGTAGTCACTTTTCATTCACCGTTAAGTATTGGTGCCGACGCGGGGTTGGGAGGTGGGACTCTATAAATGACTGATAAGTATTTTCTAATAAAAATATGTTTTACTTTAAAAAACTTCATTTTTATATCAAAAATACATTACCAGTCATTTAATACCTGATGACTTCGTAGCATAGGACGGGAGGTTCGACCAATACTTACTGTAGTTCCAGGTACGTAGTAGTATATTATTCCATATTTTTCAGAACAAACATACTTGATTCCAACGGTAGTATAAAGTGATAGTGGGGATTGAATAAATGTTCAATCGGTATTCACTTTATTTATGTGTTGGATTATAATAATTAGCGAACAACTCGCTGAGAAGCCACAAGGGGACCCAGAGAGAACAAGTTATCTGACTGACTAGCCATAGAACGTAAGTAGAAAGACGAAAAGGTAGATTGCGACTTCCATACTGCCGCTTGAAGAATCTCTTCAAGAGGAACATTATTAGAGAATGCCCAACTTGTAGAGAGAGCTCTAACCTCGTGCGGACGAATCCGCAGAAACGAGAGATCTCGACTAGACAGGTCTTTATAAGCTAATTTTATAGTAATAGATATCCAGCGGGAAATAGACGCCGCTGAAATATCTTTATCACCTATAAGAGGAAGAAATAACCTCTTTCTCCGACCCCGAGTCCCTTCAACTCTCTTAAGATAATGCTTAAGAGACCTAACGGGACAAAGGGTTCTGTCGGAATCAGAAGGACCACAGGTCGCCGAAAGGCTGGGAACTGTGATTGGCGAAGGTGAAACCGAAGGTAATTGGTTTTTAGCCAGGAACCCCGGTTGACAGAGTAGAGTAAAAGAGCCATCAGACTCATTGAATCTGATGTGCCCTGTTTCTACCGAAAGAGCATGTAACTCGCTCCTTCGACGAGCTGTAGCGAAAGCTAAAAGAAAGACGGTTTTATAAGTTAAAAACTTTAAAGACGCCGATACTAGAGGCTCGTATGGAGCTCTAGTAAGCGACCAAAGGACGCAAGACAAATCCCATTTTGGAGTTAAACTCCTACAAACGGGTTTCTCTAATTCGAACGAGCGTATAAGTTCCGAGAGAAACGGATTTGAACCAATACTCTCTCCCCCAATGAACTTAAACGTGTTCGATAACATAGAACGGTAGCCTTTCACCGTACTAATTGCCAGTTGTTTTTCTTCGAAGAGAAAAAGAAGGAAATCGGCAATCCGAGTTACAGAGGGACACTCCGGATTGATCGACCTTGTACCACACCAATCTGAGAAAACTTTCCACTTGGAATCATAAACGATTCTAGTGGATCGTCTTCTTGATTGTGCGATACGAGAGGCAACTTTTTGAGAAAAGTTTCTCTCTCGGACAGAACGCTTGATAATGTCCAGGCGTGAAGATGTAGCATTGCCAGGTTGGGATGAAGACGCCGACCTGGTTGCTGAAACAGTACGTCTTCTTGAATAGGAAGTCGTATTGGATTTGCCGAGAGACAGGCCAGGAGGTCGCTGAACCACGACCTCTGGGGCCAACAGGGTGCTATCAACAGTATTTTGCACTGTTGCGAGCGAAGAACCTTTTGAAGTACGATCGGAACCAGTATGAACGGGGGAAACGCATACCCGAACAGGAGGTTCCAATCGAGGGTCAGTGCGTCCACTGCCCAAGCTGCAGGATCGTACATCGGGGATACATAAAGTGGCAGCCGATGATTGACTCTGGTGGCGAAAAGATCCACCAGGGGTGTCCCGATCCGCATGAACACTGAGTTCAACACACTCTGGTTCAATGTCCATTCCGCCGGAAGAATTTTGTTCTGGCGGGATAGACTGTCTGCTAAGACATTCAGACGACCTGGGACGTGTTTTACTAGAAGTACTAACGACGTCGCCTGACACCAAAGGAGTAACTTCCAAGTCTCTAAAAAGAGAAGATGGGAGTGCGTTCCTCCTTGCCTGCGAATGTACGACACAACAGTAGTATTGTCCGTCGACAACAAAACAGTTTTGTTCGCAACGGAGGCAGAGAACTGATTGAGGGCTAGCAGGACCGCCCTCAGTTCCAAGTTGTTTATGTGAAAACACTTCTCCTCCGCTGTCCACATGCCCTGGGCTGTTAGGCCCTGCGGCTCTAAATGAGCTCCCCAACCCGCAGCACTGGCATCTGTAAATAGGTACAGATCCGGAGGTGGTGTGAGTAAGGGTACCCCTTCTTGATAGATTAACGGATCCAGCCACCACCGAAGGTGGGACTTGAAGAAATCCGTCAGAGCTATCTCCTGATCCAGTGAGTCCACAGACGGACGCCACCGGGACAGAAAAAGAAACTGAAGGGGTCGCATGTGGAGCCTTCCTAGAAAGACTAGGTCGGCTGCTGCACTCAGGGAACCCAGAAGTGACAGCATGGATCGGGCTGTTACCGCAGCCTGATCCAGAGCGAGACCGATTTTCTGTAACAGAGAATCGACTCTGTCCGAAGGTACTTGAATTACCGCTAAGTCGGTGAGAAACGTCATACCCACGAACGTGAACCTCTTTGACGGAATTAATTCCGACTTCTGCGTGTTGGGTATTAAACCCAATCGCAGAATGGTCCGCCAGGCTAGGGACAGATCGTGAAGTAAAAGTACACGATCCGTCCTGTGGAGAAGCCAATCGTCGAAGTATTGAAGAAGTTGGGGTCCTTTCCTGCGAAGGAAGGCTCCCACAGTACTGATTATCTTCGTAAACACTCGAGGGGCGGACTTGAGGCCGAAGGGAAGAGCCCTGAATTGGAACACTTCTCCCTCTATCACAAACCGAAGGTATTTCCTCGAGGAGGATGCGATCGGGATGTGATAATAGGCGTCTGTTAGATCTAGAGAGACCGCCCAGTCGCCTTTCCGAATTGCTACTCGGATGGAGCGGGTCGACTCCATTTTGAATTTCTCGACCGGAATCAATAGATTTAGCGCAGATAAATCTATAACCGGTCTCCACCTGCCGTCTTTCTTCGGAACAAGAAAAAGACGGCTGTAGAAACCCCGAGAATTGGGGTTGAGAACCCTCTCTATGGCATTCTTTTTCAGAAGTGATGAAATCACCTCCGACATGGCCGGATGACGTGATGACATGTCGATCGGCACGCTTGTCAGCGGAGGGGGGGAAATGAAGGGAATCAGATACCCTTCCTGTATCACAGACAAAATCCAACGATCCTCTGTGATACTTTCCCACTCTTCCGTGAAAAATGACAGGCGGCCCCCGACTGCAATCTCCGACCTTGGGATTGTCATAGAGAGGAGCGAATCCCTAGGGCTGCGGCTTCGGGTTCGTGTTAACTCTAGCAGGCTGCCGATGCTTAGTACCCTGATAAGGGCGCTTCGGTTTAGCCGCTTTTTGACCCGTGGAAGGGGTTTGTTTAGGCTGAAATGCCTTTACATCCCTTTTTGGCTTCTTTGCTGGGTTGGGTTTCTTAGAACTACCCACATTCGCAGAATACGCTGAACGTTTCTGGCCCTGCGCAAAAGCCTTAGCTGCGCTCGCCGAAAGGCGTCGGGACTGTTCTGACGCATCAGAAACCGTCACTGCAGCAATCCTTCCATCAAAGAGTTGTTTCGACTCCAATGGTGCGGCCCTCAGGCTGTCCTTGCTAGCCGTTAGCAATGAGTTAGGAGCAGCTAGCACTGCGTCCCTCCTCATGGACAGTATCTCTGTGGCGGTCTGAAGATTCAGTGCCATGAGATGCCTGTTGCCTGTGTCGAAAGCTTCGAGAATTCTGTTAGCCCCTAGGCTAGAGACATTCTCCTCTTTTAACAACAAAGACAGAGCGACTGCGAAATGGTTGTCATGAGATGACACCATTACACCCAGTCTTGCTCTGGCCTCCCACTTCTCTAGAATCTTAGTAGAGACTTGAACAGAAGCGGGTGCAGTTAACCCCAGTTTAGCTGCATCCCCGTCTAAAGCTGGCACTTTGACAGGGAAGAACTCCTTAGACGTAGAATACGGTTTAGGATTGACCCATTCCTTAGAAATGGGTCCTGGGACCGACCAGCCTGACGGCAAAGCCTCTAGAGACCTGGTCGACTGCAATTGGTCTAACAACCTGCCCAAGTTGTTAGCTTGAGGAAGTAATTGCACTGGCGTAAAAGCCTGTACATTAAGCTCCTCTAGGCTCGAAAGGTTTTTCCGACGTGGGGGAGCGTCAACCTTAGGGCATAAAGTATCCGGCACCACCCGAAATACTTCGTCAATAGCCTGCTGAAAAGACCAACGCTCTGCAGCTGGCTCCTCATCGGAAGGAGACCCATTTCCCTCATCATCGTTAGACGAAGATGAAGGGTTGTGTGTACTCCTATGAGGTTGATCACTCGGTCTCCCAACCGGTAGATCAATGTCCGACTCAGACATGGATAATTCAGAATAATCCATGTTCTGCCGAAGATTTTGTGAAGCAGGCCCCCTCTCCGCAGCAGAGGGCGGCCGTACAAGATCTTCTGCCGGGGCCGAACTAACCGTATGGGACGGTCTCGGCCTCTCGTTCACAGAATGACGCAATGTATTCTGATCCCGAGGTTGCCTGTAATCGGACTGCCTATCAAGTAGGTGTCCCCCCGAGAGCAGTAAATTCCCATGAGATGGGTAATGCTGATCCCGGTAGGCTGTTGAACTCTGTCTAACACCTAACGGTTCCATATTATGGACCGGTGGCTGGTATTGAGGAGCAGCATATTGTCTTGCGACATACACTGTCCCCCCAGGGGAAGAAAAAGATTTTTCGTAACCCCCATACCCGATGGAAGACAGAGGAATAACCGAACCCGGTGCAACACCAGGGTTAAAATTATTCTGATTCTGTAGTGGAGCAGAGATCGATCGATAATTAGAATCGATTCGGTCTATCACCACAGAACCCGTGCCTTGACGCGCCATGTGTACATAGTCGTCTGGCAGTGTAGACGAGGCATTAAAAAATGCCCCACTACTCGGTTGGCCTGTGTTTACATAAGACACTGGGGTTTGTGTCGTATTCACAGGCGTGACCGATTGGCCCGTAGCACCATAACGAAATGGGCTACTGACCTGATGCGGCATGTCTCCATGCGCGCGATTTTTGTCAGTCGTCGAATCAATTAAGATAGTCTGACTGCCAGGATGAATCGGTGCTAAACGATCAACCTTTTGCCTGGCTGGGTCCTTGCAATCGGACCTTTGCCCTGTCGCATCACAGATACGTGAGCGACTACCTGGTCTAGTCATGGCAACGTGACTGACTGGCCCAGTCCAGTCCAACCCGGACTGACTGGTGAAAGGTCGCGTCATTAACGAATGACTCCTCTCCGGTTGCCCGGTGACCTGACGTGCCTCGGTATTTGGGTTTTGTTGCTCAGCCCAACAAAACCCAGGTTGACTATGCATAGGCAGGAGTGAAGCTGCACTATACAAAGTCTCCGGAACACTACGTCCCCCAACGTATGTAACCGGTACTCTGCAGCTGTCCGAAGACCGCTGTAGCCCAGAGTATGGTGTCGGATTGGTACAACCTGCGGTTTCCCGGAAAGCTACCAAAGGCACTCCTTCTTGCGAAGGCCCAGCCCTAACACCAGGCGACAGATGGCGAGGTTCAGCGGTTAAATGATCCAGCTGAGCATTTTCCCCGCTGTTTCCGTACGGTTTCTGAAGTTTCCCGACGGAGCAACTCTCACCCAAAGCTACCATCCGAATTTCCTCAGCGCGCGGAAAAACGGCTGTGTTGAGCGGAGAAGAAGGCTCAGCATCGCCCTTCGACTCGCTCAACACCGTTGCAGAGTCCGGTTGGGAGAACCCCTCGAACTCTGCCTCACTCGATGAAGATAAAGGCACCCTCTTAGGGGTCTTCTTTATCTTCCTGCTTTTACGAGTCTTACTCCGCACGACCTTTTTCCAAACGGAAATAGGCCATGTCGAGCAGTACTCGCAAGGTGAAGCCTGTGTGCATTTGGTGCACACAACGCAGGTCGGATGTGAATCCCATAGGTGTACAGCATGACCACATGGGCTCCGCATCCCTTCACCAGTAATTGACATTGACATAATTCAAAAATACTCACCAAACAGGAAATAATCCGTATATAATCCGTTTATAATCCGTTTTAATATATATCCACACTACGGTGACACCGGCAGTTTGGACACGTAAATTGAAAATAAATTTGTTTCAAATTTTTTCCACAAATATTGAAATAGGACAGTCAACAATTCATACAGCAATAGTTAAAGTACTATCGCTAACAGGGTAGGGAAAAAGTATTGAAAACAGCAAGACTTCCGCACCCGAAGACGGTAACTGAAATTAGCGGGTGGGGTAAACCACGTGCTTCTCAGCGTATCGTCTGCTACAAAACAATAAATACAGCAATAAAGTAAATAATTTACGGCTGTGACGTTAATGTAGACAAAATATCTTTGGACAATTAAATGTTTATAAGGCAGGGCCTTATGAAACAAAAGAGTTAATTGGAAGAAGAAAATAATAATATAAATTTTTCTTATCGACTACTCCGGTGAATCCAAAAATGAAAAGTGACTACCCGCTCACGTGCGCGCCCGTACTTCCGGGCGGCCGTGTATGTCACGGATACGTGAGGGATATGCTAGCGTGGGCGTTTTTTTTGGATAATTAAGGTGTATAGAGATGATATATCAGGTATTAAATGACTGGTAATGTATTTTTGATATAAAAACGGCATGAAGCCCAAATAAATTAAAACAGACTTACCCAATTTAACCCTTTACCCCTGCAGACGTATGTTGACACAATAGCAGCAGACGACTTTTGAAAACATTGTGGCAAAGAAAATAATTGGTCATAATAAGCAATTTCCTCCTTTTGCCACAATGTTTTCAATTCAAGTCAATATTTCTACTTACATGAATAGAGATTTTCTATGTTTTTAAATAGATGTTTTCATGTTGTCTGCTGCAGATTTGTTGTATGTGGGAAAGGATATTGTCCTAATTATATGTCAAAGATGGGCTTGATACTGATTTCTGAATATCAATGTTTGCTTAAAATGGGTATAAATGGCGGTAATTGCAACAAATTAATTCAATAAATAGAGATCCCTGCAAAATAAAAATTGTAAAGGAATGCTTATACCACCTTTTTTAAATTTGTGAACTTTGCGGTGCCTCTTTCGTGTTCAATTTGACCCAACATGACTTAGTTTCAAACATGAACCAACCTTGAAGATTACCGGTATATAACACATGAGACTGCTGAAGTGTTTTCTGAAACTTGACCTGGTCATTTAATTTTTGACCCCACATGAACCAGTTTATAGCTTGACCGATATTTGTTGAAGAAAAATGTTCCGATGAATTTTCATGGATATTAATATAAAATGTGGCCTCCAGAGTTTTCATGAGGTTATTTAGATTAAACATTGATTTAAGGGAGATAACTTGTAACAAACTCAATTAGATTTGAAAGAGGGTTATGTCCCTTTCCATGTAAATCAAATGCTATACAGAACATATACAATATAAGTTCAAGTGGACATAACTATGGTGTTTTTGAGGCCATCTTAGTGCAACTTGTCGTCTTACATTGCAATGTGGTGGTGAACATTTTTCATATAGTTTTAATAAAATCCATCCAACCATGCCTTAGATATGGCACAGATGGACCAACGGAAGATCGACACAAAACCAACATCCCATTTTTTTCTTCTTATTTTGACAAATCTTAAGAATTAGATAGTCTTAGTAGTGTTCTGCTGAATCTGTAGAAGAGCAAAACATAACAGCAGAACAAGAAACGTTTAAAGCAGCACTTAATTGTTTCTCGATGTATCAAACTAACGCCATAAGGTGTTAAGCCCTTAACACAATCTGACCCTGATTTTTTGTTAGGGTAAATTTACACCATTTTCAACAGTATTTCAGTTATTTTGTGGCAATAGAACATTTATTGATGATCCCTGTACTAGGCCAGATAATCTGTTTTGCCCAAGGGTTCTAATCTGCGATTGCCAGGAGTGGGTCTGACCATGGTAGGGCTTACCCTTTTCCTACATACAAATGCATTTTGACGCCTCTGCAGCAGACGACTTTTGAAAACATTTTTGCAAAAAGGGAAATTGTTTAGAACATTTCTCCACTTTTCCATTTCTTTTTAATAATAATTATTTTATTCATGGAGATTTTCCATACTTTTGCCTGACTTTTGTCTGCCGCAATTTCTCCTTTTGCCACAATGTTTTCAACTTATCAATAATTGTTCTTTTATTTTTAGAGTTTCCATATTTTTTGTCTAAATATTTTTCAAAGTCGTCTGCTGCTGATTTATTGTATGTGTGAAAGGGTTAAAATCATAGTTTTTCATTTCACGGAAAGTCAGGATTATAAGCCATAAATACTGCTCATGTCTTTATCATTGGCAAATTCTTACACTAAAAGCTGAAAGAAATATTTTAACATAAATAAAAAGACGTTCTTACTCTTTCAGCCATTGCTTTTTCAGTGCTTCTTTCAATTTTTCATCCAATTGACCAGGTGTTTTGGATCAGAGCTGAAAGTACAATTGGTACATGTAGTTAAATTTGTATATTATATAACATACTTCGAGGGCTTGGCGTGAAACGGTTGTAACTAAAAACCTCTTTTGAAAACCCTGGTTTAGGGGCAATTTTGACCCATTTGTAAACAATGCAAATTTAGGTGCCATTGCTCAGAACGAGCAATGGCACCTAAATTTCCATTGTTTACCAAGAAAAATGATTTAACCCTTTTAAAGATTTTATGGCGAGGTGATTAACCTTGGTAACAAAATACCAATTTTAGTTACAACCGTTTCACGCCAAGCCCTCGACTTAGTCTCAATATATCGACTTTACATATTGCATTGTAATAGGATTCGAACAGTCAAAATATAAATTCCCATTCCTAGTACAGACACCTGGACTAATAACAAACATACTATGAAGATGTATAGAAATATACAGGCATGAGAAAAATCATGAACTCCCAGTGAGAAAAAATTCCCAAAAGGATATGTTATCAGCTGCCCAGATCATATGAAGTTATTTCATATATTACATTAAACCCATGAAATCGCCATAAAAAAGGTACATGATGCGTTACAACCCCATAAAGTTTATACCATTATATAAAGAGTATATTTATATATGGTATATACTCTTTAAATATGGTATACACATCATGTACCTGTGAAGGCAAACATATGGAAAATTATCATAAACATGTCGCAAAAGAATAATTTCTAATTATGAGTTGTCTGCTGCAAATGTAGCATGTCCCCATGTAACATGCAAGCAACTATCATGGAGGGTGACATATTTAATTTGATGCAATGCTTACAACATATAACAAGAGGGCCATGATGGCCCTGGAATCGCTCACCTGATTATTTTTTTTCACTTTAGCTATATAAGCCACATCCCCTGGCGGCCATAGTTTCCAACCAATCAACTTGGCTTGAAGGAATCTGATAGAGGGTCACCCTAGGAACATTTTTACAAAATTATTTGAAAATCTGCCAACCAGTTTGGAAGAAGAAGATTTTTTAAGTTTTCACTATAGCCATATAATGCAAAATAGTCCTGCCCACTGGCTTGAAGGAATCTGAAAGTGGGTCACTTAAGGAACATTTCTACAAAATTATTTGAAAATCGGCCTGACACTTTTAGAGGAGAAGATTTTTTAAGTTTTCACTATGTAGCCATATAAGGCAAAATAGCCCCCCCGCCCCCTGGCAGCCATGTTTTTCGACCAATCAACATGGCTTGAAGGAATCTGAAAGAGGGTCATCCAAGGAACATTTCTACACAATTATTTGAAAATAGGCCTGACACTTTCGGAGGAGAAGATTTATTAAGTTTTCACTATAGACATATAAGGCAAAATAGCCCCGCCCCCCCCTGGCGGCCATGTTTTTCGACCAATCAACATGGCTTAAAGGAATCTGACAGAAGGTTTTCCAAGGAACATTTCTACAAAATTATTTGAAAATCTGCCAACCACTTTGGGAAAAGAAGGATTTTGAAGTTTTTTTCATTTCGTTGCAATGAAAACAAGAATTCTGCATGGATCCCAAAAAATTGAAGGAAATCTGGTGAGGTCATTGAGAGGATGCTTTCTGTGAAGTTTCATCCCAATTGACCCACTGGTTACTGAGGAGAAGAGGTTGTCGCATGACGCATGCCGGACACGGACAAAAGGCGATCACAATAAATCACCTTGAGCAAAGCTCAGGTGAGCTAAAAATCATAATATAAAAGTAATTACGGCACTTATGCCATTGATAAAACATGTTGAATACATTACAGTGGCAAAATGCATTTGCAAGTGGGAAACGGTTAATTAACTCCTTCCCACATACAGACAACTCTTGAAGACTCTGTCAATATCTTTTCCCACAGTGTTTTCTAAAAGTCGTCTTTCTTTGATGCATCAAAACTTGTCTGTTTTTGGGACAGGGTTGATAAATATATATAACTTGTTATAATTTAATCCTTCTTAGCATGATTTATTGCTTGAATTTGTATGCAAGTATGTGTAAATATGCTTCATTTCGTGGCATATTTGAATAAATAACATTACATCATTTATCCTTTCCTTCGTGTTCTGGCGCTTTCTAATGCCTCTGCAGCAGACAACTATTGAAAACATTGTGACAAAAGAAGAGATTACTCAAAACAAGCAATTTCTCCTTTTAAAGTTTTCAACTTTATTCAACATGTATGTCTTCATTTAGGTAGATTTTCCATATCATTTTTGAGATGTTTTCAAAGTTGTCTGCTGCAGATTTGTTGTAAGTGGGAAATGGTTAACATTGAATAATGTTAATTTATAAACAAACAAGAGGACTACCAGGCCCTTGATCACTCACCTGAGTGCTCTGTAACCCTTTCCCACTTACAGACACTTTCTGACGCCTCTGTCATAGACGACTTTTGAAAACATTCTGGCTAAATGAGAAATTGCTGAAGGTTTGAAACATATGACTTTTGAAAAGATTGTGGCAAAAGAAAAAATTGCTCATGAGAAGCAATTTCTCCTTTTGTCACAATGTTTTCCATCTCTATTCAATACAAACTTTCAATTTTAGGGATTTTCCATAATTTTGCCAATATCATTTCAAAGTTGTCTTCTGCTGCAATATTTACAGGACATTTAACTATTCTGATCAATCTAAATTAATGCTTTTCCATTTAAAATCAATCTGCATTATACATGTTAGTGCATCTAATGCTTATTCCTTGAGGCCATGTTTCTTTTTAACCTATCAAAATAATTTGAACACACACTTAGCGGTCTGTCACCATTTCTGCCAAATTATTATTATACTATATAAACCATATATATAAGCTATTTATAGTAACACGGTCCTGAGTGGGGTTCCCCAAATTTTCTCATACAAAATCATTACGGTCATTATCATTAAGGACACTATAGAGAGACTATTTGTAGTATCTTACGAGGTATTGTGTTTTTTTCCAAAACAAATCTGAAATAAAAACTCGGACGTCTGTGTTCCAACAAATCCAAATGTCTTGATAAAATTTTGTAGAGAGTCATCTAAGGACTATTTCTGCCAGCTTATGTTGGAATCTTACAAGCACTTTCAAAGGAGAAGAATTTATTTTGTCATTTAACCCCTCTCTTGTACAACACAAGAATTTCAAAGGTTTGTCATTTTCCCCCTTAACCCTTTCCCTCATACGGCAATTCTGCAGCAGACGACTTTGAACGTATTTTGTCAAAACATAGAAAATCTCCATAATTGAATGGATAACCTATGACAATAAGTGGAAAACATTGTGGCAAAAGGAGAAATTGTCACTATGTTTTCAAAAAGCCGTCTGCTGCAGAGGCGTCATAAAGCGTCTATATGAGGGAAAGGGTTAATGTCCCACAGACACCAGAGTTATTAATTATACTTTATTCATTGAACATTTTAACAGAGGACCACCAAAGAATGAATGAATGTATATTGTTTTATGGCGCATCGACAGCTAAGGTCATTTAGCGCGCAATTCAATTTAATTATTCATGATCCCTGGGTAAACAAACCAGTACTAAGGCTAGCAAATGTGACTTGCCCAAGGGCACTCCACCATGACCGTATATAGTGCCGCGACTGGGGATTGGACCACCAAAGAAAGGAACATTCAAGTGCAGTTGGTTGTAATGGACCAAATGGTTAAAGAGATGATGTTGTTTAAAGAAATTGTTTAGAACACACAACACTCAAAGCACGTTTGCAGTCTGGTTGCCAGACACAGGATGCTCATAATAGCTCATCTTGAGCAGTGTGTGCTTTTTTTGTTTTGTTTGTTTGTTTGTTTGGAGTTTAACGCCGCTTTCAACAGCTTTTGTCATATCACGGCGGTCAGTGCACCTACCCATGTTTTCCTGGCTTTCCCACACCAGTACTTACACAACATTCTTTCGAAGCCACCGACTACTTTCTCACATAGATCAGAGGTGAGAGGCAATGGAAAACATCGCTCGAAAGAATGTCGCCGCAACCGGGTATCGAACCCGTGACCTCCAGATCACGAGTCAGATACGCTACCAATTGAGCTACCCGGCTGGGTAGCAGTGTGTGCACACAGGTGAGCTGAAATTGATTGGAAGCATTGATGGCCATAACTGTGGTATTTCTGTAAGGATGCCAAAACCAATCCCAAGGTAACGACCAATCTGAGGCAGACAAAGGTCAAACAGTGAAACCAAATCCAACCAACAACTAAACGATTTTAACAAAGATTGTCCAAAGGAACACAAGCGTTCACTCACTCACTCTTTCAAAATGTCACTAAGAGAAAATGTGAAAGACAGACGGACACACAGACAACAGAGCAGGGATTCCTTTATTTTGACATTTTGTATATTTTGTTGTAATTAAGGCAGATAAAACAAGATTGATTGATTGTTTGGTGTTTTACGCCGCTTTCAACAATTTTTCAATTATATCACGGCACTTTCTAGGTAAGTTACCAGCACTACTGGTCCCTTTATCCTGACACCAGCCAGTGAGTCACAATGCTAACCCCGCAACCCTGAGCCCCAAAGACGGACGCCATTTATACCATTTTTAAAGTATTTGGTATGACCCGGCTGGGGATTGTACCCACAACCTCCTGCACACAAGGCGGACACTCTACCACCACAACCTCCTGCACACAAGGCGGACACTCTACCACCACAACCTCCTGCACACAAGGCGGACACTCTACCACCACACCACCGAGGCGGTCCAGATGACACAAGAACAAGATAGTTTTGTTAAATACCAGGCCATGGGGCAGTAAGTTGTGTAAAGCCTTTCCAACTTTCAGACGCATTCTAACACCAATATAGCAAACAAATTCTGAAAATACATGTATTATGGCAAAAAGAGAAATTGCTAATTGCGTTTTCAATCCTAATCAATAATCATCCTTTCATATTCAGACATTTTTCTTTTTTGTTCCTAGATATTTTCAAAGTCGTCTGTTGTAGATTTGTTGTATGTGGGTAAGGGTTAACCCTTTCCCTCATATGATAATTCTGCAGCAGACGTCTTTGAACATATTTTGTCAAAAAATAGAAAATCTCTATAATTGAATGGATAACCTATGACTAAAAGTTGAAAACATTGTGGCAAAAGGAGAAATTGCTCGTTCTGAGCAATTTCTTCTTTTGTCACTATGTTTTCAAAAAGCCGTTTGCTGCAGAGGCGTCAGAAAGCATCTATATGAGGGAAAGGGTTAACAGATTGTCTAATGTTGGTGTCAAGGTAAAACTATAAATTATTTTTATTATGTCTTTAGACTAGAATGGTTTTGAGACAAGTAACTCATATGCAAAATATAAAAGCTCAATGTTTTTGCAATAAACAGTAAGGGCAAATATTATATGACCCCTATTCTTCCAATTTTTGGGTCGAGTCCCGGTAGCTCAGTCGGTAACGACACGGGCTGTCAATCCACGGGTTGTGAGTTCGAATCCCGGCTTGGCCAACTTTCTTTCCAACCTTTGACAAAAGTCATTGGGACATGCGTCATTGGTCTTCCACCAATGGGTTAAGTCTATGTGGAAAAGCAGCCAGTTGCTTGGGAAGATTGTTGTGTGGAGTACTGGTGTGCGAAAACCAGGAAACACATGAGTAGGTGAACTGGCCGCCGTGATATTGACTGAGAAATTGTTAAAAACGGCGTTAAACCCCAATAAATCAATCAATCAATCCAATTTTTCTCCTTGTGCCTCAATAGTTTTAAAAGTCTTTTGCTGCAGATCGATGCCTCAAAATGCATCTGCAAGCAAGAGTGGGTTTAACCCTTTCCCTCATACTACAATTCTGCAGCAGACAACTTTAAACATGTTTTTTCAAAAAATAGAAAATCTCTATAATTAAATGGATAACCTATGACGAAAAGTGGAAAACATTGTGGCAAAAGAAGAAATTGCTCGTTTTGAGCAATTTCTTCTTTTGTCTCTATAATCACTGTTTTCAGAAAGCCGTCTGCTGCAGAGGCATCAGAAAGTGTCTATATAAGGGAAAGGGTTAACTTCAATTTTGTTCACAAATTACTTGTGATTTCTCAAATGATCCACAGCTAAAAATACCTACCATACAGTAAAGCTTAATTCCAACAAAGTCTCATGCTTACATTTTAAGTTCATTAATATTGCTTAATGAATGTACTCCTATTTTATTACTCCTACAACAATGGCTATTTTCATACACACATCTTACCAACACTATCAATGTCATACAAATCTTAATTCTACCTCTCTCCTCTGAGTCTGATCCTTTGAACAAATATGGAATGCCCATTATCTGCTAAAGTCCCGCCTTTTCCTCATTCATGTGATTAACAAAACTTAATGTTGAAAACATTGTGGATTAAAGAGCATTATTCTACGTATAAGCGACTGAGTTTTTTTATACTTTCAAATGCATTATCATGAAGCAATAATGTAGATTCATTCAAAGATTATTTATTGTAAGTAATTTTAATAAATATTTATCAGTTATTACAATTATTCCAATTTATTCCGTTATTTTTACGGGGTAAAGGGAGATCTAATGGGGTTTTAATACAGCTTCTGAAGTTTGTAGAACCCTTCACCCTACTTCAAAGGTTTCTATGTGCCAACTAAATATTGACCTTTTCACCTATGCAGGTAAGAGGTAAACCTATTTATCCCTTTCCTAGATATAGACTGCATAATGTATCAAACCAGATCAGCCTGCACAGTCCACACAGGTTAATCCGGACTGACACATTCCGTCTCAGGGGGAAAAAGGTATAGAGTAATGATTCAAGAAACAGAGAATCCTCAGGAAGCAAAAAGTGACTGTCTGAGGTTAGCTTGTGTGGCATGCTTATATATACTGATCCGGGTCGATACTTTATGCAGAGTCCACAATGTTGGTTTTCTCGTGGAACGGCTCATATGTAATGCTTCTGCAGCAGATCATGTATTTTGAATACATTGAAACAACTTTGAGCCCAAATCTCCTTTTCTCAGATTTGTTTAAAGCGTTCAACTCGAAACTTTACAACAAAAGGGCCATGATGACCCTGGATCGCTCACCTGAATTATCTCAAGTGATTTTTCTTACCAACCACGATAACTCATTTTGCAGTCAGGTAAGCTATTACGAGAGGCCCAAGAGAACCAGTAAAGCTCCTATGCGGCACTGCCACAGAGTAAAACATCCACACACTATGTTGCCTTTCTTTTTTTTAAGTCAATGTACCAGTTATGATTTAACAAGAAGATTTTCTTAGTTTTCCCTATATGTCTCTATGTAAAAAACAGGTGACCCCCAGGGAGGGCCCAATTTTGACCACAGGGGTATAATTTGAACAATCTTGGTAGAAGACCTCTAGACCATTGTACTCATCGAATATCTAAGCTGTAGGTCTTTCAGTTTCAGAAAAGGGGTATTTTTCATGTTCTAAAATCCTTATTTAACACTTAAACCCTATGTTTTGGGCACTCAGAATTTGTATCAGCCAGACAATTCTTTTTGAGTACGACAACATAGGGTTTGGTTGGGTAATAACTTAACCCTTTCCCTCATACGACAATTCTACAGCAGACGACTTTGAACATATTTTGTCAAAAAATAGAAAATCTCTATATTTGAATGGATAACCTATGACTAAAAGTGGAAAACATTGTGGTAAAAGTAGAAATTGCTCGTTTTGAGCAATTTCTTCTTTTGTCACTATGTTTTCAAACATCCGTCTGATGCAGAGGCGTCAGAAAGCGTCTATATGTGGGAAAGGGTTAATAAGAGAGAAGTTGTGGGGAAAAGACCAGTTTACTCGTCCTTATTTACTCCTCTGAACTGTACAGAAATCACATGGCAACAGTTTGAGATTAAGAGACATTATAAAGCGTAGAAGATAATGTACCATTCAAATAAAACATTAATTTGTTTGCTTGACTAAAGTTATTGTGATCGAACATAATTCCAGACCTCATTTGAGCAAAGATTTAAAATAAAGTACTACATTGCTTCTGCAAGACGAGTTTTTGATGGATCAATCAAAATGACTGCTTTATCTTATTGCAGTCAAGATTCAATTACAAGTACTCTTTATCTCTAGATGTTTTCAATTCAGAAGAGTCTGAAATATAAAAATCAGATTTGTTTTTGTTTTGTTTTTTTGGAGGGTGATTTTAGACTTTTAACATTATCATATATCATGTCATATAATTGATAAACTGTCTTCAAATTCAAAACCATTTGCAGCAGAATAACTTTGAAACTATTATGCTTGTCTTGAGCAATGTTTATTATTTTTCCATTTTCTTTTTCCATTTTCATTACAGCAAAGGCTTCGAAAGTTATCTTTAATTATCAGAGGGACTTCTAACCCCTACTAACTTGAAAACTCATTTTGACGCAACTGCAGCAGACAACTTTTGAAAACTTTGTGGCAAAAGGCGAAGTTGCTTATAATGTACAATTTCTCATTTTGACAAAGCGTTTTCAATTCTATACAATATTAATACTTTCATTTATGGAGATGTTCCATATTTTTGCCTTGATGTTTTCAAAGTTGTGTGCTGCAATTTTGTTGTAAGAGGGTTTAACCCTTTCCCTCATATAGACGCTTTCTGACGCCTCTGCAGCAAAAGGCTTTTTGAAAACATAGTGACAAAAGAAGAAATTGCTCAAAACGAGCAATTTCTCCTTTTGACACAATGTTTTCCACTTTTAGTCCATTTAATTATAGAGATTTTCCATTTTTTGACAAAATATGTTCAAAGTCATCTGCTGCAGAATTGTCGTATGAGGGAAAGGGTTAATAGGTTTATAGACAGAAAGTCAGTTAATACAGAGGAGGTAGCAATGGCTTCCTATTGTATTTGTGTGCCTACCACTATACAAACAATCAACCCCCAGAGTTCACAGTCATCTAATGGAATGTAGGAGCAAACAAATCTACTAAACATTGCATACCAAATAAGGGTGTGTGGGCCCTGTCCATGACACTCACAAAGACGCTTTCTGATGCTTCTGCAAGGGTTAACCCTTTCCCTCATATAGACGCTTTCTGATGCCTCTGCAGCAGACGGCTTTTTGAAAACAAAGTGACAAAAGAAGAAATTGCTCAAAACGAGCAATTTCTCCTTTTGCCACAATGTTTTCCACTTTTAGTCATAGGTTAACCATTCAATTATAGAGATTTTCTATTTTTGACAAAATATGTTCAAAGTCGTCTGCTGCAGAATTGTTGTATGAGGGAAAGGGTTAAATACAGCTTCCATAATATAGACTTGTCAACCATTAAACCTTTCCCACTTGATGACACATGCTTGCGCATCTGCAGCAGAAGACTTTTGAAAACATTGTTATTAAAAGAAAAATTGCTCAAAATTATTAGCAATTTCCCCTCTTGCCACAATGTTTTCAACTCGATTCAATATTTAAGCTTTCATTAATAGAGATTTGCAAATGTTTGACTAGATGTCTTAGGTTTGAAGATGTACTTATTAACCCTTTCCCACATATAGACGCTTTTTGATGCCTCTTCACCAGACTACTTTTGAAATCACAGTGGAAGAAGGAGAAATTTATTCAATAATTGTTCTTTCATTTATAGAGAGTTGCAATCATTTTGACTACATAATATAAGTTGTCTGCTGCAGATTTGTTGCATGTAGGAAAGGGTTAATGGCTGTTTTTCCTTGGAGCACAACTCATATCTATGTACATTGGAGTCCCTGCTAAGGAAAAAATCTATTTCAATTGATTGATTGATTGTTTTACACTGCTTTCAACAATTTTTCAGTTATATCATGGCGTTTCCTGGGTAATATAACTTACCAGTACTACTGGTCCATTTATCCTGACACATTCCAGTCAATTGTAATAATAATCCTGCAACCCAAAGCGCCAAGGAGGGAAAGCCATTACTTGCATTTTTATCTCACCTCTACAAAATTGCGAAAGCGAGACTAAGGTGTTGCTTTTCTGGCAATGGCAGCATTTGCGTTAAGCACAACATTAAAGTTTCGTTTTTTTGCTTTTTCTTAACCCTTTCCCACATAAAACAGAGGACTTTGTAAATATATCAGCAAGAACATGTAAAATGTCCATAAATGATTGTTTATAACTATGATATAGAGTTGAAAACATTGTTGTTGCAAAGGAAAAAAAAATTTTTTGGAGAAATATTTTCTTTTGTCATAATGTTTTCAAAAATTGTCTGCTGCAAAGGTGTCAGAAAGCGATGTTGGAAAGGGTTATTAATGGAGCTAAGATTTGACATATATAAAAAGGGTATCAAACTGATAAGTAGTACAATGTACTATTTTGGTGTTATTAAATATATCACTTTCTTTGACTATCTGCTGAAGTGAGTAGATAAAAAATGTCTGTAAATATAATGTTAAAAGTAGAAATATCTCAAAGTTAGCAATTACCCCTCACCTAACAATGTTTTATACTCATCTATCTTTCATATGGTAAGATTTCCAATTCATCTCTGTAAATAAATTTATCCGTTTGGAAGTGTTGAATTTGAGTATCAGATATATCTCTTACCCACAAACAACAAATATGCAGCAGACGACTTTATAAATACCTGGAAAATCTCTATTAATGAAAGAAATAGAATTGAAAACATTGTGGCAAAGGGGAAAATTGCTCATCATGAGCAATTTCTCATTTTGCCACAAACGTTTTCCAAAGTTGTGGAAAAAGAGATATTTAGTTGAATTTATTACTCATTTTTAATGTTTACCTCCTGTGAGATTTGACAACTTGAAATAAACGATAGGCACTCCAATTTTCAACAAGTATCAATGGTACTCAAGAGCGCTGATCCTTCTCCTTCAACCCTTTCCCACATACAACAAATCTGCAATAGATGACTTTGAAAACTGATCTGTAAATAAAATTAAAATCACTTCAGCTGAAAATTTAATTATATTTATTGAATTGAGCTGCAAAATTGATCATCATTAGTCATTTATCCTGACACCAGCCAGTCAGTCAGTCGTAAAGCTAACTCCGCAACCCTGAGCGCCAAGGAGGGTTGTCATTTCATATAAAGTTTTAATAAATCGGAATTTTCGCTGTCAGAAAATAAAAAAATATTTTTATGACCGATAATGGTCCCTTTACCTCGTCCATCTATCGTGACAATTGTGTTTACCGGATATACATTCTCAGCCATTTTGTAAACATTAGCGGATAAATACAAAAATAGTGATTCGGTCATGTTATATTACACGTGTGATATATAAAGAAATATGTAATGGGTATATTATATCGGATACAAGAATTGTCATGTGATAAATAGCAATATTTCTACTTCAAATTTACTTTTTAAAAGATGTCTCTTTTAAGTCACTGTGGACAAGGATCAGGTGGTACAAAATTGAAATATTTAAGTTATGATGCATTTGTGGATAACAATTAATAGTTTAAACTGATTTATTTTTACATTGATTACAAAACAAGCTTTCAGCTTATATCAATCACGCTCGATGTCTGCTTTCTGGAGACTTAACCAGTACTTGTGCCATTTGTGTGGAAAAATACCACTCATACCCGGGACCTTTGACCTTGATGCTCTACCTCTGCACCACTGTCTTCCAGTACCAGGCGAATAGGGTTCTTTTTGCTTAACCTTTCCTTCATACAACAAAGCTACAGCAGACGACAATGAAAAAATCTCGACAAAAATATGGAAAGTCTCAAAAAATGAAAGTATAGTTTATTGAATAGAGTTGAAAACATTCTGACAATAAGAGAAGTTGCTCAATATGTCACAATGTTTTCAAAAGTCATCTGCTAAAGAGGCAACAGAAAGTGACTGTATGTGGGAAAGTGGCTATACTAACGACGAAGCCTAATGTGAGTCTTCACTGTTGGTCTACGTCTTGATTTGTTGGAAAGATGTTTTACGCCGCTTTCAATTGTATTTCAGCTATATCAAATGTTTCCTGGGTAGATTATTAATACTTCTGGTATCATCTATCCTGATCCCAATGCATCAATCATAATGCTATGCCAACAACCCTCATGAGCACCAAGGGATGGCAATCATTTTTAAATTCTTTGGTATATTGACCCAGCCAGGGATCAAACCGGCTAGACCCTAGATGTAACTTTCGAGAAAAAATAGGAAAGTGTAGCCCCATTCCAATGCTTTCTATCCCAAACTCACATGTGTGATGGTTAAGCCTTTCCCGCCTACAATACATCTGGAGCAGATAACTTTGAAAACAGCCAGGCAAAAGTATGGAAAATATATTGAGAATTTCTATCAATGAAATTTCAAGCTATAAATTATTTAATACAGATGAAAACATGTTGGCCAAAGGAGAAATTGCTCATTTTAAATGGCAATTTCTTTTTTTTGACGTAATGTTTTCTAATATCATCTGCTGCAGATGCATCACAATGCGGAAAAGTGTTAAAGAGATTTCAACAAGGCTTATTTTTACCAGACATTACTCAAAATTAATTAATATATTTCAATAAATTCAACTGTCATAATATGATACTTAACCCTTTCCCTCATACGACAATTCTGCAGCACACGACTTTGAACATGTTTTGTCAAAAAATGGAAAATCTCTAAAATTAAATGGATAACCAATGACTATAAGTGGCCAAAGGTGAAATTGCTGATCATAAGCAATTTCACCTTTGGCCACAATGTTTTAAAAAGTCGTCTGCTGCTATTGCGTTAAAATGCGTCTGCAGGTGGGAAACGTTAACATAGATATAGTTATTGATAAACAATCAATTTATTTTTCAACCAATCTTGATTTCCTTTAAGGAATCTCATTCAAATACGAGACAAAGCACATACCTTGTACCTTGTACCATGAGTGGAAATTTAATCTTGTTCTTTTGCAATCATAGAATGATGATATACATGTAAAAAATGTAAAAAGTGTTTTTGAATTAAAAGCAGTTTTTACATTTTATAGCTGCAATAGATAATATATAGATAATAGCCAAATGAGCTGTTCCCACGAGAGAAAACAAACATTGCGGACTCTGCGTAAAGTATCAACCTGGAATCAGCCTAAGCATGCCGCACAGGCTAACCCGGAGAGACACTTTTTCGCCTCTATACATATATATATTATATTCAACTTAGACGGAATGTTCCGGCCCAAATAAACCTGCGCAGACTGATCTGGATTGATACATTACGCAGAGTCCATAATGTTGGTTTTCTCATGGAACGGATCAAATATTGATTTTATCAACAATTTTTTTTTTTATAAAAATACATTGCCATCAATAGGACAATTGAACCATTGTCATCTATTGTTCGATATTACTGTTACAGGTGTCAAATTTACGTTTTAATAAATAACATTATCATGACACTGTCTCTACCATTGTTTACAATTGAACTTTTTATATGGGTATTTAATCCGGAGTGATGTTTACATGCATGTAATAAAAAGTGTGTATGGGTGAGTTTAATTGTTATAAGCGGATAAAATCACGAGGAATAAAAATTCTTGTATTAACCCTTTCCCACATACGACAATTCTGTGGGAGATGAATTTGAAAACGTTTTGGCAAAAATGTGAAATATCTCCATAAATGAGAATTTTAATTATTAAACAGAGTTGAAAACATTGTGGCAAAAGGGGAAATTGCTCATCATGAGCAATTTCTAATTTTGCAACAATGTTTTAAAAAGTCGTCTGCTTCAAATGCGCTGGAATGCGTCTGCAACTGAGAAAGTGTTAAATTAACCCCTTCCCAAATACAATGAATCTGCAGCAGACGACATTAGAAACGCCTTGAGAACAATTTGGAAATCTCTTTGAATGAAAATATGAAATCAATAGAGGTCATCGACTGGTCACCCTCAAGCTTCCATGTCAAGTTTTAGGGCCATGGGTGCAGGCAATGTGGAGTCATCACTCTGACAAGCTTTTCGCGTTCAAGGTCACTGGGACCTTGACCTTTAAACTGATGACCTCAAAATAAAAAGGGGTCATCTACTGGTCAGGGCCAACCTCCAAGTCAAGTTTAAAGGACCATAGGTCCAGGCATTGTTTAGTTATCACTAGGACAAGCTTGGTCACTGTGACCTTGACCTTGACCTGATGACCTCACATTATGGGTCATCTACTGGTCACCCCCAGCCTCCATGTTAAGTTTGAGGGTCATGGGTGCATGCAATGTCGAGTTATCACTCGGACAAGCTTTTCGCTTTCAAGGTCACTGTGAACTTGACCTTTGACCCAATGATCTCAACATCCATAGGGGTCATCTACTGGTCATCCCCAGCCTCCATTTTAAGTTTGAGTATAATCACTCGGACAAGCTTTTTGCGTTCAAGGTCACTGTAACCTTAACCTTTGACCCGATGACCTCAAAATTAAAAGGGGTCATCTACTGGTTAGGCCCAACCTCTGTTGTTTATTGGAAAGGCTTCAAAGGTATTCTTTTGTGATCTCCTTCAGACAGGTTTGTTTCATCAATCAATAGATTATTTAACCCTTTCCCACATACAATATTTTCGCAGCAGACGACTTTGAAAACATCTCTGAAAAAAATATGGAAAATCTCTATACAAAAAATTATGATTATCTAATAGTACATATATTGAAAACATTGTGGTCAATATGGAAATGCCTAATGCAGATATGTGTCAAAATTTATGTTACAAAAGGTTAGCCTGACATATTTTATCTCTTTCCAACCTACAGGAGATTTCCGACGCCTGTGCAGCAGACACATTTTGAAACCATTGTGGTAAATGGAGAAATTGCTCACAATGAGCACTTTTCTCCATTTGACACATTGTTTTTAACTCTATTCAAATATTGAATTTTCATTTTAAGAGATTTCCCAGGATTATTACGGGTATTTCAAATACGGCTACTGCAGAATTTGTTTTAAAATTTGAAAAAGTTGAAAATGGTTCCTTTGGAATATTTAATATTTTTGAAAACACTGAGGGGCAAAAAGAAGCAGCCGAAACATCTATGCAAAAACATGAAAAATATCCTCTAATGAAAATGTAATTAATTTTTTAGATTTGAAAACATAGAGGTAAAAGGAGAAAATAGCTCAGAAAGTGTTGCGATCTGTACGTGGTAAAGGGTTAATACTATATCACTATATCAAGTTTGATATAACAAATCAACACAGGAACTACTACAGAGGAAAATGATCAACCCCTTTATACAACAGAGGAAAATTATCAACCCTTTTCTATGACAGAGAAAAAATTATCAACCCTTTTCTACAACAGAGGAAAATGATCAACCCCTTTCTATGACAGAGGAAAATGATCAACCCCTTTCTACAATAGAGGAAAATGATCAACCCCTTTCTACTACAGAGGAAAATGATCAACCCTTTTCTATGACAGAGGAAAAATTATCAACCCTTTTCTATGACAGCGGAAAAAGATCAACCTCTTTCTATGACAGAGGAAAATGATCAACCCCTTTCTACTACAGAGGGAAATGATCAACCCTTTTCTATGACAGAGGAAAAATGATCAACCCCTTTCTACTACAGAGGAAAATGATCAACCCCTTACTATGACAGAGGAAAATTATCAACCCCTTTCTATGACAGAGGAAAATGATCAACCCCTTTCTATGACAGAGGAAAATGATCATTCCTTTTCTATGACAGATGAAAAATGATCAACCCTTTCTAAGACAGAGGAGGAAAATGATCAACCCCTTTCTATGACAGAGGGAAATGATCAACCCCTTTCTATGACAGAGGGAAATGATCAACCCTTTTCTATGACAGAGGAAAATGATCATTCCTTTTCTATGACAGATGAAAAATGATCAACCCTTTCTAAGAGAGAGGAGGAAAATGATCAACCCCTTTCTATGACAGAGGGAAATGATCAACCCCTTTCTATGACAGAGGGAAATGATCAACCCCTTTCTATGACAGAGGGAAATGATCAACCCTTTTCTACGAAAGAGGAGGAAAATGATCAACCCCTTTATACGACAGAGGAAAATGATCAACCCCTTTCTACGACAAAGGGAAATGATCAACCCCTTTCTATGACAGAGGAAAATGATCAACCCCTTTCTACGACAAAGGGAAATGATCAACCCCTTACTATGACAGAGGAAATGATCAACCCCTTTCTACAGGTCTACAGATTTGTTGTATGCAGAAAAGGGCTACATTATAAGCATAAGGACATTTTAAAAGATTAACATTCCATGCAAAGTAATCTTACACCACTCATATTTATCCGGATTATAGCCATGGAATAGTAATAGTTCCTTAACTCTTTCCCACATGCAACAATTCTGCAGCAGACGACTTTGAAAACAACTATACATAAATATGGTAATCATCAATGAATGAAAGCTTATAATTAATTAAAATATATATTTGAAAACATTATGAGCATTATTTTCTTTTGCCACAATGATTTCAAAAGTCGTCGTCTGCTACAGAGTTGTCAGAAAGCGTCTGTATGTGGGAACGGCTTGTTTGCTATAATCCCTTCATTGTTCGACCATTACACTGATTTGGTATTTCTAAGATCCTTGCAATGCAACGCTTTCAAACTTGCAGATGGATTTTGACTAAACTTAAGCATAGGAAATTTTAAAACATTATGACAAAAGGAGAATTGCTCATGATCTACCATACATATATGACTGTTTTCAAAGTCCTCTGCTGCAATATTATTATATGAGGTTAGTGTTTTATAATTTACAACAAACTATTGTTCAACTCTATATCATTGATATGTAATTTCTAGAATCTTCATCGCGGGTCACCCATCCAGGCACTAACCGCGATGAGCGTTGCTTAACTTTAAGAAAAGGTCAACCACTCTACCAACATAGCTATAAGCTTTCACAACAAGGCTGTAGAAATGATATTTATACTTATACCCAATTCCCGTTACATTTCTCCATCTTTTCTCTTGACTTCGACCCTAAGTCACACAAATGAACACAAGCAGTACACCAGAACGGAGTCTATGTAACATCACTGGTAATCACCGAGGCCGGGGATGATGGTGATGGCAAACCAAAATCCCACCGCTGTATATGCCACCATTTGTAATGTGTACCGGAGTTAAGCCATCGCGGGTCACCTATTCAGGCACTTACCGCGATAAACTTTGCTTAACTTTAAGAAAAGGTCAACCACTCTACCAACGTCGCTATAAAAGCCAGCTTTCACAGCAAGGCTGTAGAAGTGATATTTATACCTAAACCCTGTTCCCGTTACACAAACAACTGTTTACAGTAATGCTGTGATTTTTTTAAAATTGACACGTCATGGCACAGCTTTAATACAACTCTCAGCATCTTGGTTTTTTTTCTTTTTGCTAGAAAGGTTTCCAAGGAGGCACTCGTAATAAGAGTATCTTTGAGCATTCCTGTTCAGTTTTATGACTTGTAACTAATATGTTTTTTGAGTATTACGCAACACCCACAACACCCCCAATGGAACCAATAAGGTGAGAACACAGTCTCTCCTGGGATACAACTTTGCTTAGCGATTTTATCACAGCCTTACCTGGGTAAGTTACTAGTACTACTGGTCCATTTATACTGACACCAGTCAGTCAGTCTTAATGCTAACCCCGCAGCCCTGAGCGCCAAGGACAGCAGCCATCAATACCCTTTTTAAAGTCTTTGGTATGACCCGGGGATCGAACCTGCATCACTATGCTTAGGGAAACAAGAGGGCCATGATGGCCCTAGATCGCTCACCTGAATTATGCATAGGATTTGTAATGCAAAACACATCAAGACTAGTGACCTATTTTATTTTTACCTGATATGACACATAATCGAACATGGACTAGATATCATCAAGACAAACATTCTGACAAAGTTATCACCAAGACAAACTTTCTGACAAAGTCTCAAGCAAACTTTCTGACAAAGTCTCAACTTGCTCAAAGTAAAAATGCGGCCTCCAGAGGTTTAACAATCCTTCAATTTGGCCAAGTGACCTAATTTTTAACCTGTTATAAAGTTTAAATATAAAGATAAGTTTCAACATGCTGAAGTTAAGAAGGCATCATCCAGAGTGTTAACAATATTTCCCTTCAATTTGGCCTAGTGGCCTTGTTTCTGACCATATTCGAACTTGGCTTAGATATCATTAACATTCTGACAAAATTTCAAGTTGCTGAAGCTAAAACTGCATCCTCCAGAGGGTTAACAAAATTTTCCTTCAATTTGACCTAGTGACCTACCTTTTGACCCAACATGACCCATATTCAATCTTCACCTATATATCATCAAGACAAACATTCAGATCAAGTTTCAACATGCTCAAAATGCGGCCTCCAGAGTGTTAACAAGATTTTCCTTAAATTTGACCTAGTCACCTAGTTTATGACCAAATATGACCCATATTCAAACTTGACCTAGATATCATTAAGACAAACATTCTGACAAAATTTCAAACTGCAAAAATTGTGGTTTCTATAGTGTTAACAATATTTTCCTTAAATTTGACCTAGTGACCTAGTTTCTGACCAAATATGACCCATATTCAAACTTGACCTAGATATCATTAAGACAAACATTCTGACAAAATTTCAAACTGCAAAAATTTAGGTTTCTAATGATTTTCGTTAAATTTGACCTAGTGGTCTAGTTTCTGACCAAATATGACCCATATTCAAACTTGACCTAGATATCATTAAGACAAACATTCTAACAAAATTTCAAACAGCAAATATTGTGGCCTCTAGAATGTTAACAAGATTTTCCTTTGATTTGACCTAGTGACCTACTTTTTTATCTGTCATGACCCATGTTCGAACTTGACCTATATATCATCAAGACAAACATTCTGATTAAGTTTCAACTTGCTCAAGTTGAAAATGTGGCCTCCAGAGTGTTAACAAGATTTCCCTTCAATTTTACTTAGTGACCTAGTTTTTGACCTCATATAGTCCAGTTTCGAACTTGTCCAAGATTTTATGAAAATGAATGTTCTTATAAATTTTCATGAAGATCGGATGCAAAATGTAGCCTGTAGAGTGTTAACAAGGCAATTGTTGACGACGGCCGGATGACGGAAAAAATGTGATTACAATAGCTCACCTTGAGCACTTTGTGCACAAGTGAGCTAAAAAGGCATAGCTCATAATAAGCAACTTTTCCTTTACCATGTTCTATCCGATTCCACACAGACAACAAATCTGCGGCAGGTAATTTTGGAAACGCCTAGGTCAAATAGGGGGAAATCTCTTGAAATGAGAGTATGTGTATGAATATTTTGATAGAGATGAAAATATTGTGGCAAAACAAGAAATTGCTCCTCATGAGCAATTTTTCCTTTGGCCATAAAGTTTTCAAAAGCTGTCTGCTGCAGAGGCCTTAGAAAGCACCTGTATGTGAGTATTAAAGGACTATACAGTCATCGGCTGCAGAAGCTTACAAATATACATAAAAGAAAAGCTCACTTAGTAAAATTTTAACCCGTTCCCAATAGTGGACACAATTTGACACATCTGCTGCAGACAACGAATCTTTGATTGATTGATTGATTGGGGTTTAACGCCGTTTTTAACAATTTCTCAGTTATATCACGGCGGCCAGTTTACCTACTCATGCATTTCCTGGTTTTCTCGCACCAGTACTCCACACAACAATCTTCCCAAGCAACTGGCTGCTTTTCCACATAGACTTAGCCCATAGACAATCTTTGAAAACAATTGTGTCAAAAGGAGAAACTACTTAAAATGAGCAATTCCTTTTTCTCAATTCCCACATTTGTTTTTAAAGTTATTTTATTCAATAATCAAACTTTAATTTTCAAATTTTTTGCTAAGATGTTTTCAAAGTTGTCTGCTGCAGATCTGTTGTATGTGGGAAAGGTTTGCTACATAGCAATATAATTATTTTTTATCCATTATCTTAACCCTTTCCCACATACAACAAATCTGCAGCAGACGACTTTGAAAACGTGTAGGTAAAAGCACAAAATATTCCTTTAAAAATGAAAGAACAAATAATTGATTACAGTTGAAAACATAGTGACAAAATTAGAAATTGCTTGTTTTGAGCAATTTCTTCTTTTGTCGCCATGTTTTCAAAAAGCTGCAGAGGTGTCAGAAATCGTCTATATGTGGGAAAGGGTTAAGAAATCCTTGATGCAATATATCCCCCATGTAAAATGACCTACAATAGCATTATTTTTTATCCATTTCCTTAAGAAATCCTTGATGTAATATATCCTAATGTATAATGTCTAACAATAGCATTATCCACACCACATCCTTTACCCTTTCCCTGATAGGATTGACATTTCTATGCTGCAATAACCTTTTTTTTAAATATTGCGTAAAAACTAGCAATTTCTTTTTTAAACATTATTTTCAACTCCGTATCAAAAGAATGCTTTCAATTTTTTGGGTATAACAGTATATTCAAAGTCAACCAGCCTTAACACTTTCCCTCATAAAGACGCTTTTTGAAGGCTCTGCTGCAGACGACTTTTGAAAACACTGTGATAAAAGAAGAAATTGCTCTAAACAACTCCTTTTGCAACAACTTTTTCCACTTTTAATCATTGGTTATCCATTCAATTATAGAGAATTTCCATTTTTTGACAAAATATGTTCAAAGTCGTCTGCTGCAGATTTGTTGTTATTCAGGAAAGGGTTAAAACATCATATCAGGTAAACACTACAGCACATTGAAGCTTTAAAAATCCAGCATTAATGCAACAATACCTTTTATAGCTTGTGTACTTCTATTGTATGCTTTATTTACCTAACTGTAACTTTTATATTTATTTACAAAACAACGCTAGTATGTCAACTTACTCAAATATTTAACAATGACACGTAAAAATTTACGCTAAGATTCGTATCTCGTCAGGTTATATATACATACTTCATTGGTAAACAAGAAAGAATGAAATCTTCGACCCGTAATTTTGGAATTTGAATAAATGCTTAGTGGAGCGTAATGGCATTTAGAATGGGTGTTGATTACTTAAAAGTAATAATCACAATGAAGTGGTTATCACAACTCAAATAGATTAAATTCTGTTTGCCCGATTGGGCTCATTATAAAATAATAATCCTTAACTCGTTCCAACATATAACAAATCTGCTGTTGATTGAATGTCTGGGGTTTAATGCCGTTTTTAACAATTTCTCAGTTATATCACGGCGGCCAGTTCACCTACTCATGCATTTCCTGGTTTTCTCACACCAGTACTCCACACAACGATCTTCCCAAGCAAGTGGCTGCTTTTCCACATAGACTTGGCCCATTGGTGGAAGACAAATGATGCATGTCACATCGACTTTTGTCAATCGTTGGAAAGAAAGTTGGCCGAGCCGGGATTCAAACTCACAACCCCTGTATTGACAACCCGCTTCGCTACGGACTGAGCTACCGGGGCTCGGCACAAATCTGCTGTAAATGACGTTGAAAACAACTTCATACAAATCTCTTGAAATGAAAGTATTATAATTGTATAAAGAACTTGAAAACATGGTGGCAAAAATTAGAAATTACTTGTTTTGAGCAATTTCTCTTAGTCACCATCTTTTCAAAAGTCATTTGCTGCATAACCCTTTCCCACATATAGATGCTTTCTGACACCGCTGCAGCAGACAACTTTTGAAATCAAAATGAGCAATTTCTCCTTTTGCCACAGTGTTTTCAACTTAATTCAATTATTAAAGCAGAATATTTATATAGATTTTCCACAATTTTTTAAATACTTTTCAAAGTCGTCTGCTCTGGCAAAAAGTGGAAAACATTGTGGCAAAAGGAGAAATTGCTCGTTTTGAGCAATTTCTTCTTTTGTCATTATGTTTTCAAAAAGCTGTCAGCTGCAGAGGCATCAGAAAGCGTCTATATGAGGGAAAGAGTTAAAAAGTCGCCTGTAGCAAAGGTATCTATAATTGTCAATGTATCATGATCAAGTTTAATGATGTAACAAATTTAAAATAAACACCTGAAGATTTTACCTTGCGGCTATCTTAAAAAAAGAATCCTTTTCAAAATAATTACACTAAAGATAATCATAAGTAATGTTTTACTCCCACTATAAATAGAGATCATTTAACCCTTTCCCTCATATAGACACTTTCTGACGCCTCTGCAGCAGACGGCTTTTTGAAAACATAGTGACAAAAGAAGAAATTGCACAAAACGTTTTCCACAATGTTTTCCACTTTTTATCATAGGTTATCCATTCAATTATGGAGATTTTCTATGTTTTGACAAAATACGTTCACTGTCGTCTGCTGCAGAAATGTCGTATGAGGGAAAGGTTTAAAGTCTTTACCTGATATGATATTTAACCTCCCTTTCCCACATACAACAAATCTGCAGGGGAAACTTTTAACCCTTTTCCTCATATGCCAATTCTGCAGCAGACGACTTTGAACAAATTTTGTCAAAAAATAGAAAAATCTCCATAATTGAATGGATAACCTATGACTAAAAGTGGAAAACATTGTGGCAAAAGGAGAAATTGCACGTTTTGTGCAATTTCTTCTTTCGCCACTATGTTTTTCAAAAAGCCATCTGCTGCAGAGGCGTCCGCAAGCGTATATATGAGGGAAAGGGTTAATCCCCCCTTTCCCACATACAACAAATTCGCAGGGGAAGACTTTTAAAACATGTCAGCAAAAATGTAGAAAAACCTCTATAAATGTAGGGATCACCAATGAATCGAGTTGTAAACAATTGAGGAAAAAGGAGAAATTGATTGCTCATCATAATTTCATCTTTTGTCACAAAGTTTTCAAAAGTCAATTCTGCTCCAGATGTATCTGAAAAATTGAAAAGGGTTAACAACAAATCTGCAGCAGACAATTTTGAAAACATACCCGAACATTTTTAGAAACTCCTTTTAAATGAAAGTACAATAATTGAATAGAGTTGAAAACATGGTGGCCAAAGGAGAAATTGCTCGTTTTGAGCAATTTCTTCTTTGGCCACCATGTTTTCAAAAGTAGAAATTGCTTGTTTTGAGCAATTTCTTCTTTTGTCTCCATGTTTTCAAAAAGCTGTCTGCAACAGATGTGTCAGAAAACTTCTGCAAGTTGGAAAGGGTTAAAGAGTTAATATATATGACGAAAAACATGTAACATGCAGATAGTAGGTTTGTTTGTTTGAATGGTGTGTAATGCCACTTTCAACAGTATTATAGTCATATCACATCGTCTCCTTTGTAAATAACCAATATTATATATATATAAGAATATATATCATGCATCCTGAAACCTAATATGCATTAGAAGACTGAAGTGGTTATGCTCACCATTTTAAAATTATTTCGATGTGACCTGACAGGGGATGAAACCCCGACTTCCTGCCCCCGAGGCAGATGCCTTAACCGCAGAGGCGTCAGAAAGAGACAACATGACGGAAAGGATTTACTTAACCCTTTCCCTCATACGACATTGAACATATTTTGTCAAAAGATAGAAAATTCTCCATAGTTGAATTAATAAGTCTACCATTTTTCCAGACATAACACCTTCAGCCTTTAATTTATGCTTTAATTACCCTTTAATTACCCTTTCCAATATACAGACGTGTTTGCAGTTTTCAATTTTTGATAACATTGAGACAAAAGCAGAAATTGCTCAATGATAGCATGATGACAGACTGTCTGGTGGCAGGATAAATAGACCAGTAGAACTGGTAACGTATCAACCCAGGAAACGCAGTGATATAACTGAAAAATTGTTACAAATGGCATAAAACACCAAACAACCTATTCAATCATTATACTTTCATTCATAGATATTTTCCAGATTTGTGTGTAGATGCCTTCAAAGTCGTCTGCAGCAGTTTTGTTGTATGTAGAAAGGAGTTAACACAGATTACCTTTAAAAAGATCATATCAAGTGAACAGAAAAGGGCCAGCGTTGAACATACCTTTGCAGTATAACATCCTGTTGACACAGTATTATAAGGTAGTTTAACAAAGTTGTACATAGGACACACCTTACCACTTCACTACGACTTACCTGTCTTTCCCACATACAACAAATCTGCAGCAGACGACTTTTAAAAGGTCTGGGCAAAAGCACAGAAAATCCCTTGAAACAAAAGAACAATAATTGAGTACAGTTGAAAACAGGGTGACAAAAGGAGAAATTGCTTATTTTTGCTTTGCTCCCCATGTTTTCAAAAAGCCGTCTGCTGCAGAGGTAGTCAGAAAGCATCTATATGAGGGAAAGGGTTAAAATTAAGCCCTTTCCCACAAACAATAGATTTGCAATGGACAACTCTGAAAACATCCAGGTAAAAATATAGAAAAATCCTGATTTATTGATTGATTGATTGAATGGGGTTTAACGCCATTTTTAACAATTTCTTAGTTATATCGCGGTGGCCAGTTCACCTTGTAACTCATGCATTTCCTAGTTTTCTCACACCAGTACTCAACACAATCTTCCCAAGCAACTGGCTGCTTTTCCACATAGAATTAGCCCATTGGTTGAAGACAAATCCTGATTTATTGAAGTAAAATCAATGAACATAGTTGAAGAGATTGTGTCAAGAGGCAAAGTTGCTCATTTAAATTAAAGAGCAATTTCATCTTTTTACAAAATGTTTTTAAATTGTCATCTACATGCATGTGGGTTAATGTTAACCCTTTTCCTCATGCAGACGCTTTCTGACGCTGCTGCAGCAGACGGCTTTTGCAACAATGTTTTCACTTCTATATAATAATTAAACTCTCATTTATGGAGATTTCCATGTTTTTGCCAATACAATACAATACAATACAATACAATTCTAAGTCTGCGCAGTTGTGGTTAAATATCCCAGTACAGCTTCAGTTTTTTATTGTTCTGTAGACAATTAACCCTTTCCCTCATATAGACGCTTTCCGATGCCTGTCAGCAGCAGAGTGCTATTTGAAAACATGGCGACAAAAGAAGAAATTGCTCTAAACGAGCAATTTCTCCTTTTGTCACCATGTCCTCAACTCTATTCAAGTATTGTACTTTCATTTAAAGGGAGTTTTCAATATCTTTTAAGGGGAAGTTTTCAAAGTCGTCTGCTGCAGATTTGGTGTATAAGGGAAAGGGTTAAGAATCCTGAGACTGTCAAACAATGTTCCACTTTCTGTTAGAAAATCAGTCCACAGCAGAGTCACCCTAGATGATCTCCCACTTAACCCTTTCCCTCATACGACAATTCTGCAGCAGACGACTTTGAACATATTTTGTCAAAAAATAGAAAATCTCTATAATTGAACGGATAACCTATGACTAAAACTGGAAAACATAGTGGCAAAAGGAGAAATTGCTCGTTTTGAGCAATTTCTTCTTTTGTCACTATGTTTTCAAAAAACTGTCTGCTGCAGAGGCGTCAGAAAGCGTCTATATGAGGGAAAGGGTTAATGTACTTCTGTAATTTGTTAAAATTTCAAGTCCTCAATTTTCTAATAAATTTATAAACACAAAATCACAAGAGTTTGTGTTAACCCTTTCCCACATATATCAAACCTGCAGCAGACGACTTCGAAAACATATAGGCAAATATTATAGCAAACATCTCTTTAAATGAAAGTATAATTATTGAATACAGTTACAAACATTGTGGCAATCGGAGAATTTGCTAATTATGCCACAATGTTTTCAAAGTCATTTGCTGAAGAGACATCAGAAAGTGTATGATTGTATTTTGGGAATGGTTAGAAATCTTTCCTCCCACTTCAACATGACTAATGGTGACAGATAGGTTGCATTCAACCACATCTTCAATGAATTGTGTAATTACCTCATATGTTATTCCAAGTGTTCGTCTGCTTTGAAAACATCTCGGGGAAATATGTGTTGTACCTTGAACAGTGGTCAAATTATAGTATTGACACAAGAGTTGTTGTACACTTTGGTTTTAAGCTCTTTTCAGTAAAAACACTTCTACTTTTATAGATTTTCCACGATTTTGCCCAGATATTTTGAAAGTCGTCTGCTGAATAATTTTAAGTATGTAGGAATGGGTTAACCGTTTCCGTCATATAGCTGCCTTCTGACGCATCTGCAGCAGGCTTTTGAAAACATGGTAACAAAAAAGGTAATTGCTCAAAACAAGCAATTTCTCCTTTTGTCATCATGTTTTCAACTGTTTGCAATTATTGTACTTTATTTTAAAGAGAGTTTCCAGTTTTTTAAGAGTATGTTTTTCGGGTATGTTTTTCGTATGTGGGTATGGGTTAAACAAATGTAGCTACAACTTACCTGTAAAAGAATAAATCCAAATGTCAAAAATAAAACTTTTTACTAGACATTATCATTACATACATTAACACCGCATATATATTAACACAACCCATTTAAAGTTTACTATTATGAAAATTTAAAGAACTATTTGTAAACCAAAATGAGAGAGTCACCTGCTATTCTAAAACACAATATTTTGAATTGTCCCCTAATGCTCTCCTACATTCCAACATATCTCTGATATTTACATTGTAATATCATTCATTGAAATACAGTTTTTAAGCAGCCAATTAATATGATTAATCATTTTTGACTGGCTGTACAAAAAGTCCAGTTACACTCCTTCAGAAATACAAGAATGAAATAACTGAGCTTTAAAGTATAAACTTCTTTTATTCGGTTTTAGGTAACTTTTCTATTGGTATTTTGTCGTATAAATCTGAACGTTTACAGTAAAGGATAAAATCAGTTCCACTCTGATGGTTTTCAAACCCTGATGCACCTTTATTAAAACCTTTTAACGCTTTTTAGTCATTATAACCCACATACAATAGTACTGCAGCAAACGACTTTAAAACCTTCTTGGCAAGAATATGAAAAATCTCTGTAATTAATACTATAATAATTGGTAAGAGCCAACTTTTTTAAAAAGATTTTGGCAAAAGTATGGAAACTTTCTATAAACTAAAGAACAATTATTGAATAAAGTAGAAAACATTGTGGCAAATGAAGAAATTGCTCATCATGATCAACTTCTCCTTTTGTCACAATGTTGTCAAAAGTTATCTAATGCAGATGTGTCAGAAAGCGTCTGCATGTGGGAAAGGATTAACTGTAAATTAAGTCTGCTTAATTGCAGAAGGCTTTGCATTCAAAATAAATCTACTGAAATGTTTTCAAAGGTTATGAGTTCTTCATTTCTTTACTCTTTTCCTCATATAGACGCTTTTTGACATCTCTGCAGCAGATGGCTTTTTGAAAACATAGTGACAAAAGAAGAAATTGCTCCAAACAAGCAATTTCTCCTTTTGCCACAATGTTTTCCACTTTTAGTCATAGGTTATCCATTAAATTATAGAGATTTTCTATTTTTTTACAAAACATGTTCAAAGTCGTCTGCTGCAGAATTGTCTGTCACATAAAGATGCAATTGCAGCAGATGACTGTTTAAAACATTGTCACAAAAGGAGAAATTACTATTGATGAGCAATGTCTACTTATAATTGCAACAATGAGTTCATCTCTATTATAATTATAATTTCCACATACAACGAATCTGAGGCAGACGACTTTGAAAACATAGTGACAGAAACCTGGAAAAATCTCCATAAAAGATAGCTTTAATTGTTAAATAAAATTGAAAACATTGTGGCCAAAGGAGAAATTGCTCATCATGAGCAATTTCACCCTTGGCCACAATGTTTTTTCAAAAGTCGTCTGCTGCTATTGCGTCAAAATGCGTCTGCAGGTGGGAAAGGGTGAATTAAAGGTCCCATATTTTTGCATTTACGTTTTCAAGCTTGTTTGCTGCAGATGTGTTGTATGTGGGAAAAGGTATACTGACAAGTTTGAAGGAGACAGATGAGAAGTGTAATACAAATTGTAAGCATATGTGAATTAATGTTATGCAAGTTAATTACCGCAATTAAATCTGTATACAGAAACAAAACACTTATTAGGTTTAACCCTTTCCCTCATACAACAATTCTGCAGCAAACAACTTTGAACGTATTTTGTCAAAATATAGAAAATCTCCATAATTGAATGGATAACCTATGACAAAAAGTGGAAAACAATGTGGCAAAAGGAGAAATTGCACGTTTTGTGCAATTTCTTCCTTTGACACTATGTTTTCAAAAAACCGTCTGCTGCAGAGGCGTCAGAAAGCGTCTATATGAGGTAAAGGGTTAACCTTATTCCTCATGAATTTAACCTTTTCCCACAATCAGAATGCTTTGACACTATGTTTTCATGTTTTCAAAAAACCGTCTGCTGCAGAGGCGTCAGAAAGTGTCTATATGAGGTAAAGGGTTAACCTTATTCCTCATGAATTTAACCTTTTTCCCACAATCAGAATGCTTCTGACACCTCTGCAGCAGCGACTGATGAGCAATTTCTTCTTTTGCCACAATGTTTCCAACTCTATATAATAACTATACTTCTACTAATAGAGTTTTTTCCATATTTTTGCCTAGATGTATTGTAAAGTTGTTGCTGCAGATTTGTTGTATGTGGGAAAGGGTTTATAATGGCCCTGTATCTTTCTGCCATCTTGAAATAAAACAAGCAGTATCAGAGGACAAGAATTATTAAAACAAGTTAATGTCTTATTGCAAGCAATACAAAGGTCTCCTACCGGACGAGGACAGCACATTGTGTATTTTATGTGCATTTTTTGACAAAAACAGCAATGCACTGCATACTTTTTGGATACAGTCCTATGAAACATTTCTCATTTCGACCTTTGACCTGTACATGTGACCTTGACCTTCGAGGTACAGGCCTGTCTGTTGCGCCACATGTCACCTTATCATGGTGAACATGTGAGCCCAGTAACTTGGGAATTCTACGATGCATGGTTGAGATGTGAGCAGGACAAGGTACAGTCCTATCAAACAGTAATCATTTTGACATTTGACCTCTAAGTATGACCTTGGCCTGTGTCTTATGTCACCCCATTATCACGAACATGTGTGCCCAGTAACTTGGGAATTATATGATGCATGGTTTCTCATTTCGACCTCTAAGTGTGACCTTGACCTTTGAGCTACAGGCCTGTGTCTTGTGTGCCACATGTCACCTCATCATGGTGAACATGTGTGCCCAGTAACTTTGGAATCCTACGAAGCATGGTTGAGATGTGAGCCGGACAAGGTAGTCCTATCAAACAGTACTCATTTCGACCTTTGACCTGTAAGCATGACCTTGACCTTTAAGGAACAGGCCTGTGTAACCAGTAACTTGGGAAATATATGATGCATGGTTTCTCATTTCGACCTTTGACCTCTAAGTGTGACCTTGACCCCTGGGGTACAGACCTGGGTATTGTGCACGACACATCACCTCATCATGGTTAACATGTGTGCCTAGAGTTGATCGAGATATATGTTCTGATAAACTTTCATAAAGATTGAATGCAAAATGTTGCCTCTAGTGTAGTAACAAGCAAATGTTGACGACGAACGACAGACGACGGACAAAAGGCGATCACAATAACTCACCTTGAGCACTACGTGCTCTGGTGAGCTAAAAACATAAGTTTCAAGGGAGAAAACTCCATAAATTAGGATCCTTGAGTTATGTTTATGGAATTGTTCCATTCAACTGATCACTTATAATAGCCAAATTAGGCAATACAGCCCCAGTACCCCTTGCTGCCATGCTTTTATACCAACCAACATAGCTTGAAGGAAGCTGAAAGAGCGTCTCCTAAGGAAAATTCCTACAAAACATTTTGAAAATTCGCTCTAGACACTTTTCTAGTTGAGGAGAAGATTTTTTCTCAACAGCCATATAAGGCAAAACAGGGGGAAGCCATGTTGTTCAACCAAGGGTGTTATCCATGAAGTTTCATCCAATTCGGCCAAGTTGTGACAGAGGACAATGTGTTTGAAGCAAAAAGTTAACCTACTCATGCAAGCACAGACAATTCGTCATGACATAAGCTTGACTGGCTTTCAGCCAGTTGTGCTAAAAACAATGAAACAGAATGCATATGATTCATGCAGTTGAGTTGCGATAGTTCATTGAGTAACAACAAGGGCTGTTGATTCATGGATCGCACAAGTGAATCCTGACTTGATAGGACTGTTCCAATTTATAGAAGCATTTAGACACAATTACAGTGGACGACTTTTGTTAATATTGTGGATAATGAGCAATTTCTCCTTTTGGCACAATGTTTTGAAATCTATTCAATAATAATACTTTCAATTATTCAGATTTTTCTTATTTGTGTCTAGATATTTTCAAAGTCGTCTGCTGCAGAGTTGTTGTAAGCGGAAAAGGGTTAACCATTAATTTTAATCCTTTCTTACCTGCTGCCACATTTTGATGCATATGCAGCAGACAGCTTATAAAAATATTCCGCCAAAAGACCACATCTGTAAATTTGGAATTCCAAATCTTGAACAATGTTATTTGTAACAAGAAACTGCTGAAAACGGTAAGGCTGGATTGTCGGCAATTTGACCTTGAAAATTGACAAACCAATGTCAAGGTCAAAGTAACCATAGAGATCAATAGAACTTGTTACTGGTTACCTTCAGGCAAAGTTTCAAGTTTGTTACCCTTTCCAGTGCTGAGATTTTGCCTCAACCTGAAACTTTAACCAAAATGTGGACGGACAGACAGACAGACGGACATCGCCAATCTATAGACCGGAATTGCTAGAGCAATCCGGCCAAAAATTTTGTGGGGAAAGGAAAGATTACTCATTTTGAGTAATTTCTTCTTCTCCGATATAATGTTTTCAAATGTAGTCTGTCTGTTACAGACACATCCAAAGTCATCAGTATTAACCCTTTCCCTCATATAAACGCCTTTCTGCAGCAGACGGCTTTTTGAAAACATAGTAACAAAAGAAGAAATTGCTCAAAACGAGCAATTTCTCCTTTTGCCACAATGTTTTCCACTTTTAGTCATAGGTTATCCATTCTATTATAGAGAATTTCCATGTTTTGACAAAATATGATCAAAGTCGTCTGCTGCAGAATTGTCGTATGGGGGGAGGATTAAACATAGCTAGTCAGCCAAATTTGGAAAAATAACAAAAAACAATATAATAAACATTGCAATATTTTATTTTATTTGACAATAAAGTATATCATTAACATACAATAACTAAAGTATTATATCTTTGAAGACTTAATTTAATTTTTTCTTTTCATGTTTTATTTCAATTTTGATATTTCAAATATGTTATCAACCTTAAGTAATCTTAACCCCTTTCCCACATACACCAATTGTATCATTGTGAGCAATTTCTCCTACAATACTTTCAAATGTAGTCTGCTGCAGACGTATCAAAAGTCGTCCATATGCGGGAAAGGGGGACGTTGTAGAGCTGACTTTCAAAATTTACAGGACTTTGAAAAACATTATCAAGAAAGGAGAAAATGTTCACAATCTATCAAATTATCCCTTTGACTCCTGCAGACGCATTTTGATGCGATAGCAGCAGACGACTTTTGAAAACATTGTGGCCAAAGGTGAAATTGCTCATAATGAGCAATTTCTCCTTTGTCCACAATGTTTTCAACTTTGTATTACAACTGAAGATTTTTATGGAGATTTTTCAGGTTTTTGTCACCATGTTTTCAAAGTCGTCTGCTGCAGATTTGTTGTATGTAGGAAAGGGTTAAAAGAGTGAAAGGTTGAAGAGATGTTGAGATTTTGCATCTCAGATAACACTCTGTAAAAACTTAATGTAGGTAAAAGGAGGAAACACACAACATAGGTAAATTGACTTTTAGCTCCAACAGTTTCAAAAATCAACTGTAATAGAGAGAAACCGTTTATCTTCAAATGTTCAAAAGTAGGTTTTCTTGAAACTTCCCCAATAGACTACACTTTAAATGATTATAAACAAATACATGAGGTACCGGTAATTATAATATAAATTGTATTTAACTGATATAAAACAGATTTAACAAGTACCCGCAAACTTTTTTTTACACTTTCTCTAAATGATATAGTAACAGATGACCTTTGGGGTCTCGACAGCAGACAACTATGCCAACATCGTGGGAAAAGGAGAAATTTCTTTACACAAGATACCTCGCCTTTTCACACTAGGTTTTTTAAATATAATGTACTTTTAAAAATTATTCATCAGATTTTCCAGATGTTTTTTCCTCAGATGATTTCAGAGCTGAAGATTCATACCCCTTTCCCACATACACCAAATACGTAACTCACAACTTCAAAATAATCTAGCCAAAAACATGGAAAATATCTATGAATTGTGAGCAATTTCATCTTTTGCCATAATATTTCCAAAAGTGGTCTGCTGCAGATGCATCATCAGAATGTGTCCACATGAGAGAAATGGCTGAAATATTATATTAAGAACTAGACTAATAAGACTAATAAAATAACTGTTTAACCCCTTTCCCTTATATAGACGCTGTCTGACGCCTCTGCAGCAAACGGCTTTTTGAAAACATAGTGACAAAAGAAGAAATTGCTCAAAATGAGCAATTTCTCCTTTTGCCACAGTGTTTTCCACTTTAAGTCATATGTTATTCATTCAATTATAGAGATTTTCTAATTTTTGACAAAATATGTTCAAAGTTGTCTGCTGCAGAATTGTCGTATGAGGGAAAGGGTTAATAATAGATTCAATATAGATCAAGATCTATTCATATGAGGCTATAAAAATGATCTTTAATCCTCTCCCACAGTGACACACATCTACAGCAAAGAACTTGTGAAAACATTGTGGAAAAAGGAGCTCTTGTCCGAAATTAGCAATTTCTCAATTTGCCACAAGTTTTCAACTTTATTCAAGTATGGAGAAAAATATATATAATTATAACCCAATAAAGATAAATTTTAATTAATCATATCATAAAAACTGTCACAAAAACCTTTCCCCGAAAAGGCAAACTTTTGACATGGCTGTAACAGACATCTTTAAAGGATACATTTTGGGAAATGGACAAATTACTTATGATGCTGAGACAGTTCCAGATCACCTGTATTACCGTTGACCATTTCCCATCTGCAGACGCATTTTGAGACCTGCAGACTTTCGAGATCATTGTTGCAAAAAAAAAGTTGTTCATAAAGAGAAATTTCACTTTTTGTCACAATGTTTTCAATTTAATTGAATAATCATCTTTACATTTATAGATTTTGAATAATTTTGTCTAGATTTTATCAAAAATCGTCTGCTGTAGATTTGTTGTATATTTAGGAAAGGGATAGGGAGTTCAAGGAAAGGATCTTCTCACACAGAAAAGAACACTAATTTGGATTGTTTTGTGCAGAAAGCAAATTGTAAAATTAATTCAACCCATAGAACAAATCTGCAGCTGACGACTTTGAAAATATACCCGAAAAAAACTTGGAAACTCTCTTTAAATGAAAGTTCATTAATTAAATAGAGTTGAAATTGCTCGTTCTGAGCAATTTCTTCTTTTGTCGCCATGTTTTAAAAAAGCTGTCTGATGCAGTGGTATCAGAAAACGTCTATATGAGGGAACTGGTTAACAAAGTCACAGTCACGAATTTACAAAGAGGATTTCAACACCTACATACACATATTAATGCTTTCCTTAACAATAATTCAACTAAAATTTTGCACTGAAAGAAAAAAAGAAAAGAAAAAAAAGGAAATTAAATGAATATTACATGAAGTCAAAGTAAAAATTCAGTTAGTTCATTTTCAATTGGAAATAATAATTATGTAAATATTATGCAAAGTTGGATTCAAACTTGTTAAGAATAACAGTTATACAATAACAATATACAAATGCTTATATAGGATTGAAATCAACAAAGTAAATCTTTTTTGAATCATTGAATAGTGTTGAAAATATTGTAGCAAAAGGAAACAAGAACACCAGTCCTGTAGCTGATGCGATCGTTCATCTGATTTATGAAATTCTGGAACATAACACAATCAAAATTCTTATGAAAGGGCAATAATTTAAACCAAATACATGATAGAGTTATGACCCTTGCAGTAGCCCTTGCCTTAAATCATTATTTTAGTAAACTTGAAAGTTTCATAGCCATAGCTTGTAATGCAGATTAGGAAAAAAGTGGACAAACACACAAACCAGATGAGCTAACGAACATTATGGGAATTTTCTCCTTTTGCCGTTATCATTTACAAATGTTCATATGCCCAATGATTTGCGTCTATATGGAGATATATAACATGGAAATTTATAAATTAAATACAGAAATCATATTTCATTGCAAACAAATGCCATTATTTTTAGTTACATTGTAACAATTAAGAGACATACGACAGGAGGTCTCAACTAATTAGGTGCTTGGTAAACATTTATCAGGCACAACCCTTTCCAACATACAACACATCTGCAGCAGACCACTTCTGAAAACAATTATGATGAGCAATTTCTCCTTTTGCCGAAATGTTTTCTCCTTTATTCAGTCATGTATTTTTGACTAAATGTTTTCAAAGTCATCTGGTGCAGATGTGTTGTATGTGGGTTCCTGTTGGATGTCAAACATTGAAAAAAATACCATTAACCCTTTCCCTCATACGACAAATCTGCAGCAGATGACTTAAAACATATTTTGTCAAAAGATAGAAAATCTCTTTAGTTGAAAGGATAACCTATATAATGACTAAAAGTGGAAAACATTGTGGCAGAAGGAGAAATTGCTCGTTTTGAGCAATTTCTTCTTTTGTCACTATGTTTTCAAAAAGCTCATCAGAAAGCATCTGTATGTGGGAGAGGGTTAAAATATAATCAATATATTCATATACGATATATGAACCTTAACCCTTTCCCTCATATGACAATTCTGCAGCAGTCGAATTTGGACATGTTTTGTCAGAAAATAGAAAATCTCTATAGTTGAACGGATAACCAATGACCAAAAGTGGAAAACATTGTGTCAAAAGGAGAAATTGCTCGTTTTGAGCAATTTCTTATTTTGTCACTATGTTTTCAAAATGCCGTCTGCTGCAGAGGTGTCAGAAAGCGTCTATATGAGGGAAAGGGTTAACCCTTTCCAACCTACCCTAATTTCGAAAAAATTGTGACAAAAGAAGAAATTGCTCATTTAGAGTGATTTTCAATAATTTTGTCTAGAACTTTTCGAGGTCATCTACTGCAGATCACCCGTATGTGAGAATTATAAGGATTAACCCTTTCCCTCATACAGATGCATTTTGAGCAATTTCTTCTCTTGCCACAATGTTTTTAACTTTATTCAATAACTGTTCTTTCATTTATAGAGATTCCATTTCTTTACTTAAATGATTGCAAAGCCGTCTGCTGTAGATATGCTTTATGTGGGAAATTATAAGGGTTAAGCATTTAATAACACTTTATCTTGCCATTTTTGTTTCTGGAATTCTATAAAATCTATCTATTTCCCTGAACAAGAGGGCCATGATGGCCCTGGATCCCTCACCCAAGTTATGCAAACCATATTGTCAATCACAATAACAAATTTTGCAGTCAGGTAAGCTTATACATGTACAAGGGTTAACATGATTTCACTTTACCTTGGCCTAGTGACCTTGTTCATGATCCCACATGACCCATATTCGCACTTGATCTAGATATTATCAAGAAAACTGTTGAGACAAACTGTCAATATGCTCAAATTAAACATACGGCTTCCAGAGTGTTAACAAGATTTTCCTTCAATTTTGACTAGTGACCTAGGTTTTGACCAGACATGACCAATATTCATACATAGCCTAGATTATCACCAAGCCAACTATTCTGACGAAGTTTCAACATGCTCTAGTTAAAAATGCGGCCTCCACAGTTTTAACAAGATTTTCCTTCAATTTGACCTAGTGACCTAGTTTTTCACCTCACATGACCCAGTTTCGAACTTGTCCAAGATTTGAAGGAGATATATGTTCTGACAAACTTTCATGAAGATCAGTCAGATGCAAAATGTAGCTTGTAGAGGGTAAACAATGAAATTGGTGACAACACACAAAGGGTGATCACAATAGCTCACCTTGAACAGTTTGTGTTCAGATGAGCTAAAAATCAAACAAATACAGATAACATTGATGTCTCTGCAGATGAATCAGATGTCTTTGAACCCCCCTTAAGCCCCTTTCTGCCCCATACAGCAAATCTGCAGCAGACGACTTTGAAAACATGGTGACAAAAACCTGAAAATCTCCATAAAAGATAGCTTAATTGTTATTCAAAAGTCGTCAGCTGCCATTGCATCAAAAATGCGTCTGCAGGTGAGAAAGGGTAAACAAAAATTGTGGTCAAAGGAGAAATCTACATCATGCAAGTTCTCCTTTTTGAAAAGTACAATTGATTGAAAAACAATTGAAATGTGCTCTTAACCCTTACCCTCATATAGACGCTTTCTGACGCCTCTGCAGCCAACGGCATTTTGAAAACATAGTGACAAAAGAAGAAATTGCTCAAAACGAGCATTTTCTCATTTCGCCACAATGTTTTCCACTCTAAGTCATAGGTTATCCATTCAATTATAGAGATTTTCTATGTTTTGACAAAATATGTTCAAAGTCGTCTGCTGCAGAATTGTGGTATGAGGGAAAGAATTAAGAAAACCAGCATCTAGGCTTGTGCCAGCATTGTAGAGCTAGACCTGCCTGAAAATCTGTGAGTCTGATCTTAGGTTCTACACTGTTTATCATTTCAATCAATAAACTGTGTAGCTGGATCCTTATGTAAACTTAACTTGTAATAAATACACTAAGGTTGGTTTTCCTGGAGCACCGCTCAAATACACTCCTCTGGCACCAAGCATTCACTCTTCATTCATAAACCAAGAATAGAATTTGATAGAAAATATTTGACGATCTCAGGAGCAAAGATTTTGAACCAGATTCAAAATTCCATTGTCAGAAACTGTGAAAGTTAAAGACTTTTAAAACAACATATCTTCCCTGGTGGCATGGTGGTGGACATTTATTTCTTAACCCTTTCACACATACAACAAATCTGCAGCAGACATCTAAGAAATTATCAAGTCAAAAATATAGAAAATGTCTTTAAATGATACATGTAGTATGATTACAGAAAAATGGTAAAATAAATTATCTCTGAAAACGTAGCTGGTATCGTGAATGTATCATTTGTCAATATAAATATGTGTTATACTTTTTACATGAAATATCGAGGGCTTGGCGTGAAACGGTTGTAACTTAAAACCTATTTTGAAAACCCTGGTTTAGGGGCAATTTTGACCCTTTTGTAAACAATGTAAATTTAGGTGCCATTGCTCAGAACGAGCAATGGCACCTAAATTTACATTGTTTACCAAGAAAAGTGATTTAACTCTTATAAAGACTTTATGGCGAGGTGATTAACCTTGGTAAAAAAATACCAATTTTAGATACAACTGTTTCACGCCAAGCCCTCGATATGTGTAAATGTTGTAGCAGTAGCTCGAAGGGAAGACTGTCCAACTGTGCAGCCTAGAAAAATAAAAAAATAATATATTATTATAATTACTATTCATTAAATGTTTAAATATTTTTGTTTCTAATATAATTTCAAAGTAGACACCTCTGACTGAATTTTAAAACTCTAGAGGTGTGTTGAAGTGATTTCCTCAGCTACAGTTGAAAGTCTTTTTTTCAGTGATATATGCCCTTCAAAATCTTCAGCACTGTCAAGACTGGTCACATGATCCTCATCTTCGAATGAAATGTCAGATTGACAGGAACCATCACTCTCGCTTACTCTGGGTGAAGGGAATTCACTCTGACAGCTTGATGAAATGTCTTGTTCAGGCAAGGAAATTTCTATTGTCTGAAATATGTGAAGTAAAGGGTTTCAGTTACATATAGTTACATCCAGTTACATAACTAAATGTATTCCATTTAGTTGGATAATAAAGAGTATTTGGGAGTGCATAGATTGACCTGATATAGACAATTTCTACTCTGAATACAAAACTATAAATCTAATTTTCATGAATGAATCATTTTTTCTTTCCAATGTTTCTAACGCTGGTAGCTTTAAAAATACCAGCACATTCAGAAAACACTTAAGCCACGTACAGAAGTATTTAGGTCTCTTTGAAATACTGTTGAAAACAGAATAAAACACTATTAACAAATTCATTGGTAATTTATCTCTTCAACCAATTTACATGCTATACAATTTCTATATAAATGTTTATTAAAAGAACTCTTTCTAAAGCAATCATCCTCTAAATATCCGAGCCCCGGTAGCTCAGTCGGTAGCGATGCTGGCTGTCATTCAAGGGGTTGTGAGTTCGAATCCCAGCTTGGCCAACATTCTTTCCGCCGTTTGACGAAAAGTCACTGTGACAAGTATCATTTCTCTCTCACCAATGGGCTAACAGTTGATGTGGAAAAGCAGCCAGTTGCTTGGAAAGTATGCTGTATGGTGTACTGGTGTGAGAAAGCTAGGAAACACATGAGTTGGTGAACAAGCCACCGTGATATGACTGAAGAATTGTTGAAAACAGCATTTAATCCCAATCAATCAATAAATCAATCCTCCTTTAAATATGTGAGAAACTATTTAGACATTGATGCATTATATGCTTTTCATAATAACTCTGCTCTCTGTCATTCGTCAGAATAGAAAACATACACTAGGAACAATTCTTCTTCCTCCATAAAGTTTTCATGCGACATCTGTTGTAGAAGTATCAGAAATAGTCTTATTTTACACTTATTATATTACAATAATTTGGACCTCGACTTTTTCATTTGTAGGCTATATACAATATTCATTTCAAATGTATCGCATGCATTATCAACCAGATTGTAAATTTAACAACATTCTCCATGAATCATGAACAGTTGGTTTGGTACACTCAAGTAAAGTTTAAAGTTACTTAATGTTATGCATGTGCGTTTTAAAATGCCGTAAAATTGGATATAAATCACAAATGCCCTTTTGTTTTGTAGACACACAAGACAGCAATATCATAAAATAGTGGTTATTTCAATCACAATCTCTTTACAATTTTAATTGGAAATTTATGGCAATTAGGCTTTCAACATGCTTAGGGCAGAAATGGGGAATGGGCAGTTGACTTCATTCTAATTGTTAAGTGTTGTCAATTAGTCATCTACAGAGAGATCTAGATAAGAGGCATTTTCATACATGAGCAAAAAACATTATATGACACACAAACCCTTTGTTGTGGGTACTCAAATAATTCGTCACTGAGAGGATTCTTTTGAGAACCCACAACATAGAGTTTTGTTGAGTAATAAGAGAGATGAATAGAGGGAAAGACCAGTTAACCTTTTCCCTCATACAACAATTCTGCAGCAGACGACTTTAAACATATTTTGTCAAAAAAATAGAAAATCTCTATAATTGAATGGATAAACTATGACTAAAAGGGGAAAACATTGTGGCAAAAGGAGAAATTGCTCATTTTGAGCAATTTCTTCTTTTGTCACTATTTTCAAAAAGCTGTCTGCTGCAGAGGCGTCAGAAAGCGTCTATATGAGGGAAAGGGTTAAATCCCCCCCTTATCTAGTCATCTGCGTCTATGTAGACAATGTCAACAATGACAATGTCAACAAACTGGTACCTCCACACTTTGTCAAAAATATGAGAATATAAAAATGAAAGAGGAATTATTGAATTATGTTGAAAACAATGAGGCAAAAGGTAGAAATTGCTCATTATAATTTATTTCTCCTTTTGCCAGAATGTTTTCAAGTGTCATGTGCTTGCAAAGGCATCAGAAAACGTCTGTACGTGGAAAAGTGGAAAAGGTTTTAATTAAGCTTATATTCATGAGACACAAAAGATACAAGGCTGATTGACTACACATATAAAACATGCATACCATGCATCACAGTGTGTGTATACCACGTGACTTTTGACATCATATTTGCATCGTCAGACAGCAATAATTGCTCTTGATAAGAAGTAAAAACAATAGTAACTTTTGTATTTCTTCACCCTAGTTAATGAAACATGGCACAGTCTATGACACTTACAATGTCCTATCTCCTGTTTTTACAGGAGTTTGATTGGTGGTCTAGTTTTTTCAAACACTTAGACGAACCTGTTCTAAAAATCTAGTTTTGATAATGCTCCGGCTGTCGGTGATCTTAATACATTTTGAGAAAAGGTTCGTCGAAGTGTTTGAAGAAACTAAACCACTTATCAAACTCCGTTGAAAACCGGAGATAGGGCTCTGTAAGTGGCGTAGACTGCGCCATGTTTCATTAAAAATGATGAAGAAATAAAAAAGTTACCTTTGTTTTTACTTCTAAACCAAAGTAAAATATTGCTGTCCGCCGTAGCATTTGTAACGTCAAAGTCACGTGGTATACACACACTGCATCAGTAGATATAAAATGTTAATATATAAAGTTAATTTTTTACACTCATCTACAGTACAGTACAGTGTGGGGAAAAGGTGAAAGACATGGGATCTAAAAACTAAAATTTATCAGACAAGTACAACACCAGTACCTACCTTCAAGTGGTTTCCTCCGTCTATAAAATGTATAGAATAAAATATTCAAATAACCGTCACCATGAAAACCATATTATACAGTCCATACGAGAGCGCATGCAAATGAAGAAAACGAACAGAAAGTTCCGCCACGAATAAACCAAACAGAAAGATCCGCAATGAAGCGATTCGTTACAACAGCCGAAACTTGCATGATATGAAATGGTCTCATTAACTTAACCCTTTCCCTAATGTAGAGACATTTGATGCAACTGCAGCAGACAACTTAAGAAAACATTGAGGCAAAAGGAGAAATTGCTCATTATAAGCAATTTAACCTTTTGCTACAAAATGTTCAACTTCATTCAATAATTACAATATTTTTTTTGTCTAGACGTTTTCAATGTCATCTGGAGCAGATTTGTTGTTATGGAAAGGGTTAAAAATGTGGAAATATGATTTATCTTCTGTATAAGTGTCTTGTACATAGATCATGTCAAAATCAGTTGTGAGCACACACAACAATCCAATTTATCAACCCATTTATTGATATTTTTGCAGATTTAACCATAATTTCAAAAGTCGTCTGCTTCAGATGCATCAAAATGCATCTGTCAGTGGAAAGGGTTGAACACTGATCTGATAATACACACTGAAAACATCTGAAGAAAGATGTTAGGTTTGGAATAATTCAAGAACAATTTCAAGACATTCCAGGATAAGTTTACTTGAATTGGTTCTTGAATAAGAGATTATATAAAACTGTATGCATCACTCAGGCCATGACCTCGCTCATGTCATGAAATATACACAAGGAAAATTATTTACGTAACAATAAAAGAGATACCAAAATCAACAATTAAAATGTTGCCATGCTTATAATCTAAACAGTTCTCAATGCAAATGAAAAACCTCCACCATATACTTAACCCTTTCCCACATATTGACACATTCTGACGCCTCTGTAGCAGACAAATTTTGAAAAACAATGTGGCAGATGAAGAATTTCTAAATCTGCCACAATGCTTTCAAGCTATTCAATACTTAAAATTCCATTGATAGAGATATTCCATAGTTTTGCGGTCATGTTTTCAAGGTTGTCTGCTGCAGATTCGGTATATGTGGGAAAGGGTTAAGCTTTCCAACTTGTAGACGCATCTGCAGCAGAAGACTTTTGAAAAAATTGTGGCAAAAGAGAGATTTCTCCTTTAGCCACAATGTTTTAAACTCTATTTAATAGTAATCCTCTTATTTATTGTGATTTTTCATGTTTTTGTCAATAAGTTTTGAAAGTCGTCTGCTGCAGAATTGTTGTATGTGGGAAAGGGGGGGTTAAAACTATTGACAATTAATACTAAATGGAGAAATTGTAATGTAACATAATTATAGAGACCAATTGCCCTGATTGAACATTCACTTTTCAGCTTTCTTAAAGCCTGTTTGATAGCGTACACTATATCATGTACAAGCATCTGAAAGGTACAGATAAGTTCAAGAGACAGAGTACAAGGTAGTCTTTCCGAAAAAGACCCCTTGATTCTTAAATTTGCTCAGCATTAAAAGTTGTTTTTATACAGAGTTTGAAAAATGAAATTGCTCTTATAAGAGAAACCCTTAAATTTGAGATTTTTCATGATGAGCATTTTCTGAGTTTCTCTTATAAAGAGCAATTTCATTTTTCAAACTCTGTATAAAAACAACTTTTAACGCTTCTCCACATGAAGCCTCATTTGACACATCTGCGGCAGCCAATGTTTGTGGCAGAAGGAGATATTGCTCATCAATATGAGCAGTTTTTCCTCTTTTTTTCCCCCCACAATTTTTCAATTCTATTTGATTATTAGTTTTCATTTAAAGATTTTTACTTTATTCCTTGTATAAAAGTCTTCAATGTCATCTGCTGCAGATTTGTAGTTAGTGGGAAAGGGTTATACAATATTCCAGAAAATGCAATCAGGGATTTTAATTATTTATTTTTTTCCTATATTTTGAAAGCAGACAAATCTAACACTATCACATCAGGGAAAGGGTTAAACCAATATAACAAGATTGCAATAACACTTTCCCACATACATACAATTTCTTACAGCTCTGCAGGAGAGACACTTTTTGAAACATTTTGGCAAAAGGTGAAATTGCTCATGATGAGCAATTTCTCCATTTGCCACAATGTTTTCAACTTTATTCATCGTCCTTTCATTTACAAAGATTTTCCATGTTTTTTACCTAATGTTTTGAAAGTCGTCTGCTGTCTGCTTGGGATTTGTTGTAATTTGGGAAAGGGTTCAACAATGCAACTTAGTCCAAATCCCCCTGCGTTCAAACCCATACAATAAAGCCCAACCCCATTCTTTCCAACAAAGAGAGACAACTCTACATAACAAAACTTTTCTTCTTACCTGCAAGTTGTCTTTCCTCTTTGTCACTATGGTAACAGGACCCGAATCTAGATTTCTGAATAGTTGATATGCATCTAACAAGGTCATATTGGTCATGCTTCTTCTGTTTACTTCGACAATGATGTCTCCCTTCCTGTAAAACCCCAGGAAATTGAGAAAAATTAATAATAATTTCTCCCTTCCTATAGTGAAATTTGCAATCAGGCTGCATTCAAGATATTTAACACTTTTCCACCTGCAGAAGCATTTTGACGCAAAAGCAGCAGACGACTTTTGAAAACATTGTGGCCAAAGGTGAAATTGCTCATGATGAGCAATTTCTCCTTTGGCCACAAAGTTTTCAACTTTATTTAACAGTTAAGCTATCTTTTATGGAGATTTTTCAGGTTTTTGTGACTATGTTTTCGAAGTCGTCTGCTGTAGATTTGCTGTATGTGGGAAAGGGTTAACCGGGTACTACCAGTTTTATTTATCCTGACACATCAGCCTTAACCCTTTCCCGCATGTCTCTGCAGCAGACAACTTTGAACATATTTTGTCAAAAAGTAGAAAATCTCTATAATTGAATGGATAACCTATGACCAAAAGTGGAACACATTGTGGCAAAAGTCACTATGTTTCAAAAAGCCATCTGCTGCAGAGGCGTCAGAAAGTGTCTATATGAGGGAAAGGGTTAATACTATCCCATTAACCCTGAGTAGGGAAGCTACTGATACAATTTTAAAGTTTTTCATATGATCTGCTCCGGTTTCGAACCCCAAGTCTCCCCTGCCCGGCAAGGTGAAAGCCACTAAAGCCACTAAAGCTCTAGCCACTATACACCACGGAGACAGTGCAGAGTTGTTGTTTTATGTGGGGAAGGGTTAATACACCCTAAGAAGAATAACTCCCCATTCTAGGATTTCTTTCCTAATATAGTGATGTATTTGACAAATCCATGTCATTATTACTAGGGATTATTATAATCCTTTTCACCATACAGCAAAGCTACAGCAGATGGTTTTGAAAACATCTCTTCCTTATAGCTCACATTGACCCCACTTTGTGCTCATACCCTTTCCAGACAAAGACAACATTTAGGACCTTTGCAGCAGAAATAGTTTTAATACTATCCCTTGCACTCCTGCATTTTGATGCAATAGCAGCAGATGACTTTTGAAAACAGTGTGGCCAAAGGTGAAATTGCTCATGATGACTAATTTCTCCTTTGGCCACAATGTTTTCAACTTTATTTAACAATCAAGCTATCTTTTATGGAGATTTTTCAGGTTTTTGTCACTATGTTTTCAAAGTCGTCTGCTGCAAATTTGCTGTATGAGGGAAAGTGTTAAAGCAATTTCCCCATTTCCTACTATGTTTTTTACTCCATTCCGATGTTTTGCATCTTTGCCCAGATGTTTTCAAAATTGTCTGCTGCAAATGTTGTTAATGTGGGAAAGGGATAACAGAGGCAATGTAAAAGTAGCAGACTAACCTGATTTGTCCATCCCTGTGGGCTGGGGAACCATGGGATACATCCTGAACGATGATTTCACTTACTCCATCGTACGTTTTACGTATCACCGATATCCCTAACCCAACACCACAATCTGAAATTAACATTTCAACCATATTATCATAAGATTGTTTTTTATATTTTGGGTTTCATATTTTCCTGATTCTTACGATGGCCTTTGACATTGTAGTAGATGAGCTGTATGGGATAAAGAATAATTTCTTATTATGAGCAATTTCTCTTTCGCCATCAATATCTCAAAATCACAAGGGATAGGAATTCTCTTTTTAATGCTTAAATTGTATATTAATCATTTATTGCACTTACATCGAATGGAAACTTAACATGTAGTTTCACCTAACTAACAATAGACGTGCTTTTGAGACGTTAATGTGTATAGAGACGGACCGCCTTGGTGGTGTATTGGTAGAGCGTCCGCCTCGGGTGCGGGTGATTGCGGGTTCGATCCCCGGCCGGGTCATACCAAAAACTTTAAAAATGGTAGTAATGGCTGCCCTCCTTGGAGATCAGGGTTGCAGGGTAAGCATTACGACTGACTGTCAGTATAAATGGACCAGTTTTACTGGTAACTCACCCAGGAAACACCGTGATATTATATTTCTCTTTGTTGAAAGCGGCATAAAACACCAAACAAAACAAAAAGTATTGTGACATAGGTAGAGAAGTGATATACATGACGGCATTTCATATCAACTGATCACATCCCACGGGAATTATTTATAACTAGGCAATTATGGATTTTATCATCCCCGGATATCTCGCAATACAGTCAAACCTGTGCTAGAGACCACCTTTGTATAGTAATTCCCTGTCTATAGCAACCACACTTTAAATTCCCAAATTACTCTTTTTCTACACAACTGGCCCTGTAAATAAAGACTGCCTGTGACAAAGATACCAGTTTGTTCGCTTCCCATGGGTGGTTTTTAATTCTTTCCCACTTGTAGACGCATTTTGATGCATCTGCAGCAGACGACCTTTGAAAGCATTGTGACAAAAGGAGAAATTGCTTAAGCCACAATGTTTTCAACTTTTTTCAATAATTATACTTTCATTTATAAAAATTTCCCATGTTTTGCATGATTGTTTTCAAAATCTTCTGCTGCAGATTTGTTGTATGTGGGAAAGGGTTAAACACAGGTAGGACTTTATCATGAAGTATTACCTTTCAATAACTGTATTTCATGACGGGTTGTTGGTTTATTGTCCGGACTCAGCCTTTCTTCCAACGACACATTGCCCTTGGATGGGTCTCGAGGAATAGAGACAGGAATGGAGAATCTAGGTCGGTCCAAATCCGAGCTATCTAATTGGTCCAAATTGTACCTTTGGTCAAAGTCGCGGAGATCACTTAAACTGCCGTGAGGGGAGTGACCAGGTGTGGACACAGGACTCCCGTCACATGATGTGGCAGGGGTGAGAAATGGTGATCTGGCAGGGCTGAAAAAACGATGATGATCATGATATATAAACTATTTCACATTTGTCTCAATTGTAGATGCATTTTAAGGCAAATACAGATAACAGCTATTTAACGGAAAGATGCTGGAAATGTCTGAATACTGAAGGCTTTGCAAGAGTGCTCACAGACCATCCGTGGTGTCCTCGGAACCATTATGGGGTGTCCACTGCACCATTCCAGGTTTTCCATGGAAAGTATCAGATCATTCCATCACTTTTTTGAGATTTCCATGGAAAGAATACCTGGAAGGTTAGATTTCCATGGAAAGAATACCTGGAAAGTCAGATTTCCATGGAAAGAATACCTGGAAAGTCAGATTTCCATGGAAAGAATACCTGGAAAGTCAGATTTCCATGGAAAGAATACCTGGAAAGTCAGATTTCCATGGAAAGAATACCTGGAAAGTCAGATTTCCATGGAAAGAATACCTGGAAAGTCAGATTTCCATGGAAAGTAACCCTGGAAAGTTGTCCGAATACTCCGGGGATTTTCCAGGAAACATCCACCAAATTCCTGGAATATCTCAAGCTGGGTACCCTTTCCCCAAATACAGATGCTTTCTAACGCCGCTTCAGCAGAAAACTTTTAAAAACATTGTAGTTTAAGTAGAAATTGCTCAGATAGAGCAATTTCACCTTTTGATACAAATATTTTCAAATCTATTCAATAATTATTCCTTCATTTATAGCGAGTTTCCATATTTTTGACAAAATATTTTCAAAGTTGTCTGCTGCAATTTGGTTGTTGTTGTTGTTGTATGTGGGAAAGGGTTAAATGTAATGTTACCTACCTGCACTGGTTTGACCTGATGCGTTTACGGAATGTGATTGTGACTGGTCCCTTCTTCAGTTTCCGGAACTTTCCTATGGCCGCTTTGTGTGTCAGTTGAGCCAAGGATTCACCATTTAACTCTAAAATCTCATCTCCTTTAGAACAGAAACAAGAGGCCCATGAGGGCCTATGCTCTACTGGTATGGTTGTTTGGTCATTTTTAATCCAGAGCATGTATGTATGGTGAAGATCGGATAGTAAATGGAGGCTCTTTTGTTTTCACAAGCTGTATTATAGTAATTTTTACAATTTCATGGGCCATAATCCAGTCTTGCATTGCCGGATCTGGCTGGTTTTCGAAAGGAACCGGACTCTCATGAATATCTAACTACTGTATAAGTTTGGTTGAGATACAATCAAAAGTGAAGACTGTATTGTGTTAACAAGCTCTTTTATAGCAATTTTGACCATTTCAAGGGCCATAATCCAGTCATGCATGGGCGGATCTGGCTGGTTTTCGAAAGGAACCGAGCTCTCATGGATATCTAACTACTGTATAAGTTTGGTTGAGATACAATCAAAAGTGAAGACTGTATCGTGTTAACAAGAAATTGTTTACGGACGCACGGACGGACGCACGCACCCACGCACGCACGCACGGACGACGGACAAATCGCCACGACATAAGCCCTTCTGGCCTTTGGCCAGTAGAGCTAAAAATGGATAGGACTCACATTAAACATTTTCCCTCATATAGACGCTTTCTGATGCCTCTGCAGCAGATGGCTTTTTGAAAACATAGTGACAAAAGTCCCACAATGTTTTCCACTTTTAGTCGTTAAACCCCAATCAATCAATCAAGCAATCAATCAATCCATTCCATTATAGAGATTTTCTATTTTTTGACAAAATATGTTCAAAGTCGTCTGCGGCAGAATTATCATATGACGGGAAAGGGTTAATTAACCCCTGTACCACATACACACTCATACTAAGCAGTTTCTCCATTTGCCACAATGTTTTCAATTATTAATATTTCTCTTATAAATATTTCCATAATGTTGTTTAGAAGATTTCAAAGTCGCCTGATACAGATTTCTTGTATTTGGGAAAGCGCTAAATACAATATTCGATTTGATATTTTCAGAATTGTCAGTTTCTGGAACATTTGTAAAAACAAAAGTTTTCAAAGGAACAAATGTATTACATGCCAATCAATAACCAACAAGAAATGCCGCACTGAGTCAAAAAACCAGGTTTTCAATGATTGACAAAAAAACTTCAGACTGTGTTTTGAGAATTATAATTATGCTTCTTTGCTGAATGTTGTGTAGGAAAAGATACATACCATGTTTAATTTAATAAATGTTACTACTGTAACTAAAGAATTTAGTTTCAACTGTTTTTAAATTCTTAGTAACAGCAACCTTGACCCTAGTGGCCCCAAACTCAATCCCATGAAAGGTCTCCATAAACTCTTTCTTCATATCAAGTTTGGTTACATAATGTCACCGAGACTAAATATATTCAGTTTCAATCTCTAGTGGCCCCAAACTCAATCACATTAAAGGTCTCCATAAACTCTTTCTTCATATCAAGTTTGGTTACATAATGTCACCGAGACTAAATATATTCAGTTTCAATATTTTTTTCTATTTTGAGTAACAGCGACCTTGACCTTGACCCTAGGGACCTCAAACGCAATTCCCATGAAAGGTCTCCATAAACCCTTTCTACATACCTTTCACCTGAATAATGACATTGTCATTCTAATAACCAGCTTTCAACTACATTGAAAACCTGGTTAATTACTCAAATAAATGCATGACTGACAGACGAATGAGAAGACTTAAGTGATCCGTACATGCCATCATAGACAGGGGACACAGAAAGTGAATCAAGTAGAAATTAAAGGGTATCATATTTAAAGTAATTTTAAATAGTTGTCATTGTTTGTGCACATTCTTTTTCAAACATTTCACATACAACAAATCTGCAGCAGAAGACTTTGAAAACATCTGGGCAAACATATTAAAAATCTCAATAAATATATGTAAAATTATTGAATGGAGTTGAAAACATTGTGGCAAAAGTAGAAATTGCTCAGAGTGTTTCTAAAGTTTTTTTTCTGCAGAGACATCAGAAATTGTATGTATGTGGGAAAGGTTTTAATAAAAGGGTATTTTCCTCATTGGTTATACAAGTCCTTTATTGTAGGTTAATCTAGATACAATATGGAAAATCTTTATAAATGAAACTAGAACTATCACTGAAGATGATAAATACCCCCAAAACAGCACCTTGACCTACACCATAACTTAATAAGTAAAAGGGCCATAACTCTGTAAAATAACATGCAATTGTAAGACTTTTGGATATGCACATCATTCTCCTCTTGGTATAGAAGCTTCATGTAAAATTTTATTGAATTGAGATTGTTATCCATTCAATTAAAGAGATTTTCTATTTTTTGACAAAATATGTTCAAAGTCGTCTGCTGCAGATATGTCGTATGTGGGAAAGGTTAAATAATTACACTTCCATTTATAGAGATTTTCCAAATTAATCGGCTAGATGTTTTCCCTGTTGTCTGCTGCTGTACTTTCATTTAAAGTCAGTTTCTGATTTCTTTTCCGGGTATGTTTTAAGTCGTCTGCTGCAGATATGTTGCATGTGAGAAAGGATTAAACTAACCTTCCTTGATTCTCCCATCCTCTGCCACCACTCCCCTCTGAAAGATCCGTTTGACAATAATACCCATGTTGCCAATCGCGGTGTCACTACCCCCGACGATGGTAAACCCGAGTCCCTTCCCATTGAGGCCTTTATACACCGTCAGTACGCTTGGCGGGAAATATCTAGGGGACGGACTTCGACCCCGCCGCTTGGTATAGTGGGTGTTGTTTGTAGTTTGTGTCTGTTGGTGGTCACTAGAATTAGTCTCGGTGAATTTCTGAAAATCCAAAATACAAAAAGTAAACAATTTGTAAACTTAGCTTTTTTCACACATGTCCTATTTTGTGTTTGTTCTAAAAAACTCTCTCCCACATTAATCAAATCAGACAGTTTTTAAACATCATGGCAAGAGATATGAAGAAACATTTATAAATGAGGGTGTAGTACCGGTAATTGAACATTATTGAAAAACAACTACACAAAATAAATTAATACTCGTTTGCTTCATTCTGTAGACATTGATGTGTTGTGTTGGAAAACTGCTTACTGTAAAGCTTTATGTATGAAGGAAATTTTAGGAGGATGGTAACTTAATCTAAAGCTTTAATTGTATACAATAAGTGATTGAAATTTGTCAGTTTTGGCGCCAAAGTGACTAACTTTATATAATGTCAAACCCCTGACGTTACGTCATTTCCATAGTTTGGTTTCCGCATTGTAACAGAGACTTGAGCATAAGACTGGAAACCAAACTAGTAGTGTCATATGATATTTAGGTAATGGAATTTTGACACTCCCAGAGAGGACTATACGTGATAAAATATCTTACGTCATACAAATCCTCCCAATTAACGGAAGATCCCTGAGGTGTGTGTGCCTCTACTTGTGGTATCGTCAGATCATCGAGTCTCCCCTGACCAGGACCAATAGATGACGTCATTACTGATGATTGCGATGCCAACGATGATGCTTTTCTAACCTACGAGGAAACGGTAGACAGTTGTTAACCCTTTCCCATATAGACGCTTTTTGACACCTCTGAAGCAGACAGCTTTTTGAAAACATAGTGACAAAAGAAGATATTGCTCAAAATGAGCAATTTCTCCTTTTGCCACAATGTTATCCACTTTTAGTCATAGGTTATCTATGAAAATATTTTGTCAAAAAAAAAAAAACTTTTTGAAATGAAAACCTATGACTAAAAGTGGAAAATATTGTGGCAAAAGGAGAAATTGCTCGTTTTGAGCAATTTCTTCTTTTGTCACTATGTTTTCAAAAAGCTCTCTGCTGCAGAAAGCGTCTTTATGAGGGAAAGGGTTAAATTTTCTCCTTCAAAGGCATTATTAAGACTTTGGAGAAGTCTGCAAGTGGGAAAGGTTTTAGACTTGTTAATCACACAGTCACTAAAGAATACCTATGAGACAAATTATTCATATAATTTCTCTGAATAAAGATAAACCCTTTCCCACATATCACAAAAAGTAGAAGGCTTTGAAAACATCTAGGCAAAAATGTGAATAATCTCTTAAAATGAAAGTATAATTATTTAATAGAGTTGAAAACACCATAATCAATTTCTTCTGTTGCCAGAATATTTTCAAAAGTCGTCTGCTACCGATGCGTCAAAAAGCGTCTATATGTGGGAAAGGGTTAAGAGGGATATAGTCTACAGTCTGAGTAAATAATGTAATTATAACTGTCTGATACAATTTTTTTTAGACATTATTTCTCAATAATCAACACTTTACAACAAGTCTGCAGCGGACGACTTTGACAACGTTTGCACCAAAAACATATATATATTTTATCAATGAAAGTACAATTATTGAAAAGAGATGAAAACATTGAGACAAAAGGAGAAATTGCTTGTGATTACCTCATGATGCGCAACTTCTCTATTTGCCACAACATTTTTAAAAGTCGCCTGCTGTAGATGTGTCAAAAAGCATCTCTATGTGGGAAATGAATAAATAATCTAACAAAGGAATCATTGAAACTTTGGATCTTTTTTTTTATATGAATCTATTTTCTATTCAACCCTTTCCCAAATACAACAAATCTGCAGCAGACGACTTTGAAAACATCTCAACAATAATATGGAAAATCTCCATAAATAAGATGTACTTATTGAATAGAACCATTTTCCTCATACGAAAATTCTGCAGCAGACGACTTTCAACTTATTTGTCCAAAAATAGAAAATCTCTATAATTGAATGGATAACCTATGACTTAAAGTGGAAAACATTGTGGCAAAAGGAGAAATTGCTTGTTTTAAACAATTTCTTCTTTTGTCACAAAGTTTTTAAAAGTCGTCTGCTACAGAGGCCCCAAAAAGCGTCTATATGTGGACATAATATTTAGGTCTTTATGACTTAACCCTTTCCCTTATACGACAATTCTGAAGCAGACGACTTTGAACTTAATTTGTCCAAAAATAGAAATGAATGGATAACCTATGACTTAAAGTGGAAAACATTGTGGCAAAAGGAGAAATTGCTTGTTTTAAACAATTTCTTCTTTTGTCACAAAGTTTTTAAAAGTCGTCTGCTACAGAGGCGTCAGAAAGCGTCTATATGAGGGAAAGGGTTATGACTAACCTTTGTGGCTATTACCAGCTGTACCAACTTTGGAGCGTTCCGTAACACATCTACGGCCTCCGTATGTGTCAGTCCAATCAAACTTTTACCATTTATCATCAACAGTTCATCCCCTCGCTTCAATCTTCCGTCCCTGTTTTAATGAGAAATTCTTGTATTTTAATAATGATTATAATAATATTATACAATAGTTTTTGAAGCCACACATAATGTCGCTGTTTGAATTGTCGTTAAATGAAAGCATTACTGACAGACAGATAGACAGACAAGTGGTTTCTACGTGTCACCCTGCCAAGTCAGGCAATACAAAAGTGTTCAATCGATTGATTAATTGGGGTTTAACGCAGTTTTCAACAATTTTTCAGTCATATCACGGCGGCCAGTTCACACCATTCATGTGTTTCGTGGCTTTCTCACACCAGTACTCGACACAATATGCTTTTCAAGCAACTTGCTGCTTTTCAATTTAGATCATAGGCTCATTGGTGAAAGACAAATGACGCATGTCACAGTGCGTCAAACGTCAGAAAGAATGTTTGCCGAGCTGGGAATCAAACTCACAACCCCTGGATTGACAGACCGCATCTCTACCGACTGAGCTACCGGGGCTCGGCCCACAAAAGTCTTCAAAGACCTACATATTAGTCATTAACTGACAGACAGATGGACAGATGAGGGAGGATTGATCTCAATGAATCACCCTACAGGCAACAAATAAATACTGAACACACTGAAACATCAAATATTGTGTATTTTCACAATTTCACAAGACAGCTTATATTATTAATCCTTTCTCACAAACAACAAATCTGCAGCGAACAACTAAAATAAGAGGAACAAGATGGCTCTAAATCGCTCACCTCAATTTAATAGAAATCACAGTTTTAAATGTTCATACGATATGCATACAAGGAAAACAAGGAACACTCCCTTGTAGTCATATTTATCATTGGATCGTAATAATTTCCACAATCTTAGTAGAGGGTCACCCAAGGAACTGCCATAGAGAAAGGGCTAAGATCATAGCTCAAGTCATGATACCTTAGTCTGTGATCATGGAGATTGTTGGTTAGTCTGAATCTAAGCTCAAAACATTCTGTCTGAGGCTTGGCAATAGTCAGAAGGTTTTTTTCTAAATGAATAGTTTTCATACCTTTAACAATGTAATCATTGTTCGCTGGCTTGTTTATTGGAATTTGATGCCCTTTTCCACATTATTTAAATTTTATCAAGGTGACAGAACACTAAGAAGTCCTTTAAAACCAAAAGTCAATGCACTCAGGCATTGATGTACACATTGACACACACACAACTGATAATTTCAGCCAGAGGAGCCAACAGTATAATTGGCTGGCCTGGCTCTATAAGGGTTGGCACAGGCTGGCCTGGCTCTATTTAGTTTGGCACAGGCTGGCCTGGCTCTATTTAGTTGGCACAGGCTGGCCTGGCTCTATTTAGTTGGCACAGGCTGGCCTGGCTCTATTTAGTTGGCACAGGCTGGCCTGGCTCTATTTAGTTGGCACAGGCTGGCCTGGCTCTATTTAGTTGGCACAGGCTGGCCTGGCTCTATTAAGTTGGCACAGGCTGGCCTGGCTCTATTTAGTTGGCACAGGCTGGCCTGGCTCTATATAGCTGGCAGTCTGGCCTGGATCTATACAGCTTGCACAGGCTGGCCTGGCTCTATATAGCTGGAACATGCTGGCCTGGTTCTATATAGCTTGCATAGGCTAGCCTGGCTCTATATAGCTGACACAGGCTGGCCTGGATCTATATAGCTTGCACAGGCTGACCTTTTATATGGTCATATTGCTTTATATGGTTGGCACTGGCTCTATATAGCTGGCACAGGCTGACCATGCTTTATATAGTTGGCACTGGCTCTATATAGCTTGCACACTGGCCTGGCTCTATATAGCTGGCACAGGCTGGCCTGGCTCTAAATAGCTGGCATGGGCTGGCCTAGCTCTATATAGCTGGCATGGGCTGGCATGGCTCTATATAGCTGGCACAGGCTGGCCTGGCTCTAAATAGCTGGCATGGGCTGGCCTAGCTCTATATAGCTGGCATGGGCTGGCATGGCTCTATATAGCTGGCACAGGCTGGCCTGGCTCTAAATAGCTGGCATGGGCTGGCCTAGCTCTATATAGCTGGCATGGGCTGGCATGGCTCTATATAGCTGGCATGGGCTGGCATGGCTCTATATAGCTGGCACAGGCTGGCCTGGCTCTAAATAGCTGGCATGGGCTGGCCTAGCTCTATATAGCTGGCATGGGCTGGCATGGCTCTATATAGCTGACACAGGCTGGGCTGGCTCTATATAGCTGGCCTAGCTCTATATAGCTGGCATGGCTCTATATAGCTGGCATGGCTCTATATAGCTGGCATGGCTCTATATAGCTGGCATGGCTCTATATAGCTGGCCTAGCTCTATATAGCTGGCATGGCTCTATATAGCTGGCATGGCTCTATATAGCTGGCCTAGCTCTATATAGCTGGCATGGCTCTATATAGCTGGCATGGCTCTATATAGCTGGCCTAGCTCTATATAGCTGGCATGGCTCTATATAGCTGGCATGGCTCTATATAGCTGGCATGGCTCTATATAGCTGGCACAGGCTGGCCTTGGTGTATATAGCTGGCACGGCTCTATATAACTGGCACAGGCTTCCCAAACATGGGTCCAGCAGTCAAAGGGTTAAGTAACTGACAAATACTCTAGTATCTTTCCACATGCAGAATTATCTGGACACATCAGCAGCAGATTACATTTTCCTTTTGTCACAATGTTTTCAAACATTTACAATGATTTCACTTTCATTAAAGAGATTGTATATGTTTGCCCAGAATTTTTTAATGTCATCTGCTGCACAGATTTATTTTATGTTGAAAAGGGGTTGGTTGGATCATTTAGATTATTGATCTTATTTTTTAAAAAGAATTTCGATGGCTTGGAGTGAAACGGTTGTTACTAAAATTGATATTTTCTTACCAAGGTTAATTACCTCGCCATAAAGTCTTTATAAGCGTTTAATCATTTTTCTTGGTAAACAATGGAAATTTAGGTGCCATTGCTCGTTCTGAGCAATGGCATCTATATTTGCATTGTTTACAAAGGGGTCAAATTTGCCCCAAAACCAGGGTTTTTAAAATAGGTTTTTAGTTACACCCCTTTCACACCAAGCCCTCGATTTGTGTTGTTGAAAAGAAATGTGTTGTGCGCGAAAATGTAATTATAATCATCTTTCTCTGTCCAAAGTTCTGAAGAAAAAAAATTAAATTAAATAAGAGTCTATTTCTTCCTTCCATAGTTGATTTTATATAATTATTTCCAGCAAATTTTACACATATGGAGTGTATCAACTTTACTGTGAACTATACCATGCAATCAAACACGAAGGAGATCTGCAGCACACACCCTTGAAAATATTCAGGCAAAACCACTGAAAATCTCCTTATAATTACTGAAATAGGCGGGCCATGATGGCCCTAGAACGCTCACCTGAATTATGCAATGTGGTATATAATGCAAAACACATCAAGACAATTATTCTCACAAAGATTTAAAATGAAACCTCCAGAGTGTTAACAAGATTTTCCTTCATTTAGCCTAGTGACCTTATTTTTGTTTTACCCAATATGATATGACCACCAAAATTCGAACATGGACTAGATATCATTAATACAAACATTCTGACAAAGTTTCAACTGGCTCAACAAGATTTTCCTTCAATTTGGCCTTGTGACCTAGTTTTTTACCCAATATGACCCGTATTCAAACTTGGCCTAGATATTATTAACCTTTCTGACGCCTATGCAGCAGACGGATTTTTGATAACATAGGGACAAAAGAAGAAATTGCTCAAAACGAGCAATTTCTCCGTTTGCCACAATGTTTTCCACTTTTAGTCATAGGTTATCCATTCAATTATAGAGATTTTCTATTTGTTGACAAAATATTATCAAAGTCGTCTGCTGTCACATTGTCATATGAGGGAAAGAGTTAAGAGAAACATTCTGACCAAATTTGAAGCTTCTGAAGCAAAAAATGTGACCTAGTTTTTGAACAGACATGAACAATTTTCGAACTTGGCATACATATCATCAACATTCTGATAAAGTGTCAACATGCTGAAGATGAAAATGTGGCCTCCAGAGTGTTAACAAGATTTCCCATCAATTTGACCTAGTAACCTAGTTTTTGACCTCATATGGCCCAGTTTCGAACCTGTCCAATATTTGATGGAGATGAATGTTCTGATAAACTTTCATGAAGATCAGATGCAAGATGTAGCCTGTAGAGTGTTAACAAGGCAATTTTTTGGCGACACACGACGACACACAACGCACAACACACGACACACCACGGACGGACACCAGAGAAAATGAGATCACAATAGCTCACCTTAAGCACTTTGTGCACAGGTGAGCTTAAAGGTTGAAAACATTGTCGAAAAGGAGAAACTGTTTTCAATTGTAGTCTGCTGCAAAGGCATCAGAAAGCATCCAATTTGGAGAAAGGGTTAATCTGATATCCTTTATCAGGGTCATCTGCTTCTAAAATTGATTGGAGCATGAGCATGATTGAAATGCTTCAAGAGCTGAACGGAATTTTCGCTCTGAACGAAACAATCATAATGAATGAAAAAATCCAAACACATTGAGCAGTTGCAACAATTTTTAATTATTTTATGAAAAAAAAAAAATTATAATTATTTTACGAAACTACTTTATTAAAAGTCATTAGTATACTAAACCTTTGTTTTATAAGAAACTTAAGTATCTGATTGTAATATGATGTACCGTAACAATATTATATATATGATCATATTTATAATAGATTTTACTTCGCAGTCTTCTTAATGTTCTACATGTATTAAGAAAATCCAAATTTGAAATATCGTGCAAAATCTCACAACAAATAAGACTTGTGCTCAAAAGAAACACATGTCATGCCTTCCAATTCATCTTCAGAAAACATTGTGACAAAAAGAAGACATTACTTGCATTCTTTTCAACTCTATTCAATAATTTCACATTCATCTATAGAGATGTTCCAAACTTTTTCCATTAAGTTTTCAAACTTGTCTACTGCAGGTTTGTTGTAATTGGGAAAAGGTTAAAACAAATTATTTCCTCAAAATTGTTTCATAACACGGCTGCTGCATTTAAAATGCCAAGAGTCAATTGCATTAGGCAATCGGGAAATGAAGCAACAGGTTGTTTAGATGCAGCGGATGCAGATTTACAGATTTAACTTCCTCACTAATTTTATCTGTCAATTTCTAAAATGACGTCTGCCAAAATTACCCAGAGTGCACAGTGTGTTAAGAAAACTGTCTGCGAGGAAATTGAAAAACTCATATAACCATTTCCTTTCGTTTAAATATTTCCTTCCTATGACATTTCTAGAGTTTTATCTTAAGGAACTTGTATTATATTGACAATTAGGAGTGAATTCTTAATAGCCTAGAGGAGTGTGGTTAAGCAATATAGCCTTTGTTTACAATATTGTCTAATGTTTCCTACAGCACAGGCAACAAAGTTGTCCATATTAGGATTAATCCATTATCCAATGTCTAATTTAGATTTTCTAAAAACAATTGAAGAAATTAATGAAAACAAGAAGGCCATGATGGCCCTATTTCGCTCACCTTAATTATACAATGTACTGCAATGCAAAACACATCAAGACAATTATTCTGAATGCAACTTCCACAGTGTTAACAAGATTTTCCTTCATTTGGCCTAGCGATCTATATTTGTTTACCTGATATGACCCATATTCAAACATGGACAAAGTTTCAACTTGCTCAAAGTAAAAATGCAGCCTCCGGAGTTTGAAAAATAATTTCCTTTATTGACCTTGTTTCTGACCCAATATGACCCATATTCGACCTTGACCTAGATATAATTCCGACAAACATTCTGACAAAATTTAATTCAAGCTGCAGAAGCAAAAAATGTGGCATCCAAATTGTTAACAAGATTTTCCTTCAATTTGGCCTAGTGACCTAGTTTTTGACCCTACATGACCCATATTCGAACTTGGCTTAGATATCATTTAGATAAACTTTCTCATCAAATGTCAAGCTGCTGTAGCAAAATATAAGTCTTCTACAGAGTTAACAAGATTGTCCTTCAATTTGGCTAGTGACCTAGTTTCTGACCCAATATTACCCATATTCGAACTTGACCTAGATATCTGTAAGACAAACATTCTGACAAAATTTCAAACTCCTTTAGCAAATGATGCGGGCTCTAGAGTGCTTACAAGATTTTCCTTCAGTTTGACCCAGTGGACTACTTTTTCACCCAACATGACCCATGTTCGACCTTGACTTACATATCATCATATCATCAAGACAAACATTCTGATAAAGTTTCATCATGCTCAAATTAAATATGCAGTGTTAAGAGTGTTAACAAGATTTCCCTTCAATTTGGCTTAGTGACCTAGAATCTGACCCAATATGACCCATATTCCAACTTGACCTAGATATCTTTCAAACTGCTGAAACAAAAATTGCAGCCGCTAGGATGTTAACAAGATTTTCCTTCAATTTGACCTAGAGACCTACTTTTTGACCAAACATGACCCATGTGCGAACTTGACCTACATGTTATCATGACAAACATTCTGATAAAGTTTCAACATGCTTAAGTTGAAAATGTGGTCTCTAGAGTTTTAACAAGATTACCCTTCAATTTGGCCTAGTGACCTAATTTTTGACCCGACATGACCCATATTCGAACTTAGCTTAGATATCATTCAGCGGTTTCTGGGTTGTTAACAAGATTTCCCTTCAATTTGACCTAGTGACCTCGTTTTTGACCTCATATGGCCCAGTTTTGATGGAGATGAATGTTCTGATACACTTTCATGAAGATTGGATGCAAAATGTAGCCTGTAGAGTGTTAACAAGCTGAAATGTTGACGACGCACGACGGCCGGACGCCGGACAAAATGGGATCACAATAGCTCACCTTGCACTTCGTGCATAGGTGAGATAAAAAAAGTTATTTTGGGCCCTTATCTGAATTTTAAAGATTGTCAGTTTTCCCCCCTTTCTGATGCCGCAGCAACCAAAGTTCTTCATAGAATTGAAATCTTTGAACAATTTTGACAGAGTATATAGCACTAAAGGATCATTCCAGTGAAGTTTGGTTGAAATTGATCCGATGATTTAGTAGATGCTGTTTATAGCTAAAAGTTAACGACAACGACAGACAGAGAGTGATCAAAATAGATCACCTTGAGCCTTTGGCTCTGGTGAACTAAAATGCAGCAGACGAATAAGCAAAAATATGGAAAATCCCTCTCAAAATAACAAATATTGTGACAAACATTTTCGGCTGTAGATGCATCAAAATGCCTCTAAAATAACCCTTACCCACATACAACAGATCTGCAGCAGACGACTTTCAAAGCACCAAGAAAATTTATAGAAAATATATTAAAATAATAATTTGACTATTAAATCAGAGTTGAAATAGCTCATCATGAGCAATTTCTCCTTTTGTCACAATAATTTCAAAAGTCGTCTGCTGCAGAGGCATTAAAATGCATCTATATGTGGGAAAGGGATAATACCCACCTGAATGCTGGTCCATTTTCTGTAATGCCCGCGATGAAAATCCCAATATCTCCACGTTTTGAACCTTTTCCTCCAGCAATATGGATTCCAAAGCTGTTGTTGTCCTTGAGCAGATGCATTTTTGTGATGACCCGTTTCTGTGGAGGAAATAAGAATAATTTATTACTCAATCAAGCCTTGACTTTTCTTAAGCCTATCTTTCGTCTGCTATATTATCGTCTGCAACATTTCATTTTTTATAATTTTTAATTCTTCCAAATGTTTGCCGAAATAGAATTGGGGTGTCGTGTCAATCAGTTTGAATTATCTCAGATCAGGCCTAGGTCATTAATGGTTGGCAAAAAAGTTTCCATGTCTGCTCAGAGTCACGGTCATTATCGAAAAGTGCTTGGAAATCCCAAAGTGTGTTATATTACAAAAAGATTACCCTACTCAGATGAAGGCAGAATAACTTTCACTGTCTGCCAACACCTACAGACATGAATAACTCAACAATGATCAATTGCTACTTTCCCCAATGCAACAACTTTTTTGCAATGATTACATCTTTCCTTACACAGTACAGAGAATTTCCATAATTTTGCCTAGTCATCTGCGGCTGATCTATTTTAATCCTTTTTCACCTACAGACGCATTTTGACGCAATAGCAGCAGCCAACTTTGGAAAACATAGTGGCCAAAGGTGAAATTGCTCATTATGAGGTCAGAAACTAGGTCACTAGGCCAAATTGAAGGAAAATCTTGTTAACACTTTGGATGCCACATTTTTTTGCTTCTGCAGCTTGAATTAATTTTGTCAGAATGTTTGTCAGAATTATATCTAGGTCAAGGTCGAATATGGGTCATATTGGGTCAGAAACAAGGTCAATAAAGGAAATTATTTTTCAAACTCCGGAGGCATTATGAGCAATTCCTCCTTTGGCCACAATGTTTTTAAGTTTATTTAACAATTAAACTATCTTTCATGGAGATTGTTCAGGTTTTCGTCACTATGTTTTCAAAGTCATCTGCTGCAGATTTGCTGTTTATGGAAAGGGTTAACCCTTTCCCTCATACAACAATTCTGCAGCAGACGACTTTGAACATATTTTGTCAAAAAATAGAAAATCTCTATAATTTAATGGATAACCTATGACTAAAAGTGGAAAACATTGTGGCAAAAGGAGAAATTGCTCGTTTTGAGCAATTTCTTCTTTTTGTCACTATGTTTTCAAAAAGCCGTCTGCTGCAGAGGCATCAGAAAGCGTCTATATGTCAGAGGGAAAGGGTTAATTGTGGGAAAAGGTTAATCTTTAAACCCTATATTATTTGGTTATCAAAAGAATTATGGCAATGAAATGCTTCTTTGAGTACCTTTTGGACAAGTATTTGGTGGGTAATCTAGGAAATATTTGGGGGAATAAAACCATTTTGCTCCTACTTATCAAACGCCTTTGACTTGGAGCTGGCAGACAATAGTGTCTATATGAGGGGAGGGTTAATTGTGCAAAAAGGTTAAAACCCTATATTGTTGGTTATCAAAAGAATTATGGCAATGAAATGTTTCTTTCAGTAGCTTTTGGACAAGTATTGGGTGGGTAATCTAGGAAATATTTGGAGGAATAAAACCATTTCGCTCCTATTTATCAAACGCCTTTGACTTGTGGAGCTGGCAGACAATAATCCTTTTATCTATTATTTTCCCCATGATAGAACTATCATACTTCAAGAGATCACAAGCTCATTGTTCTTAAACCCTTTCTCACATGGCAGATAAATTTTGAAACATCTGCTGCAGATGACTTTTGAAAACATTGTGACAAAAAGAAGAGATTGCTCAAAGCGACCAATTTCTCCTTTTGCCATAATGTTTTCAACATTTTTCAGTAAATATACCCTCATTTATAGGGAGTTTTCCATATTTTGTCCACATGTTTTCAAAGTCGTCTGTTGCAGATTTGTTGTATATGGGAAAGGATTAACCCTTTCTCACATGCAGACAAATTTTGATACATCTGCAGCAGATGGCTACATTGTTTTAACCCTTTACCTCATTTTTCTGACGCCTCTGCAGCAGACAGCTTTTTGAAAACATAGTGACAAAAGAAGAAATTGCTCAAAGCGAGCAATTTCTCCTTTTGCCACAATGTTTTCCACTTTTAGTCATAGGTTATCCATTCAGTTATAGAGATTCCCAAATTTTTGACAAAATATGTTCAAAGTCGTCTGCTGCAGAATTGTTGTATGAGGGAAAGGGTTAAACTGTATTCAATAATTGTACTCTCATATTAAGAGGTTTTCTATATTTTAGCCTATACAGAAAGATTTCAAAGTCCTCTGCTCAAGATTCATGGTTTGTTTGAAAATTTTAAAGTTAAGTCTTTCCCTTTAATTTGTCAAATTTTTAACCCTTTTCAACTTGTAAGACTTTTGAAATAATTGTGGGAAAAGGATTTGTTATATCATGGCAACAGTTCACTTATTCATGATCCCTGGGTAAACTAACCAGTACTAGGCTAGAAAATGTGCCTTGCCCAAGGGCACTCCACCATAACCGTAGTGACTGGGGGATCAAACCTGGGACTCCTACCTTAGAAAAAAATGTCTGCCGTATATGAATCTAAAAACGTCTGAATACCGGAAAAGGATGATGCCGTTGGCTCTGAGGGAGTAGGTAATTGGCATTCTTTTTGACATAATACATATTTGATGTACTTGTAATAACAATTACGATAAGGGCAATAATACACATTTGATGTTATAAAATTAATTACCATTATGATATTTCATTCCACTGATATAGACAATTTTTGATACCTTAATCTGCAGCAGAAAACTCAATAGCAAGCAATTTTCCCACAATGCTTTGAAGTTTGAACGCTGGATAAAAGTTGTACATCAAACTTTCCCACATACAACAAATCTGCAGCAGACCACTTTGAAAACCTCTAGGCCCCCAAAAAATAAACTATCTTTAATGGCAGATATAACTACTAAACATTGTGGAATTTGGAGAAATTCTCGTATTGCCATATATATTATTTGCACATTTCTGCTGCAGATGCAGCTGCTCGACCCTTTCCCACATACAAGAATTCTGTAGCAGACAACTTGAAATCATCTAGGAAAAAATTATCTATAAAAGATGGTATCCTTTTTCCAAATTAATTAAATTTCATTAAGAGCAATTTCTACTTTCGCCAAGGTGATTCCAAAGCTATTTGCTGCAAAGGCGACAGAAAGCGTCTATATGAGGGGAAGGGATACGGTACAGGGTGTTTATCTCTTACCTTTCCAACCCCCGGAGAGGAATGACAACTAAAATCGTATTCTGAACCCTCATCCAAACTACACACGCTAGTCGGGGTTGAATTGTTCGCTAGCCTAAACACATCAAGTGTCTTGGAACCTTTCCGTTTTTTATATAACTGTGTACACAGCTGTACTTCTTCATCACAATTGTTATTGAGGTTAACGTCTGTTGTGTATGCTAATCCAGAATTATTACTATAAACACCGTAACTATTCTCCTTGGCTAAACCAACCGTGTTCACGTAATCCAAGTATTGTCGAGACTCCATCTCTCGTGAAATATCGTCCACAGCAGACGCACTCTGAGTCCGATGCTTATCAATAAGAATTTTTTTATCGTAACTATTCCCCTTTTTTTGATGTAAAGATGGGGTGAAATGGTGGTTTCCACGGTGACCATTTAGATAAGGTCGTCTGACTCCAGTGTCAAGGTCATTCATGGTTTCCGTGAACACATCATCGTTAGAAACAGCCAGACTGGCTTGTGAGCTGTTGAACGAGTTTAGATTGAGCGAATTACTATAACTGTCATATAAACTTGACGTTAAACAAGAGGCAGATTGGGCGGTCAAGCTGTTTCGATTCAGAATGAGTTCGTTGTGAGGTTCGTGTAAATTGGATGTTGATGAAGAACTGATTTGCGTACTGCAACTGTTTAACGGGGTTGGTGGGACTGGAGCATAACGTTTCCGCTTCCTCCTGACTGTGATTACTACATGTCCACCTTTTTCTGCTTCTGACAGAATGTGCCTGAAAATACAAATAAAGTGTTGGTTGACATTTAGCCTTTTCTGGTATGCTATTTTTATCCATTTGACACAAAGGACAAATCTGCAACAGACAGCTTTGAAAAGATCATTAGCAAATTCCCTTTTTGTCACACTGATTTCAGAAGTTGTCTGCTGCAGATGTGTCAAAATACATCTACATGTGTTAAAAATTTACTGATTGCTGACTTCGATTACATCCTTCTGTATTCTTCAGTCTGGGGTAAATCCTTATTCATATAACTTAATTGGTGTGATATAATACAAGAAATATATAAATCTGCATTATTATTCTAAATTAGAAATTATGTTTGATACCGGTTTGTAATTCTTTTTCTCACACAATGTGGCAATGTCTACAAAACTAGAATGGAGTGCTCCCCATAGCATGTGTGTCACCTGCACCTGCTCATTGAAAGTGTGACGAAAAAGTGTGATGGACAGACGGACGGACAGACAGATGCCGGACAAAAAAATAAATAATCCCTTAGTGCTTACCATGCTACGCAGGGTGACACAAAAACTTTTTATCCTTTTCCACAATGTTTTCTTAAGTCATCTGCTGCAGGGATGTATATATACATAAAAAAAATCAATTATAAATGTCTATACAGTGATCAGTACTGGTTTAATCCTTTTCCATCAGCATATTTCATTTATAGAGATTTGCCAGGAAGTTTTCAAAGTAGTCTGCTGCAGATTAATTTTATGTGGGTAAGGGGTTAATTTCTTGCAAATGATGTCAGTGAAGACCCTTATCAGACTGGCATATAAATCTTCTCTATCCTGACAAATGTTCTACAGGCATTATACACATTTTTAAGCATCTGCGGCAGACAACAATTAAAGGCATTGTGACAAAAGGAGAAATTGCTCATGATAAACCATTTTAACTTTGCATAAATGTTTTCAACTGTATTCAATAATTACACTTTCAGTTATAGAGATTTCTCGTATTTTTACCGAAATATCTTTCAAAGTCATCTGCCGCAGATTTGTTGTATGTGTAAAAGGGTCAAGATGTATTTTCCCATGGAGTGGCTCGATCAATTCCTCCCATTTATTATTTTGTCTGCCATGAACAATGCTTCCTGTCTGATAACACAGCAAAGTGAACACATTCATTTTGATATATTTCCCACATGGAACAAATATACAGCAGATGACTTTCAACCCTTTCCCACATATAGACGCTTTCTGACACCTTTGCAGCAGACGACTTTTTGAAAACATAGCGACAAAAGAAGAAATTGGCTCAAAACGAGCAATTTCTCCTTTTGCCACAATGTTTTCCAATTTTAGTCATAGGTATATATCCATTCAATTATAGAGATTTTCTATTTGTTGACAAAATATGTTCAAAGTCGTCTGCTGCAGAATTGTCGTATGAGGGAAAGGGTTAATCCTTTCCAACTGGCAGAGACATTTTCATGCATCTGCAGCCGAGGGCTGTTGAAAGTATTGTGGTAAAAGAGGAATATGGGAAGCCTGTGCCTCCAGTGTAGAGCCAGGTCAGCCTGCAAATTGGTGCCGTCTGACCACTGGCTCTTTACTGTTGAATGCTCAATTCAACATTTATCTTGATAATCCTCAAATCGGCAATGGACTCTTCTAAATACAAAGCATTGAAAGGCTTCAATGTGGATCTGATGCAAATCATGAAAGGCATCTTGCAATCATTGTGGGAAAAAGAGAAGTTGCTGATCATGAGTTACTTCTCCTTTTGCTGCATGGTTTTCACAAGGCACCTTGTACAGAATGTGCCAAAATGTGACTGCAAGTGGGAAAGCCTTAATCCTTTCCCACATATAAATGCTTTCTGACGTCTTTGCAGCAGACAGCTTTTGAAAACATTGTGACAAAAGAGGAAATTTGCTCAAAGCGATTAATTTCTCCTTTTGCCAACATTTTTCAGTAGTTATACCTTCATTTATAGAAATTTTCCCATGTTTTTGCCCAGTTATTTTCAAAGTCGTCTGCTGCGGATTTGTATTAAGTGGGAAAGAGTTAATGTATGATCCAGTCAGTTATGGACCAAGTGTATTATGATATATTTGTTTAGGTTGAACAGGAGACTGATTAAATACTCTAGTCTGATAAACTTCCCGATTTCTTTGTACAAACACATTCATCAAACACTGTAAGATGTTTTATATTTCACAATAACTCTAGAATGTTCGATTTTATTACACTCTTAGTCGATTATTTAATGTTGATGATCAGACGAAAAATGATTTCAAAGACAGTGTGCAGCATAGTAATTGTTATGATTGGAGGTTGTTTCATGCCAAAATCAAAGTGCAATTGAAAGCTATTATGAGCAATTTTCGTTTTCGTGCAATTATATACACACATAAGGTTGCTGCTACAGATGCATCAGATAGCTTTTCCTGAGAACAGTTTTAATTAACGCTCCAATGAATGTTTAGTTACAGGATACAGCTGCCAATCAAAACATGCCTTTTATCTCTAAGTCTTTTGGGCCAATCACAACAATCCTTTCATCTGAAAGAAGTTTTGTCCAATCAAAACAAGTCTTTATGAACTCTTTATTCTTTCTAGAAGGTGTGGTTGAATGTTGATCATTTTTCATTACAACATTCCTAAAATCCCTGAAGAACATTAACATGCAGCCATTTGAAACCAGATCTGCCTGCATAAATCTGTTTAGTTTATCCTTTCTATGATACCAATGTTTAATTCGCTGCTTCTTCTGCAGCATTAAACTTCTGAAAGTTTTGATGTACAAGCAATTTCTCCTTTTCCTACTATGTTTTCAATTCAGAGTGAAAATTATGCTTTCCTTTTTACCAATCACATCAGCTTTGTTTTCCTCAGACATCATCATATCTTATCAAGAAAACAAACAAATATTTTAAAATATCAATTTCAGGAAATATTTCTCTTTACAAAATATATATCTTTCACATTGATTCATTGCTTTAACCCTTTTCCACATACAACAAATCTGCATCAGACGACTTTGAAATCGTCTAGGCAAAAGCACAGAAAATCCCATTAAATGAAAGAACAATAGTTAAATAGAGTTGAAAACATGGTGACAAAAGTAGAAATTGCTCTCCTTCTTTTGTCGCCATGTTTTCAAAAAGGCGTCTGCTGCAGAGGCATCGGAAAGCGTCTATATAAGGGAAAGGGTTAAACAAGATTATTTTAGATATATATTTCCTTCCATGATGTTATTTCAAAATGAAGTTTTATATATAACCCTTTCCAACATAAAGTACATCTCTGCAGCTAATTATTTTGAAAACAGTGAACATTATTATGCACTGTCTCAATTTCAGTTTATTTTGCAATGATTTAATCCTTTCCCACATATGAAAAAATTGCAGCAGACAACTTTGAAAATATCTTTGTAAAAATATGGAAAATGTCATTGAATGAAAAAGTAATTATTGAAACGAGGTACAGATCACTGGATGAGGTTCATGCATGTATTTCACATTCAAAAATCTTTTTAGACCCTAAAACCAGTTTTCTCATCTTAATCTGGTCCTATGGAGTTATAATATCTGACAAAATTGGATGGACTATATGGAAACACAGTGGACAACATTGGGCAAGAAGAAATGAGAAATTTCTCCATTTCCAACAATGTTTTTAAAAGTGCATTGGCATTTCAGTCATGTGTATCAGGAACAATTTGAAACTGACATTTTGTTAAGATTTATTGTCGTTTCAAAGTGTTTGATTAGAAGACGATTCTAAATTTTAATATCAAGTAAATTGCCATGTTTAAATGGAAAACAAAATTTAGTCTTTATTTAAAGTGACTGTTCTATTTTCTCTGATGTTTCCGCTGTCTCCTCTCTGGTTGCAAATTAATGGGTTTAAGTAATTTCTTAAATAATGATAGTGTTATATATTGATTTTGGTTTTGTCTTATTCTTTTCTTCACTCAAATATACCTTTATGAAAACATATGAGCCGTCCCACGAGAAAACCAACATTGTGGACTCTGCGTAAAGTGTTGACCCTGATCAGCCTAAGCATGCCAGGCAGTGTAACCCCGACAGACGCTTTTTACCTCCTGTGGATTTTCTGTTTCAAGAATCATTACTCTATACCTCTATCCACCCGAGACGGAATGTGTCGGGCCGGATTAGCCTGCGCGGACTGTGCAGGCTAATCTGGATCGATACATTACGCAGAGACCATAATGTTAGTTTTCTCGTGGAACGGCTCATATTTCCACTGACTAGTCTGCCAACAAAATATCAACATACAATAAATTTGCAGCAGTTGTTATTTGAAAATGACTTGGCAATAATATAGAAAATCTCCATGAAGTGCAATTATTGAATAGGGTTTACTGTTAACCCTTTCATACAACAAATCTGCAGCAGACGACTTGGAAGATTGGAAACTCCCTTTAAATGAAAGTACAATAATTGAGTAGAGTTGAAAACATGGCGATTAAAGGAGAAATTGCTTGTTTTGAGCAATTTCTTCTTTTGACGCAATGTTTTCAAAAAGTTGTCTTCTCAGAGAGCGTCAGAGAGCCTCTATTTGAGGGAAAGGGTTAAGACATGAAGCATAGACAGACATATATTGCTCACTATGAACAATAATTACTCATTTTCCCACATTTATTTTTTAAAAAGCAGTCTGCCGCAGATGTTTCACAATGTATTTGCAAATGTGTGAAAGGTTTGAATTTAAGCATTCTTCACATACTAATTGTAAATGTCTTGTCACATTCATGGGAATGTAACAATCTGGCATCTAAAAAGAATCCAGATTAACCCACATATAACAAATCAGTAGCAGACGACTTTGAAAAATTATATAGTTTAAAGTATGTTAGACCTATAAATGAAAGTTTGATCATTAAATACAGTTGAAAACATTATGGCAAATGGTGAAATTGCTCATCATGAGCAATTTCACCTTTGCCACAATATTTTCAAAAGTCGTCTGCTGCAGAGGCATCAGAAAGCGTCTGTATGTGGGAAATTAGGGTTAAAAGAGTGGATTAACCCTCTTCCCTCATACAACAAATCTGCAGCAGCCATCTTTGTAATTATTTACTCAAAATTTATGGAAGCTCTATATAAATGAAAGAACAAATATGGAATAAAGTTGAATAAAGTTGAAAACAACATTGTGGCAAAGAAAGAAATTGTTCACAATGAGCACTTTAAGTTTGATCTTTGCCAAAATATATCAAAAGGTTGTCCGCTGCAGAGGCGTCAAAATGTGTTTGCATGTGTAAAAGGGTTGATTCAAAGCATTCTTTACACACTGATTGTAAATGTCTTGTCAAAACCTGTATCCCTCATCCATGTGAAGGTAGCAACCTGGAAATTCTGATGGAATCCAGAAAAGAGAGGATTAATTATATTCTGTTCTATTAACCCTATAAACCCTTTCCCTCATACGACAATTCTGCAGCAGACGACTTTGAACGTATTTTGTCAAAACATAGAAAATCTCCATAATTGAATGGATAACCTATGACAAAAAGTGGAAAACATTGTGGCAAAAGGAGAAATTGCACATTCTGTGCAATTTCTTCTTTTGTCACTATGTTTTCAAAAAGCTGTCTGCTGCAGAGGCGTCAGAAAGCGTCTATATGAGGGAAAGGGTTAACACTTTCCCACATATAGCCGAATTCTGCTGCATCTGTATTGAATCTACATCATCTTGTTTAAATCTTTAAAAATTGAATATTAAGACAAAATAAAAAGTCATACTTTTTAAAATCATTTTGACAAAAAGAGAAATTTCTCAGATAATTTCTCCTATTGTCACAATGTTTTCAACATTTTTTCAGTTGTTGTACCTTCATTTTTAGAGATTTCCGATAGTTTTGCCTAGATGATTTTAAAGTAGTCTGCTTCATTCGATTGGTTGTATGTGGGAAAGGATTAACCCTTTCCCTCATACCGCAATTCTGCAGCAGCAGACGACTTTGAACGTATTTTGTCAAAACATAGAAAATCTCCATAATTGAATGGATAACGTTACTATGACAAAAAGTGGAAAACATTGTGGCAAAAAGGAGAAATTGCACGTTTTGTGCAATTTCTTCTTTTGTCACTATGTTTTCAAAAAGCCATCTGCTGCAGAGGCGTCAGAAAGCGTCTGTTTGTGGGAAAGGATTAATGTAATAAATCAAGGGAGGCTGGCATAGATTAGGGGTTTAATTATGAGCTAATGTGGGTAAATTCACACCATCCTCCTAGCTCTGTTACTGTTACTGTTTTAACCTTTTCTCACATAAAAATGCTTTCTGACACCCTCTGCAGCAGACAACTTTTGACACAATGTTTTCAACTCTATTCAATATTAATTCTTATTTTTATAGGGAACTTGCAGATTTTTTGCCTAAATGTTTTTGAAAATCAGCTGCTGCAGATTTGCTGTATGTGGGAAAGGATTAAACCTTTCCCTCATATATACGCTTTTTGACACCTCTGCATCAGATGGCTTTTGAAGACATAGTGACAAAAGAAGAAATTGCTCAAAACGAGCCATTTCTCCTTTTTCCACAATGTTTTCCACTTTTAGTCATCGGTTATCCATTCAATTATAGAGATTTTCTATTTTTTGATAAAATATGTTCAATGTCTTCTGCTGCATAATTGTCGTATGAGGGAAAGGATTGATCCTTTTCCCAAATACTGGAGACTTTTAGTGCCTCTGTGGTAGATAATAATTGATGAAACATACATATTGTGAGAATATGTGAAACTCCTCTTAACCCTTTCCCTCATACGACAATTCTGCAGCAGATGACTTTGAACGTATTTTGTCAAAACATAGAAAATCTCCATAATTGAACGGATAACCTATGACAACAAGTAACTGGAGGATTGCAAGCAATACCATAGTCCCCTACCGGTTTGCACTTTTGAGTCTGTTTCTGTTGTCATAGCAACCCAATGTTTAGGTATATCAAGACAATAAAGTATGAAAATAAAGAAAGGGAAATAACTCAAAAATTAGGGAAGCAAGAGTTATGGTTCATGTGCACTGCACTCCCCCTTGATACGATGTATTCATGTGTGAAATTTCATAGCCATAGCTAGTATAGTTATGGAGATATGCTCCGGACAAAAATCAAGTATGAAAATAAAGAAAGGGAAATAACTCAAAAATTAGGCAAGCAAGAGTTATGGTTCATGTCCACTGCACTCCCCCTTGATGAGATGCATCCATGTGTGAAATTTCATAACCATAGCTAGTACAGTTTTGGAGATATGCTCCGGACAAAAATCAAGTATGAAAATAAAGAAAGGGAAATAACTCAAAAATTAGGCAAGCAAGAGTTATGGTTCATGTCCACTGCACTCCCCCTTGATACGATGTATTCATGTGTGAAATTTCATAGCCATAGCTAGTATAGTTATGGAGATATGCTCCGGACAAAAATCAAGTATGAAAATAAAGAAAGGGAAATAACTCAAAAATTAGGCAAGCAAGAGTTATGGTTCATGTCCACTGCACTCCCCCTTGATACGATGTATTCATGTGTGAAATTTCATAGCCATAGCTAGTATAGTTATGGAGATATGCTCCGGACAAAAATCAAGTATGAAAATAAAGAAAGGGAAATAACTCAAAAATTAGGCAAGCAAGAGTTATGGTTCATGTCCACTGCACTCCCCCTTGATGAGATGCATCCATGTGTGAAATTTCATAACCATAGCTAGTACAGTTTTGGAGATATGCTCCGGACAAAAATCAAGTATGAAAATAAAGAAAGGGAAATAACTCAAAAATTAGGCAAGCAAGAGTTATGGTTCATGTCCACTGCACTCCCCCTTGATACGATGTATTCATGTGTGAAATTTCATAGCCATAGCTAGTATAGTTATGGAGATATGCTCCGGACAAAAATCAAGTATGAAAATAAAGAAAGGGAAATAACTCAAAAATTAGGCAAGCAAGAGTTATGGTTCATGTCCACTGCACTCCCCCTTGATGAGATGCATCCATGTGTGAAATTTCATAACCATAGCTAGTACAGTTTTGGAGATATGCTCCGGACAAAAATCAAGTATGAAAATAAAGAAAGGGAAATAACTCAAAAATTAGGGAAGCAAGAGTTATGGTTCATATGCACTGCACTCCGCATTGATGAGATGTATCCACATATGGAATTTCATAGCCATAGCTAGTACAGTTTTGGAGATATGCTCCGGACAAAGATTTGCCGGACTGACTGACTGACTGACAGATGGACGGACGGAGTGCAAACCTAATAGTCCCCTTCGGCACGCCGGTAGGGGACTAAAAAGTGGAAAACATTGTGGCCAAAGGAGAAATTGCACGTTTTGTGCAATTTCTTCTTTTGTCACTATGTTTTCAAAAAGCCGTCTGCTAAAGAGGCGTCAGAAAGCGTCTATATGAGGGAAAGGGTTAATGAGCTATTGCGAAAAAAAGGTTTTTCATTTGGTCTTGAAATTATACGGTATTTATTATTTTTCCACAATGTTTCCACTATTGAATCTCGGTCATCCATAATCATCAGTCTGCTGCCATTTTACAGCAATGTTTTGTTGTTCACATTTTCCTTGATACAGAAAACAAGAGGGCCATGATGGCCCTGGAATCGCTCACCTGATTTTTTTTTTCACTTTAGCTATATAAGCCCCGCCATCTGGCGGACATAGTTTCCGACCAATCGACTTGGCTTGAAGGAATCTGATAGAGGGTCACCCTAGGAACATTTCTACAAAATTATTTGAAAATCGGCCTGACACTTTTGGAGGAGAAGATTTTTTAAGTTTTCACTATAGCCATAAAAGGCAAAATAGACCCGACCCCTTGTGGCCATGTTTTTTGACCAATCAACATGGCTTGAAGGAATCTGATAGAGGGTCATCCAAGGAACATTTCTACAAAATTATTTGAAAATCGGCCTGACACTTTTGGAGAAGAAGATTTTTTAAGTTTGCACTATAGCTATATAAGGCAAAATAGCCCCGCCCCCCCTGGCGGCCATAATTTTTGACCAATCAACATGGCTTAAAGGAATCTGATAGAGGGTCATCCAAGGAACATTTCTACAAAATTATTTGAAAATCAGCCTGACACTTTTGGAGGAGAAGATTTTTTAAGTTTTCACTATAGCCGTATAAGGCAAAAAAGCCCCGCCCCCCCCTGGTGGCCATGTTTTTCGACCAATCAACATGGCTTCAAGGAATCTGATAGAGGGTCACCCAAGGATCATTTCTAAAACATAATTTGAAAATCGGCCTGACACTTTCGGAGAAGTTTTTTTAAGAATTTTGAAGTTTTTTTCATTTCGTTGCCATGGAAACCAGAATTCTGCATGGATCCCAAAAATTTTAAGGAATTCTGGTGAGGACATTGAGAGGATGCTTTCTGTGAAGTTTCATCCCAGTTGACCCACCGGTTACAGAGGAGAAAATGTTGACGGACGACGGACGACGGACATAGGGCGATCACAATAACTCACCCTGAGCACTTCGTGCACAGGTGAGCTAAAAACCTATGAAGCATTTCGAGCATATCACTTTTGAAAGCATTGTGGGAATAGAAGGAATTGTTCAAGATGAAAAATTTCTCAATTCGCAAAAAAAAAAAAAAAAATTACATTGTGTCCGTGAAGTTAATTAAAATGTCAAGTTTTCCAAGTAAGGGTAGTTTAAATACAAAATGCCGAGTGCTGTCAATCCAGGGGTTGTAAGTTCGAATCCCAGCTCGGCCAACTTTTTTACCGGCGTTTGACAAAAGTCAATGTGACATGCGTCATTCGTCTTCCACCAATGGGCTAAGTCTATGTGGAAAAGCAGCCAGTTGCTTGGAAAGATTGTTGTGTGGAGTACTGGTGTGAGAAAAACAGGAAATACGTGTGTAGGTGAACTGGCCGCCGTGATATGACTGAGAAATTGTTAAAAATGGCGTTAAACCCCAATCAATCAATTAAATACAACATACATCAATTTCTTATTTTCCAACAATGTTTTCAAACAGCCTCAAAATAACACTACTATCATATTGAGCACTGTATTTTCCACAATGTTTTAAAAAAACTAATCTGCCAGAAAAGCGCATCAGTATTTGTCTGTATGGAGGAAAGGATGATTAACCCTTTCCCTAATATAGACGCTTTCTGATGCCTCTAGATCTGCAGCAGACTGATTTTTGAAAACATAGTGACAAAAGAAGAAATTGCTCAAAACGAGCAATTTCTCCTTTGGCCACAATGTTTTCCACTTTTAGTCATAGGTTATCTACCATTTAATTATAGAGATTTTTTATTTTTTGACAAAATATGTACAAAATCGTCTGCTACAGAATTGTCGTATGAGGTAAAGGGTAAATCTATGACCCAGGTGTCTATTTATATAGGTAGGAAGTACATTCTAATTTATCTTATCCTGGGGCATTAACGACTCTTTAATTAGTGATATATTGCTTCCATACTGCTATGGCTTATCTCTTTCCCAATTGCGGACTCATTCTGAAGCATCTGTAATAGACTTACTATGAAAACATCGTGGCATAACGAGCAATTGCTCATAACGAGCAAGTTTTCCTCAGGCCACAAAGTTTTCAATACAATATATGTCAATAATTTGTGATTTTCCTAAATGAGCTGGTTATCAAATATCGAATCATATAGCCAGTTTCCCACATGTATACGACATTGAACATATTTTGTCAACAAATGGAAAATCTCTATAATTGAATGGATAATCTATGACTAAAAGTGGAAAATATTGTGGCAGCAAAAGGAGAAATTGCTTGTTTTGAGCAATTTCTTCTTTTGTCACTATGTTTTCAAAAAGCTGTCTGCTGCAGTTGTCAGAAAGTGTCTATGTATATGAGGGATAGGGTAAACCCCTTCCCTTTCCCACATGTAGATGCATCTGCAGCAGAAAACTTGAAAACATTCTGGCAAAGGAAGAAATTGAACATTATGAGTAATTTCACCTTTAGCCTCAATGTTTTCAATTTTATTGAATATTTTTGCCATGATGTTTTCAAAGTCGTCTGCGGCAGATCTGTTGTATGTGGGAAAGGGTTATATTGATGTCCTATTTTCTTACTCATAATGCTGGGATTTATGCTGAAAACATTGTTGGAAAAGGAGATATTGTTCATTTGTCCTTTTCCCACAATATGTTTGAAAGTTGTCTTCTGCCTGCAGGTCATTGTAATCTTACAATGAAAATGGTTAATACAACAGTTCATAGTTTATGGGTTATCCAGCAGTTCAAAGTCTATGTTTAATCCAACAGTTCATAGTGTATGTTTAATCCAACAGTTTGTTCATAGTTTATGGTTAACCCAACAGTTCATAGTTTATGACTTATCCAACAGTTCATAGTTTATGGTTAATCCAACAGTTCATAGTTTATGTTTAATCCAACAGTTCATAGTTTATGGTTAATCCAACAGTTCATAGTTTATGGTTAACCCAACAGTTCATAGTTTATGGTTAATCCAACAGTTCATAGTTTATGGTTAATCCAACAGTTCATAGTTTATGACTTATCCAACAGTTTATAGTGTATGGCTTATCCAACAGTTCATAGTTTATGTTTAATCCAACAGTTCATAGTTTATGGTTAATCCAACAGTTCATAGTTTATGGTTAATCCAACAGTTCATAGTTTATGACTTATCCAACAGTTTATAGTGTATGGCTTATCCAACAGTTCATAGTTTATGGTTAATCCAACAGTTCATAGTTTATGGTTAACCCAACAGTTCATAGTTTATGGTTAATCCAACAGTTCATAGTTTATGGTTAACCCAACAGTTCATAGTTTATGGTTAACCCAACAGTTCATAGTTTATGGTTAATCCAACAGTTCATAGTTTATGTTTAATCCAGCAGTTCATAGTTTATGGTTAACCCAACAGTTCATAGTTTATGACTTATCCAACAGTTTATAGTGTATGGCTTATCCAACAGTTCATAGTGTATGGCTTATCCAACAGTTCATAGTTTATGTTTAATCCAACAGTTCATAGTTTATGACTTATCCAACAGTTCATAGTGTATGGCTTATCCAACAGTTCATAGTTTATGTTTAATCCAACAGTTCATAGTTTATGGTTAATCCAACAGTTCATAGTTTATGTTGAATTCAACAGTTCATAGTTTATGTTTAATCAAACAGTTCATGGCTAATCCTACATTTCATAGTTTATGTTTAATCCAACAGTTCATAGTTTATGTTGAATTCAACAGTTCATAGTTTATGTTTAATCCAATAGTTCATAGTTTATGTTTAATTAAACAGTTCATAGTGTATGGTTAATCCAATAGTTCATAGTTTATGGTTAATCCAACAGTTTATAGTTTATGGTTAATCCAACAGTTCATAGTTTATGGTTAATCCAACAGTTCATAGTTTATGGTTAATCCAACAGTTCATAGTTTATGTTGAATCCAACAGTTCATAGTTTATGGTTAATCCAACAGTTCATAGTTTATATTGAATCCAACAGTTCATAGTTTATAGTTTATGGTTAATCAAACAGTTCATAGTTTATGGTTAATCCAACAGTTCACAGTTTATGTTTAATCCAACAGTTCATAGTGTATGGCTAATCCAACAGTTCATAGTTTATGTATAATCCAGCAGTTCATAGTTTATGTTTAATCCAACAGTTCATAGTTTATGTTTAATCCAGCAGTTCATAGTTTATGGTTAATCCAACAGTTTGTAGTTTATGGTTAATCCAACAGTTCATAGTTAACAGTGTCCATCATTTTCAGCCGAGCCCCAGTAGCTCAGTCCGTAGCGACGCGGGCTGTTAATCCAGGGGTTGTGAGTTTGAATCCCCGCTCAGCCAACTTTCTTTCAGACATTTGACAAAAGTCAATTCTACATGCGTCATTCGTCTACCACCAATGGGCTAAGTCTATGTGGAAAAGCAGCCAGTTGCTTGGGAAGATTGTTGTGTGGAGTACTGGTGTGAGAAAACCAGGAAAAACGTGTGTAGGTGAACTGGCCGCCGTGATATGACTGAGAAGTTTTTTTAAAAACAGTGTTAAACCCTAATCAATCAATCAATCCTTTTGCCACATTGTTTTCCACTTTTAGTCATAGGTTATCCATTTAATTATAGAGATTTTCTATCTTTTTGACAAAATATTTTCAAAGTCGTCTGCTGCAGGATTGTCGTATGAGGGAAATTAAGGGTTAAAAGTCATTGGCTGCAGATTTGTTGTATGTGGGAAAGGTTCAATATACCATATATAAATGAAGATGATCATTTAAGTGCCTATATTGTCATAAAACTGAACTTAAAAAATAAGTTTCAGACTAATTAGTATGAGTTGATGGTGCATTTCAGAATTATCACCTGCGTCTTATTGCTCAAGGAAAATGTCTCCATATATAGTCTGTCTATCAACATTTTTCTTTAACCATCTCCCACATGTAGATGCATCTGCAGCAGATGACTCTTGCCACAATGTTTAGTTTAACCCTTTCCCACAAACAACAAACCTGCAGCAGACGACTTTGAAAACATGGTGACAAAAACCTGAAAAATCTCCATAAAAGATAGCTTAATTGTTAAATAAAGTTGAAAACATTGTGGATAAAAAAGAATAAATTGCTTGCTCATCATGAGTACTTTCACCTTTGGCCACAATGTTTTTAAAAGTTGTCTGCTCGATGTTTCAACTCTTTTATATAATAATACTTCGGTTTTTTAGAGGTTCTCTACCGGGTTCGATCCCTATCCGGCACTACGGTCATGGTAGAATGCCCTTAGGCATGGCACATTTTCTAGCCTAGTACTGGTTTGTTTACCCAGGAATCATGAATAAGTGAATTGTTGCCGTGATATAACTGAAATAATGTTGAAAGCGGCGTAAAATCCCTATAAATAAGAATAAGATATTTTAGTCGTCTGTTGCTGATTTTTTGTATATGGAAAAAGGGTTCAACTAATAATCTGAATACTATCAGACGAATTTTCAAAATATTGTAGAGAAGGGATAATTTGTTCAAAACTAGCAATTTCTTATTTTTGCACAATGTTTCCAATATCCCTCAGATGTGTTCAAGGCAGCGCTATAAGAAGGCCTTCAAGTCATCATATCTGTGAGGTAAATGCTTACAGCACAAGTCATTGTATAGATCTCGGTCAAATCAGTCAATACGAGGTCATTTTCTTCAATATTACCATCGCGGGGAAACATCTGTGACATTACAATGAGTCAGTCATGAATAACCATTTCCCCATAAAAACAAATCTGCAGTAGATGACATTGGAAACGTTTTTGCAGAAATATGGAATACCATATAAGAAAAAAGAATTATTTACTAAAATTGAGAAACATTACAGCAAAAAGTGAAATTGCTCATAATGTGCAATTTCTTCCTTAAATGCCACAATGTTTTCAAGAGTTGTTTGCCGCAGATGAATGATCTACATGTGGGAAAGATTTAACCCTTTCCCACATACGACAATTCTCCAGCAATCGAATTAGAAAACATATTGCCAAAAATGTGAAATAACTCCATAAATGAGAGTTTAATCATTGAATAGAGTTGAAAACATTAATGCAAAAGAGGAAATTGCTCATCATGAGCAGTTTCTCCTTTTGCAACAATGTTTTCAAAAGTCGTCTGCTGCAAATGCGTCGGAATGCGTCTGCAAGTGGGAACGGGTTAATTAACTGGCTTATACGATATGATACATTTTGAATCCGACACATTTTTTAATCGGCTCATTTGAAAACATCTGAGGAACTAAATTAATATCTAGAAAAGCGATACAGAGTTGAAAGGCATCAACTATTCAACCTTTCACCCTCTTAACCCTTTCCCTCATATAGACGCTTTCTAATGCCTCTGCAGCAGACGGCTTTTTGAAAACAGTAGTGACAAAAGAAGAAATTGCTGAAAACGAGCATGTTTTCCACTGTTAGTCATAGGTTATCCATTCAATTATAGAGATTTTTCTATTTTTTGACAAAACATGTTCAAAGTCGTCTGCTGCAGGCTTGTCGTATGAGGGAAAGGGTTAATATCAGTAGAAAAGTGATACTATCAGTCAGAAACAGAGTTGAAAGGCATCATCTCTGATCTATTCAACCTTTCACCCTTTGAACCCTTTCCCACACACCGACGCTTTCTGACATCTCTGCAGCAGACGATTCTTGAAAACATAATGAGCAATTTCTCCTTTTTGCCACTTTGTTTTCAACTCTATTTAATAATTTTACTATAAGTTAAAAGGAGTTTCCATATTTTTGAACCCTTTCCCACATAAAGAGGCTTTCTGACATATCTGCAGAAGATTCTTGAAAACATAATGAGCAATTTCTCCTTTTTGCCACTTTGTTTTCAACTCTAGTTAATAATTAAACTATTAGTTAAACTGAGTTCCCATATTTTTGAATAGATGTTTTCAAATTCATCTGCTGAAGGTTTATTGTGTGTGGGAAAGGGTTTAAAATAATTCATGTTGCCTCTGTTGAATGCATCATTGAGGATAATGCCTTATTAAATGTTGTAACTGCTCATCGCTCCTTTTGCCATGTTGATTCCAAAGGTGTCTGCTGCAGATGACCTTTTTTTGTGTCAAATTGCATGTGCATCACAGTGTCATCGGAAAGAGTCAAGAAACTAGCGGAACTAAATTTATACAATGTTATTCAATGAAATATATGCTAACTGACCACTTCACACTGTCCCTGATACTGACTTAAAACATTACTGAAGCAGTCCCTTTTTTAAAACATTGTGAGAAAAGAAAAGAATATTAAAGATGAGCATTTCTTCCTTTTCTACTATATTAAAGTCAATTTCAAAATTATGCTCAGCCAACATTCTTTCTGACGTTTGACAAAAGTCACCGTGACCTGCATCATTCGTCTTTCACCAATGATCTAACAGTCCATGTGGAAAAGCAATCAGTTGATTGGAAGGTATGTTGTGTTCAGTAATGGTAGGATCGAGAAAGCCAGAAAAAGCATGAGTAGTTGAACTGGCCGCTGTTATATGACTGACAAATTGTTGAAACAGCATTAAACCCCAATCAATCAATCAATCAATCAATCAAAATTATACTTCCTCAAATGTTTTTTAAAGGGAGACAACTCTTAAATTTCATATCGGCTACAGCAGTGTTATACAATAAATTATTTAATCAAAACAGCTGTTGCAAGATAAGACATTAAATACGAGCTGTGTTTTGCCAATTTGAAGTCTTATTGACTCTCCGTAAAAGTATCATAATTATAAACATTCAGTTTTTTGTCAGAACATACATTTAGGACTATATTACAAGTATAGAGTCGGTGAAGGCTGTGGTGATACTGTGAGAATGCACCGACCCACCTGAGTCTTCACTGTATGCAGATGCATCAAGGACCCTAATCGCTAGATGAGTCTTATATATCAACCCTTTCCCACATATAGAGAGAAGGAGCCGAGCCCCGGTAGCGACGCGAGCTGTCAATCCAGGGGTTGTGAGTTTGAATCCTAGCTCGGCCAACATTCTTTCCTACGTTTGACAAAAGTCACTGTGACCTGCGTCATTTACCAATGGGCTGTTTAACAGTCTATGTGGAAAAGTAGCCAGTTACTTGGAAAGTATGTTGTATGGTGTACTGGGGTGGTGTACGGATGTGGGAAAACCAGGAAACGCATGAGTTGGTGAACTGGTCGCTGTGATATGAAATTGTTGAAAACTGCGTTAAGCCCCAATCAATCAATCAACATATAGACTCTATCTGTTGACTTTTGAAAACTTTGTGACAAAAGAAGAAATTTCTCCTTTTGACAAAATGTGTTCAACTCTATTCTTCATTTAGAGAGATTTTCCAAATTATTGTTGAGATGTTTCAAAGTCATCTGCTGCAGATTTGTTGCATTTGTGGGAAAGGCTTATATCGCAATCAAGATAGAAAATAAGACTTTTGAGACCGTAAAACCTGCCTGCACTTTCATGGGCTCTCTCTCTTATGGGTCTTTCCTCTCTGTTATATTGCTATTCGAGTCTTTCCCACATACAATTCTCCAACTTTTGTCTGTTGCAGATTTACTTCATGTGGGAAAAAAATAAAGAGGCATTAACTCCACCTTAGCAGCAGAGAGTTTTAACAATTACTTCTTTTCCAACACCGTGTTCATATCAAACTTCCAAATTCCATGTCACATTTAAACTTCATATGAGTCGTGCTCTATAAACCCATTCCCATATACAACAAATCTTCAGCAGACGACTTTGAAAACATCTATGTGAAAACCTGGAAAATCTCTTTAAATAAAGGCAATATTTCTTCGTCTTGAGCAATTTCTCCTTTTGCCACAATGTTTTCAAAAGTCATCTGCTGTAAAGGTGTCAGAAAGCGTTAACCCATTCCCACATACAAATGCTTTCTGATATTTCTGAAGCAGACAATTTTTGAAAACATTTTGACAAAATGAGAAATTGTTCAAAACAAGCTTTTGCCACATTTATTTCCAACTTTTTCCAAAAAAAGTTTTCTCAATTACAGATAATTTCCAAATCTTTAGCTTAATGTTTTATGTTTTCTAAGCCATCTGCCGCAGATTTGTTGTTTGTGGGAAAGGGTCGTATATATATATATACACATGTGATCTGAATGTCTCTGTAAGCCAGAGGATTCTTCAGTGTAGATAAGACTGCAGATGTGCTGAAAGATCTGATCTGGATCTTCACTGGTCTTAACCTTTTCCCACATACAAACAAACTGCAGTAGACAACTTTAAAAACATATTAGTGAAAATGAAAATTTCTACATAAATGATGATCTAATTAAAAAGCAGAGTTGAAAACATTGTGGCAAAATGAGAAGTTGCTCAATATGAGTTATTTCTCCTTTTGACACAATGTTTTCAAAAATCGTCTGCTGCAGAGGCGTCAGAAAGCATCTACATTTTGGAAAGGGTTAAGGTCATACTGTTGGATCTTGCCGAGTCTCGCTCATGTTTTCAATGAAGAATACTTATGTGTGCTATATATATAAATTTATTTGGTACAAGCCTGACACCAGTATGATTAACATAACACAAGCCAGGAAGGGGTTTATCAGTCTTTTCTGCACATGAAATGATTCTGATAACCCTGGTAATCATTATAAAGATGTTATCTCAACCTAGTTTTATATCATAAAGATTTTTCACCTCCCAAACAATAACACTAACAGCTATACGATATAGGATTCAAGGGAAGAAAATCATTAAATGTTTGTTTCAGTGATGTTGCAGGCGACTTTTTGTATACATTCAATGTAAGCCGTGCCCCGGTAGCTCAGTCAGTAGCGATGCGGGCTGTCAATCCAGGGGTTGTGAGTTTGAATCCTGGCTTGGCCAACTTTCTTTCCGACGTTTGACAAAAGTCAATGCAACATGCGTCATACGTCTTCCACCAATGGGCTAAGTCTATGTGGTAAAGCAGCCAGTTGCTTGGGAAGATTGTTGTGTGGAGTACTGGTGCGTGAAGACCAGGAAACACATGAGTAGGTGAACTGGCCGCCGTGATATGACTGAGAAAATGTTAAAAACGGCGTTAAACCCCAATCAATCAATCAATCAACATTCATTGTAGGAAAAAAAAACACTTGCTGAAAACAACAACTGTTATTTCCCATGTTTTTAACTATATCAAAGGTATAAACCAAACTTTTCAAATGTAACAGTTTCATCCTTTGATGTCTAAAAGCAGACGCAATAGTACAAAGCACTTAAAGTGGTTAAAATTAAGAGTGTTAAATAAATGGAAAATAATTCTTTATTTGATTAACAAGTAATCATCAGCAGCCACATAAATGTACTGCAATATTTGCATATTAAAACACTGCTTCATGAATGGAGAACATTTTTTGTTCTTTTCCAACCAATATCTCACTTCTTACAGAACTTTTACCCCATGTTGTGGGTACCCAAAAGAATCGGCTCACTGAGCCGAACATTTCGAGTACCCACAACATATGAATTGGAGGTCATAAATAACAATTCAAGAATCATTATGCCCCTTACTTAGAGGTCTAATAGTGGTGGTGCAAAATATGTTACTCCGAGCGAGTAAAAAGGTAAAACCATTTCCCACCTGTAGATGTGTTTTGACCCATTTACAAGCAGACGAATTTTGAAAACATTGTGGCAAATGGAGTAATTGCTCATTATGCTCAACTTTATCCAATATTTAACCCTTTCCCTCATATAAACGCTTTCTGACGCCTCTGCAGCAGACGGCTTTTTGAAAACATAGTGACAAAAGCAGAAATTGCACAAAACGTGCAATTTCTCCTTTTGCCACAATGTTTTCCACTTTTTGTCATAGGTTATCCATTCAGTTATGGAGATTTTCTATGTTTTGACAAAATACGTTCAAAGTCGTCTGCTGCAGAATTGTCGTATGAGGGAAAGGGTTAAACAACCTTTAAAAGAGATATTCTCTAATGGCCTATTTTTGCCTAGATGTTTTCCAAGTAGTCTGCTTGAGAGTTGTTGCATGTCGGAAAAAGGGATTAAATCTTCATTCTCACAGTAGGATGGACTATAACAAGTTATACTGATTTATAAAACAGCACTCAAAACAGTTAACTCTTTCCAACATACAGCAAAAAAAGGGGGCAGACGCCTTTGAAAATATCAAGGCAAAAATATGGAAAATCTCAAAAAAAATAAAGTGTCATTATTTAGCAATTTCTCCTTTTGCTACAATGTTTTCAAGTTGTCTGCGGAGCAGATGTGTTTGAAAGACGTCTGTTCATGGGAAATGGGTTAAAACATAACCTTAGTTAACCCTTTCCCACATATAAACGCTTTCTGGCGCCTCTGACGCAGACAACTTTTAAAAAACATTGTGGCAAAAGAAGAAATTGCTCATGATGTTTTCAACTTTTTGCAATTGTTTTACCTTCATATTTAAAAGTTTTCCACCTTTTTTGCCTAGGCATTTTCAGAGTCGTCTGAGCATGTTATAGCTTCCAACAATTTATGTTTTTTGTATCTGAAAATTTGAATATAAATGATGCATTAGCTTATGCGATTTAGGCGATCCCAGCTTTAAAGTGCATGACTTTTGCCATTAAAGTGTATAAGTACTGGTACATAAAACATTTCAATGGGAAAATTTGAACGAAGTGCTATATCTTGGTTCCTCTCTCTCTAAAGCAAATAATACAGACCAAAGTTAACCTGTAACTCACACGCTGACACATTAAATGCATCTGAAGCAGTCAAATTCTAAAATAACAAGTGTGAATAGAAAAAATTGCTCATAATGAGCAATATTTTCATTCTTAGAAATATTTCATACTTTTTGTAAAAATGTTTTCATAGTCATCTATTGCATGCAGATTATTTGTATATTGAAAGGGTTTAAGATTTTTTTTTTTGATTATGTCAAAATTATCTTAAATAATCTAATCACTAATCTTCAAAGGAAGTCTTCAGTCACTTCCTTCATTACAATGTACATAAACCCTTACCCACATGTATAGTCGCTATCTGACGCCTCTGCAGCAGACGACTTTTGAAAACATCGTGACAAAAAGTAGAAATTGTTAAAAACAAGCAATTTCTCCTTTTGCCACAATGTTATCATGTTATCAATTTTTGTTGGTAAGTAATCCTTCATATATATGTGTTTTTCATGAGATGAGTGTTCAAAGCTGTCTGCTGCAGATTTGTTGTACGTGGGAAAGGGTTAACCCTTTCCTGTATACAACAAATCTACAGCAGACGACTTTGAACATTTCTTGGCAAAGATGTCTTTAATTAATTTGTTTGTTTGTTTGGAGTTTAACGCCGCTTTCAACAGCTTTGGTCATATCACGGCGGTCAGTGCACCTACCCATGTTTTCCTGGCTTTCCCACACCAGTACTTACACAACATTCTTTCGAAGCCACTGACTACTTTCTCACATAGATCAGAGGTGAGAGGCAATGGAAAACATCGCCCGAAAGAATGTCGCCGCAACCGGGTATCGAACCCGTGACCTCCAGATCACGAGTCAGATACGCTACCAATTGAGCTTCCCGGCCGGGTTGTCTTTAATTAAAGTAACAAGAGAAAGTTGATGCAAGGCATCAATGTCGCCGGAAAAGACTGCATTGATTTATTTATGTATTCTTGACTTTCCTTAGTCTATTTAAACATTGGGAACGTTGAAATGAAAACATTTACTTATAAATTTTATATTCACCTATACATTAGGGTATCTATAAAAAATTAACGAAATGTGTACACATTTATCTTGGCTTAAATTTAATTTTGCTGTTGTTACTTTTTTAAATAATAGTATTCATTCATATAATTTCAATGTTTGTCAATCTTATTCGAATCACAAGGTAAATATCCTGGTATTGCTTTAAAGGGAGGTAATTTGAAGAAAACAAAAGTCTTCAAAAGGAGAAATATATCAGCATTACCGTCTACAGTTTAAATTGTTCTATTGTTTGTGGATTTAAAAATGTTCTTTTTTTCTTATTTCTACATGTACAACGAAATATTGCGGCTTCTCTTTGACGCTTTGCGTCAAACATTCGTCTTGTACTTGTCTAAAATAAAATAATATCACTCGCTTTTTCATATCGAAATGCGCATGCGCGAAAATCGATGTTAAAGGTCACGAACCTACACAACAGAATAGGGTCTATATTTAGCTTAGAAACAGTTCCTACTTTAGATATTCATGGATTAACATTATTAAATGAATTCTACACAAATCAAGACATCTCTTTGAACATGAAAACAACATTTAGTAAGTTAAAATTGCTATTAAAAGGAGAATCCGAAATTGACCTCAATGATGACACATAAGAGTCTGCATTAGGGGGTGTTGGTTCACGTCTTGAAGGGACCACTTTTGTCTTCGTAAATAAGACAAAAAACTTAAATGCGAGTGAAATAAAAAAAACTGCAAACATTAAAAAATCGGAATATTTATTTCATTTTAGATGTGTCATTTATTAGTGTTCGTAAACAACCACAATTGTAATATGTTCAAATCATCTAGATTTGTTTCTTTCTAATAATAAGCCGCCCTCCCATGTGATTTCCGAAAAGCTATTAAAAATAGAAGTCGCGGGCTTCTGCCCGGCGACTAATAACTATATGAAAGAAGGTTTAATATATCAAGTGAAAAGATGTCTTTTATTATAATATCACCTTAATTAGCCCTTTCTCACATACAACAAATCTGTAGCATACATTTTTGGAAATATTGAGACAAAGTCTTTGAAAATTGTCAATTGATAAAAATATAATTATTGAATAGAAATTGTAAACATTGTGGCAAAATGAGTATTTGCCCATTATGAGCAATTGATTTCCCTTTGCCATAATGTTTTTAAAAAGTTGTCCGCTGCAGATCAATCCAAAATGTGTGAAATGTTTTTACAAATGTAATATGAAATGACAACAGAAGGTCTTGTTCAGTGAATATGACTAGGTCTTATAAGGCGCGTTCCCACTAGTAGTAGTTTCAAACCGAATTCCCCAAACCAGTCTACGGAAAACGATATGACAAAAATGCCCCCGTTCTCACTTGCAATTCAAAGTGTTTTCATACCGCTTTCATTCCGTTTCAAGGTGTTCACACTCAAACCGTTTTAAGTACTACGCCACCTAGGAACTGTTGTTGACATTACGCTTGGCCAACACAGGTCAAGGTCATTCTTAATTGGTACTGCTGACTGATAACTTTCATGACTTTACCAGTGTTAACACATGCTTTAAACACCTTTGAAAATGGAGGAACCGCAGAACAATGATGATCAAAATCAGCAATATCGGCGGCGGCAGGCCATGCAAATGTTTATTTTTATGTTCTATTTCACGAGAACGATGACGGTAAGGAATCGTAGGCGACGATTAAGGCGAATGTTTGATCTGGCGAGTGGACGGCGAGAACGTTTGCAAGAACATTTTCGTCAACAACGAATGGTTATGTTCATGATGCTGATCACGGCTGTGTTGCAGGGGCTAGCACCGCCTTAGAAACCAACACAACGGATGAAATGACTCGCGAAACAGGAAGTTGGTCCTGCGCATGCGCAGAACTGTAGCGGTTTGGTTAAATCACTTGTGCATTCGGACTGAGCGTTAAAACGGTTTCGGGCCAAGTCAATTAGCTGAACTGGTATGAAAACACTTTAGAAGGTGGTTTCGTTAAATCGGTATGAAGTCGTTTTAAGAGAAGTGAACAGACTAAAACGATATTTATAAGTCTTTAAATCAGTTTCAAGTCGATATGAAACTGGTTTAAGATGCCAGTGTGCACACGGCTCTAGAGGTTAAATTTATAAAACAGAAGTACAGCATCCTAAGAAGTTTGTTATACATGCATTTATTTATATATTCTGTACATTGTGATTAGTTTCCCATTATCTGAAACAGATTAATATAAGTATAGATCAGAGGACTAGATAAGAGGGAGTGAACTGGTTTTTTCCCCACAATATTTCTCTTATTACTCAACCAAATCCTATGTTGTGGGAACTCAAAAGAATCCTCTCACTGAGACGATTCTTTTGAGTACACACAACATAGGGTTTGAATATCAAATAAGGATTTTAGAACATGACAAATGCCCCTTTTCTAGAGCTCTGATAGATGTAGAGTTTATGGAATATACATAAAGGGTGCCAGGTCAGATCTCAGCCAGTGATGAATGATGGGTGGGCCTTTAACCGTTTCCCACATGAAGACACAAGCTGATGCATCTGCAGACGATTAAGAACACATTGCAGCAAAAGGAGAAATTGCTTTTAATGAGCAGTTTCTCCTTTTGCCACAATGTTTTCAACTCGATTTTATAATTTTCAGAGATTTGCCAAGGTGTATAAGATAAGACAGGGTCGCGATTTGCCAAGGTGTATAAGATAAGACAGGGTCGCGGAGTCTGATTGGGACTGATTCCCACTTGCAGACGCATAACGAAGAATTTGCAGCAGACGACTTTTCAAAACATGATGAGCAATTTCCCCTTTTGCCACAATGTTTTCAACTCTATTTAATTATTAAACTCTTTTTTATCATGATTTTTCACATTTTTGCCAATATGTTTTGAAAGTCGTCTGCTGCTTATAACCCCTTTCCATCTCATCTGCAGCGTCTACGCTTTTCAAATCATCTTATCAAAAACATGGAAAATCTCTATAAATGAAGATATAACTACTAAAGTTGAAAACATTGTGGCAAAAGGAGACATTGCTCGTTTTGAGCAATTTTTTCCTTTCACATCACAATGTTTTCAAAAGTTGTCTGCTGCAGAGGCATCAGTATGTGTGATCGGGTTAACCCTTTCCCTCATACGACAATTCTGCAGCAGACGACTTTGAACGTATTTTGTCAAAACATAGAAAATCTCCATAATTGAATGGATAACCTATGACAAAAAGTGGAAAACATTGTGGTATAAGGAGAAATTGCACGGTTTGTGCAATTTCTTCTTTTGTCACTATGTTTTCAAAAAGCCGTCTGCTGCAGAGGCGTGAGAAAGCGTCTATATGAGGGAAAGGGTTAACATCAAAGAGAATTATAACTTTCAGGTTTTATTAACCCAGATAACTGCAAAGTGCTGGTTATTTGCAAAGTTGGCTGAAATGCAACATTTACATGCTCAAATTAAGTTTTGATTTTAATTGAAGAAATGTGCTACACTTCAAAAAACAAAATTCAGTGTAATTGTACATACATTGGTTCTATTTCTAGTTTTCAACATTTTAATAATTTTGTATTTCACATGCTGTGTGTCAGAAAAACACAGTCGAAACAAGGTCATATCTCAGCCGATGAAGGCAGCCATGTGGTCTTGATAGACAGGTTGATAAAACATCCATTAAAGTTTGATTGGTCAAAAGATATTTTCTAAAGATACTCATCATTTTTCAAAAAATCTTATAAAATATACACCTTTTGATGCATCAGCAACAGACAACCTTTAATCCTTTACTGGATAGCTTAACCCTTTCCCTCATACAACAATTCTGCTGCAGACAACTTTAAACATATTTTGTCAAACAAGAGGGCCATGATGGCCCTGGAATCGCTCACCTGATTTTTTTTTTTCACTTTAGCTATATAAGCCCCGCCATCTGGCGGGCATAGTTTCCAACCAATCAACTTGGCTTTAAGGAATCTGATAGAGGGTCAGGTCACCCTAGGAACATTTCTACAAAATTATTTGAAAATCGGCCTGACACTTTTGAAGGAGAAGATTTTTTAAGTTTTCACTATAGCAACAAGAGAAAGTTGATGCAAGGCATCAATGTCGCCGGAAAAGACTGCATTTATTTATTTATGTATTCTTGACTTTCCTTAGTCTTTTCAAACATTAGGAACATTGAAATGAAAACATTTGCTTATAAATTTTATATTCATAACTATACATTAGGGTATCTATAAACAAGAGGCCCAAGAGGGCCAGTATCGCTCCACGGCCATAAGGCAAAAATAAAATCTCCAAACAGCCCTGCCCCGTGGTGGCTATTTTTTTTACCAACCACCATGGCTTAAAGGAATCTTGTAGAGTGTCACCAAAGGAATGTTTCTGCAAAATTATTTGAAAATATGCCTGACACTTTCGGAGGAGAAGATTTTTTAAGTTTTCACTATGGTCATATAAGTCAAAATAGCCCCGCCCTCTGGCGGCCATGTTTTTCGACCAATCAACATGGCTTGAAGGAATCTGATAGAGGGTCACCCAATGAACATTTCTACAAAATTATTTGAAAATCGGCTGAACACTTTCGGAGAAGAAGATGTTTTAAGTTTTCACTATAGCTATATAACGCAAAAAAGCCCCGCCCCCCTGGCGGCCATGTTTTTCGCCCAATCAACATTTCTTGAAGGAATCTAATTAAGGTTCACACAAGGAACATTTCTACAAAATTATTTGAAAATCGGCCTGACACTTTTGGAGGAGAAGATTTTTTAAGTTTGCTCTTTAGCCATATAGGCAAAATAGCCCCGCCCTGTGACGGCCATGTTTTTTTACCAATCAACATGGCTTGAAGGAATCTGATAGAGGGTCACCCACGGAACATTTCTACATAATTATTTGAAAATCTGCTGAACACTTTTTGAGAAGAAGATTATTTAAGTTTTCACTATAGCTATATAAGGCAAAAAAGCCCCGCCCCCTGGCGGCCATGTTTTTCGCCCAATCAAAATTTCTTGAAGGAATCTAATAAAGGGTCACCCAAGGAACATTTCTACAAAATTATTTGAAAATCGGCCTGACACTTTCGGAGAAGAAGATTTTTTAAGTTCTCACTATTTTTTTCTTTCGGTTGCCATGGAAACCAGAATTTTGAATGGATCAAAAAAAATTGAAGGAATTTAGTAGAGGACATTGAGAGGATGCTTCCCATGAAGTTTCAACCAAATTGGCCAAGTGGTTAGGGAGAAGAAGTCGTTTAAAGGAAAAAGCTAACGCACGCACGCACGCACGCACGCACGACGGACAATTCGCCATGACATAAGCTCGACTGGCTTTCAGCCAGTGGAGCTAAAAATTAACGAAATGTGTACACATTTATCATGACTTAAATTTAATTTTGCTGTTGTTACTTATTTAAATAATAGTATTCATTCATATAATTTCAATGTTTGTCAATCTTATTCGAATCACAAGGTAAATATCCTGGTATTGCTTTAAAGGGAGGTAATTTGAAGTAAACAAAAGTCTTCAAAAGGAGAAATATATCAGCATTACCGTTTACAGTTTAAATTGTTCTATTGTTTGTGGATTTAAAAATGTTCTTTTTTTCTTATTTCTACATGTACAACGAAATATTGCGGCTTCTCTTTGACGCTTTGCGTCAAACATTCGTCTTGTACTTGTCTAAAATAAAATAATATCACTCGCTTTTTCATATCGAAATGCGCATGCGCGAAAATCGATGTTAAAGGTCACGAAACTACACAACAGAATAGGGTCTATATTAAGCTTAGAAACAGTTCCTACTTTAGATATTCATGGATTAACATTATTAAATGAATTCTACACAAATCAAGACATCTCTTTGAACATGAAAACAACATTTAGTAAGTTAAAATTGCTATTAAAAGGAGAATCCGAAATTGACCTCAATGATGACACATAAGAATCTGCATTAGGGGGTGTTGGTTCACGTCTTGAAGGGACCACTTTTGTCTTCGTAAATAAGACAAAAAACTTAAATGCGAGTGAAATAAAACAAGAGGGCCATGATGGCCCTGGAATCGCTCACCTGATTTTTTTTTTCACTTTAGCTATATAAGCCCCGCCATCTGGCGGGCATAGTTTCCACCCAATCAACTTGGCTTTAAAGAATCTGATAGAGGGTCACCCTAGGAACATTTCTACAAAATTATTTGAAAATCGGCCTGACACTTTTGAAGGAGAAGATTTTTTAAGTTTTCACTATAGCAATAAAAGGCAAAATAGCCCCGCCCCCTGGCGGCCATGTTTTTTGACCAATCAACATGGCTTGAAGGAATCTGATAGAGGGTCATCCAAGGAACATTTCTACAAAATTATTTGAAAATCGGCCCGACACTTTTGGAGGAGAAGATTTTTTAAGTTTGCACTATAGCTATATAAGGCAAAAAAGCCCCGCCCCCCCCCTGGCGGCCATGATTTTCGACCAATCAACATGGCTTAAAGGAATCTGATAGCGGGTCATCCAAGGAATATTTCTACAAAATTATTTGAAAATCGGCCTGACACTTTTGGAGGAGAAGATTTTTTAAGTTTTCACTATAGCCATATAAGGCAAAAAAGCCCCGCCCCCCTGGCGGCCATGTTTTTCGACCAATCAACATGGCTTCAAGGAATCTGATAGAGGGTCACCCAAGGAACATTTCTACAAAATAAGTTCAAAATCTGCCAACCAGTTAGGGAGAAGTAGAATTTTGAAGTTTTTTTCGTTTCGTTGCCATGGAAACCAGAATTCTGCATGGATCCCAAAATTTTGAAGGAATTCTGGTGATGTCATTGAGAGGATGCTGTCTGTGAAGTTTCATCCCAATTGACCCACCGGTTACTGAGGAGAAGATGTTGAAGATTTTTTAAGTTTGCACTATAACCATAAAAGGCAAAATAGCCCCGCCCCCTGGCGGCCATGTTTTTGACCAATCAACATGACTTGAAGGAATCTGATAGAGGGTCGCCCAAGGAACATTTCTACAAATTTATTTGAAAATCGGCCTGACACTTTTGGAGAAGAAGATTTTTTAAGTTTGCACTATAGCCATATAAGGAAAAATAGCCCCGCCCCCCCCTGGCGGCCATGTTTTTCGACCAATCAACATGGCTTGGAGGAATCTGATAGAAAGTCACCCGAGGAACATTTCTACAAAATTATTTGAAAATCGGCCTGACACTTTCGGAGGAGAAGATTTTTTAAGAATTTTGAAGTTTTTTCATTTCGTTGCCATGGAAACCAGAATTCTGCATGGATCCCGAAAATTTTAAGGAATTCTGGTGAGGACATTGAGAGGATGCTTTCTGTGAAGTTTCATCCCAGTTGACCCACCGGTTACAGAGGAGAAAATGTTGACGGACGACGGACGACGGACGACAGACGACGGACGACGGACAACGGACGCCGGACATAGGGCGATCACAATAACTCACCTTGAGCACTTCGTGCACAGGTGAGCTAAAAACAAGAGGCCCAAGAGGGCCAGTATCGCTCCACGGCCATAAGGCAAAAATAAAATCTCCAAACAGCCCTGCCCCGTGGTGGCTATTTTTTTTACCAACCACCATGGCTTAAAGGAATCTTGTAGAGTGTCACCAAAGGAATGTTTCTGCAAAATTATTTGAAAATATGCCTGACACTTTCGGAGGAGAAGATTTTTTAAGTTTTCACTATGGTCATATAAGTCAAAATAGCCCCGCCCTCTGGCGGCCATGTTTTTCGACCAATCAACATGGCTTGAAGGAATCTGATAGAGGGTCACCCAATGAACATTTCTACAAAATTATTTGAAAATCAGCTGAACACTTTCGGAGAAGAAGATGCTTTAAGTTTTCACTATAGCTATATAACGCAAAAAAGCCCCGCCCCCTGGCGGCCATGTTTTTCGCCCAATCAACATTTCTTGAAGGAATCTAATTAAGGTTCACACAAGGAACATTTCTACAAAATTATTTGAAAATCGGCCTGACACTTTTGGAGGAGAAGATTTTTTAAGTTTGCTCTTTAGCCATATAGGCAAAATAGCCCCGCCCTGTGACGGCCATGTTTTTTTACCAATCAACATGGCTTGAAGGAATCTGATAGAGGGTCACCCACGGAACATTTCTACATAATTATTTGAAAATCTGCTGAACACTTTTTGAGAAGAAGATTATTGAAGTTTTCACTATAGCTATATAAGGCAAAAAAGCCCCGCCCCCCTGGCGGCCATGTTTTTCGCCCAATCAAAATTTCTTGAAGGAATCTAATAAAGGGTCACCCAAGGAACATTTCTACAAAATTATTTGAAAATCGGCCTGACACTTTCGGAGAAGAAGATTTTTTAAGTTCTCACTATTTTTTTCTTTCGGTTGCCATGGAAACCAGAATTTTGAATGGATCAAAAAAAATTGAAGGAATTTAGTAGAGGACATTGAGAGGATGCTTCCCATGAAGTTTCAACCAAATTGGCCAAGTGGTTAGGGAGAAGAAGTCGTTTAAAGGAAAAAGTTAACGCACGCCCGCACGCACGCACGCACGACGGACAATTCGCCATGACATAAGCTCGACTGGCTTTCAGCCAGTGGAGCTAAAAATCGGAATATTTATTTCATTTTAGATGTGTCATTTATTAGTGTTCGTAAACAACCACAATTGTAATATGTTCAAATCATCTAGATTTGTTTCTTTCTAATAATAATCCCCCCTCCCATGTGATTTCAGAAAACCTATTAAAAATAGAAGTCGCGGGCTTCTGCCCGGCGACTAATAAAAGGCAAAATAGCCCCGCCCCCTGGCGGCCATGTTTTTTGACCAATCAACATGGCTTGAAGGAATCTGATAGAGGGTCATCCAAGGAACATTTCTACAAAATTATTTGAAAATCGGCCCGACACTTTTGGAGGAGAAGATTTTTTAAGTTTGCACTATAGCTATATAAGGCAAAAAAGCCCCGCCCCCCCTGGCGGCCATGATTTTCGACCAATCAACATGGCTTAAAGGAATCTGATAGAGAGTCACCCAAGGAACATTTCTACAAAATAAGTTCAAAATCTGCCAACCAGTTAGGGAGAAGTAGAATTTTGAAGTTTTTTTCGTTTCGTTGCCATGGAAACCAGAATTCTGCATGGATCCCAAAAATTTGAAGGAATTCTGGTGAGGTCATTGAGAGGATGCTTTCTGTGAAGTTTCATCCCAATATATAACCATAAAAGGCAAAATAGCCCCGCCCCCTGGCGGCCATGTTTTTGACCAATCAACATGGCTTGAAGGAATCTGATAGAGGGTCACCCAAGGAACATTTCTACAAATTTATTTGAAAATCGGCCTGACACTTTTGGAGAAGAAGATTTTTTAAGTTTGCACTATAGCCATATAAGGAAAAATAGCCCCGCCCCCCCCTGGCGGCCATGTTTTTCGACCAATCAACATGGCTTGAAGGAATCTGATAGAGGGTCACCCGAGGAACATTTCTACAAAATTATTTGAAAATCGGCCTGACACTTTCGGAGGAGAAGATTTTTTAAGAATTTTGAAGTTTTTTCATTTCGTTGCCATGGAAACCAGAATTCTGCATGGATCCCGAAAATTTTAAGGAATTCTGGTGAGGACATTGAGAGGATGCTTTCTGTGAAGTTTTATCCCAGTTGACCCACCGGTTACAGAGGAGAAAATGTTGACGGACGACGGACGCCGGACATAGGGCGATCACAATAACTCACCTTGAGCACTTCGTGCACAGGTGAGCTAAAAATAGAATATCTCTATAATTGAATGGATATCCTATGACTAAAAGTGGAAAACATTGTGTCAAAAGGAGAAATTGCTCGTTTTGAGCAATTTCTTCTTTTGTCGCTATGTTTTCAAAAAGCCATCTGCTGCAGAGGCGTCAGAAAGAGTATATATGAGAGAAAGGGTTAACTGCCCATTTATATATATTATCTCCATATGTAGGCAACTATCTGACATAACCCACATACAACAAATCTACAGCAGACCGCTTTTAATCCTTTTCCTCATATGACAAATCTGCAGCAGACCACTTTGAAAATGTCTGCTCAAAAAGTATGGAAATTATCTCAATAATTGTAGGTATAATTACTGAAAAAAGTTGAAAACATTGTGGCAAAAGGAGAAATTGCTTGTTTTGAGCAATTTCTTCTTTTGACACAATGTTTTCAAAAGACGTCTGCTGCAGAGGCGTCAGAAAGCGTCTACATGAGGGAACATACAGTCAAAAACATGGAAACGTTCATTAAATGAAAGAACAATTATTGAAAAAAGTTGAAAATATTGTGGCTTCATGAGCAATTTCTTCTTTTACCACAATCTTGTCATCCGCTGCAGAGACGTCAGAAAGAGACTCCATGATGGAAAGGATTTACTTAACCCTTTCCCACAAATGACAATTCTGCAGCAGACGACTTTGAACATATTTTGTCAAAAAATATAAAAATCTCTATAATTCAATGAATAACTTAGTGGAAAACATTGTGGCAAAATGAGAAATTGTTCGTTTTGAGCAATTTCTTCTTTTGACACTATGTTTTCAAAAAGCCGTCTGCTGCAGAGGCGTCAGAAAGCGTCTATATGATGGAAAGGATTTACTTAAGGGTCTAAGTTCAGCCTAACCATGGTTCAAAGAGCATGTGCTAGTATAATTATTGCTCTGAACTGTAAATTTACAGAAGGTTTTTAATGGAGAATGGTATGCAGGAATTAGGCAAGCAGAGTGAATTGCTACCATTAGGACTTGTATCAACGTTTACAAAAGCATCCTGAATTAGTTTACTGTAAATGCAATGAGATACTGAGATACTGTTAAAATATTAAAGGCATGGATAGAAGGCAGATAATTAATTTTATTAGGGCTTTATGTCATTTTCACTGTTATTTCAGTTGTAAACAAACCAGTAATAGGCTTGAAAATTTGCCTTGCCAAAGGGCACTTCTCCATATTCCTGCCATAACTGGGCATCGAACCCTGGAGGCCTAGTTTCAAATCCCAGAATCAATTGATTGATTGATTGGGGTTTAACACCGTTTTTAACAATTTCTCAGTTATATCATGGCGGCCAGTTCACCTACTCATGCATTTCCTGGTTTTCTCACACCAGTACTCCACACAACAATCTTCCCAAGCAACTGGCTGCTTTTCCACATAGTCTTAGCCCATTGGTGGAAGACGAATGACGCATGTCGCATTGACTTTTGTCAATCGTCGGAAAGAAAGTTGGACAAGACGGGAATCTAACTCACAACCCCTGGATTGACAGCCCGAGTTGCTACCGACTGAGCTACCGGGGCTCGGCCCCAGAATCAAACCACTTGGCCATGGCGGATCCATACAGAAGGCAGAAAAGCGAACCATATGCATCATCCTGCCAACTTTGCATTTCAGCCAACTTTGACACAATGATTACATTGGAGTTTTAACATTGTGTGACCCGTTTTGTAGGATCTTTTCCAGGTGACCCAGCTCGTTCATCACCATGTTACAACTGGCCTGGCTATTCACACTTCACACAGTCTATTTGGTCTGTTGCCAGCTTAAAACCCTTTCTCACTTGAAAATGCTTAATTTTTACACAATCTGCAGCATGCAACTTATGAAAACATTGTGGTAAAAGAAGAATTTGCTCTTGATGAGCAATTTCCACATTTACCACAATGTTTTCAACTGTATCAAATTTTATTGAGATTTTCCAAAATCTGTTTACAAAGTCGTCTGTTGAGATATATTGTTGTATTTGGGAAAGGATTATCAGCATCAAAAGGGTTGGACTGTTGTGATAAAATCGGCCAACTGGATATTATATACTTTAACAACATGCTTTAAACCCTCATCCTGCTGAATTCTGGCAACTTGTTTGTTTGTTTGTTTGTTTGGAGTTTAACGCCGCTTTCAACAGCTTTGGTCATATCAAGGCGGTCAGTGCACCTACCCATGTTTTCCTGGCTTTCCCACACCAGTACTTACACAACATTCTTTCGAAGCCACTGACTACTTTCTCACATAGATCAGAGGTGAGAGGCAATTGAAAACATCGCCCGAAAGAATGTCGCCGCAACCGGGCTGGCAACTTGCGTCTACATCCCTGATTTTTGACATTTACTGAGTAGGTTCGGCAAAGAATTATCAAATGAGTTTGATTGGTTTCATTTGTCCGGGTTTAACGACAAATTTAAAAAAAAAAATCAGTCATGTCATGGCGGCCAGTTCATGTGTTTCCTGACTTTCTCACACCAGTAATCCACACAACAATCTTTTCGAGCAACTGGCTGCTTTTCCACATAGACTGTTAGGCCATTTGTGGAAGACAAATGATCCTAATGTCACAATGATCTTTGAAGGAAAGAATGTTGGCCGAGCTTGGGTTCGAACACATATTAAACCCTTGGATTGACAGCCCGCTTCAAAATTAAATAAGTAGCAAGCATTGCTGTCCAAGATTAGACTGCATTAATGTGCACCAACGTACAGGGCTAATCTTGTTCTGCCTTGTTAGCAATTGGTGTTCATATTCATTGCATAATGGAATACAGGAGATAATAGTGTTTTAAGTTTGTTTACAGCGGGATAAATGTTGACTCATTACATTGCAATATTTTTTGTCAACATTTGAGGGGAATGGCGAGTCTGTTAAACAACAAGTTTTATTTTAACCCTTTCCCTCATATAGACGCTTTCTGATGCCTCTGCAGCAGACGGCTTTTTGAAAACATAGTGACAAAAGAAGAAATTGCTCAAAACGAGCAATTTCTCCTTTAGCCAAAAATGTTTTCCACTTTTAGTCATAGGTTATCCATTCAATTGTAGAGATTTTCCATTTCTTGACAAAATATGTTCAAAGTCCTCTGTTGCAGAATTCATGTATGAGGGAAAGGGTTAAAGCAGACGGCGTTTTGAAAACATAGTGACAAAAGAAGAAATTGCACAGAACGTGCAATTTCTCCTTTTGCCACAATGTTTTCCACTTTTTGTCATAGGTTATCCATTCAATTATGGAGATTTTCTATGTTTTGACAAAATGCGTTCAAAGTCGTCTGCTGCAGAATTGTCCTACAAGTGAAAGTGTAAAAACTCACTCATTGTACAGACTTTCAATTATTACCACTGGGTCATAAGTAGATTGTTAACACAATGAAGCAACTAGCAGTCATTGCACATTGGCTTCTTTCACTCAAAGCTACCCATCCGTTTATAACCCTTGGTGAAGTGGAGCCATGTTGTTGTTCTTAATTTATTTTACAAGGGACCTAACAAGATTTGAACCAAGGGCATCTAGATCACTGAGACATGTGTCTTAAATTACCACTGAGACTCAGAAGTCGTCTGCTGCATAATTATGTACCAGAAGTCATCCATATCCGGGACGGGAATTTTTACCCTTAACCCTTTCCCACATATCACAAATTTGCAGCAGAAGATTTTGAAAACATCTGCGTAAAATTACGGAATCTCCATAAATGTAAGTCTTTTTAATGAATAGTGGTGAACATGTTGTGAAAAAGGAGAAATTGCTGGCTATGACCAATTCCTGCTTTTTCCACAATGATATCAAAATGAGCCTGCAGGTTAATGGAAGGGTTTATAAATTGTTATTAGTCGCCGGGCAGAAGCCCGCGACTTCTATTTTTAATAGCTTTTCTGAAATCACATGGGAGGGCGGCTTATTATTAGAAAGAAACAAATCTAGATGATTTGAACATATTACAATTGTGGTTGTTTACGAACACTAATAAATGACACATCTACAATGAAATAAATATTCCGATTTTTTAATGTTTGCAGTTTTTTTTATTTCACTCGCATTTAAGTTTTTTGTCTTATTTACGAAGACAAAAGTGGTCCCTTCAAGACGTGAACCAACACCCCCTAATGCAGACTCTTATGTGTCATCATTGAGGTCAATTTCGGATTCTCCTTTTAATAGCAATTTTAACTTACTAAATGTTGTTTTCATGTTCAAAGAGATGTCTTGATTTGTGTAGAATTCATTTAATAATGTTAATCCATGAATATCTAAAGTAGGAACTGTTTCTAAGCTTAATATAGATCCTATTCTGTTGTGTAGTTTCGTGACCTTTAACATCGATTTTCGCGCATGCGCATTTCGATATGAAAAAGCGAGTGATATTATTTTATTTTAGACAAGTACAAGACGAATGTTTGACGCAAAGCGTCAAAGAGAAGCCGCAATATTTCGTTGTACATGTAGAAATAAGAAAAAAAGAACATTTTTAAATCCACAAACAATAGAACAATTTAAACTGTAGACGGTAATGCTGATATATTTCTCCTTTTGAAGACTTTTGTTTACTTCAAATTACCTCCCTTTAAAGCAATACCAGGATATTTACCTTGTGATTCGAATAAGATTGACAAACATTGAAATTATATGAATGAATACTATTATTTAAATAAGTAACAACAGCAAAATTAAATTTAAACCAAGATAAATGTGTACACATTTCGTTAATTTTTTATAGATACCCTAATGTATAGGTATGAATATAAAATTTATAAGCAAATGTTTTCATTTCAACGTTCCTAATGTTTGAATAGACTAAGGAAAGTCAAGAATACATAAATAAATCAATGCAGTCTTTTCCGGCGACATTGATGCCTTGCATCAACTTTCTCTTGTAATGCTCAGATAAAATTTCCAAATTTGTATCATCTATTAACCTTTTCCCAGATAGAGATGCATCTGCAGAAGATTATACTATTCCATTTTCATTGATTGTGAAAGTTTCAACCCTGAATAATGCTTACATTCGTGGAGTTAAAGTAAAATAATGAACAATTTCTTCTTTTTTAACAATGTTTTTTCTGCTCTTATTCTTTCATTCGTCTGTATTTCTTTTGTTTTTCAAAAGCATGAGAATTATATTAAGTTTAGCCACCTGCAGATGAATTTTGACACATCTGCAGCAGTTGTCATATGAAAACATTGAAGCCAAACAAGAAATTGCTCATAATAAGCAATTTCCCCTTTTGACATTTTTCAGTTTTTGTCACAATGTTTTTAAAATCGGCTGTTGAAGGTTTGTTGTATCTGGGAAAGGGTTAGATATGATAAAACTTCATAAAAGGAGAAGTGTTATTCCTTTCCCTCATACAAGAAATCTGCAGCAGACGACTTTAAAAACATTGAAGTAAAATAATTGAAAATCTCTTCTAATGAAAATTATTGAAAAGAATTGAAAACATTGTGGCAACAGAAAAAATGCCATAATGTTATCAAATGTTGTCTAGAGCATTCTAGCTGTAAATAAGCTTGGCCAAGATATTGCTCTCATGAATAAGTTTGGTGAAAATAATGAAGCAATATTTCACAAATGAACTCATAACTTGGAGGTGTTCAAGGTGAACTCATCCTCGGTACCCAGGCTTAGATTCATAAAATATATGATACCCTGGGCAAATTGGCAAGCGAAACTTCGTAAAGCATGCACCATTTTCGTGTGGCATGAGGTTTGTGTCATGCGGCCAATCAAGCGGCTGCATTTCACCTCATAAATTATTTATGAGTACGAGATTTTTACAGCCAATTTGCGCAGGGTATCATATATTTTATGAATAGCCTGGGTACCGAGGATGGGTGGGTGAACTGCTTGGAAATTGAACTTTATTGAGAAATTTGCCATAAATATTGCGACCGAACTTCATGAAGACTTGAAAAGGTTAGCACAAGTTTAACCCGCATACAAAACACATGCAGCAGACGACTTTGAAAGCATATTGACAAAAAAATGAAATTGCTCTATAAATGAGAGTTTAACCATTTCCCAAATATAACAAATCTGCAGCAGACGACTATGATTGATTGATTGATTGATTGATTGGGGTTTAACGCCGTTTTTAACAATTTCTCAATCATATCACGGCGGCCAGTTCACCTACTCATATGATTCCTGGTTTTCGCACATCAGTACTCCACACAACAATCTTCCCAAGCAACTGGCTGCTTTTCCACATAGACTAAGCCCATTGGCGGAAGACGAATGACGCATGTGGCAATGACTTAAGACGACTGTGAAAGCATACCCGAAAAAAAATGGAAACTCCCTTTAAATGATAGTACAATAATTGAATAGAGTTGAAAACATGGTGACAAAAGGAGAAATTGCTCGTTTTGAGCAATTTCTACTTTTGTCGCCATATATTCAAAATCCGATTACTGCAGAGGCGTCAAAAAGCATCTATATGAGGGAAAGGGTTAATAATTAAATAGAGTTGAAAATATTGTGGCAAATGTAGAAATTGCTCATCATCGAGCAATTTCCCCTTTTGCCACAATGTTTTCAAAAGTCGTCAGATGCAGAGGCATTAAAAAGACCCGATCTACATTGTGGAAAAGGGTTAAAAGCTTATATTAGAGAGACACTTCTTGCAGTATGTATATATGTTAACCTCCATGTGGAAATGATGGCATAAATAATAATCACTCAGGTGGGGGGGTTCAACCTATCTGATTTTCCCACAGAAAAAAATATATGCGAGTAAATTTAATCTCGGAGAGACTTGGAATTCCGAATATCTGAGAACTTCTGAGAGCACAATATAATTTGAGTTGATCTATCAGTGCTTTCTGAGGAGGTTTAACCCTTTCCCTCATATAGACGGTTTCTGATGCCTCTGCAGCAGACGGCTTTTTGAAAACATGGTGACAAAAGACAAAAGAAGAAATTGCTCAAGTTGAGCAATTTCTCCTTTTGCCACAATGTTTTCAACTTTTGGTCATAGGTTATCCTTCAATTATAGAGATTTTCTATTTTTTGACAAAACATGTTCATAGTCATCTGATGTAGAATTGTTGTATGAGGGAAAAGGTTAAAGACATTTTCCTCAATTTTTCAGCCATATCATAATTTGAGTTGATCTATCAGTGCTTTCAGAAGAGGTTTAAAGGTTTTACAAAGCTTTGTAACTCTTTAAACTGTTTACCACATACAGGCACTTTCTGGTGCCAGACTGCAGTAGATGACTATTAATTAATAACAATGTTGATTGTTTGGTGTTTGATGCCCCTTTCAACAATTTTTAGTTATACCACTGCCTTTCCTGGGTAAGTTACCAGCACTACTGGTTGGTTTATATTGACACCAGCCAGTCAGTGACATAATGCTAACCGCGCAACCCTGAGCGCCACGGAGAGCAGCAATTACTACCATTTTTTAAAGCCTTGAAAACAATGTAATTTCACTTACAAAGTTTCCATACTGTTAACATGTCATCTGCTGTGGATTTGTTGTTTAATGGTAAATTGTTAACAGTTTCGTTGATATTATATTTTAAGAGTTGTCAGCTTAAATAAAGGCCTGTCAAATCTGGAAATTGGAAAGACAATTTTGATTAAGAGTTGAGTACATCATGAGAAAGAACTAGATTATTGCTGAATCGGAGCATTTTTTTTCTTTTTCAAAAAATGTTTACAAATGTCTGCTGTTAAGTTATCAAAAGTTGTCTTTATCAACGAAAGTATGATTATAGAGTTGAAAAGCTTGTTGAAAAAGGAGCAATTGCTCATAATTAACAATTTCTCCTTTTGTCACAATGCTTTCAAAAGTGATCTGCTGTTAGAAGCATAGCAATGGGTTTGCAAGTGAGAAATGGTTAAACTTATATATTTTACACAGATTTTGAATAAAGTTTAATATTTACCCTTACGAACATACAGAGATGCTTTCGGATTCCACTGTGGCAGATGTATTTTCAAAACAATGTGGAGAAATTGCTCTTTACTATCTTTCAATCATAGAGAGTTGCCATATGTTTTAGTCTACTTGGTAAATGTTTCTGCTTCAGATGTGTTGTATTTGGGAAAGGGTTAAATCTTTTCCCACATACAGCAGATGACTTTGTAAACATGTTGGCAAAAATGTGACAAAATCTCCATAAATAAGGGTTTAATTATTGAATAGAGTTGAAAATATTGTGGCAAAGGGAGAAATTGCTCATGATGAGCAATTTTTCCCTTTTGCCACAATGTTTTCAAAAATCTGATGCTGCAGAGGCGTCAGAAAGCGTCTGTATGAGGGAAATGGTTAAAGCATCAGAAAAAGTTTTCAGTTGTAAAGTTATTTTTTTCTGTTATTCTTCCCTGTTTTTTCTAGAGCACATGTTTTGTTACAGTACTAAATTATCCCTGTAATAGTTCCCAATGTAATTATCTCGAAACATTTAACATTTTATATACAGAAAATAATGGCAGCTGACACAGGATAATTTCATACTAAATATGGTAATAATTACCTAATACAGTACTTCCCTGATGTGTGAAATTGTCATCCCCTGAATAATTTTCTGTTACAGTAAAATACCAACCGTAATCCTTTTTTACTTGCAGTTGCGTTTTTTAAAAGCATGAACTGCAGCAGACGACATTTGAAATCATCGTGGCAAAAACAAAAAAATGTCCATGGTGAGCGATTTCGCCTTTTGACACAATGTTCTCAACTCTATTCAATAATTATACTTCCATTTATAGATGTTTTCCATATATTAAAACCTGAATGTCTTTTACAGTAGTCTGAATAGCATTTTCTCCTTTTGTTGCAATGTTTTCAAAATTCGTAGGTTGCAGACGCCTCAAAATGGGTCTGCTGCGAGGAAAGGGTTAAAACTAGGATATGTTCGGGAAATCAAAAAGGCCGAGGTCAAAGGGAATAAAACAGCTTCTGGCAAATAATTACCGGGTAATTTGGAATTTATGGTTTGGTGTTATGTGTTTAGTGTGACAACCTTTTTCTCTCCCGATTTATCACAGTGTGAAGAAATTTCAGAAGAATAAAACATGTTAACCCTTTCCCACCTGCAGACGCATTTTGACGAAAAAAGCAGCAGACGACTTTTGAAAACATTGTGGCATGATGAGCAATTTATCATTTGGCCACAATGTTTTCAACTTTTTTTTAACAATTAAGCTGTCTTTAATGGTGATTTTTCAGTTTTTTGTCACTATGTTTTCAAAGTCGTCTGCTGCAGATTTGTTGTATGTGGGAAAGGGCTAAATTAATTTTTACCTACTTGAAAATTATTATGCCCCTTCAATTGATAATGGTTTATTTATTTATTGGGGTTTTACTCCGCTTTCAACATTATTTCAGTTATATCACGGCTACGGTTCACTTATCATGATCCCTGGGTAAACAAACCAGTACTAGGCTAGAAAATGTGCCTTGCCCAAGGGCACTCCACCATGACTGTAGTGCCGCGACTGGGGATCGAACCCAGGACACCCTGTTTCGAAATCCCCGACGCTAACCACCCGACCACAGCGGATTCCAACTGACACTGGTTGAAATTATTGTTGACAAGGAGAAAACATTTTTTTGTTCTGGAACCCTTAATCACGTACAGCAAATCTGCAGCAGACGACATTGAAGACATCTATTCAAGATATGGAAAATCTCTAGAAATGAAGGTATTATAAATTACTGAAAAAAAGTTAAAAACATTGTGGCAAAAGGAGAAATTGCTCGTTTTGAGCAATTTCTTCTTTTGTCACCATGTTTCAAAAGTCGTCTGCTGCAAATGCGTCAAAATCTGTCTATAGGTGGGAAAAGGTTAACTTACAATTATCATGTAAATGTCCTGGATGATAATACAACAACAATCACTTAATTTTGACATGCATGTGCAGCAGACTACATTTGAAAACAGTGTGAGAAATGGAGAAAATGTTCAAGCTGATCAATCTCCTCTTTTGCTACTATCTTTTCAACTCGATTCAATAATTTTACTTCTACTAAAAAGAAGTTTCCATACTTTTACCAAGATGTTTTCAAAGTCGGCTGCTTCGTTGTTGTATGTGGGTTGGAATAGGGTTCATTTGAATGATTCAAATTTAATCCCAAACATTTCTTGCCATCTGAATGTTGAGTCATTAATTACAATATAGGTGAACTTAACCCTTTCCCTCATACGACAATTCTGCAGCAGACAATTTTAAACTTATTTTGTCAAAAAATTGAAAATCTCTATAATTGAATGGATAACCCATGACTAAAAGTGGAAAACATTGTGTCAAAAGGAGAAATTGCTCGTTTTGAGCAATTTCTTCTTTTGTCACTATGTTTTCAAAAAGCTGTATGCTGCAAAGGCGTCAGAAAGCGTCTATATGAGGGATAGGGTTAAGTTATGTGCAAGGAAACCACCCACAAATTCTTGGCCAGCAACCAAAACATGCCTTTTTTATTTACAAACACAACTGATTAACTAATAGTTTTTGCCTATACTGAAAATGCACACATTGTTCATTTTGTTCACAGCTCCCTTATTTAAAATGATTTGTGAAGTTTTCAGTGATAGGGCTGCAATTTGATACAAATGAACCGGAAAACAATAATAGAAAAGGAGAAAATGCTCATATTATATATTGCTATTCAATTTCTCTTTTTCTACATTATGTTTTCAATCTGCTGCATTCAGGGGCATTAAAATCTACTCGCCCGCTTGCATTGGCGAGTGGAATGAAGGCTCAGGCAAGTACGCAATTCCAGGCGCTGGTCTGACAGGGCGGGTGATATTCGTTCATGTCCTTAATCATAATGATATTCTGCATTGCTTAGATTTTTCTCTCTCTTTCTCTCCATCCATCTATTCCCTCGACAAGTGCCCATCAAATCATCCGTGAAGTTGCGTATGGAGCCAACAGATGCTCGTTTTTAGTAGTGATGCCCATCGAAGCATCAAATCATCCGTTAAGTTGCGTATGGAGCCAACAGATGCTCGTTTCTAGTAATGATGCCCATCGAAGCATCCAATCATCTGTTAAGTTGCGTATGGAGCCAACAGATGCTCGTTTCTAGTAGCGATGCTGATCGAAGCATCCAAGCACCGTGAAGTTGTGTATGAATCCAACAGATGCTCGTTTCTAGTAACGATACCGATCGAAGCATCCAAGCACCGTGAAGTTGTGTATGAAGTCAATATGTGCTTGTTTCCCTAGTTACGGAGCAGACTCACTTGAATCACAATAGTTATGTTCAGTTATCCATTCATCCTTCCATTTAATAAAGAACTAGTCTAGGAAATGGTGTTTCATCAAGTTAACCCTTTCCCTCATAAGAAAATCTCTATAATTAAATGGATCACCTATGACTAAAAGTGGAAAACGTTGTGGCAAAAGGAGAAATTGCTCGTTTTGAGCAATTTCTTCTTTTGTCACTATGTTTTCAAAAAGCCGTCTGCTGCAGAGGCGTCCGAAAGCGTCTATATGAGGGAAAGCATTAAAACAGTGGGTTTGGTTTATAACCGATAAATTTCTCACCATTCATGTAATATAAAATAAATGTGGACAAAACTACGAAAAAATCTGACACTTTAAAGGTAAATGTCATTGAAGACACTGGTCAAATTTCCGTCGATACATGTACATGTCTAAACAAACGAGCATTAGTTTCTTCTTCGTCGGTTATTTGTTTCTTTCTGGTATATTATAGTTTCTTCTTCATCGGTTATTTGTTTCTTTCTGGTATATTAGTATTTCCAAACAAATAAAGGTTAAAAAATAATCATAAACTGTTAAAGGCAAGTGAAAGTTTTGAAAAGGCCGAGTGCATTTTAAAGTCTCAAGTCCTACAGGGCGAGTACCTAGCATTTGAAAAATATTTACATCCCTGTGCATTTGTTGACAGAAATTATACCTATTAAATGGAACGGGCTATATAGAAGACTTTATCAAATGCTTTTTGCATTTTAAAGTCTCAAGTCCTACAGGGCGAGTACCTAGCATTTGAAAAATATTTACATCCCTGTGCATTTGTTGACAGAAATTATACCTATTAAATGGAACGGGCTATATAGAAGACTTTATCAAATGCTTTTTGCACAGAATATATTTTATTTTTGAATCCTCTCTAACATACAACAAATCTGCAGCAAATGACTTTAACCCTTTCCCTCATATAGACGCTTTCAAAAGTTGTCTGCTATACATGTGTCTGCAAGTGGGAAAGGGTTTAGCTTTTCCCACATATAGATGCTTTCCGATGCCTGACAAAAGAAGAAATTGCTCAAAACAAACAATTTCTCCTTTTGCCACAATAATTTCAACACTATTCAATATTTAAACTTTCATTTATAGAGATTTTCCACATTTTTGCCTAAACTTAATTTCAAAGTCGTCTCCTGCAGATTTGTTGTATGTTGGAAAGGGGTAAGCTTTCCATGAACCAGACTATTGTTACTTTGGTAGCTGACAACCATTAACCCTTTCCCTTATATAGACACTTTCTGACGCCTCTGCAGCAGACAGTTTTTTGAAAACATAGTGATAAAAGAAGAAATTGCACAAAACGTGCAATTTTTCTTTTGCCACATTGTTTTCCACTTTTTGTCATAGGTTATCCATTCAATTATGGAGATTACGTTCAAAGTCGTCTGCTGCAGAATCATAGTATGAGGGAAAGGGTTAAAATGTGGAGAAGGAGAAGTTATTGGTATCAAACCTGACACTCTTTCGATTTTCCAGCTTTTTTTTTTATTTTCAGGTGTATTTCATAGCTGGCAACTATAAAATATCATTTCTATTAGCCATTTGACCTTTTCCTGGTTACAAAAAGTCTGCAGCAGAAGCCGGTGAAATTAATCTCCTTAACCCTTTCTCACATACAACAAATCTGCAGCAGACGACTTTGGAAACATGCTGACAAAAATATAGAAAATCCCTCTAAATGAGGGTATATTTACTGAAACAATTTGAAAACATTGCGGCAAAAGGAAAAATTGCTCGTTTTGAGCAATTTCTTCTTTTGGCACAATGTTTTCAAAAAGTCATCTGCTGCAGCTGCATCAGAAAGCATCTATATGTGGGAAAGGGTTGAAATGAACAATATCGAAATATGTTTATAAATGAAAACATTATTTGCAGAAAGAGAAATTGCTCATATTGAGCAACTTCCCTTTCTACACTACAATTGTTTCAGAAGTCAACTCCTGCAGATTGGACAGGGTTAAATATGATGGAAACATTCATAAATTCAAAACCATGAAGAAACAAGGATCAATCATTTTAGGTGGGGGGTTAATCTTTTCCTACATTTTGACACATCTCAAACCGAGAACCTTTGAAAACGTTGCGGCCAATGGAAACATTGGCCACATTATCCGCAATATCTCCTTCCTTTTGCCATATTTCATTCCACGACATTCAATAATCAGACTTTTAACCCTTTCCCATATACAACAAATCTGCAGCAGACAACTCTGAAAACAAACCCAACACATTTGGAAACTCCCTTTAAGTAAAAGTACAATAATCGAATAGAGTTAAAAACATGGTGACAAAAGGAGAAATTGCTTGTTTTCAAAAAGCCGTCTGCTGCAGAGGCGTCAGAGAACGTCTAGATACGAGGTAACGAGTTAAATTGAAAGATTTTAAATATTTTGCCTAGATCATTTTTTAAAGTCTGCTGTTGCATGCAGATTTATGCAAAGTTGGTTATTATTTTTCTCAGTGTCGGCCAAAAATTTGCGATGGTAGAAATTTATGTCAGACTAAATAAGACATAGTGGCAAAGTAGAAGGGGCTCATTATATTTTGAAAATTGTGGGCTTCATGCAAAACGGTTGTAACTACATCTTGTTAAAATATGCAGTTACAACAGTTTTGCACGAAGCCATCGAAATGTTGCAAGCTGCAGATGTGTCAAAGATGCAGGTTGGTCAAACAGTTATATAATGATGTAAAATCTGCAAAATGAATTAAGTCTAAATTTTGATACTAGGTTGAAAACCCTTTCCCACATACAACAAATCTACCCGGCTGTAGCTTTTCCAGGGACTCTAACGAAAATCCCCAGAAAATCCCCAGAAAATCCCGGAGTATTCGGAAAACTTTCCAGGGATACTTTGGGATAATCTGACACTTTCCATGGAAATTCCATGGACAACCCGGAACGGTTCCATGGACACCCTGGAATGGTTCTGTGAACACCCTGGAATGATTATTCGGACCATTTCCAGCATATCCGCATCTTAGCATTAAATTCCATGTTTTTTTCCATGATTTTCCATGGTTTCCGTGTATTTTCCGTGTATTTTTGTATTTTCTGTTAAGAGTCCCCGGAAAAGCTACAGCCGGGTAGCATGCTTAATATAATCTGAAAGATTGTTTCGCAATCGATGTAAAATGAATAAGTTTAAACTGAAAACTATAGACATTTTATTAGCCTCACAACAATGAATGTCAAACCATAGGTTTTTTTGGTTTGCTTATTAACTCTTTCCCTCATATAGACGCTTTCTGATGCCTCTTCAGCAGAAGGCTCTTTGAAAACGAGCAATTTCTCCTTTTGCCACAATGTTTTCCACTTTTAGTCATAGGTTATCCATTCAATTATAAAGATTTTTGATTTTTTCACAAAATGTGTTCAAAGTCGTCTGCTGCAGAACTGTCGTATGAGGGAAAGTGTTAACCCTTTCCCTCATACGACAATTCTGCAGCAGAGGACTTTGAACGTATTTTGTCAAAACATAGAAAATCTCCATAATTGAATGGATAACCTATGACAAAATGTGGAAAACATTGTGGCAAAAGGAGAAATTGCACGTTTTGTGCAATTTCTTCTTTTGTCACTATGTTTTCAAAAAGCCGTTTGCTGCAGAGGCGTCAGAAAGCGTCTATATGAGGGAAAGGGTTAAGAAACTCCTACTCCCACAGGAACTCTTTTATGCCTGTCTATTCTTATAAAAATATCAGGGAAAGCCAATTACGAAGAAAGATTAAACATACTTATTTTGTCAGAAAGATGCTTTTCTTAAAACCACATGTTTGATGTATCCCACTGGTTAACGCTTTTCCGGAAACAGACAATTTTTTTTGTATCTGATGACTGGTGAAAACAATGTGGAAATAGGAGGATTGCTCCTTAATTAACCCTTTCCCTCATATAAACGCTTTCGGACGCCTCTGCAGCAGACGGCGTTTTTAAAACATAGTGACAAAAGAAGAAATTGCACAAAACGTGCAATTTCTCCTTTTGCCACAATATTTTCCACTTTTAGTTATAGGTTATCCATTCAATTATGGAGATTTTCTATGTTTTGACAAAATACGTTCAAAGTCGTCTGCTGCAGAATTGCTGTATGAGGGAAAGGTTAAAAGCAGCTTAATCCTTTCCCACCTGCAGATGTAATTTCTCCCTTGGCCACAATGTTTTCAACTTTATTTAACAATTAAGCTATCTTTTATGGAGATTTTCCAGGTTTTTGTCACCATGTTTTCAAAGTCTTCTGCTGCGGATTTGTTGTATGTGGGAAAGGGTTATACAATTCTTATGAAAACCCACAATGTAATCCTTTCCTAACTGCAGACACATTCTGACACTTCTGCTACATAAAGAGCAATTCATCCTTTTGTCACATTGTTTTGAAAGTTGTCTCTAATATAAAAGAAACAAGAGGGTCATGAGGCCCTGGATCGCTCACCTGAGAATGGGCTATTTAAGACTTAACTCTTTCAGCGCCAATGGCAATATGAGGTTTTTGCCTGTGGCAATGTTTGTTGCAAAAGCTTATTGAATTTTAACGGTTTGTTACAAAGTAGTGTTAATACTTCTCAACAAAGCTGTAAATGAAATTATGCCTAGATATCATCAAGACAACCATTCTGACAAAGTTTCAACAGCTCATGTTTAAAATGCGACTTCCAGAGTGTTAACAAGATTTTCATTTAATTTGATCTAGTGACCTAGTTTGTGACTCCACATGACCCAGTTTCGAACTTGGCCTGGATTTGATGGATATGTATGTTCTGATAAACTTTCATGAAGATTGGATGCAAAATGTTGCATCTAGAGTGTTAACAAGCAAATTTTGAAGACGAACGACGGACAAAAGGCGATCACAAAAACTCACTATCAGCACTTTGTGCTCTGGTGAGCTAAAAAGCTCAATAAAAGAAACGGCAAATATTGAAATAAGTTCAAAACATTGCGACAAAAGGAAAATTGCTCATCATGAGAAATGTTCACCTTTTGTCACAGTGTTTTCAAAAGTTGTCTGCTGCAAAGGCGCCAGAAAGCATCTCTATGTGGGAAAGGAGTTAACAGCGTAAAAATGGGATTTCATTCAAAGACTGGGGTTTCTAAAATTAGCATATATCAGCTGTTAGGTTGTATTTTATCTAATTTTCATGTAATCTATGTAGGCTACAAAGATAAGATGGACAGATAAAAAGAAAAAAAAATCTTAGAAATATCCTAAACCCTTTCCACCATACAGTATCTTTCTGACGCCTCTGCAGCAGAAGACTTTTGAAAATATTGTGGCAAAAGAAGAAATTGCTCATGATGAGCAATTCCTTCTTTTGCCACAATTTTTTCAACTCAATTTAATATATCAACTCTCGCTTATGAAGATAGTGTTCACGTTTTTGCCAATATGTTTTCAAAGTCAACTGCCGCAGATTTTTTGTATTTGGAAAAGGGTTAATTAAATCTGCATGGAAACATATCCCCCCTCCTTAGCAACTTATCAAAAACCTCTCCAACTACTCATGAGCATGACTTCAGAAACCTTCAGAAACCATTTATCCCTTCCCCTGATACAGATATGTCATTTCACACATCTTCAGCAGACATTATTTTTAAACAATGAGGGAAAAAGAGGAACTTATATTATCAAATCTGTACTCACAATGATCAAGATGTCATGATTTCATATGACTCCAAAAATATCAAAAAGTAAACAAAACAGTTTAAATCTCCCTTTCACCAATATATATATATGTTTTTTGGAGTGGGCTCAGCAATTCTGCATATTTTGGGGTCCATTCCCGTCCCAAAGTCGAAAACCCAGCAAAACGTTCCAGTTTGTTTACTACCTACAGGCAGGGACTTATAGAGTAGACATTAAAATTTTCATAGCGCCGACTTTAGGCATATTATTAATAGGAAGGAAAGGTCATGGTTTTCGGAGTGGGCTCAGCAATTCTGCATATTTTGGGGTCCATTCCTGTTCCGACTTGCCCAAGTCGAATCTCAGCAGAACGTTCCAGTTTTTTTACTACCTACAGGCAGGGACCTATAGAGTAGACAGTAACATTTTCATAGACCTGAGAACTCAGCGGCGACTTAAGGCATTTTTATCCCCCACTCTCCCCCATCCTTGCTCCCCCACTCCCAAACCTCCCCCCCCCCCCCGCCCCCAAAAAAAGCCCAAAACCAAACACTTGTTTTCCTATGGTATCGCTAAGTAAAACTATCACTTTTCGTTAGCAATTAATTTCAGAAAATATTTTTCAATTTGGAAAGAGTCTAAAAGTCTGGTAATAGGATATCTTGCAAATCTTCAACTCATAACAACACTGTCTTCTTTATGAGATGCTATTCAGCTTAATGTTTCTTTCACGATTTTAACATTTAGGCACAATGATGGTTTCTATTCAAACCCTTTCTCTCAACCCACACAACAAATCAGCAGCAAACAACTTTAATAAACATCTAGGTAAAAAATTGTGGAATTTTACTCTTAACCCTTTACCTAATATAGACGTTTTCTGATGCCTCTGCAGTAGACGGCTTTTTGAAAACATAGTAACAAAAGAAGATATTGCTCAAGACCAGCAATTTTGCCTTTTGCCACAATGTTTTTTCACTTTTAGTCATAGGTTATCTATTCAATTATAGCTAGAGATTTTCTATTTTTTGACAAAATAATGTTTAAAGTCGTCTGCTGCAGAATTGTAGTATGAGGGAAAGGGTTAATAAAGGAAAAATTACCCAATCAAAAGAGAGCAATTTTTCCGATTCCCACAATGTGTTTTTCCCTCATACGACAATTCTGCAGCAGACGACTTTAAATATATTTTGTCAAAAAATAGAAAATCTCTAATTGAATGGATAACCTATGACTAAAAGTGGAAAACATTGTGGCAAAAGGAGAAATTGCTCAGAAAGCGTCTATATGAGGGAAAGTGTTAAAGGTCGTCTGCTGTAGAGGCATCAGAAAGCTTCTGTATGAGGGAAGCAGAGGCATCAGAAAGCGGCTGTATTTGCGAAAGGGTTAAATAATTTCATCAAGGGAATTGGTAACAATCTGTTGCAACAATTTAACTGATATAATATTTTTATAGACACATATAATCTGCTTTGTAAATATCACAGGGGAAAAATATGTCATAAAATTAGAAAGATAATATTTATAGTTGAGAATACTGTATGAAAAGGAGCAATTGCTCAAATTATACAATATCTGACTATGTTTTCTTATGCTGCAGAGGGATCAAATTTTTCTGTATATCATAATATGGGAAAGATTTTATTCGGAATAGAAATGCATCAGGGGAACCATTTAACCCTTTCCCTCATATAGATGCTTTCTGACGCCTCTGCAGCAGACAGCTTTTTGAAAACATAGTGACAAAAGAAGAAATTGCACAAAACGTGCAATTTCTCCTTTTCCCACAATGTTTTCCACTTTTTGTCATAGGTTATGATCCATTCAATTATGGAGATTTTCTATTTTTTGATAAAATACGTTCAAAGTCTTCTGCTGCAGAATTGTCGTTATGAGGGAAAGGGATCTTTCTCACAGTTACGTACAACAAATCTGAAGCAGAAGATTATTTGAAAATAATTAGGCAAAAGTATGGAAAATCTCTATGATAAGTATAAATATTATATAGAGTTGTAAACAAACTGTTGCAATTGGAACATTAAGAGGGTCGCGGAGCAAAAACCTTTCCCTCATATAGATACTTTCTGATGCCTCTGCAGCAGACAGCTTTTTGAAAACATAGTGACAAAAGAAGAAATTGCACAAAACATGCAATTTCTCCTTTTGCCACAATGTTTTCCACTTTTTGTCATAGGTTATCCATTCAATTGTAAAACAAGAGGGCCAAGATGGCCCTAAATCGATCACCTAATTGATAGTAAATTAGTAGCAAATATTTAACTGCAAATATCTGGAAATTTTTATCAGGGAGTGCAAATGAAACTGAAAGGAGTGGACACTTCTCAAGAAACAGCTTATCAGTAAAGGCCATTTATATCTTGAAATCTAACAAGAACTTTAATAAGAATGGAATTATAAAGTTTTTGTCATTTTGCACCTTTCCTGATGCCGCCTTGCTGCCCTGTTTTTCAACGAAATCAATATGGCTTCAACAGTTTATTTAGAGGGTCACTTAAGAAACATTTCTACCAAATTATCTTGCAATCGCACAAGTAGATTATGTAGGAAAAGGATTTTAAAATTTGGGTATTTTTCTCACTTTCTGATGCCGCAGCAACCAAAGTTCTCAATGGAATTTAAATCTTTGAACAATTTTGAAAGAGGACCACCAAAGGAACATTCTTGTGATGTTTTGTGGAAATTGGTCTATTGGAATGGTAGGAGTTGGTTGTCATTTGTAGCTAAAAGTTCAATTTACCCTTTTTGTGATGACGCCTGGTTGATATGATTGTGTAACCAATCAAAACGGCTTAAACAAATTAAAAAGAGGATCATTACAGTAAGATTCATATTATATTTTCTTTAAATCAGACAAGCATTTGCATAAAAATGGAATGTTCAAATTTTGTCATTTTGCCCCTTTTCTGATGCCGCCTGACTGCCATGTTTTTCGACCAATCAGTATGGCTTGGACAATTTTTATAGAGGGTCACCCAAGGAACATTTCTACCAAATTATATTTGAATCTGACAGGCAGATTCGGAGGAGAAGATTTTTAAAGTTTGGACATTTTGTCCCCTTTCTGATGCCGCAGCAACCAAAGTTCTCATTGGAATTTTAATCTTTGAACAATTTTGAAAGAGGACCACCAAAGGAACATTCCTGTGATGTTTTGTGGTAATTGGTCTATTGGAATGGTAGGAGATGGTTGTCATTTGTAGCTAAAAGTTCAATTTACCCCTTTTGTGATGACGCCTAATTGCTATGATTGTGTAACCAATCAAAACGGATTGAACAAATTAAAAAGAGGATCATTACAGTAAGATTCATATTATATTTTCTTTAAATCAGACAAGCATTTGCATAAAAATGGAATTTTCAAATTTTGTCATTTTGCCCCTTTTTTGATGCCGCCTAACTGCCATGTTTTTCGACCGATCAGTATGGCTTGAACAATTTTTATAGAGGGTCACCCAATGAACATTTCTACCAAATTATATTTGAATCTGACAGGCAGATTCAGAGAAGAAGATTTTTAAAGTTTGGACCTTTTGCCCCCTTTCTGATGCCGCAGCAACCAAAGTTCTCAATGGAATTTAAATCTTTGAACAACTTTGAAAGAGGCCAACCAGAGGAACAGTCCTGTGATGTTTCACGGAAATTGTCCTTGGAGTTTGGGAGGAGATGATGTTTAAAGCTAAAAGTTAACGCCGGACGGACGACGGACAAAAAGTGATAGGAATAGCTCACCTGAGCCTTCGGCTCTGGTGATCTAAACAAGAGGGCCATGATGGCCCTTGAATCGCTCACCTGATTTTTTATTTTTTTTCACTTTAGCTATATAAGCCTCGCCCCCTGGCAGCCATAGTTTCCGACCAATCAACTTGGCTTGAAGGAATCTGATAGAGGGTCACCCTAGGAACATTTCTACAAAATTATTTGAAAATCGGCCAGATACTTTTGGAGGAAAAGATTTTTTAAGTTTTCACTATAGCCATATAATGCAAAATAACCCTGCCTACTGGCGGCCATGTTTTTTGACCAATCAACATGGCTTGAAGGAATCTGAAAGTGGGTCATCCAAGGAACATTTCTACAAAATTATTTGAAAATCGGGCCGACACTTTTGGAGAAGAAGATTTTTTAAGTTTGCACTATAGCCATATAAGGCAAAATAGCCCCGCCCCCCCCCCCCCCCCCCCCCCCCCTGGCGGCCATGTTTTTCGACCAATCAACATGGCTTCAAGGAATCTGATAGAGGGTCAACCAAGGAACATTTCTACAAAATTATTTGAAAATCGGCCATACGCTTTCGGAGGAGAAGATTTTTTAAGTTTTCACTATAGCCATATAAGGCAAAATAGCCCCGCCCCCCCCCTGGCGGCCATGTTTTTCGACCAATCAACACGGCTTGAAGGAATCTGATAGAGGGTCATCCAAGGAACATTTCTACAAAATTATTTGAAAATCTGCCAACCAATTCGGGAGAAGAAGAATTTTGAAGTTTTTTCGGTTTCGTTGCCATGGAAACCAGAATTTTGCATGGATCCCAAAAATTTGAAGGAATTCTGGTGAGGTCATTGAGAGGATGCTTTCTGTGAAGTTTTATCCAAATTGACCCACTGGTTACTGAGGAGAAGAAGTTGACGCACGACGCACGACGGACGACGGACGACGGACGACGGACAAAAGGCGATCACAATAACTCACCTTGAGCAAAGCTCAGGTGAGCTAAAAAGGGGCATTACTGAAAAATAAATAATGTCAGAGTTATGTGACTTGATATAGACATGCATATTGTGCCTAGGCAAATGTGTACAAAGTTTCATTTGAAACTGTTGAAAGTTTTTTTAGTTTTGATCGAGGTAAGGTTAAAGTTTAGTGATGACACCAGAAGCTGACGACACTGAGGGCATAAAAATTGCACAACTTTTTTTTTCGAATTTTCAGACGAGTTAATAAAATGCTCATTATATGTGCAATTTCTCATTTCTGCCAGTATGTTTTCAAATATTTGTCTGCTGCAGATGAATCAAAACGTGTCTGCCTGTGAGAAATGGTTAAATCTCGAAGGACAACAATAAAGACAGAGATACAAATAATAATTATGGTGTCTACCTCCATGTGTTTACTGCTAAAGCTGACAGTCACCATTTCTTGGAAGGCCACCATTTGTCATTTGAGCCGTTCCACGAGAAAAACAAAAATTATGGACTCTGCGCAATGTATCAACCAAGATCAGCCTGCGCAGTCCGCACAAGCTGATCCAGGCAGACACATTACATTTCAGGTGGATAGAGTTATATAGAGTAATGAAACAGAAAATACACAGGAGGCGAAAAGTGTCTGTCCGGGTTATGCTTATGCTGATCAGGGTCGATACTGTACACAGAGTCCACAATGTTTGTTTCCTGTATTATGGCTCATTTCTCTTCTAGACTATTCATTTGATAAGGTCTTTCACATTGACTGTGATCCAAAAAATTAACAGTCACCATTTCTTGGAAGGCCACCGTTTGACATTTAATTCTCTTCTAGACTTTTCATTTGATAAGGTCTTTCACATTAACTATGATCCAGCAAAAGAAGCTGGAGATTGTCGAGACAGATTCAACAACCTCTCTTTCAATTCATAAATTTTGTAATGATTTTGATCATTGTTGAGTCTGTCTTCTAAGCAAAAACTCTTAAGACTAATTCTTTAGGAAAATTTATCATATTTCCATAATGGTGTCAAATGGCATATCTAAGTTGTCTGTATATTTTAAGCTAGGCAATAGGTTATCACATTTGAACACATATGCACGAGTTTTCCAAACATTATGTCAAAAGGAGAAATTGCTCAACTTTATTCATTAATTATGATTTCGTTTAGAGGGATTTTCTATAATGTGTATATATCGAGGGCTTGGCGTGAAACGGTTGTAACTAAAAACCTATTTTGAAAACCCTGGTTTAGGGGCAATTTTGACCCCTTTGTAAACAATGCAAATTTAGGTGCCATTGCTCAGAACGAGCAATGGCACCTAAATTTCCATTCTTTACCAAGAAAAATGATTTAACGCTTATAAAGACTTTATGGCGAGGTGATTAACCTTGGTAAAAAAATACCGATTTTTAAGTTACAACCGTTTCACGCCAAGCCCTCGATATGTGTGTTTACAAAGTCGTCTGCTGCAGATTTGTTGTATGTGGGAAAGGAGGGGTATAAACAGCTGTAATGATGATAGATGTTGGAGACGGAACACAAATGATAGGGAGAAAACATTAACCCGTTTCCTGGCCTCAGTCTGACTTCTGACCCCGTTACACTGAGACAACTAGACTCGACTCTATAAGGGGGAGTATTTAAACTGATCTGCAGCAGACAATTTTTGAAAACATTGTGACAAAAATGAGCATTTTCTCCTTTCTGAAACAATGTTTTCAACTTTTTTCAGTAATTACATTTTCAATATTATAGAGATTTTCTATGTTTTTGTGTTTTCAAAGTCGTCTGCTGCAGGTTTGTTGTATTTGGGAAAGGGTAAATACATACCCCCACATTATCTCTCTTATAACCTAACCGAACCCTAGTATTGTGGGTACTCAAAAGAATCCTCTCATACAGTGTTGCGATTCTTTTAAGTACCCACAACAAAGAGTTTGAGTATTAAATAAGGATTTTTAAAACTCAATAATTGCCCCTTATAAAAACCTCTGGGATTATACCTATTCTCACATACAAGAAATCTGCAGCAGACAACTTTCACCCTTTCCCTCATATAGACGCTTTCTGACGCCTCTGCAGCAGACGGCTTTTTGAAAACATATTGACAAAAGAAGAAATTGCTCAAAACGAACAATTTCTCCTTTTGACACAATGTTTTCCACTTTTAGTCATAGGTTATCCATTCAATTATAGATATTTTCTATTTTTTGACAAATTATGTTCAAAGTCGTCTGCTGCAGAATTGTCGTATGAGGGAAAGGGTTAATAAAATCATTTTGTAAAAATATGGAAAATCTATAAAAATTGAGGAAAATTTAGTGCATAGAGTTGAAAACAGTGCGGTGGATATAGTTAAAAACAGTGCGGTGGATATTGTTGAAAACAGTGCGGTGAAAGAAGAAATTGCTCATCATGTATGATATCAATATGCATTTGCAGGTGGGAAAGGGTAACCATGTAGTTAATGGTCTTCAAATGCCTCCCATGTGGTTTTAGAACCATAATATCCACATACAATAAATCTGCAGCAGACCAACTTCGAAAATATCCTGGCAAAAATATGGAGAATCTTTGTACATTTAAGTAAGATTAATTATTAGAGTTGAAAACATTGTGGCAGCGGAGAGATTGCTAATTATGAGAAATTTCTATTTTTTGCCACAATGTTTCCGCAATGACGTCTGCTGCAGATGTATCAAAATGCATCTCTTTGTGGGAAAAGGTTAACCCTTTCCCTCATATTACAATTCTGCAGCAGACGACTTTAAACATATTTTGTCAAAAAATGGAAAATCTCTATAATTGAATGGATAACCTATGACTAAAAGTGGAATACATTGTGGCAAAAGGAGAAATTGCTAATTTTGAGCAATTTCTTCTTTTGTTGCTATGTTTTCAAAAAGCTGTCTTCTGCAAAGGCGTCAGAAAGTGTCCATATGAGGGAAAGGGTTAAGTAATACATTTATTAATGATTAGAGTTGAAAACATTGTGGCAGCGGAGAGATTGCTCATAATGAGCAATTTCTTTTATTTCCCACAATGTTTCCACAAAGACGTCTGCTGTAGATGTAGGAAAACGCATCTATTTGAGGGAAAGGGTTAAGTATGTATTTCAATCCCTTAAAGCCATATGCCTTAGGTACTCTCTAGTATGGTCTTATCAAGTACTAACAATACCTACTAACAATACCCTAATTATCAAGTACTAACAATACCTACTAACAATACCCTAATTATCAAGTACTGACAATACCTACTAACAATACCTTAATTATCAAGTACTAACAATACCGGGTAATGTGAAAGGTTTATACAGGAATATCAATTGGAAAAGCTTTACTTCTATCCCAATTAGCAAAAACAAATTGTTCAGGTCTCGTCTCCATGATCAATATGATGATTTTAACCCGTTCCCACATATAAACACTTTCTGACACCTCTGCAGCAAACGACTATTAAAAACATTGTGATAAAAGGAGAAATTACTCAAAATGAACAATTTCTCCTCTTGCCACAGTTTTTTAACTCTTTTCAACTATTAAACTTTTACTTCCAGAGGTTTTTCATATTTTTGGGAAGATTTTGTTTAACCCTTTCCCTCATATAGACGCTTTCTGACGCCTCTGCAGCAGACGGCTTTTTGAAAACATGGTGACAATAGAAGAAATTGCTCAAAACGAGCAATTTCTCCTTTTGACACAATGTTTTCCACTTTTAGTCATAAGTTTACCCATTCAATTAGAGATTTTCTATTTTTTGACAAAATATGTTAAAAGTCGTTTGCTGCAGAATTGTCGTATGAGGAAAAGGGTTAAAGTCGTCTTGTGCTGATATGCTGGGAAAGGGTTTAGTCGGCTGCTTTTTGAAATCCCTGTAGAAAAAGAAGACAACATCTAAATAACTGGTTGTATAATTCTTGATTGCAGCATGGCAACGAAAAGATAAAATTTCTAATCTGGATATTGTCTTATATTCCCCTCAATATTTCCAAAAATGCTATGAACATGTCAAAAGTTATCTGTTCACTATGAATTGATGAAAGGCCCTCTATTAATATTTTATGAGCCATTTGATAATTAAATCAGAGCTCTAGATAAAGGGGTGTTTTGCATGTTCTAAAATCCTTTTTTGACGCTCTAACCCTATGTTGTGGGTACTCAAAATAATCGTCTCCATGAGACGATTTATGTGAGTACACACAACATAGGGTTTGCTTTAATAATAAAAGAGAAATTGTGGGAAAAAGAACTTAATACCCCTCCTTATCTGGACCTCTGTAATGAATTACATTGCTCAGAAAAGAACTGCAGTACAATGCCTGCATCAACCCTTTCCCAAAGGGATCCTGAAACAGACAACTTATGAAAACAGTGTGATAATAGGAGAAATTGCCCATTATCAGCAGTCTCTCCATTGTCAGAATGTTTTAAACTCTATACAAAAAAATTTTTTTTTTCATTTTAATGTGGGAAAGATATGAAAGATGTTGCTATAGGAATGATATAAGGTGATTAACCCTTTCCAACATATAACAAATCTGCAGCAGACGACAATGAAAACATATATATAAAACAAAATATTGAAAAATCTCTATAAATGAAACGTTGATCATTGAAAAGAATTGAAAATATTGAGGCAAATGGGGAAATTGCTCATAATGAAAGTCAGAAAGCGGCTATATGTGGGAAAGGGTTAACAATGGATTTGGGGTCTTCATCTTGCTCCAAAGACTAATGGTTTACTCTTTCCCACCTACAGCAAATCTGCAGCAGACAACTTTAAAAACATAAAGGCAAAACTATGGAAAATCTCTATGAATGAAAGTATAATTATTGAAAAGAATTGAAAACATAGTGGCAAAAGGAGAATTATTGCTCATTATGAGGAATTTCTTCTTTTGCCACAAAGTTTTCATAAAGTCGTCTGCTGTAGATGTATCACATTAAAGGTGGAAAAGGGTTAACCCTTTCCCTCATATAGACACTTTAGGACGCTTCTGCCACAGACGGCTTTTTGAAAACATAGTGACAAAAGAAGAAATTGCACAAAACGTGCAATTTCTCTTTTTGTCACAATGTTTTCCACTTTTTGTCATAGAGTTATCCATTCAATTATGGCAATTTTCTATGTTTTGACAAAATACGTTCAAAGTCTTGTGCTGCAGATTTGTCGTATGAGGGAAAGGGTTAATAATAAGAAAGGTCTTTCTTTTGAATGTAGAACAGCTTGAGATCGACCATGTACATTTCTGTATAAAACTAACATTGATATTTTCATACCACATACAACAAATCTGCTGTATGCAACTTTGTAAACATTTAGTCAAAAATATTGAAACTCTCCATAAATGTAAGAACTGTATTGTATTTTCAAAAAGTTGACTGCTGCAGAAGTGTCGGAAAGCATTTGTAGGTGGGAAAGAGTTAATTAACCCTTTCCCTCATACAGACGCCTCTGCAGCAGACCATTTCTGAAAACATTGTAACAAGAGGAGAAATTGCTTAAAACAAGCAATTTCTCCATTTGCCACAATTTTTTCAACTTTATTTATTAATTAAACTGTCATAAACCCTTTCCCCCCTATAGACGCTTTCTGATGCCTCTGCAGCAGACGGCTTTTTGAAAACATAGTGACAAAAGAAGAAATTGCTCAAAACGAGCAATTTCTCCTTTAGACACAATGTTTTCCACTTTTAGTCATTGGTTATCCATTCAGTTATAGAGATTTTCCATTTTTTGACAAAATATGTTCAAAGCCGTCTGCTGCAGAATTGTTGTATGAGGGAAAAGGTTAATGGAGTTTTTTCACAATTTTGAACAAATGTCTACAAAGTGATCGGCTGATGCAGATCTGTTTGTATGTGGGAAAGGGTTAATAATCAATCTTTCATTTATAGAGATTATTCACATTTTTGTTTTCAAAGTAACAGATTAGTTGTAACTGGGAAAGTGTTTATAACCCTTTCCATCATATAGACTCTTTCTGATGCCTCTGCCTCTTTTCAACTTTATGTTTTTCCACATACAACAAACCTGCAGCAGAAAACAATCTGGACAAAAATAGTGAAGTTCTACGAGGAAGCAGAAATGTTCTTTCTTTTTTGTCACAATATTTTTAAAATTCGTATGCTGCATACGCGTTTAACCCTTTTTCCTCATATAGACGCTTTCTGACGCCTCTGCAGCAGACAACTTTTTCTAGGTTATCCATTCAGTTATAGAGATTTACTATTTTTTGACAAAATTTGTTTAAATTCGTCTGCTGCATAATTGACGTATCAGGGAAAGGGTTAACTGTCAAAATGGTGTCCGAACAACTATAGGCCCCAACGAGGGCTTCTTTTACTTCCATGTTACCAATGTTAGAATGACTGAAATTAGGATTTGAAACCCTGGTATCCTGCTCAAATGGATCAGGCCCTAACCAATTCCAACGGCCAAGTAAAGTCCATGGCGCTAATTTGAGCAGATCCACACAAATCAGGGATATGAACCGGCTTCATCAACTTCCTCCCCACTAATTAACTGTCATTCATTTTCCATTGATTGGGACTAATGATAACATTCTTTCAAGACGGCCTCGCTTAATTACTACTTTCCGAAATTCTCTTTATGAAATTTACTTTTGATGCATCTGCAGCCAATGGTTGACCAGAGCTCCAGATAAGAAGAGAATTCCACATCCCCAAACGCCTTTATTGACCCTTAACCCTGTTCCTCATACAACAATTCTGCAGCAGACGACTTTGAACATATCTTGTCAAAAAATAGAAAAGCTCCATAATTCAATGGATAACCTTAGTAATGACTAAAAGTGGAAAATATTTGAGCAATTTCTTCTTTTGTCACTATGTTTTCAAAAAGCCGTCTGCTGCAGAGGCGTCAGAAAGCGTCTATATGAGGCCAGGTAAAGGGTTAAAATTTACCCTGTTGGTACTCAAAAGCATCTCAGTGAGACGATTCTTTTGAGTTCTCAACAACATAAGGTTTAGTTGAGTTTTAATGCTTTCCCTCATATAGACGCTTTTTGACGCCTCTGCAGCAGATGCCTTTTGAAAACATTCTGTCAAAACGAGCAATTTCTCCTTTTGCCATAATGTTTTCAACCTTTTTTCAGTGGTTATACCTACATTTTGAGTGATTTTCTGTGTTTTTGTCTAAATAATTTCAAACTCGTTTATTGCAGATTTGTTAAATGTGGGAATGGGTTTATCCTTTCCCTCATATAGACGCTTTCTGACGCCTCTGCAGCAGACGGCTTTTTGCAAACATAGTGACAAAAGAAGAAATTGCACAAAACGTGCAATTTCTCCTTTTGACACAATGTTTTCTTCTTTTCATCATAGGTTATCCATTCAATTATGGAGATTTTCTATGTTTTGACAAAATACGTTCAAAGTCGTCTGCTGCAGACATGTCGTATGAGGGAAAGGGTTAAGAGAGATTTTGTTATCTTGTAGAGGGTCACCAAAGAAATATTTCAGCAAAATTATTTGGAAATTGGGCAGATATTTTTGGTAAGAGGATTTTAAAGTTTTCAATATCACCATGTAAGGCAAACCAAAGGAACATTTCTACAAAATTATTTGAGAAGAAGAATCTAAAAGGTTTTTTCCGTTTGATTGCAATGGAAACCAGAATTCTGCATTGATCCATCAACATTGAAGGAATCCTCTAGAGTTCATTGAGAGGTTGCTTGCTGTGAAGTTTCATCCCAATTGACCCACTCGTTACTGAGGAGAAGATGTCAACAACCCCATGCCTCATGAAGCACGACAGACGCCAGACAAAGGGCGATCACAATAACTCACCCTTGTGCTCAAGTAGTGTTAATCCTTTCCCACATATAATAACGAAGTCTGCAGCAGACAACTTTGAAGACATCAATGCAAAAATATGGAAAATCACCAATGGTTCAAAATAGGCTGCTGTAGTATCATCAAAATGTGTCTGCAGGCAAGCAGAAAGGGGGATAACCCTATTCCACATATTCCAGCATTTTGATGCATCTGCAGCAGAAGACATTTGAAAAAGATGTGGCAAATGGGAATTTGCTCATTATGAGCAATTTCTTTAAAAGTCGTCTGCTGCAGATTTGTCGTATGTGGGCTGGTGTTAACAATCAGGCTGATGAGTTTATATGATATATTATATCTTGTGTGAAAAGTCACAAGATATTACAATCGCAATCAATATTACATACATACCAGTCTCCACAATGTAATCAGATATTCTGAAGATTGTCTAACCCGTTTCCCACAAGAATACGCATTTTGTTTTTTGCGGCAGACACATTTTGAAAATTCAAATCACAATTGAAATTGCTCTTAATGTCTTGAACTCTTTTCAATGATTGTACTTCTCACATTTTATAGAGATTTTACTAATTATTCCTTTAGGTTTTCAAAGTCGACTGCTGAAGATTTGTTGATTTGTTTGGGACGGATTTAAGCTGGCATGATTGCGAAATTCAATCCACCGACCAAAAGAAAAAAGACAGCAATGTTGGTAGTGTCTCTTAGGTACTGTCAACCCTTTCTCACACTTTCTGAAGCATCTGCATCAGATAACCTTTGAAAACATTGAGACAAAAGGAGGAAATTGCTCATAATGAGCAATTTCTCCTTTATAGCCACAATGTTTTATACTCTTTTTAATAATTTTACCCTCATTTATAAAAAAAATCAAATATTATACTCTCATTTGTAAAAGTTTGTTACAGTTTTGCTTAGATATTTTCGAAGTCATCTGCTGCAGATTTGTTGTATGTGGTAAAGAATAAAATGTGGTAAATGTGATGTTTTGCTCTCATGCAGTCAAATCACATTGAAAGTATAAGTTCCATTAAACACTGCTCAAATCAAGACAACGGAGTAATTACAATGCCCGAATTATTGAAACGTCTGTCACAGCTTCACAAAACACAAATTTACTGGTAGAACAGAAAGTACTGAGAGAGTCTGACAGCAAGTCAGATACAGTAGCATGATGGACCAAAAATTATCAAAAATTGATACTTGTTACAGTATGGACATAGACCTAAGGGACACATATAAATATCACAAAAAAGTCTGTGCGTCTTAAATTCATTTAGACAGTAAATATAATGGTCACCTATTTATGGAATACTGAAAAAATAAAATAGGCATGCAAGAAATGACTGAATTTTGAGTTCAAACATACGAAAATATGTGTAAGGGACAGGCAAAATTGGTTAAAATTTACACATAAATAGACCACAAAGATGTATTACAACAAATTAAAAGACCATTTCAGTGACTCATCTTTTGGACAACAAGTTCTTTTGTCATACATATTATGTTTTGTTATTAATTCCGTGCAACATTTAAGAAGAATATTCAACAGACAAGAATTTCCGCGAATTTTGAAAATGGCTCACTCATAAAATGGATGATGATAGACAAACTTTATAACATTTGGGCAAAAACGTTTGTGGCGTTTTACCCCATTCGCAACAGTAATCCAGTTATATCAGGGCAATAGAACATTTAATTTCATGTTTCATATGACAAGGAAATGAAATGTGTCCCATTGCCAAATGGCACTTCAAAATGGCTGCTGAGAATGTCATCAGGCTAAATGTCATGTTTTTTGTTGGTTGTGTAGCAATAATTGCCATTTAACCCTTTCCCTCATATAGACGCTTTCTGAAGCCTTTCAACAACATACAGTTTAGTAGGTTGAGTTTTAACCATTTCCCACATATAAACACTTTTCTGACATCTCTGCAGCAGACAGCTTCACTTCAGATGCCCAGCCCAGCCATCTGTAGCAGATGACTTGAAAATATGCTAAAGATGAGACTCTATCCTTTCTCCAAATTGCTTTCAACTAGAACTCAACGTGGTTTACTGCCTAAACCTCTGAATTTTCGTATATATAACATATTTTTTCAAAGCAGACGTAAATCCATACTGTACTATCTAGTAATTGGTTAACAAAAATACTTGGAATATTTTTATTCTGCCACTTAAGAAGGTTTACATTACTTTTCGTATTTTTTATGGGAGTAAATTGACTGTACAACATTCCTGTATGTTATTCTTCTCTTAAGCCTATCCCTCTGATACAATATATGTTAATCCTTTCCCACATACAGATGCTTCCTGATGCCTCTGCAGCAGACATTTGAAAACTCAAAGAGCAATTTCCCCGTTCCACGTTTTGTGCAATTTCTTCTTTTGTCACAATGTTTTCAAAAAGCCGTCTGCTGCAGAGGCGTCAGAAAGCGTCTATATGAGGGAAAGGGTCAAATGAAAGATTTAAATCATTCCCACACACAACAAAATCTGCAGCATACAACTTTGAAATATCTATAACATTATGAAAGAGTAATAATTTCATGGAGTCAAAACGATTGAGTAATTTCTCCTTTGGGCAAAATATTTTCAAAAGTCATCTGCTGCAGATGCATCAAAATGTGTCTTCAGTGGGAAATGGTTAACCCTTTCCCTCATACGACAATTCTGCAGAAGACGACTTTGAACATATTTTGTCAAAAAAAATAGAAAATCCTAATCCCTAAATTCCCTCATATAGACGCTTTCTGACACCTCTGCAGCAGACGGCTTTTTGGAAACATGGTGACAAAAGAAGAAATTGCACAAAACATGCAATTTCTCCTTTTGCCACAATGTTTTCCACTTTTAGTCATAGGTTATCCATTCAATTATGGAGATTTTCTATGTTTTGACAAAATACGTTCAAAGTCGTCTGCTGCAGAATTGTCGTATGAGGGAAAGGGTTAACGGGAACCATATGTGATTTAATTTCACAAACAATTGAGATAAACTCTTTGATAAAAACTTCTTGTGTTACGTTTTTTCAACTTCTAAAAGCAAGACTAAAAAGCTTTTTTTCATGGTCTTTGATGTTTATCACTTTTTTGGGCTGTGTATGGGTTTTTGGTTTATACATTATGTACATGTGCAGTTCTGCTTTAGAAATTAGTAAAAAGGAAGTAATTTATCAAAGTAACGCTTTCCCACATATAGACACTTTCTGACAACTCTGCAGCAGATGACTTTTGAAAACATTGTGACATAATTCTACTTTTGTCACAATGTTTTCAAGTTTATTCAAAAGTGTTCTTTCATTTTCAGAGGATTTCCATTTTTTTTTTGGCGTTCATGTTTTCAAAGTCATTTGCTGTAAATTTGTTGTACATGGGAAAGAATTAAAGTTTATCTCAGCAAATTTTGATAATCATGGAGGATTGGTAATATAATAGACCTGTGAAAATAACACTTTCCACTCATATGCAGCAGATCTCAATTTTGTCACAATGTTTTTAAACTTAGATGCATCCAAAGTGGAATTGACATGTTGGAAAAGAATAACTAAAGCTGTCAAAAGGCATCTCTGTATAACAATATTTTTGTTTTCTTCAACTCTTTACAATTTGGTATTTAATCCGTTCCCACATAGACACTTTCTGACACCTCTGCAGCAGACGACTTTTGAAAACTTTGTTGCAAAAGGAGAAATTGCTCAAAACAAACAATTTCTCCGTTTGCCACAATTTTTCTGGGTTTCTGCCAACATGCTTTCAAATACGACTGCTGCTGGTTTGCTGTATGTGGGATAGGGTTAAAGTTCTAGTTAAAGTATATCGGAGACGTGTGCACGTGACCACCGTGCAATGGCTGGGTATATAAGAGTGGTTTGACGTGTTTTTGGTCAGTTCTACGCAAGACTTCGAACAGATAACTTCTCGCTATCCGAAGATAATATCAATCAGGATCAATATGTGGGTGTAACCCTTTCCCTCATGTAAACGCTTTCTGATGCCTTTGCAGCAGACAACTTTTGAAAACAAAATGACTAAAGTAGAAATTGCTCAAAAAGAGCAATTTCTCCTTTTGACACAATGTTTTCAACTTTGTTCAATAATTATAACTCCATTTATGGGGATTTTGCCGAGATGTTTTCAAAGTCGTCTGCTGCAGATTTGTTGTATACATTGGAAAGGGTTAATAGATATTCATGTATTTCACTGGTGTTATGCGCTTGGATGAGTTGTATTGACTGGTTAATATGCGATTTGACTGCACTGAGGTCTCCAGAGTCTTTTCATAAAATGTTTTTATCACTGGTTTTTATCCTGGGTCAGTCATATCGTTTTCATTTGTGTAACCCTTTCCCTCATATGAAAATTCTGCAGCAGAAGACTTTAAACATATTTTATCAAAACACGGAAAATCTCTCTAATTGAATGGATCACCTATGACTAAGTGGAAAAGGAGAAATTGCTTGTTTTGAGCATTTTTTTTTTTTGTCACTATGTTTTCAAAAGGCTGTCTGCTGCAGAGGTGTCAGAAAGCGTCTTTATGAGGAAAAGGGATAAAATCTGGGGTTCATGCTTGGAATGTACAGAAAAAAAAAATTGTTTGAATAATCTACCTTGATTTTTCAATTGTCTCCCCCTGGACAGATCTTCCATTAATATCCAACACCTCGTCTTGTAGATGTATCTGTCCGTCTGCTTCAACTCTGCTACCTTCTGCTATTTGCACAATTTTTATCGGAGAAATTGTCTTGTAAAAGAGTTCATCATACGAGTCATATCTGTTGTCAATGTTTGGTGATAATGTATTTGTAATGACGTCTGGCGGGCAGGTGTGATGATCGAGAGAAATACCCAACTTTTCTTCTCGGCTGTTTAGTTGGAATTCTACGCTGAACACCTGGTCTTTTCGCGGTGGCTTCGCTGGTGGTGATCTAACTAGATCGCCTGATTCTAGACTGCTTTGGGAAAGAAGAGTACCCGTCTTAGAATATCCATTCCCTTCCCCCGTATTTGAAGAATCGAAGCTTGCATCATTCTGAGACTTACTGCGGTTATACCTCTTTTTTCCGTGACCTTTTCCCAAGCTTCCTTTGCGACTGAATCTCCATGACTTTGTCCCATTTCCAGGGAGAAGTTTCATTTTTGAAAAGTAAGATTTCAACGTATCCATTTTGAACTGCAGTGTTTGTTTGAAATCAACCGGTGATCTAGTCCATCATCTGTCAGAAAAAGAAGATGAGATATTAGTCCGCCCTTTTCATGTTCATTTTACACTTTCCCTGACACCGACTAATTTTGATGCTACTGCATCAGACAACTTTTGTCATATCAATTATGTTTATAGAGACAGTTTAGTTTTTTAGACTTATTAACCTTTTTCCACATTTAGCCTCTGCAGCAGACAACTTTTGAAAACATTGTGACAAAAGGTGAGAAATTACTCATGACAACCAATTTCATTTTTAGCCAGAATCTAAAAATCGAGATCTATTTTCATGATTTCATATTCATGGCTACATGTTTTCAAAGTCGCCTGCTGCACATTTATTGTAAGTGGGAAAGGGTTAATTTTACATTGATAGTGAAGCAAGTTCTTATCATTTATAATAAACGCTCTTGATGATGGATTCAATTAATTAAATCAGAACCCAGGGAGGAAACCATGGCACCATGGCAGCGTGGATAGGTACTGGAATTTGGAACTTGGTGTCCCTGGTTCAATCCCCATAGGGGCAAGGCTCATTTCCTAGCCTAGTGCTGGTTTGTTCACCCAGGGATCATGAATAAGTGAACTGTCGCTGTGATATGTCTGAAATAATGTTGAAAGGGCTAAAACAAAAAAAAGGTACTCAAGTGGAATGTTCAAGAAGGTTCCAAATGTTATGTTTTAAAATACACCCTGCTCTCAAGCGAATTGAACCCTGGATCTCTGGATCGTGAGCCCTGGATCTCTGATTGTGAGCCCTGGTCTCTACCTCTGAGTCAATGTCTCTAGCAAGACTTAAGTTTTCATTTTCTAGATGTTACCTTTTTTCTTTAACCCTTTCCCTCATATAGACGCTTTATGAGGTCTCTGACGGCTTTTTGAAAACATAGTGACAAAAGAAGAAATTGCTCAAAACGAGCAATTTCTCCTTTTGCCACAATGTTTTCTACTTTTCATTATAGGTTATCCATTCAATTATAGAGATCTTCTATTTTTGGACAAAATATGTTCAAAGTCGTCTGCTGCGGAATTGTCGTATGAGGGAAACGGTTAAGATACAATGGAACCTGTGTATCATAGAGACCACTCATGGGAACACAACACTATGGTCTGTTTCCACAGGTTGACTGTAATTGCAGGGTCCTTTATGCAGAAAATGAGTCATTAGAAAACTAAAAGTGTGGTTGCTATAGACAGGGAATCACTATTTAAAGGTGGTTTTTAGCACAGGTTAGCCGGCTGTAGCTTTTCCGGGGACTCAAACGAAAATCCACGGAGTTACAATTCGGACAACTTTCCAGGGATAATTTGGGATAATCTGACACTTTCCATGGAAACTCCAGCACATTTAGGAGGAAAACCTGGAAATTCCATGGACAACCCGGAACGGTTCCATGGACACCCCGGAATGGTTCTGTGAACACCCTGGAATGGTTCTGTGGACCCCGGAGTATTCGGACCATTTCCAGCGTTTCCGCATCTTATCATTAAACTCCATTAAACTCAAATTTTGTGAAAGAAGGAAAATGCTGCAGAAATATATCTCCTTTTTCTAAAATGTTAAAAGTAACTCTTTTACAAAAAGATCATATTACAAGTGGTCTGCTGCTGATGCAACAAAGGTTATTTACTAGTACATTTGAGATGTAAGGTTAACCTTTTCCTACATTCAGACGAATTTTGACACATTATGCAGCAGAGCAGTTTTTAAGCCTTTGTAATAAAACATTCATCTACCGCTTTCAGTATTTATGCCAAGATTATTCTACTGATTGTGTGTAACTGTGTATGATGATGCCAGGACCCTTTTACCACATACAAACAAATCTGAAGCAGACAACGAAACAACTTGATATGGAAAATCCCCATAATTATATGAGGGTATGATCATTGAAACGAGTGGGAACAAGTTTTTATGCTCTAAAACCCTTATTTGACCTCCAAAACCTATGTTATGGGTACTCAAAAGAATCGTCTCAGTGAGACGATTCTTTTGAGTACCCACAACATAGGTTTTAAAAGAGTGCTGACAAAGATATTAAGGTAGAAAGACCTATTTACTCCTCCTTATCTCTTACTTCTGGGAATTCAATTGTACCCCCACAGTCTGTCTCTAATACACTGAAATATGGGGGCCTGAAATGAATATAACCTTATAAAACAGTCTAATATAATTGTTATTTATCGCTGACATTCTCAACTCCATTTCGCATTACTAATTCAATTATTTGATTAACCCTTTCCCTCATACGTCAAAACTGCAGCAGACGACTTTGAACGTATTTTGTCAAAACATAGAAAATCTCCATAATTGAATGGATAACCTATAATGACTAAAAGTGGTAAACATTGTGGCAAAAGGAGAAATTGCACGTTTTGTGCAATTTCTTCTTTTGTCACTATGTTTTGAAAAAGGCGTCTGCTGCAGAGGCGTCCAAAAGCGTTTATATCAGGGAAAGGGTTAAACAGTTGGATATAATTATTTTATTTTTCATGAAGTAGTTTGACTTCTTTACAAAAATAAGACTCTATAATTGAAAAAGTATTATCATTGAATATGGTTGTAAAACCATTGTGGCAAAAGGAGAAATTGCTCATTATAACACCATCTTCGGCATCAGATAAAAATAATTCTTAACCATCAGATAAAAGGTAACACCCTCTTTTCCCACAATATTTCATATCTTACATTCTTAACCCTAAATTCCCTCACATAGGCGCTTTCTGACGCCTCTGCAGCAGATGGCTTTTTGAAAACATAGTGACAAAAGGGAGAAATTGCACAAAAACGTGCAATTTCTCCTTTTGTCACAATGCTTCCACTTTTAATCATAGGTTTATCCATTCAATTAAGAGATTTCCCATTTTTAGACAAAATAAGTCGTCTGCTGCAGATTGTCGTATGAAGGAAAGGGGAACAGTAACCTAACTTTTCCAACATCTAAAAAAAAATTACATCCAAGGTAATCCATCAAAAGTTTCAGTCTATCTTTCCCATGAAATCTCCGAGCTCTAGATAACCCTTTCCCTCATACGACAATTCTGCAGCAGACGACTTTGAACATATTTTGTCAAAACATAGAAAATCTCTATAATTGAATGGATAACCTATGACTAAAAGTGGAAAACATATGTGGCAAAAGGAGAAATTGCTCGTTCTGAGCAGGTTCTACTTTTTGTCACTATGTTTTTAAAAAGCATTTGCTACAGAGGCGTCAGAAAGCGTCTATATGAGGAAAAGGGTTAAGGGGTGTTTTTGCACATTCTAAAATCTTATTTGACCTTATAACCCTATGTTGTGGGTACTCAATGAATCGTCTTGTTGAGACAATTCTTTTACATACCCACATCATAGGGTTTAGTTGGGATGATAAGAGAGATATTGTGGGGGAAAGAGCTGTAAAACCCAATCCTTATCTGGACCTGAGACTGATGATGTTCATTAAATTCAGAGCTCTAGATAAGGAGCGTTATGCTTGTTCTAAAATCTATATTAGAACCTCTAACACTATGCTGTGGGTACTCAAAAAATTCGTCTCAGAGAGGCGATTTTTTCGAGTACCCACAACATAGGGTTGCTTTAATAATAAGAGAGCAATTGTGGGGAAAAGAGCTGAATAACCGCCTCCTTATCTGGACTCTGTAATTTTAATTTGCACACCAAAGTATTCATCAAATGGCTTATCTCCACAGGAAATAGGCTGACAAAGGAGATGTATTTAGTAATTTGAAAGAAGCGTTGATAATAGGCCAACTTTATCTTTATTCCTACAATAAAAGTTACATATACCAGTAGTTTGAACTGCATCATGGAAAAAAGATCCCAAACTAAACTCTCACAAACTATCATGAAATGCTCCCGAGTGTTGAATTAATCCTTTTTCCATTTGTAGACAAATTTTGATGAATCTACAACAGCCCGACTTTAGTATAACTTGTGACAAAGCGGGTAATTTCATCTTTTACCACAATGTTGTCAACTTTAAATATACTTTCATTAATAGAGATTTTCCATATTTCTACCTAGAAAAATTTGCATGTTAAGTGAACATATAATTATTGAAATAGTAAAAATAGTGTGGCAAATGGAGAAATAGCTCTTCATCAGGAAAAATTTCATCATGTCTTAATGCTTTCAAAGTCTTCTGCTGCAGATGCATCCATTAATGTGTCTGCAAGTGTGAGCAAGTTCATCCGTTCCCTGGACATACAACAAATCTGCAGCAGACGACTTTGAAAACATCTACTCAAGATACGGAAAATCCGTAGAAATTATGGTATATATATAATAACTGAAAAAAGTTATATTGTTTTTCAATGTCATCATGTCTTCAGATAATCAAAATTCGTGGGAGTGATTTTAAACTCTCTCTGACTGCAGAGATAGCCTATGGGGTGGGGAATCATGACATTTTTTTCTCATATACTGCCAAGCAGGTTTGTTTATCTGATAAAAAATGAATGTTAACGCTTTCCTGATAAAGACAATTAAGTTCTGAAGACTCGGGAGCAGCCAAGTGCATGTACCTATTTGTATTCATGATTGGTTGTTATATTAGGGTTTTACGGCATTTTCAACATTATTTCAGTTATATCGCAGCAACAGTTCACTTATTCATGTTCCCTTGGGTATTTACAAACCAGTACTTAAGGCTAGGAGATGCGCCTTCCAAAGGGCACTCCACCATGACCCCCTGCTCACAATGAGGAATTGTTCCTATTCCTCTTATGTTACTAACTCTTCAGTCTTGTGTCAATATACATTTTCCTAGATATTTTCATTGTTTCACAAGTTTTCTAAAAAGCAAACCCTACAAATGTTGAACCACTGATATGCCTCAATGGTAAACAAAACAATATTACAACAATATCAATGGGTTTCATGGGTTTTTTCCCATTAACCATCAAGTTATAAAGGAGGAATTGATCATTATGTGTCAAACTAGAGAGAGAGAGAGAGGAGAGAGAGAGAGAGAGAGAGAGAGAGAGAGAGAGAGAGAGAGAGAGAGAGAGAGAGAGAGAGAGAGAGAGAGAGAGAGAGGGGGAGAGAGAAAGAGAAAGAGAAAGAGAGAGAGGGGGGAGAGAGAAAGAGAAAGAGAGAGAGAGAGGGGGGGGTTGGATATAGGGGGTGAGAGAGAGAGAGAGAGAGAGAGATTGTTTACTTACGTTTAATAGTATTGATGTAGATTATAGATATTATTTATTTCCAATAATATATTCCAATGTCAAAACAATAATTTATAAACACACAAAACTACATGATTTTCAATTACCACTGTATATCACCATCCCGGAATGGATACACGTAAATTAACAGTCCTGTCAAATTAAACTAACGCCTCGGGTCACACATAGACGTTATTTTCACAATATTTGAAGCCACTTCCCTAAAACTCTGCCCAATATTAAACAACACGATACAAACCTCCGTAATATAACCAACTCGGTTAGTCTAGTAACACATCTGTTCACAGAATAGATTTATATACATACTCCGTATTAAAAACACAACTGTTCGAGATACAGTGGACTAATCACGATAGGACTAACTGCCACTGCTGTCAGCATCCGCGTGGAGTTACAATATTTTCGCGGGAAATTAATCACGTGTTATATGTAGTTCAGTTACCCTTACCCATCACGTGTTATATGTAGTTCAGTTACCCTTACCCATAATGCACAGCTAAAAAAGATGATAAATCGGTCCTTGCTATTTTGGGTATTTAATGACCGCTTAAGCCTTTGAAAACTAATGAGGCCACACTTACAATTGTGGTCAAAAGGTGAATATGGATTTGTAAAACCTTCATGCTGACAGTGAAGACTCGGGCGAGACTGTGCGCTGGATGCACGGGCTCACTGGGCCTTTACTCCCTATGTAAAGGCGACTCGATTTGTGTCTTTTTTTTCTTAAAATTTTCATCGAGTGAATATTTTTTTTTATGTTCGGCTCCGATACCAACAATTAAAATCTATAACTTAACTTAAAATCTTTAAAAAAAAGGACTTAAGTGTTTGTCTTAATGAAACAAGAATGATTGAATGTGATTATACGTCTTAATTTTAGGAAAATACTTTCTTTAAGTATTACTTAACTGTTAGTATTGTCAGTGGAATTGATACCTGGTGTCTACGAGCCTGTTCAATGTTTGAGTGAAAAAACGTGAGGTAGGAAAGACATTCCAAAAACAGTCACTTATTTGAATAATTCGACTCTTAAAAGCACTGTTCAAACATGTTGGGAAAATAAATGTACAATCATCTCAATTTCTATTGGTCCCTAATACAATATTAATATTTCTTCAAATGTAACATTGTTGAAAGCGGCGTAAAACACCAGACTAACAAACAAATAGAAAACGTTATGTTGTAGGTACTCGATAAAACCGTCCCGGTAGGATAGTTCCACTAAGTACCCTTCCAAAAATAAGGTACATGTAGCCTGGGACTTCGATGTAGCTAGCCTACATGTATATTTAACTATGTAGGATGTTTTGTTGAAAATACACCCACTTTACTACCTAATCCTGGACTAGGCAATAATATGGGTCGGTCGACAGCCGGTACCGATCAAATCTCGGCCTAATTTCCAACAGTGCGAGAATATCTATTCCGAACAGCATGACAAAATAAGTTATTTATGAATTCATAGATCTCTCGTTCTGTATTGTGTATTGTGCATAAACACGGGGGAAAAGAAGAGAGAGAAAATGCTATGGTGTTTATTTAGAGCCATCGACGTTAAAACTAAACTATTACTTGCCAAAATTAACCTGACGTTTGTGAGATAATATTTTTTATGTATATCATGTTTTATGACCTACGTGATTTTTTGGTAGAATTGCGATAGGAAGGCTCAAATTACAATTCTCTGAATGTGTTAATGTGTAAATTGTAACCCTTGCCCCCCTCTAGTAACAGAAATAGTTACAAAGTAGATTTGTTAATGATATTTGAATAGCAGTTTTTTCACTTGCAGATGTATTTGCAGCAGACAACTTATGCACACATTGTGGCAAAAGGAGACATTGCTCATAATGAATAATATCTCTTTTTGCCACAATGTCTTCTATGCTATTATGACATATTTAGAAAAATAAACCTGCCCCATACAGCCCCTTTGTGACCTCTCTGCAGCAGACGACTTTTTGAAGTATTGTGGCAAATGAAGAAATTGTGCGGTATATTTATTTTCTACGGAGAACTTGCTGCGGAATCAGAAAGGCGAAATTTGCCAAATTTTTAAAAAATTCTCCTCTGAATTAGCTTGTCTGATACCAATATAATGTTGTATAATGTTACCATTGGATAACTAACTCTCTACACATATATTCATATTGATTGGTTGTTAAACACGGCAATCAGGCGGAATAAAAAAAAGGCGCAAAATGACTAAATTTTAGAACTACATTCTCATGAAAGTGCTTGTCTGATTTCAAGAAAATTTAGCAGAACTGTTCAATCAGTGACCCTCTACATGTTTTAATTCTTACTAATTGATTGAAAGTCGTAGAAACCAAGGGGAACATTGAACATTGAACGTTTATCTTAAAATCAGATCTCATCCTTATCCACTTGATAAAAAAGCAAGGAATGATCCTTTGGCGGTCCCTTTCTTAATTATGTTCAAAGATATGTGTAGCCCTCTTGTTTATGTGGTATCTGAGAAAGGAAGTAAAATGCCCAATATTTAAAATTCTTGTCCGATTCCAGCTATTTTAGAAATGTTCCTTCAGAGACTCTCTGCGAAACTTGTTCAAGCCATATATGTTGGTTGAATAAAGAGGAGCGATACGGCATTAGAAAATGGCAAAATTACATAAATTTTAAAACTCTATTCTTATGAAAGTGCTTGTCTCATTCGTTCCCTCAGTGACCCTCTTCATAATTCTTTAAGCCAAAATGATTTGTTGAAAGACATAGTTACCAGGCAGCATCATAAATGGGGTAAATTGAACTCTAAGCTTCAAATGACATCTCATCCAAATCCACTGGGAAACTCAAAAAAAAAGTGCACAGGAATGTTCCTTTCAAATTGTATAAACACACTTTTTGTTGCTGTGGCAACAGAAAGGGAATACAATTATTATACTGTAAAATTCTTTTTCTCTGAATTGGCTTGTCAGATTTCAAGATAATTTAGTATAAATGTTCCTTGATTGACCCTCAACAATATTTACTTAAGCTGTATTGATTGGTTGTAAAACATGGAAGCCAGACGGCATCAGAAAGCGGGGTGGGGTGGGAGGAGGTGAGTACAAAACTTGATAGTTCCATTCAAGATAAAGTTGTAATTTGTTCAAGCCATATTGATTGATTTGAAAAGATAGCTGCCATGCTGCATTAGAATAGGGATAAAATGAACGTTTAGCTTTAAACAAAATCTCCTCCCAAACCATTGGACTGATATCAACCAAACTTCACGGGAATGTTACTTTAGTGGTTAATACATTATTTTTGGTTTAGACCTTTTTATATTAATTAATTATACAGGCATTTTGCTTGCGATCTGCATGTTGTTATGCATCATTGACACACGGACGCTCATCATAATATAATTTTAAAACATGAGTAGTTTGTTATTTTCATTATGTTGTAGGGTTAAGTTTATGTTCGAAATTAAGTTTGAAAATATACAACAATTTCAATGAAATATAACTGTTAAGCTGATATTATATTTCGAGGGTGGTCTAATTTATAAATATTGGACTACATTTTAACATTTGTCAAAGTATGATATAATTTGGATGCCAAGCTAATATCATTTTGAGAAAAAGAGAAAACTTATGTCTTCAGCGATTTAACCCTTTTCTCATTGTTTTAAAAGTAGATTGTTGCAAAGGTGTCCAATGTTGACTTTAATAGAGGAAAGGTAAAATGACGTGCTATTGTATGCAAATCCTAAATTGTCTGTTTTGTGGTTTTATTGATAAACAATAAAATTCAAATATTCTGACAAACATCTTGAAAAGTGTATGTGGAATTCACAAATTTTATAATTATTCCTTAACGAAAGCACTGTATACATACTAAGACTAATGATTGGCAAGATAACCCATTTCCATTACTGTTTATGATCAATAATTAGTTGGCTGTGTGTATGGTCAACCTACCTTATAATGGAGATTGATCATAAACAATGAAAGGCTTCAATTATATTTCAATGAAGGACATTCAATTCGTTGACAAAAAATGCAAGTTATGATACATTTTCACTTGACCCCACCCCTGATGTTCCAATATGCCCCTCAGTTGATAACTGTTTTTTCAACTACTATAATGTAAATGTTATGCATAACTGCAGTATGGATTTCCGGCGACATTGATGCGTTGCATCAACTTTCTCCTGTATATTGTATAAATAGATTGCATACCCTGAATGCATCAGTTTAGTCAATACATAGGAAGACCCTGTACTGTCATGAATGTTCCTGGTGTTTCCATAGAGCTATTGGGTAAAATGATAATTAAAAAAGAATTATGTGGAACGAATGATATATTCGGAGTTGGTTTCAATTAATTTTCGCAAGACCAACACAATTTATGATATTTGAAATATTCCATTCTGGCTGGATGTCATGGTGGGGATTTTTTTGAAGATAATTTTTTCTATATGCACTTCTGCATCTTTCTCGACGGAGCTCCGCCGATTTTCTCGCTGTCATACCTCTCCTACATGTCGATTATCTACATACGAGTTTAGTCGAAGAGTTCTGATTTATGTCGACTGTCCATGGTATTTCAGTCCTTTCCCACATACAACAAATCTGCAGCAGACGACGTTGAAAACGCCACTGTCATAGTAATATGTCGTTACTTTGCACAAGAGATACAATTATGCAATATAGCATGCAATTTATCAGACTGTAATTTAACATTTTCCCAAATTCAACAAATCAGACGACTTTGAAAACATCTACATATGTAGTTAAAACTGACGAATTTTGTTTTAATGAGCGTTTATTATAGAAAAGAGTTGTGACAAAAGGAGGAATTCCTCAGCTTGCGTCTGTAGGTGAGAAAGCGCTTACAATATCAAATGTAAATATGGATTTCTATATATAATGAGTTCAGTCACATGAAAAGCGAACCTTCCCCATACAGTAAAGTCTGCAGCAGACGACTTCGAAAACACACAGGATATTATTGAATACAGTCGAAAACATAGAGGCAAAAGGAAATATAGCTAATTATGGTGTACAATGTTTTCGAAAGTTGTCTACGACTGGGAAAGCTTTAACCCTTTCCCTCATGTAGACGCTTTATGACGCCTCTGCAGCAGACGGCTATTTGAAAACATAGTGACAAAAGAAGAAATTGCACAAAACGTCAATTTCTCCTTTTGCCACAATGATTTCCAATTGTAGTCATAGGTTATCCATTCAATTACAGAGATTTTCTATGTTTTGACAAAATATGTTCTAAGTCGTCTGCTGCAGAATTGTCGTATGAGGGAATTGATTAAACTTACATACGCTATTGACAGTACGCAACAGAACATAGTCAGTGACTATGCTGATCTTTTTAAGGTTGTAGGACTATTTATTGGAACTTGATCAATACATCTTTGGCAACTATGGCTAAAATACTATTAGGGAAATAACTCGTCTCAATGATTTTCTATGCATAGATAGGGAACAGGGACGATCCTGATCAAATGGCCTGGAGATCTGGATCCATTCGTCGCAAACTTCCGAAGGTCGGTTTTCATGGCCCAAACGTTAATCCGTATCTTTGTAATAAACGATCGGCAATGCTTTTCAAATTATTAACATTGATGGGAGGTAACTCAGTTACAGCTACAGTCAAACCAGAATTGCTTCCCCTGTGTCATCCATATAATATTGTGGAATATTTAAATAAAATACTTTCAATTAATTGCAGACGAATTTTGAAACATTGTGACAAACGAAGAAACTCATTAAAAATGAGCTTCAATGTTATCAATAATATCATGTCTTTTGACCAATCAACATAGCTTGAAGTCATCAGGTTGAGGTTTACCAAAGGAACATATCTACATTATTATTTTATAATCCGTCTTATTATAGTCATACGAGTCAAAACAGACCCGTACTTTGGAGACCATGAGTTTTTTTTTTTACAAACATCATAACTTGAAGTGATCTCAAAGGAACATTTCTAAAAACTATTGTTTGGAAATCAGCCAGGTCACTTCAGAGAAGATTTTTAAAATGTTCACTATGGATGTATCAGGCAAAACAACCCTTTCCCCAGTCGACCAATCAACAAAGCATAAAGTATTCTGATCATGGTTCACCAAAGGAACACTTCTACAAAATTATTTGGAAAATAAGCAAATTACTTTCAACGGAGAAGATTTTAAAATTTCATTATAGCTATTTAAGGCAAAACTTCCCAACCAAAAAACATAGCTTGAAGAAATCTAATAGAACCAAAGGAATATTTCTACAAAATTATTTTCAAAGAAGAAGATTTTTAAAGTTTTCACTTTAGCTTTATAAGGCAAAACAGCAGCCCGATACCGGCCATGCTTATTTACCAATCAATTTGGCCTGAAGGAATCTGATAGTGGGTCACCCAAGAAATATTTTGACAAAATTATTTGGCGAGATACATTGTATTTTCAGAGTAGAAGTTTTCACTATAGCCAAATAAGGCAAAAAAGCAATTTAGCCTAGTGACTTTATTTTTGAATGGACATGACCCATATTCAAACTTACATATCATCAAAACAAACATTCTGACAGTTTCAATATTTTCAAGTTAAAAATGCAGCCTCCAGGGATTTTCCTTCAATTTGAACTAGTGACCTAGTTTTTGACCCAATATGACCCACATTCGAACTAGGCCTAGATACAAAGTCGTGTATCATTAAGACAAACATTTTGACAAGACGCGGCCTCTAGAGTATTAACAAGAATTTCCTTCCATTTGGCCTAGTGACCCATATTCAAACTTTTCCAAGTCATATCATCAAGACATTCTGATACAGTTTCAACATGCTCAAGTTAAAAATGTGGCCTCCAGAGTGTTAACAAGATTTTCCTTCGATTTGACCTAGTGACCTAGTTTTTGACCTCATATGGCCCAGTTATAACCTTGTCCAAGACTTGATGGAGATCATTCAGATGAATGTTCTGATAAACTTTCATGAAGATTGGATGAAAAATGTAGCCTAAGAGTGTTCACAAGGCAATTGTTGATGATGCACGGCGGACAAATGTGATCACACTTCATGCTCAGGTGGGCTAAAAAGTCACAAAAACAATGACAAAAACAATCGGAATGCAAAACAATCTTTAAAATCTGTTTATTCCTTTAAATCCATCAATGGAATACATGTATAAAGAAATAATTATGCAAAATGGTTGTAAATCACTGTAATTTGACATTTCATTGATTTTAATAATCCCTTTTTGCAATAAATTTGCAACTGGAATTGGAAAAAAATAACAAGACAAAAAACAGAAAAAGTGTCATCATTGAGTCTATAGGAATGAGGATTACCCTTGATCTTTTTGCAGAAATTTGTTCAGTCCTCCCCTTTAACACTTTTCCACAAATCTGCAGCAGACAACTTTGAGATCATCTTAACAAAACAATGGAATGTCCTTGTAAATGAATGTGATATTACTGAAAGAAGTTGAAAACATTGTGGCAATAGGAGGAATTGCTCGTTTTGAGTAATCTCTTCTTTTTGCCAGAAAGTTTTCAAAGGTCGTCTGCTGCAGTATTGTCAGAAAGAGTCTATATGTGGGAAAGGGTTAAAAGACTTACAATCATCCTTCAATAATCTTCTTTTAATAAATTTGATAGTTCTGAATGGTCCGATTGGCAGAATTCTTTCTATTTTTCCGCTTTGTTTCAGAAAATTGTGAAGAAGTTCAACAAAACATATATATTAACAACATTTAAACCTTCATCAGTTTGTATGTATCCTTCACAAATGATGGTAGATTTTCTATATGAGGTTTTAACCCTTTCCCTCATAAAGACACTTTCTGTTGCCTCTGCAGCAGACGGCTTTTTGAAAACATAGTGACAAAGAAAGAAATTGCTCAAAACAAGCAATTTCTCCTTCTGCAACAATGTTTTTCACTTTAAGTCATAGGGATTTTCTATTTTTTGACAAAATATATTCAAAGACGTCTTCTGCAGAATTGTCATATGAGGGATTGATTGATTGATTGATTGGGGTTTAATGCCGTTTTCAACAATTTCTCAGTTATATCACGGCTCACCTACTCATGCATTTCCTGGAAAGAAAGTTTGCAGAGCCGGTCGTATGAGGGAAAGGGTTAACATAGGAAGATATATTCTGTTAAAGACTCACATCCTGATTCTATTTTTTCAGTAAATGCAAGTATTCATTTTCTCTTTGACACCGGTTACATTCATCACTAACTGAAGATATTTCAACCCATTTTCGTCTCATTTTGTCACATTTGAAGGATACAATTTTGGAAAACATAGTTTCAAAAGGAGAAACTGCTTAGTATTATCAATGATATCAACTCTTTGAAGCAATAATCCTTTCATTTTCATAAATCATCCATTTTTGTTTTTGCCTAAACAGTTTCTACGTTGTCTGCTCCAGATTAGTTATATGTGGGAAAGGGTCAAAGGGTCAAAGAGATGAAGAAGATTGATTGACAGACAAAAATCAATACAAGTATCTATGAATAAAGCAACATATGACACAATCAAAAACTAAAGCTTGATGGAGAATTTGCTGCATCATAGAACAAGAGCACCGCATATGGCATAGACGCTCGACTGATAGAAAACAGAAAAAAAGCTGAGCTGAACAAAAAACCTTAACCGGACGACCATGCCGCCGCCGACGCCAGGGTCATGACCATACCTCTCGTTTTTTCAAAAGTCGAGCTAAAAATGGTCATCACAAGTTTAAAATTTCCTCGATACAGATTTGAACCCTTTCCAACTTATACTTTATAGACTTTTGAAAACATTGTGACATAAATGAGCAATTTCTCCATTTGCCACAATGTTTTCAAACTGGATTAATTAAATGGTTTCATTTTCATTTACAGATGTTTTCAAAATCTTCTGTTGCAGATTATGTTTTGTATGTGGGAAAGGGTTAAAAAAGCCCTGTTCTCCATTCCCCATAATTGCCCAGATATTGCACACCATTGGCTTCACTGCATGAAAGTCTAAGTTTCTGTTACTGTGCTTTTCTTTTTCGTTGGCCTCATAGCATGAAGCTAGAGGCATTTTTTGTTCTTTTTCAAACTCAGAAAAGTGACATACGAAATTTTTACAGCAGACGGCTTTGAACATATTTTGTCAAGTAATAGAAAATCTCTATAATTGAATGGATAACCTACATGTATTATTAAAAGTGGAAATCATTGGGGCAAAAGGAAAAATTGCTCATTTTGAGCAATTTCATCTCTTATCACTATGTTTTCAAAAAGCCGTCTGCTGCAGAGGCGTCAGAAAGCGTCTATATGAGGGAAAGGGATAATATCAGGGGTTGCATTGCAATGTTAACTTGATTCTTACATTTTGTGCAAAGATAATATCCTACAAACATGCAATACTTTTTTCCATCAAATTTATGATATGTTTTAATGAAAATGTTCACACTTGAATATATATATATGTATGTGTATTAAAGTCAACTTACATTTGATCAAAATAATTATGTTCTCTTTGTAAATACGGCTCAGTTTCAACTTTTAATAATACTTCCAAACTTCCTGAGGTAATATTTATTTCCACTAATGTTTCTTAATTAAGAACCCAAATTCTGGTACTGGTCAAGTCTCCAAGAAGCAGACAGTGAGCATGATTAATATAAGCTAAAAGCTTGTTTCGCAATTGATGTTAAATAAATAAGTTTAAATGAAGAACCCAAATCACTAAATACTGCTCAAATATAATCATATCAAGTAAAGCAAGCGAATGCAAATTTAACCCTTTGCCTCATATAGACGCCTCTGCAGCAGACGGATTTTTGAAAACATGGTGACAAAAGAAGAAATTGCACAAAACATGCAATTTCTCCTTTTGTCACAATGTTTTCCACTTTTAGTCATATGTTATCCATTCATTTATAGAGATTTTTCATCTTTTTTCATCTTTTGACAAAATATGTACAAAGTCGTCTGCTGCAGAATTGTTGTATGGGGGAAAGGGTTAACATAATTAAATATCTGTTATAGGTACCCTCAACACAGGGTTTAGTTAAACTCTGAACCGAGTACCGATGCTTTTCACTCGTCCTAAGAAGACCGCTTTAATACATAACTGTTGCGCAAATTGGAGAAATGGCTGCAAATCAGAAAGTGTTGAGGGAACACATTGGTGGCCTGTCAATGAGTTACAGTGTTACAGACAGACGATAATCTTGTGTCAACGTTTTCTGCATACTGCATTAAAAACATCAACATCATAATACATACAGAGTAGTGAGAGTACCAGTATATATGTAAACATGTAATAAAACAAGATCATAACAAAAGGTACATACAAATATTGCATCAAGATCGTATTTCAAAAATGAACTCATACTGATAATATAGAATACTCTTAACCCTTTCCCTCATATAGACGCTTTCTGATGCCTCTGCAGCAGACGGCTTTTTGAAAACATAGTGACAAAAGAAGAAATTGCACAAAATGTGCAATTTCTCCTTTTGCCACAATGTTTTCCACTTTTTGTCATAGGTTATCCATTCAATTATGGAGATTTTCTATGTTTTGACAAAATACGTTCAATTAATATTAACCCTTTCCCTCGTACAACAATTCTGCAGCAGACGACTTTAAACATAGTTTTCTGCAGATGCGTCAATGGGTTGGAAAGGGGGTTTAACTTAAGGCAATTCCCTGGTTCAACAACAACTAATGAGATCCCAAAACACCATAAAATTACATGCAATAGTCAGATTCATTAGCCTGATCTTAACCTTTATGCAAAGATGTAAATTATGTAACCCTTTTCCACATACAGTCACCTTCTAATACTTCTGCAGCAGACAACTCACGAAAACATAGTTACAAAAAGAGAAATTGCCGATATTTAACAATTTCTCCTTTGGTCAGAATGTTTTCAACTTCAGTCATTAAGTGATCATTCATTTACAGTTCCCTTATATTTGACTAAATGTTTTCACGGTTTTCTGCTGCAAATTTGTCGTATGTGGGAAGGGGTCAAGTTTTGTGTCATTTATCCAACCATGAATGTTGTCTTCAAACAAATCACAAAACGGGTAAAATCAACGGTATGTCTTTAACCCTTTCCCACATACAAAAAAATTACTTTCTGACTCCTCAGCAGCAGGAGTCAGCAGCAGACCACTTTTGAACATTGTGACAAAAAATGATGAGCAATTTCTCCTTTAGTCACTATGTTTTCAACTGTACTCAATAATTAAACTATTATTTATAGAGATATTCCCCTTTTTATGCGGAGATAATTTCACAGACATTTGCTTCAGATTTGTTGTATGTGGGAAAGGGTTGAAAAGAATATGTTTGTACAAAGGTCAGAGTCAGGTCAATATTTTTAAGTATTTTAACCGTTTCCCACCTGCATATTGACGCAATAGCAGCAGACGACTTTTGAAAACATTGTGGCCAAAGGTGAAATTGCTCACTTTCTCCTTTTGCCACAATGTTTTCAACTTAATTAACAGTTAAGCTATCTTTAATGGAGTTTTTTCAGGTTTTTGTCACTCTGTTTTCAGAGTCGTCTGCTGCAGATTGGTTGTTTGTGGGAAAAGGGAAAACTAAAAACATTGTGGCAAGAGTCGCCTGCTGCAGATGCATCTACATGTGGGAAATGGTTAAAGAAAAATGTCACCTGCACCTGCTCATTGAAAGTGTGACATGGTATAGACATGCGTATTGTTCTGAGGAACATGTATATCAAGTTTCATTTTATAAGTGTTTTGACTTATACAGTAAGGTTAAAGTTTTGTGACCACGCTGATGGCGACGATGCCAAGGACATATCACATAGCCCCAACCTTTTTCTTCAAAAACCAGACGAGCTAAGAATGCCTAATTGTACAAAAAACATGTGTGAATTGTGTGTCCTAGATTTGACTCTAATTGTGAAGCTTATTGATCAATAAGTATATTTTCTGTCTTGATTTATACAATAAATATAACAAAATATTTGTAGCCGAGATGTGATAATACGTGATAACATATTTCTTAAGTAAGGTCAGTCAGAGTTTCATATTGCTGCGCATAAACTTTTGTCAGGACACCTTGAAATGTAGAGAAAAATACATTGCTGGGCCCCTTTGCTTTCTAACCAATTTTTAATACAATATACAGGTTAATTAATTTGTATGCCTATTACAAAAGTGTTTAAACCGTGGCATGCCAATATTGCAGTTAGTGAAAGCGTGATTGACAGCTGGATCCCCCCACCAAACAGAGCACTTTTGTGTCACCATGCCAAGGCTGAACAAGGCAACACAAAAACTAGAGTATTAAATAAAAATGTTAGTCACCGATAATACTAAATAATAAAGAGATATGAATGTAACAAGAGATCTAAGAACAACCTTTTTGTGTCATTTTACTATCTATATTCCTTCTCCAAGGAATTCATTTTAACCCATACCCACTTCCAGACAACCTCCCTTTCCCTCATACGACAATTCTGCACAGACGACTTTGAACATATTTTGTCAAAACATAGAAAATCTCTATAATTGAACGGATAACCTATGACTAAAAGTGGAAAATATTGTGACAAAAGGAGAACTTGCACGTCTTTTGTCACTATGTTTTCAAAAAGCTGTCTGCTGCAGAGGTGTCAGAAAGAGTCTATATGAGGGAAAGGGTTAAAACATCTGCAGCTGACCACTTCTGACACATCTGCAGCCGATACATTTTGAAACATTGTGGCAAAGGATAAATTGCGCGAAAAGAGCCATTTCCCAATTTGCCACAATGTTTTCAAATCTATTCCAAAATAACACTTTCATTAATAGACATTTTCCATATTTCTTCCTAGAAATTTTCAAAAGCGAGTGTTGCAGATTTGCGTGTATAGAAACACATTGTGACAACAGGAGAAATTGCTCATAATGAACCATTTCTCCTTTTGGTCAAGATAATTTCAACTCCTTTAACCTTTTCCCAACACCAGACGCATTTTGACGCAATAGCAGCAGACAACTTTTGAAAACATTGTGGCCAAAAGTGAAATTGCTCATGATGATTATTTAACAATTAAGCTATCTTTTATGAAGATTTTTCAGGTTTTTGACACCATGTTTTCAAAGTCGTCTGCTGCAGATTTGTTGTATGTTGGAAAAGGTTAACCCTTTCCCTCATATAGACGCGTTCTGATGCCTCTGCAGCAGACGGCATTTTGAAAACATAGTGACAAAAGAAGAAATTGCACAAAACATGCAATTTCTCCTTTTGCCACAATGTTTTCCAATTTTTGTCATGGGTTATCCATTCAATTATGGAGATTTTCTATGTTTTGACAAAATACATTCAAAGTCGTCTGCTGCAGAATTGTCGTATGAGGGAAAGGGTTAATAAAAAGTCATATTTATTAAAAAAAAAATGGAATTTTTGCTCAGATGCTTTCAAAGACGTTTGCTGCAGGCAGATTTGTTACATGTGGGCACTGGTTAATCCTTCATCGGGATTTTTTAATATATCTGAATAGTCATGTGTTAACCCTTTCCTACCAGTAGACGTATTTTGATCCATCTGCAGCAGACTGCTTTTGAAAACATTGTGACAAAAGGAGAAATTGCTCAAAATGACTATTTTTTCAGAAATTATACCTACAATAATAGAGATTTTCCATATTCTTGAGTTGACATTTTTAAAGTCGTCTGCTGCAGATTCGTTGTATGTGGGAAAGTGTTAAAAAGGAAAACAAAATATGAAGTGTTTGAGAAATATAAAGAAACTGCACCTACACCTGTCCCACACCCGCCCCATGGTAATGTTAGTTGAAAATAAAATGTGCCATTTCACGAGAAAACCAACATTATGGCCTCCGCATAATGTATCGACCTAGATTAGCCTGTGCAGTCAGCACATTCCGTCTCTGGGAGATGGAGATATAGAGTAATGATTCCTGAAACAGTAAGTCCACAGGAGACAAAAGTGTCTGTCCGGGTTAGCTTGTGTGGCATGCTTATGCTGATCCGGGTCGATTCTTTACGCAGAAACCACAATGTTTGTTTTTTCATAATTCGGCCAAGATGTCATTGCGGTTATTGTTTGTTAAAATTAGGATTGAACTCGGAATACATCAATCCGGTAGAAGAGATTGCGTCTCCAAGCCCGACAGTTTTCACAGGGCTCTTACAGACGAGTACCGGACTAAAATGGAATTTATAGCCGCCCCGGGTCCACGATATAACAGGACTCTTTTCATCAAAATGTCGACTTTCGTCCCCGGTAAACATTTTGAAAGACTGCGGTATTCGAAGCTCGAGTTCATCCGGTGTCAATGATGTCATACCGCACGCCTGTCTCCCTGCCATCCGTGTTCCGGCAGCAATAGCTGATTTTGAATTATGCCAAGATTCTGGTATAATACCAACGATGTGATAGGTGAGAGAGTGAAAATGAACTCGTGTAAGTTTGGATGCTTGATTTGTTTTTGAGTAGCCGTACGTCTGTAACAGCCACAGGACCATGTCACTGATCTTATGGATTTCTGGTTGTCCCTTTCTCGTCAAAAAGTCCTCACTATGAGGGCCATTCAATACATAGGATGAAAAGGAAAGTTCTTGTTCATTCAATCCTAGTGAATTCACATTTGGTATAATCTGAAAAAATATGGAAAAGTATTAGTATAATTTTTATATATAATGAGCAATTTTTAACCCTTTCCCACATACAACAAATCTGCAGCAGACGACTTTGAAAATCCCTTTAAATGAAAGAAAAATAATTGAATAGAGTTGAAAACATGGGGACAAAAGGATAAATTGCTTGTTTTGAGCAATTTCTTCTTTTGTCACAATGTTTTCAATAAAACCATATGCTGCATAGTGACCTATTTCTCCATTTGTCACAATGATTTCAACTCTATTCAGAATTCAATAATCAAATTATCATTTATAGAGATTTTCGTCTGCTGCAGATTTATTGTATGTTGGAAAGGGTTAAAAGGCTCAAGTCAAATGCTCCTCAAAGCTTTTTCATGTGGCAAATTTCTCATTGAAGTGTTCAATTTTCAATAGAGATTCATCGGTTATCTTGTCAAAAATGAAAATCATGACATTTCTGCAAACTAAGGAACACCTTCTTTGCCTGCCAATACTCTGTAACTGGTTAACCCTTTCTCAAATGCAGACGCATTTTGACGCAATAGTAGCAGACGACTTTTGAAATCAACTTGGCCAGAGTATGTTCAACTTTATTTAACAATTAAGTTATCTTTTATGGAGATTTTTCAGGTTTTTGTCGCTATGTTTTCAAAGTTGTCTGCTGCAGATTTGTTGTATGTGGAAAAGGGTGAACTAGTAAAAGCATGATGGGCAGACAGCAGAAAAGTGATCCACAACTATCAGCCCGACAAGAAAGGAGACACCCAAAGAAAGGAAGTTTTTTAGTTTAACTCTTTCCCCCTTGCAACACACAACTATTGAAACCATGAAATGAAAGTATAATTATTGAAACAAAATTTTAAAACACTGGCAAAAGAGAAATTGCTCGTTTTGAGCAATATCTCCTTTTGTCACAATGTTTTCAAAAGTCGTCTGCTGCAGAGGCGTCAGATAGCGTCTGTATTTGGGAAAGGGTTAACTCTTTCCCACTTGCAGATGCATTTGCAGCATATAATTATTGAAAACATTGTGATACTCATGATGATCAATTTCTCCTTTTCCCAAAAATGTTTTCAACTCAATTTATTTGTTTAATTAATTCATAGAGATTGTTCATAGTTTTGCCTTAATGTCTTCAAGTCATCTGCTGCAGATTTGTTGTATATGGAAAAAGGGTAAAAAGGACTTGCTAAACTTACCTCATTAAGAACTAACTTTACACAATCCGGATTCGCCATGCTCGCCAATTCCAAATGTATGGGTACATTCCTTGAAATTCTGGTCAATCCTTGTTTCACTTCAACAATTTTAGCCTTAATAAAGTCAAGATTCTGCGTCTCCAACAAATGCAGGCCCCCTAACAAAACCAAGTCTGGATTGAATGTCTCCAGATTACGGAAATATTTATCAAGAAGCGAAAGTTTACTGTTGGATTCATCATAACTTGTAATGAATCTATTGGCTACGGGTGTTTTCAATCCGCCCCAAGAATCATCCAAGCTATATTCCATGATCAGATGTACTTCATCTGTGTCTATGACACTGTCCTCTGGTACAAAGATCAAACCAGGTAGTAAGGATTTCATTCTTGGACCTATTGGGCCAACTAGCTGAACCTGAAAAAACAATAAACAAGATCTGCTTAACCCTTTCCCTTATATAGACGCTTTCTGACGCCTCTGCAGCAGACGGCTTTTTGAAAACATAGTGACAAAAGAAGAAATTGCACAAAACGTGCAATTTCTCCTTTTGCCACAATGTTTTCCACTTTTAGTCATAGGTTATCCATTCAATTATGGAGATTTTCTATGTTTTGACAAAATACGTTCAAAGTCGTCTGCTGCAGAATTGGCGTATGAGGGAAAGGGTTAACAATTTATTAACCTTTTCCAACATTATAACATATTCTGTAGCAGATGACTTTGAAAATGTGAAAAATCTCTATAAATGGGGAGTTTATTTTTTATTAAATAGAGTTGACAACATTGTGGCAAAAGGAGAAATTGCTCATTTAGTAATTTCTCTTTTTGTCTCAATGTTTTCAAAAGTTAAAATGAAGAAAAACCTGAAAATGAAGTTTTTAAAGTAAAACATATTTTTATTAGAAAATACTTACCAGTCATTTATTACCTGATATATACATCTCCTAACCCTTAATTCATCCAGAAAAAGAACTCGCCTAGCGTATCCCTCACGCCTGTGTGATATACACGGTCACCGGTAAATACCGGCGCACGAGGTCAACGTGTCACTTTTAGTTTTCAAGTAAGTGTTGGTTGACGACGCGGGGTTGGGAGGCGGGAATATGAAATGACTGGTAAGTATTTTCTAATAAAAATATGTTTTACTTTAAAAACTTCATTTTTATGTCAAAAATACATTACCAGTCATTTATTACCTGATGACTTTTCAGCATCGGTCGGGAGGCATCTGCCAACACTTCTAGTCCTACAGGTAATGCAGCACATTGTAGTTATTTTTATTTAATTTATTTACGTAGTACTGAGACACAACAGCCTGTGAAAGTAGGAGAATGGATTGATAAATTTCAATCGTTAAGTACTTTATTGTTGTGTCTAATATGTAATTTAGCATATAACTCGCTGAGACGCCACCAGTGGCCCCAGAGAGTGAAGATTTTCAGTTTGCTTAGACATAGATCGCAGGTAGAAAGTTGAAAAAGTCGATTGAGATTTCCATACCGCGGCACGAAGAATATCCTCTAAAGGCACATTGTTGGAAAAGGCCCAACTAGTGGAGAGTGCTCTAATTTCATGTGGACGAATCCGTAAAAACGAGAGATCGCGAACTGAAAGATTAGTGTAGGCTAATTTAATTGTACAGGATATCCAGCGGGAAATAGAAGCCGCTGATATATCCTTACATCCTATCAGAGGGAGAAACAACCTCTTCCTACGGCCCCTTGTCCCTTGAACTCTCTTAAGGTAAAGCTTAAGAGCTCTAACGGGACATAGAAGTCTGTCGGCATCCAACGGACCACAGCTCGCAGAAAGACTGGGAACCGTGATTGGTTTAGGAAGGACCGAAGGTAACTGGTTCTTGGCTAAAAAACCTGACTGACAAAGTAGAGTGAACGAGCCATCAGATTCATTGAATCTGATAAAGCCGGTTTCTACTGAAAGCGCATGCAACTCACTTCTACGACGCGCGGTCGCAAAGGCAAGAAGAAAGACAGTTTTGTAAGTTAAAAATTTTAACGAAGCAGAAGACAGAGGTTCGTACGGCGCCTTTGTAAGAGACCAAAGAACGCAAGATAAATCCCATTTTGGAGTTAAACTCCTACAAACGGGTTTATCTAGTTCGAATGATCGCATAAGTTCCGAGAGAAATGGATTAGCACCAATACTCTCTCCCCCTTTGAACTTAAGCGTATTCGAAAGCATTGAACGATAACCTTTTATTGTGCTAACAGCTAGATCTTTATCTTCAAAAAGAAAAAGAAAGAAATCGGCAATCCTAGCTACAGAGGGACACTCAGGATTGATCGACCTAGCATGACACCAATCTGAGAAGACTGTCCACTTGGAATCATAGACGATTCTAGTGGATCGTCTTCTGGATTGAGCGATGCGAGAGGCAACTTTTTGAGAAAAGTTTCTCTCTCGGATCGATCGCTTGATAATGTCCAAGCGTGAAGATGAAGCATTGCCGGGTTGGTATGAAGATGCCGCCCCGGTTGCTGAAACAGAAGGTCGTCTTGAAGAGGAAGACGTACTGGTTGTGCCGACAGGCAGGCCAGGAGGTCGTTGAACCAAGACCTCTGGGGCCAAAATGGCGCTATCAACAGGATTCTGCACTGTTGAGAACGAAGAACCTTTTGTAGTACGATCGGGACCAGAATGAACGGGGGAAACGCGTACCCGAATAGACGGTCCCAATCGAGGGTCAGTGCGTCCACTGCCCAGGCTGCAGGATCGTACATCGGTGACACATAAAGTGGCAGCCGATGGTTGACTCTGGTGGCGAAAAGATCCACCAGTGGTGTCCCGATCCGCATGAATACAGAGTTTACTACACTCTGATTCAGTGTCCATTCCGCCGGAAGAACTTTGTTTTGGCGGGATAGACTGTCCGCTAAGACATTCAAATGGCCGGGGACGTGTTTTACTAAGACTACTAACGACGTCGCCTGGCACCAAAGGAGTAACTTCCATGTCTCCAGAAAGAGTAGATGGGAGTGCGTTCCTCCTTGCCTGCGAATGTAGGACACAACAGTAGTATTGTCCGTCGACAATAAAACAGTTGTGTTCGCAACGGAGGCAGAGAACTGTTTGAGAGCTAGCAGGACTGCTCTCAATTCTAAGTTGTTTATGTGCAAACAACGTTCCTCCGCTGTCCACATGCCCTGGGCTGTTAGGCCCTGTGGCTCTAAATGAGCTCCCCAACCCACAGCACTGGCATCTGTAAAAAGGTACAGATCCGGAGGTGATGTGATCAAGGGCACCCCTTGTAGATAGATTAACGGATCCAGCCACCACCGAAGGTGTGACTTGAAGAAATCCGTCAGAGCTATCTCCTGTTCCAGTGAGTCCACAGACGGACGCCACCGGGACAGAAAAAGATACTGAAGGGGCCGCATGTGGAGCCTGCCTAGACTGACTAGGTCGGCTGCTGCACTCAGGGACCCCAGAAGTGACAGCATGGACCGGGCTGTTACCATAGCCTGGTCCAGAGTGAGTCTGATCTTCCGGAAAAGAGAATCGACTCTGTCCGAAGGGACCCGAATCACCGCTAGGTCGGTGAGAAAGGTCATCCCTACGAATGTAAACCTCTTTGACGGAACTAAGACCGACTTCTGCGTATTGGGAATAAGGCCCAATCGCAGAATGGTCCGCCAGGCTAGAGACAGATCGTGAAGGAGAATTAAACGATCTGCTCTGTGGAGTAGCCAGTCGTCGAAGTATTGAAGAAGCTGGGGCCCGTTCATTCGTAGAAAGGCTCCCACAGCATTTATAATCTTCGTGAATACTCGAGGTGCGGACTTGAGGCCGAAGGGAAGTGCCCTGAATTGGTACACTTCTCCATTTACCACAAACCGAAGGTATTTCCTCGACGAGGAAGCGATCGGAATGTGGTAATAGGCGTCTGTGAGGTCTAACGAGACCGCCCAGTCGTCCTTCCGAATAGCCATTCTGATGGAGCGGGCCGACTCCATCTTGAATTTCTCGACCGGTATTAATAGATTCAGGGCTGACAAATCTATCACCGGTCTCCACCGACCGTCTTTTTTTCGGAACGAGAAAAAGACGGCTGTAGAAACCCCGAGTATTGGGGTTGAGAACCCTCTCTATGGCTTTCTTTTTCAGAAGTGATGTAATCACTTCTGACATGGCCGGATGGCGTGACGACAGATCGATGGGCACGCTTGTCATGGGAGGGGGGGAAACGAAGGGAATTAGATACCCTTCTTGTATCACGGATAAAATCCAACGATCCTCCGTGATACTCCCCCATTCTTCCCTGAAAAATGACAGGCGGCCCCCTACTGCAATCTCCGGCCTCGGGATAGTCATAGAGAGGTGCGTACCCCTAGGGCTGCGGCCTAGGAGCCGTACCATACCTGGAAGTATGCTTCGGCTTAGCTCCCGTGAAACGGGGCTTCGGTTTAGCATAATTCCGGCCCGTGGAAGGAGGTTGTTTAGGCGGTACAGCCTTCACTTCCTGTTTCTGCTTTTTCGCCGGGGGCTTCCTAGTATTAGTCCATTTAGCCGCCGGTGCAGAGTATTTACGACTCTGTGACAAAGCATTTACTGCACTCGCCGAAAGGCGTCTGGATTGTTCTGACGAATCAGTAACAGTCACTGCAGTAACCCTTCCACCAAAGAGAAGATTGGAGGATAAGGGGGCGGCTCTTAAGCTGTCCTTGCTATTTTGTAGCAGAGAAGAAGATTTGACAAGTGTCGCATCTCTCCTCGCGGACAGCATTTCCGTGGCGTTCTGCAAATTCAGAGCCATCAGGTGCCGATTCCCCGTATCAAAAGCCTCCAGAATTCTGCTAGCCCCTCTGCTAGAGACATTCTCCTCTTTAAGTAGAAGTGCCAGAGCTATGGCGAAATGATCGTCATGTGAAGCCACCATGACTCCCAGACGCGCTCTGGCCTCCCATCTCTCAACCAGTTTTGAGGTGGGTGCAGTTAATCCCAAAGTGGACGCATCTCCGTCTAAGGCCGGCACTTTAACGGGAAAGAACTCCTTCGAAGCTACATAAGCCTTAGGAGACACCCATTCCTTAGAGATGGCCAGTGGGACCGACCAGGCTGACTCAACAGTGTCTAATGACCTGGTGGACTGCAGTTGGTCCAATAACCTTCCCAAGTTATTCGCCTGCGGAAGTAACTGTAATGGAGTTGTAGACCCCTCCTATCTCCGCATTATGTTCTTCCAAACTTGAAAGGTTTTTACGACGTGGGGGAGCGTCGACCTTAGGGCAGAGCGTACTAGGCACTACCCTAAAAACTTCTTCAATAGCCTGCTGCAGGGACCAACGATCCGCAGCCGGCTCGTCTTCTATAGGTAATAGACTTTCCGTTTCTTCGTCAGACGAAGAAGTGGAGGATTGTCTAGGCCTACGACGAGAAGTATTGTGCCTAACCGGACTTCCCACCGGTTGACCAATTTCCGATCCAGAAATGGATTCATTCTCTGATAAATCCATAAGCTGGTGACGATCATGTGAACTCAACCTTCTATCCGCAGCAGAGAAAGGTTGCACAGAGTCAATCATCGGAGCCGAACTCACTGTATGTGATCTTTTCGACTTCCCCTTAACGGAACAAGCAATATTCCGATCGGGGGATTGCCTTTCAAAGGACTGCCTCTTGGAGAGGTGTCCTTCCGGGAGTCGTAAATTCCTATAATCAGGAATTTGTCGATCACGGTAGGCATCACTAACCTGTCTGTCATAGAACCGATCACTCCTTCGTAATGAAGGTTGGTAACGTGGAGGAGTAATATCTCTTGAATAATACACTGTTCCCCTAGGAGAACGGAATGATTTTCTCGATATGTACTCTCCGTAATCTATGTCAGCAGGTTGGTTATTAAAACCTGGTAAACCAGTGTTCTGAATATCCAAATAATCAGGCTGTGCTGCGAAAGAATGATAACGTGTATCTATCCGATCGAGACGCACTGATCCCGGTTGCCTGGTACCGGGTTGCCCGGTACCTGGTTGACCGGTGGCAGGTCGAGTCATGTATGAATGACTGCCTTGCTGATTCTCCCATTCATCGTGAAATGAATGACCCATGTCATCATTCCCGGTGTATGGATTAGTCATGCTGAATTGACTGACAGAATGCCCGGTCGCTTCATGCAGCCCGGTGCCCGGTCTAGTCATTTCAGAATGACTGCCTGGTTGCCCGGTGACTGGTCGTATCATTCTAGAATGATTGCCCGGTTGCCCGGTGACCGGTCTCGTCATTTCAAAATGACTGCCTGGTTGCCCGGTGCCCGGTTGCCCGGTGCCCGGTTGCCCGGTGCCCGATTTAACCAAGGTAATATGACTGTCCAGTTTCCCGGAACCCGGTTGCCCGGTACCCGGTTGCCCGGTACCCGGTCGCCCGGAGTCATAAGGGTTTTGCTCGGAAGCATCACCCTGTGGACCAATGATAGGCAATTGTAATGCTCCATCACCGGTCCCCAAATTCTGCCCGCCGACCGGGTAATTTGGAACTCTGCTGTAGGCTTCCGAAGAATGCCTATCAACTGAGTGTGGTGAAAGAGGGGGCCATTCTGTTAGGTTTCCCTGAGAATGCCCCATTGCCTCACCCGAAGGTTCAGCACTAACACCAGTCGTCTGTTTTTGACCAGACGATATCATACGTTCCTCCGAACTTCGAGACGGTCCCGTCGTGGCTGTTACAGAGGCGTATGTCTTGACTGAAGATTGAAAAGCTCCGTCCTTCCGTCTAATCAACCCAGTCGTGGAGTCTGTTGGGGAAAAACCCTCGAATTCCCCTTCGCTCGTAGAGCTAATACTTACCTTCTTCTTCAAAGGAACAGTTTTACTCTTACGGCTTTTGTGAGTCCTCCTCGATATGGCCTGTTTCCAAACGGAAGCCGACCATAACGAACAGAACTCACATGGTGAATCCTTTGTGCACTTAGTGCACGCAATGCAGGAAGAGTGCGTGTCCCACAAGGCCACTAAATGACCGCATGAGCCACGCCTCTGTTCACCATTATGTGACATAGTATAAATACAAAATCAAATTACGAAGTTCAAAAACAAAAAATAATATTTCTATTCTTTTATTTCACTACTCGTTTTTACGGACGTAATTCAATGAAAAAATATTTTTTAAATATTCTCCAAATGTCTATGTAATTATACAAAACAACAACAAAGGCGATAAACAATATTATCGCTACCGGATCGGGAAATCTCACCGTTGAAAATTAATTGAAAAATTAATGCACGGTCATTCAAGACCCGACTCGTAACTGAAATAGTGGGTGGGGTAACCACCCGCGGCTCTCAGCTAGTTGTTACTACAAAAAAACACAACTTAAACACAAACAATAAATAAACAAAGTTCAAGTTCAAGAAGTAAATGTACAGTTTAACTGAATGAATTGACCCGTTAAAGCGAAAGCTTTAACTAGACAACGAAAATAAATTTAGAAAAATGAAAATAAATTCAAGCCTGTAGGTCGGTGTGTCCAGGAAACTAAAAGTGACACGTTGACCTCGTGCGCCGGTATTTACCGGTGACCGTGTATATCACACAGGCGTGAGGGATACGCTAGGCGAGTTCTTTTTCTGGATGAATTAAGGGTTAGGAGATGTATATATCAGGTAATAAATGACTGGTAATGTATTTTTGACATAAAAATTTAATGCTTGTTTTTTTCACATATATTTCAATAAAGATTTCTTAAGTTGTCTGCTGCATTAGAAATCAGAAGTCAACACTTTCAGGGATTATATGTGAGTGTCATCTCTGAAGTATAAAAGTTTCCTTTGAAATAGAGCTGAAAACATAGTGAAATAATGGGGGAGAATTGTTTTGGACAAATTTTCCTTCTAACCCTTTTTCTCATATAGACACTTTCTGACGCCTCTGCAGCAGATGGCTTTTTGAAAACAAAGTGACAAAAGAAGAAATTGCTCAAAACGAGCAATTTCTCCTTTTTACACAATGTTTTCCACTTTTCGTCATAGGTTATCATTTCAATTATAGAGATTTTTCTATATTTTGACAAAATATGTTCAAAGTCGTCTGCTGCAGAATTGTCGTATGAGGGAAAGGGTTAAGCTCAATCCTTTCCCACAAACAAGAAATCTGCAGCAGACAACTTTGAAAACATCTCAACCAAAATATGGTAAATGCCTATAAATTAAATGCATTAAAAACATAGCGGCAAAAGTAGAAATTGCTTAAAAGTCGTCTTGTACAGAACGTGTCAAAATGCATGTCCACAAGGAAAAGGGTTGGGTATAATATAACAAGGCTGTACAAACCTGTGTATGAGGGAATAGCTGAGATATTTTAACTGCCATGAGAGCTGCATTTCCACCGATATAATGCTGTAAAAAAAAAGAGAAAATGCATTATGTAAACAAGAGTTGTCGGAGGACAATATAGCTCGCCCATCAGGGCCATCGTCTATCAGGGACTACATCTTAACAGTTATAGCATTAGGTAAAGTCACACAGTATCATCTATTGCAAGATAATAAGTGTGTCAAGTTTCAAAGCAACAGCATACACAGTGTCTGAGGAAAGGCCTTGCATGCAAAGGTTTGACCAAAATTCTAAGTCCAAAAAGAGGCACAATTCAGTAAAAATCCATTCCAGAGTTATGGCACAAGGTCACCTAATGACCCTGAATAAGTGTGTAAGATAATAAGTGTGTCAAGTTTCAAAGCAACAGCATACACAGTGTCTGAGAAAAGGCCTTGCACACAAAGGTTTGACCAAGCTGGCAACGCCAATGCCAATGCCGGGGTTATTACAATAGCTCCCCTATTAGGCGCTAAAAATTACTTTCATTGCTTTTTATGTAGCTTAATACAAAATTACCTGTCCATATGAAAAGGTACAACTTGGCATTTCTGAACAGTGTAGATTCGGATCAACTTGTCAACCTGCTCAGACTTATCAGAATCTACACAGGTTGACAGAAGTTCCTAACAAGCATCTGAACAGCACAGGCTGAACTGGCTCTACAATGTTCTCAAAAGACAATTTTTACCTTTTCCTATGGAGATGCTTGTATTCAAAACTTTACTTTAATTTTTAAACCATTGATGAGTTTTTACTTGATTCATTTAAAATGCCACTTTTAATATTTCAATAAATCTACAATTTTATTTAACCCTTTCCCTCATATAGACGCTTTCTGACACCTCTGCAGCAGACAGCTTTTTGAAAACAATAGTGACAAAAGAAGAAATTGCTCAAAACAAGCAATTTCTCCTTTTGCCATAATGTTTTCCACTTTTAGTCATAGGTTATCCATTTAATTACAGAGATTTCCTATTTTTGGACAAAATATGTTCAAAGATGTCTGCTGCAGAATTGAAGTATGAGGGAAAGGGTTAAACATCAGGAGGAGAGTAACAACTAAATGTCACAGCCAATGATCAAACCAATAGCATTATCTCTTTACTTAACCCTTTCCTTCATATAGACGCTTTCTGACACCTCTGCAGAAAACGGCTTTTTGAAAATATAGTGACAAAAGAAGAAATTGCTCAAAACAAGCAATTTATCCTTTTGCCACAATTCTTTCCACGCTTAGTCATAGGTTATCCATTCAATTATAGAGATTTTCCATTTTTTGACAAAATATGTTCAAAGTCATCTGCTGTAGAATTTGTCGTATGAGGGAAAGGGTTAAACAACTATTCTAAGGAGGCAGTCAAAAATAAGATATATATGCCAACAACATAAAGTGAATTATTGCACACTTGATGTTCCAATTTAAACTCACCTCAATTTAAAAATCTTAAGAAATGGATGTTTTCATGAAAGTTTTGAAATAAAAAAGTATAATTTATAGACAATGTAGAAAATAATGAGTCTCAGAAAAGATGAAATAGTTTGATCATGATTATTGAATATAAACGGTAAAACCATTAAACCTTTACTCCAAATATGTCAGCTGTTGTTTACTGCAGAATGTATCTAAACCCATCAGTTATCAGAAAAAAGGTTAGACATAAATTATATTTAATTACATATTTTAATTGAATGTGGTTGGGATTTTAACCTCTTTCTCACTTGCACACTCTGGCGCATCTGAAGCAGAAGACTTTTGAAGACATTGTGGCCAAAGGAAAAATTGCTCATCATGATGAACAATTTCTCTATTTGCTACATTCATTTAAACACTGTAATTTCATTTTATTGAGGGTTAAATATGCAGAACAAAAAAATTAAAATACAGTTTACCTCTATGCCATCTAACTTCGAAGCTGTCTGTATAATCTTTTGGTAAATTTCCTTGCTAAGAAAATTTCTTTCTGCAGCAGCCCCCTTAACGAAGTAATGTGTGAAAGTATTAGTCAAATCCTCCAAGGTTTCCAGGGCCACACTGTCTAGTGTCTGTCCGGGATTTTGTTCTAGGGCCTCCATGAGTTTAATACCAGGTACTATCAGATCCAAGTTACAATTGATCCTGAAAAAATGATACAGACAGATAGTGACTAGAGGACAGTGATATTCCCAATTGAAATAATAATCCCATTTGAGATGTAGGAAAATAAATATATATTTTATGCTTCCCAAATACGGCAAATATAATGCAGTGGATTACATTGAAACGCAACAGTAAATATATAGAAAATCTGTATAAATAAATGTTGACTCATAGATTTGAAAACAAATATGCAGTAGACTACTTTGAAAGGCAACAGTAAATATATAGAAAATCTGTATAAATAAATGTTGACTCATAAATTTTAAAACAAGCTATGCTGATTGGTGAAAAGACATGGCCACTAGGGGTGGGGCTGTTTTACCCTTTATGCCCAGAGTGTTAGATTTATAATTTAGAAAAAAAAAAAATAAGATACTAAATTGCTTATTATGAGTAATTTAATGTTTTACCAAAATGTTTTTAAAATTTGTCTTCTGAAGATGCGTCAAAATGAAACTGCATGTAGAAAAGGGTAGAATCATGAATTAATAACACAGTTATAAATATTACATAAAACAGGATATACATAGCCATTAATTATAAATATCACAGTAAATTAATAAACAATGTATATATATATATATATACACACTGAGTCTGACATGGGCGATTGAGCAACAGTCGGTTGTTAACTTTATATTTATATCTAAATTTGAAGCAATCCAACAGTTATATTACATAATACAGGATATACTTAGCCATTAATTATAAATGTCACAGTAAATTAATAAACAATGTATATATATATATACACACACTGAGTCTGACATGGGCCATTGAGCAACAGTCGGTTATTAACTTTTTATTCATATCTAAATTTGAAGCAATCAAACGTAAATCCCGTTTGGATTCTTTTGAAATATTTTTTCAGGATTTTATTCTTTTTACCTATCATGGACTTCTGCATTTTTTTTATACATTCTCCACCACATGCAGCAACGACTTTTGAAAACAGTTACAAAGCAATAGCAGTTCATTATGAGTAATGGCACCTTTTGACACAATGTTTCAACCCTTTCAAACTCTTTTCGACAATATGGATTAACCATGGATTATCCATAGATTTACCAAGATGGTTTCTAATTCGTCTAGTGCAGATTTGTTGCATGTGGTAAAGGGTTAACATTTGACATTAAAATAAGAAGAGGAAACTAAATGACGTTTCATACCCCACAGCAATTTTATTGAATTGTTTATAAGGCTCGACTATCGAGGAATTCCATGCTTCTATAATACTTTGCTTTTTGGCATCCAGTGGATTGGGCTGATTGTTGTAACATCTTGAGTAGATGTAAGCAACCAGTATGACAGCTAGGCCGAAAACAACTTTTTTAGAAAGCATAGTTTCAGAGGACCTGCGATGTCGTCATCACAAAAACAAGAGCCGAACAACATCGACCGGCACCTGTCCCGGAAGATAAACCGCTGGCCAAAATAGTTCCATAAATAACTTGTGTAACGTGATAGAATGAACATTGAATTTTCGTTTTATTCATTGTATACGACAAACTTTTCATTTCTTTAGATTAACAAAATGTTTTTCAGAAAGATTAACAAAAACAGCATCTTTGTAAGTAAATAGGTGTAAATACACTATTACGGCGCGGATGACTAACTTGATTCGTAATAGTGAACTTGTGCTTACCGATTATAATTCGTATCTAATAGAACTACATGTAAAATACTATCTTATCTTATGTTGTATTGTATAACTCATTAAACAATAAGTGAATGTGTATATAAACTGTATACAATAACCAGCACAAAAGAAGAAAGTAAAACTGAAATACTTGTGTATCATGTGTAATGAGCAACTAGTATCATGTGCAACATGTAATTAGCAATTAAAGGCGTATGCTACAGTTATTTATCCAAAAATTTCCAAATCATAGAATTTCATTATTCTTTGTATTTTGCTAGTAAATATAATAACTAGTTGAAATAAGAACAAGAAAAAATATGTTATCGATTGAAAAAAAATATATTGGCCTGTCAATTACATGACCAATTTCACCAAAGGCACAAATATAGGCATTTTGGCCGAAAACCTAAAACACACACACATAAAACATGAAAACTACAAATCATATTAAAGTTCATATATAACTTTATATATAGAATTTAAATTAATATGAAAAGAGAATTTGTGAGAAAAATATGAAAAAAATAATAATAAGCTGTTTTCAAGGTCGAAATGGGTCACATTTTACGCCTGAAAAAGTTAAAATCATACAATTTTTCAAGAAATTTACCATTCCACATAATATAATTTTCTGTAATTATCCATAAACACTGAACATGGTTCACTTTAATAAAAAATGCAAAAAAATAGATAGGTCACCGTACTCCTTTTCTGATAAATCGACCTTTTCCTTGAAGCACCGCCTGTTTTTTAAGCAAAACTGCTGTATTTCTAAGAAAACGCAAAGAAAAAGTCATTTTACTCTAAAAGAAGTACGGTGACCTATATTTATTTTTGCATTTTTAATTAGAATGAACGATGTTTAATGTTTATGGATAATTACAGAAAATTCTATCATGTGGAATGGAAAATGTGTATAATTTTAACTTTTTCGGGGGTTAATGTGACACCATTTCTACCTTGAAAAATAGCTTAATATATTATTTTTCCATTTTTCTCTCAAAAATTCCTTTTTCATATTGATATACATTCTATATATAAAGTTATATTTGAACTTAAATATGAATTGTAGTTTTCATTTTATTTATTTTTGTGTGTTTAAGGTTTTCGGCCAAACTGCCTATAGTTGTGCCTTTGATGAAATTGGTCATGTCATTGAAAGGCCAATATATTTTTTTTAGATATATTACAAATGCTTTTTTTTTCTTATTTCAACCAGTTATTGTATGTACTAATTTAATACAAAGAATAAAGAAATTCTATGATTGGGAAATTTTTGGTAACAAAACTGTAGCATACGCCTTTAACAGCTATCTCCTTTTAATACCAATATTGTGTGTATATTTGTATGAAGAATCCTGGAGTCTTTCTACTTAAATCGTAAATTATTATAAATACTCAGTTGTTCGTTTACACTAAAAAATAGTTCACAATTGCAATGTGAGATGCATCTTCCACTTTTTATCATTTGGTTTCAAATAATTCAGAGACATATAAACATATTGATCGTGTTTTACTTTATTTAAATACTTGACTTACATTGTCAGTCATGTAGATTCAGGTCTGGCTTATTTAATAAAGTAGTTTACTATCAAATTTGAACATAAATAACTTTATTAAAATGTTCATTTCAAGCTCAAAACAAACACGTCTATGTTTACAAAACCAAACATGGCTGACAACGTGCTGAGATTGGAGGTATGGGAAGGGGATTGGGACCTACCCTCGGTTGACCCGGCCTGTCTCGCGACAATGGTTCGTATAATTAAACTTGTATTAATGTTTAACCTTCCTGTGCTAACTGTTCCGTATTTAGCTGCTTAGCTTTTGAAATATGCAACAGAAAATACGTTTGACAGTTGACCTTCCAGTTTGGAGTTTCTTACTTTCATTTTAAGCCTTATTTGATGCCTCTGCAGCAGACTGTGTTTTAACCTTTTCCCACACGCATTTTGATCCAAAATATGGATCGTTTCTACTCTTTGACAAAATGATTTTAACTTCAATAATGATATACTTTCTTTTATAAATAAAACCCATTCCAACATAACACCCATCTGTTGGACTATGGAAACATGGGGTGAAAAAAATCAAACTGCAACCTTTCATTCACAAGGTCCATGGTCTACCTCAAAAACTTTTTCCCATATACAGCAAAATAGCAGTAGACGATTCTGAAAACTCACTTGTCAAAATATGAAAATTATTTTCAAATTTAACGTGCAGGTCCCTGTTCTGGAACCGTATGATGTCCGTATCTATTGTCGAACCATTAGTTCAAGGACTGTTTATATATTTCCAAAAATGCATTATACGTAATAAATGTTATGTGAACCGGTGCTTTGTTTACTTACACATCAATTGTTGAATTTATTTGTCAGTATTGTTGGTTTTTGACATGAAATTATAAGTATTCTGATGAGCCCTGATGAATGTTAAGAGGTTCGAGAACCGGTGACTCCACGCTTAGTCTAATTATTGAAAAAAGTTGGAAACATTGTGGCAAAAGAAGAAATTGCACGTTATGAGCACTAATTAAAAGTAGCATATCCTTTTATCCTTTTGCAGATGCATTTTCCCTATTTGTGTCTAGATGTTTTAAAAATTGTTTGCTGCAGATTCGATGAAAGTGATGAGAGTTAATTGGTATACATTAACTCTTTCCCTCATCAACAATTCTGCAGCAGACGACTTTGAACATATTTTGTCCAAAATTAGAAAATCTCTATAATTGAATGGATAACCTATGACAAAAAGTGGAAAACATTGTGGCAAAATGAGAAATTGTTCGTTTTGTGCAATTTCTTCTTTTGTCACTATGTTTTCAAATAGCTGTCTGCTGCAGAGGCATCAGAAAGCGTCTATATGAAGGAAATCAATTTATATAATTGGTACAGAGCTCTGAAAAAAAGGAATCTGCAGCAGACGACTTAAAACATCTTTGCAAAATTTTGGGAAATATCAGTAAGGGAAAGTATAATCCTTTAATAAAGTTGGAAACATTGTGGCAAAAGGAGATATATTACTTATTTCGAGAAATTTCTCCTTTTGCAACAATGCTTCCGAAAGTCGTCAACTGCACATTAAAATGCGTCTTCATGTGGGAAAAGGTTCAGTTAACCCTTTCCCTCATATAGACGCGTTCTGACGCCTCTGCAGCAGACGGCTTTTTGAAAACATAGTGACAAAAGAAGAAATTGCACGTTTTGCCACAATGTTTTCCACTTTTTGTCATAGGTTATCCACTCAATTATAGAGATTTTCTATCTTTTGACAAAATATGTTCAAAGTCGTCTGCTGCAGAATTGTCGTATGAGGGAAAGGGTTAACAATAAATAACCCACCAAGTGATCTAAAAATCTTGTTGAATGTATAAAAATTATTATTACATTGTTGACTTGCAGGCTTATTGCAGATTTTCTGGAGTTCCAGTCAGAATAGAGAAAACCAACAAACCTTGGCGATCCCCATCAGGTTTGGACAGATTCCAATAATCTTTTTCATTCTTATTCCCAAGAGATAGTCCTGAAACTGTGCCCTTTTCCCAGATATCTTTTATTTATTATAGTTCATAATTATACAGTCCTTAATCTGAACCTTTTTCTTTTTAATGAAAACATCCTTTGATTCCTCTGGAGAGACAACTTATAAAAAGTTAACATAGTGTAATCATTTCCCACAGGCAGATAGTCTGACCCATTCCCAATGGCAAAAGTCTTTAAAAGCAAGCAGAATTCCCAATTCCCAATTTTGTCAGGTTATCCCATTTTTTTGTGTCACCCTGCATAGCATGGTAGGCCCTTAGGGATTACTTTTTTTTTTGTCCGGCGTCTGTCTGTCTGTGACACTTTTTCGTCACACTTTCAATGAGCAGGTGCAGGTGACACACATGCTAGTTTTATATTCCCAAATACAAAATTATAGCTAATCATTTTCCCAAATAAAGGGCCAAATTCTTGTTCCCAAAATGCCTAGAAAGAGGCCTCAGACATTTTGATGTAACTGCAGCGGATAACTTAACCCTTTCCCTCATATAGACGGCTTTTTGAAAACAAAGTGACAAAAGAAGAAATTGCTCAAAACGAGCAATTTCTCCTTTGGCCACAATGTTTTCCACTTTTAGTCATATGTTATCCATTCAATTATAGAGATTTTCTATGTTTTAACTAAATGTGTTCAAATTTGTCTGCTGCAGAATTTGTTGTATGAGGGAAAGTTTATTCATCCAATTTTTCAGGTGCAACTTTTTTTCATGGATATTACCTGAACAGACCTCCCTTAATCCTTTCCCTCATACAACAATTCTGCAGCAGATGTCTTTGAACATATTTTATCAAAAAATAGAAAATATAATTGAATGGGGTAGTGTTGGGACGATGATCGATTATAATCGAAAGTTGATCGGATATGCATCACGTTAGCGATAATCGATTGCAATTTACCACAATCAATTATCAATCAGTTCACCTTTTTTGCTTCATTTATGTTTGATTAATATTCGCTTCCACAAGGGAGATTACTCTCATGGGCTAGCATGTAAATTTTACAGCAGAAGGCTTTTTGAAAACATAGTGACAAAAGAAGCAATTGCTCAAAACGAGCAATTTCTCCTTTTGCCACAAAGTTTTCCACTTTTAGTCATAGCTTATCCATTCAATTATAGAGATTTTCTATTTTTTGACAAAATATGTTCAAAGTCATCTGCTGCAGAATTATCGTATGAGGGAAAGGGTTAAAGAGCAATTTCTCTGTTTTGCAAGTATGCTTTCAAAGATTTGTTGTATGTAGGAAAGGGTTAAAACTGTTTTTGTATTATTTCTTTTCAGGTAAATTGCCGATAATGAGACACAAGAATGTTGTGGAAACAAAAGTGTTGGATATATTTGCTTATCTTAGAAAACAGGTATTTTTTTTATTTATTATATTTCCACATACAGATGCTTTTTGATGCCTCTGCAGCGAATGACTTTTGAAAGCAATGAGCAATTTATCCTTTTGCAACAATGTTTTCAACTCTATTTAATAATTAAACTATAATTTATGGGGATTTTCCATAGTTTTGCCTGGAAAAAATATATTTAACCCTTTCCCTCATAAAGAAGCTTTTTGATGCCTCTGCTGCAGACGGCTTTTTGAAAACATAGTGACAAAAGAAGAAATTGCTCAAAACGAGCAATTTCTCCTTTTGCCACAATGTTTTCCACTGTTAGTCATAGGTTATCCATTCAATTATAGAGATTTTCCATCTTTTGACAAAATATGTTCAAAGTTGTCTGCTGCAAAATTGTCATATGAGGGAAAGGGTTGAAAAGTTGAAGTAAAATGAAATTTCTGTCAACACTTAAATTCAACTTGTGATAAATTATGATAAATCCAGTTGGAATCATCAAGTTAGGATCCATGTTTTATCAAAACTGGCTAATTTCAAATAAAAACCTCTCTTATCACAGTGTACACAAGGAAAATAATTGTCTTGTTGTACCCTTTCCCACATATAGACGCTTTCTGATACCTTTGCAGCAGGCAACTTTTGAAAACAATGTGACAAAAGAAGAAACTTCTCAAAATAAGCCATTTCTCCTTTGACCACAATGTTTGTAACTTTTTTCAGTAATTATACCTTCATTTATGGGGATTTTCCATGTTTTTGTCAAGATTATTTCAAAGTTGACTGCTGCAGATTTGTTTTATGTGGGAAAGGGTTAAAGAACAAAATGATAGTAATATTCTGCCTTACCAAATCTTTGAACAAGTATCGGGTCATATAGCTTCTGTGCAATTTCTCCAAATACCAGAATATCTTCAACTTTGCATCAAAATTTTACTAGTACATGTACTCGTTGTTACATTTTTATTATCAGATGTTTTCACTGCAGACAACTTAAAAAAATATGAATACTTTAAATTTCCACCCTTCTTTCAAAATATTGTGTAAAATACATGTACATTTATTTCAGAATTCGGGATCAGACTTCAATTTGACTACTAAACAAAGTGCAGATGTCGTCGCATATTGTGCCATGATAGAAAATAAATTACTGCCTGCATTGGTAAGTGAATGATTCTTTATATAAAGAAAGTCTAGGGCTGATAAAAAGCCTGCAAATTTCTTTCTACTACCGACATTTGAAAAGATAACGATTTAAGGAATATTTGAAGCATCTTAAAAATTGGGCATAAGATTCTGATACAGATGAAATCATAGCTTATTTTAACCCTGTCCCATTTACAACAAATCTGCAGCCAAAATATTTGGAAACTTGTACAATTTATTTTGGTTATCTCTATAAATGAAATATATATTAATTTATTAAAGTTGAATACATTGTGGCAAAATACATATGTATGTCATAATGCATCTACACGTAGGAAAGGGTTATCTGGTGTCTGTATTGTACACCATCTGTTGGCAGACACATTTCTGGTTTCTGTATTGTACACCATCTGTTGGCAGACACATTTCTGGTTTCTGTATTGTACACCATCTGTTGACAGACACATTTCTGGTTTCTGTATTGTACACCATCTGTTGGCAGACACATTTCTGGTTTCTGTATTGTACACCATCTGTTGGCAGACACATTTCTGGTTTCTGTATTGTACTTCATCTGTTGACAGACACATTTCTTGTTTCTGTATTGTACTCCATCTGTTGGCAGACACATTTCTGGATTCTGTATTGTACTTCATCTGTTGAAAGACACATTTCTGGTTTCTGTATTGTACATCATCTGTTGGCAGACACATTTCTGGTTTCTGTATTGTACTTCATCTGTTGACAGACACATTTCTTGTTTCTGTATTGTACTCCATCTGTTGACAGACACATTTCTGGATTCTGTATTGTACTTCATCTGTTGAAAGACACATTTCTGGTTTCTGTATTGTACTTCAGCTGTTGACAGAAACATTGATGGTGTCTGTATTGTACTTTATCTGTTGACAGACACATTTCTGGTTTCTGTATTGTACTTCATCTGTTGAAAGACATATTTCTTGGTTTCTGTATTGTATTTCATCTTTTGACAGACACAGTTCTGGTTTCCGTATTGTACTTCAACTGTTGACAGACATATTTCTGGTTTCTGTATTGTACTTCATCTTTTGACAGACACATTTCTGGATTCTGTATTGTACTTCATCTGTTGACAGACACATTGCTGGTCTTCTGTATTGTACTTCATCTTTTGACAGACACATTTCTGGATTCTGTATTGTACTTCATCTGTTGACAGACACATTGCTGGTCTCCTGTATTGTACTTCATCTTTTGACAGACACATTGCTGGTCTTCTGTATTGTACTTCTGTCTGTTGAAAGACACTTTTCTCGTTTCTGTATTGTACTTCATCTTTTGACAGACACATTGCTGGTCTTCTGTATTGTACTTCCATCTGTTGAAAGACACATTTCTCGTTTCTGTATTGTACTTTATCTTTTGACAGACACATTGCTGGTCTTCTGTATTGTACTTCCGTCTGTTGAAAGACACATTTTTTGTTTCTGTATTGTACTTCATCTTTTGACAAACACATTGCTGGTCTTCTGTATTGTACTTCCATCTATTGACAGACACATTTTTGGTTTCTGTATTGTACTTCATCTGTTGACAGACACATTTTTGGTTTCTGTATTGTACTTCATCTGTTGACAGACACATTTTTGGTTTCTGGAGAGCGATAACTACGCAAGCATCACCAGACCGAGGTACTCGAGAGCTGTGTACTTTCCATTTAAACTTTGGTACCCTGAGCAAGTCCATTTCCAAGCCAAATCACAGTTATATACCTCGCAGGGAACCGAAAATATAACAGATGCTGAAATTGATAGTAAGGTGAGTGCATCCCTTTCCCACATACAACAAATCTGCAGGAGGTGACTTAACCCTTTCCCAAATACAGATGCTTTCTGACGCCTCTGCAGCAGACGACTTTTGAAAATATTAATGAAAAACTGGGAAAACTTCATCTAATACCCTTCTTCATATTGTATGATAAAGATGCTGAGCGGGCCTGTTTTTAGGGGTAAAAAACATAAATTTTAATGTATTTTGGTGCTCATCACTAGCAATATCTCCTTTTGGCAGAATGTTCTTAAAAGCTGTGCTGTAGATGCGGTAGAAAGCGTCCGTATGTGAGAAAGGGCTAGACAACATTTCCACCTAAAATTCTGGACCAAATTTCAAAATAAAATCACATGGTCCTTAATGGAAAATATCTATAATTGAATGGATAACCTATGACTAAAAGTGAAAAACATTGTGTCAAAAGGAGAAATTGCTCGTTTTGAGCAATTTCTTCTTTTGTCACTATGTTTTCAAAAAGCCATCTGCTGCAGAGGCGTCAGAAAGCGTCTATATGAGGGAAACGGTTAATAACATTTTCTCAAAACCCAATGGACCAATTTCAAAGTAAATTCACACAATGCTCAAGTGGTCCTCTAACAAAATCATTCCAACTGTACCACTTCTATGTACAAGATGACTGGTGCAGCTAAAAATGAGAATAGATCTCGGGTGAGCAATACCGGACAGGATCATCATGGCTCTCTTGTTATATTATATGGCTGAGCCCTAGTGTGAGCCAAGCTTCAGTAACTCTGTCCGTGGCGTTGCAGGCTGTCAATCCAGGGGTTCTGAGTTTGAATCCCAGCTCGGCCAACATTCTTTCCGACATTTGACAAATGTCATTGTGACATGTATGCATCATTCGTTTTTCACCAATGGGCTAACAGTCTATGTGAAAAAGCAGCCAGTTGCTTGGAAAATATGTTGTGTTAAGTACTGGTATGAGAAAGCCATGAAACGCATGAGTAGGTGAACTGGCCACCGTGATATTTATAACTGAATTTTTTTTAAAAACGGCGTTAAACATCAATCAATGAACAATTGTTATTTTATACTTACAGATATACAAAGATGCTAAAGACTGTTTGACTTATTTGTCTCAAAGATTAGGAACACAAGAGTACTTCTTTGGTGCTGCGTAAGTATAAATAACCTTTCTCCCACATACAACAAATCAACAGCAGACGAATTTGAAAACATCGAGGCAATAGATTTTACAGATTTATATAAGGGAAAATCTATATTGAAAGAGAGTTAACCCTTTTCCTCATACGACAAATCTGCAGCAGACGACTTTGAAAAAGTTCTGTCAAAAGATAGAAAATCTCTATAATTGAATGGATAACCTATGACTAAAAGTTGAAAACATTGTGTCAAAAGGAGAAATTGCTCGTTTTGAGCAATTTCTTCTTTTGTCACTATGTTTTCAAAAAGCCATCTGCTGCAGAGGCGTCAGAAAGCGTCTATATGAGGGAAAGGGTTAAAGACATATATTGCAAAAGGAGAAGTTGATCATCAAAATCATTCCCACATACAGCAAACCTGCAGCAGGCGACCTTGAAAGCATGTTCGTGAACATCCGGAAAAACTCTATATAAAGGAAGGTACAATAACTGAAAAAAATTGAAAACATTTTGGCAAATGAAGAAATTGCTCATTTCATTTTGAGCAATTTCTCCTTTTGCCAAATTTATTTTAACCCTGTCCCACATACAAGAAATCTGCAGCAGAAGACTTTGAAACGTTTTGCAAAAAATATTCAAAATCTCTATAAATTAAAGTATATTATTTAAATAGAGTTGAAAACATTGTGGCAAATGGGGAAATTGCTAATTTTGAGCATTTTCTGCTTTTGTCACACTGTTTGCAAAAGTCGTCTGGTGCAGATGCGGCAAAAAGCGTTTATATGTGGGAAAGGGTTAAAGGTCGTCTGCTGAAGACCATTTGGCTGTTTTAGTTCTTATCATACAAAAAAAAACCCATTTCAAAATGAAAACAAAATGGAAACTAAATTGAAAAATGCACTCAAACTTTCAAAGTGCGATTTACAATGCTTTTAAAGCTCCAAATGCTCATCTTCCTGCAAAATTTAACAGCCAAAAGGATGTGCATTTCACAAAATGGAAATTAACCATTTCTCTCCTACATACGCTTTCTGACGACTCTGCAGCAGACAACTTTTGAAACTTTGTGGAAGAAGAAGAAATTGCTCACCACAATGTTTTCAACTCTATTCTGTGTTTAAAAGATATTTTCCAAATTTTTCAAAAAGTCGTCTGCTGCGTATTTGTTGTTTGTGGGAAAGGGTTAATATTGATGTCTGAGAAAAAGTCTGGTGACTATAAGACACTTTTGGCGTAAAGAAAATATTTTCCAACGTAGGCTCTACTATTCAGTAATTATACCTTTCATTTCTTGACATTTTCTATATTTTTAACTTGATGTCTGCTGCAGATCTGTTGTATGTGGGAAAGGGTAAAATATCCGGAAGGTGCTAATGTAGCAAAATTTAACCTTTCTAACCCTTTCCGACCAATAACAAAGCTGAAGCAGACGACTGAAAACCTCAGGACAAAAATGTGAAAAATCTCTATAAATGACTTAATAAAGTTGAAATCATTGTCAAAATGAATGAATTTAAAATCATTGTGACAAAATGAATAAAGCTGAAATCATTGTAACCAAATGAATAAAGTTGAAATCAAAATGAGAAATGGCGCATCATGATTGGTTTCTCCATTTGCCATAATGTTTTCAAATGCACGTCGCCTGCATATTCACCAATATGTGCCTGCAAGTTGGAAAGTGTTAACCCTTTCCCTCATATAGACGCTTTCTGACGCCTCTGCAGCAGACGACTTTTTGAAAACATAGTGACAAAAGAAGAAATTGCACAAAACGAGCAATTTCTCCTCTTGCCACAATGTTTTCCACTTTTTGTCATAGGTTATCCATTCAATTATAGAGATTTTCTATGTTTTGACAAAATACGTTCAAAGTCGTCTGCTGCAGAATTGCCGTATGAGGGAAAGGGTTAAAAGATCAGTTGGTGATTTGACGCAATACAGTAGATAAAGAACAGATCAATTTCATTCTGTTTGTGTTTTTCAGCCCTACTTCCTTAGATGCCATGGTGTTTGGGTATATCGCCCCATTGCTCAATGCTCCTTTAAACAGCAATCAGCTGACCAACTTTCTACACAGTTACTGTGATAACTTGCCTGTATTCTGTAAGAGGGTCCAGCGCGTGTATTTTCCACTCTCTGAAGAAGGTAGGTTACTTGGACTTGGCATGTTAGCCCTTTCCCACTTACACTTTCTCTGCAGCAGACAACTTTGAAAACATTTGGACTAAAATATAGAAAATATCTTTTAATAAAAGTATATTTATTGAATGGAGTAATAATCAGCAATTCTCCTTTTGTCATAATGTTTTCAAACAGGAAGACACCTGTTTTCAGAAAGCATCTGTGTGTGGGATAAACCTTTTTCCTGATACAGACATCTTTTGAAGCATCCACTGCTTTTGATTAAAAAGAAATTGCTCTTTCAACAATTTTTTGTCTTGGATCCAAAAAGATCAGTTTCAATTTTCCTGCTGTTAATATTTGAAAATTAACCTTTGAAAATATTTTGGCTAAAGGAGAAATTGTTCATAATTAGTAAATTCACCTTTTTCCACAATGTTTTCAACTCTAACAGATAATCTTTTTATTTATAGAGATTAATTCTAGTTTTGCCAAGATCATTGCAAAGTTGTCTGCTGCAGATTTGTTGTATGTGGGAAAGGATTAATTCTGTAATAACTGTCCGTTTCATTACGAGTGACACAATTATACTTTTCATTTATTAAGATTTATCAAGTTTGTCCTTGAATGCAGATTTGTTTTACGCGTGAAAGGATTTATATCTTTTATTGGATTCATTTCAGACATAGAGGAGAAGCAGAAACAGGATGAGCGTAATAAGAGAACAGAAGCGGAAAGTTTAGAGTACCCGAACAAAAAGCGTAATATGATTTTAGCCGGTGTGTTTGCAGTAACTACAATGGTGACTTTTGCCATTTTGAATGGCATCATTGACATAGAGCTAGTGGACGATGATGAACCAAGTTAACCATTTCCTGCATGCAATAAATATACAGCTAAAGACCTTGGCGAAATTGTGAAAAGTCTCAATAATTGTCTCAATTATTAAATAGAGTTTAAAAAACATTTTTGTGGCAAAATGTGAAAATGCTCATTATGAGCAATTTCTCTTTTTGTGGCAATGTTTTAAAAAGTCGTCTGCAGGTGGGAGTAACTCTTTTCTCTGATTTCTTTTATAGAGGTTTCTGCTTTGAAAACCCATGTAAATATCATGGTAATATTTAGAAAATTAGGAAGCTCCATTCAGAATCACAGTTGAAACATTGTAGGAAGAGCATTAATTGCTCATTTTGCATGTTTTCTACTTTTCCCCCAATGTTTCTGAAGTCAACTTCTGCAGAGAGGCAATGACACTTTGAACACTCTTCAGTTAACGCCTTTCCCACGTACAACAAAACTGCAACAGACGACTTTGTAAATGTCTTCTCAAAAATATGGAAAATCACTATAATTGTAGGTATAATTACTGAAAAAAAGTTGAAAACATTGTTGCAAAAGGAGAAATTGCTCGTTTTGAGCAATTTCTCCTTTTGCCACAATGTTTTCAAAAGTTGTCTGCTGCAGTTGCGTCAGAATGTGTCTATAAGTGGTAACAGGGTCAACTTCTCTATTTCAGAATTGTTTTATCATCAGAACTGTAATCATATTGGTCGTCTCAATTTGGAAAGAGTTTATATATATTTCACATCATGTACTTGATTTCCTTTTTGTGAAGTTGACGAGGGCATTTGGAGCCCCTTGCATTTAATATTTTTTGCTTGTTCTATAACCTTTCCTACATACACCAAATCTGACTTTGCAATCATCTAGGTAAACATATCGATGTAAATGGACAATTGCTACACAATAATTTAAAAAGTCGTTTGCTGCAAATGCATCTGCAGGTGGGAAAGGGTTAAAGGTCAGCTGCTGAATAGGACATCATATGTTGTCTGTATAAGGGGAAAGGAAAACCTTACACGATTTATCATTATATATGTTTTGTTTGTTATTTATGAAATTTGTATTAAACAAATAATATGAATTACTGTGTTTTCTTTATTCTTTTGATTTCTTTAAAATGATCATTTCTCGATTTGAAGGACTATTATACTATTTGATTGAATTTGTTTAGTATATTAATTTGTGTAAGTTTTGTTTCAAGACATAATTATGATTTTTTTAAGACCCCTGGTTCACCCTGGAACTAAGATAAGATCTCTGGAACCTAGATAAGACAACTGGTTCACCCTGGAACATAGATAATATCCCTGGAACCTAGATAAGACAACTGGTTCACCCTGGAACTTGGATAAGACACCTGGTTCACCCTCAAACTTAGATCCCTGGTCCACCCTCGAACATAGACAAGATCCCTGGAATGTAGACAAGACAACTGGTTTACCCTCAAACTTAGATAAGATCCCTGGTTCACCCTCGAACATAGACAAGATCCTTGGTTCACCCTTGAACATAGATAAGATCCCTGGTTCACCCTGGAACTTTGATAAGTTCCCTTGTTCACCTAGTAACAGAGATAAGACCCCTGGTTCACCCTCACACTTAGATAAGAGCCCTTGTTCACACAGTAACTTAGATAAGACTCCTTGTTCACACAGTAACTTAGATAAGACCCCCTTGTTCACACAGTAACTTAGATAAGACCCCCTTGTTCACACAGTAACTTAGATAAGACTCCTTGTTCACACAGTAATTTAGATAAGACCCCTTATTCACACAGTAATTTAGATAAGACACCTTGTTCACATAGTAACTTAGATAAGACCCTTTGTTCACACAGTAACTTAGATAAGACTCCTTGTTCACACAGTAATTTAGATAAGACCCCTTGTTCACACAATAACTTAGATAAGACTCCTTGTTCACACAGTAATTTAGATAAGACCCCTTGTTCACATAGTAACTTAGATAAGACCCTTTGTTCACACAGTAACTTAGATAAAGACTCCTTGTTCACACAGTAACTTAGATAAGACTCCTTGTTCACACGGTAACTTAGATAAGACCCCTTGTTCACACAGTAACTTAGATAAGACTCCTTGTTCACACAGTAACTTAGATAAGACTCCTTGTTCACACAGTAATTTTTATAGAACCCATAATTTGCCTAAACTTAGATAAGATCCCTGGTTTACCACAGAAAATTAAATTTGAACAAGATATCGTTGGAACCGATAGAAGCTCATCAAAGTATAGCCAGGGCACTGGAATGATGATAATATGCACACTTAATACATAATAAACTTTCATTGAAGTTCCTGAGAAATAGCCCAGACACAATTTTCCTATGTCATATTATATAGAAATTAAAAGGGTTAAAAGCTTGAGGAAAAATCAACGAACTGGAACATAGTGATAATATGCACATCTCCTCTTGTTAGTGAAGCTTTCCATAAGGTTTCATTGAATTCAAGTCAGAAGTTGCTGTGAAATAGCCTGGACAAAAGCAAAAAGGAATTTTCCTATGTCATCTGTGAAAAATATTCGAACTATAACATGGCCATAATATGCATATGTCGCTTCCCATAGTTTCATTGAATTCAAGTCGGTAGTAGCCCGAACCAAAATTTCCTGTCATATATAGAAATTAAAATGACAATAACTCTGTGAAAAATCATCGAACCGGATCATTGTGATATTATGCAAATCTCCTCTTGATAGTGAAGCTTCCAATAAAGTTTCATTTAATTCAAGTTCAGTAGTTGCTTAGAAATGGCCCGGACAAAATTTCCCAATGTCATATTATATAGAAATTAAAAGGGCAATAACTCTGTGAAAAATCATCGAACCGGAACATGGTCATAATATGCACATACCTTCGTGTTAGTGAAGCTTTCCATAAAATGTCGTCGAATTCAAATTGGTAGTTGGTGAGAAATAGCCCAGACAAAATAACATCGAAATTGAAAGGGTAATTACACACACAGTGAACAATCATCAAACCGTAACATGGTGATAATATGCATATCTCCACTTATTAGTGAAGCTTCCCATGAAGTTTCATTGAATTCAAGTCAGTAGTTGCTGAGAAATATCCCGGACAAAAGCTAGACAGACAGACAGATGGACAAAGCGGCGACTATTATGCTCGTCCCGAAAAAAAAATCGGGGAGCATAATAAACATAAGTTGGACCAAGTGTAGTAATAACTAAAACAGTTTTTGTTTATTTTAGCATCAACATTTTCTTTATTTCCAAAAATATAATAGAACATACAAATTGCAATATGACATTTAGTCCATTCAAAAAAAAAAATGACGACAGTTCCAACATTGATATAGAATAAGTCAATAAATAGCAAAGACTAGGTATATTGGCCTTATCAATGTACATTTGTAAACTTTTTAAGTAAACAAGATGAGATAAGTGCTGTAAACCAATTCCCACATACAGATGCATCTACAGAAGACAGTTTTAAAAGCAATGTGGTAAAAGGAGTTATTGCTCATAAGGAGTAGTATTTCTACTTTTGCTTTGAAGGTGGTTTCCTTTTCTATTCAATAATTATACATTTTCCGTAATTTTGCATAGTTGTTTTCAAAGTTGCCTTTGCAGATTTGTTGTATGTGGGAAAGGGTTAAGTGATGAAATATAAGCAAATTTGAGACATCGTCAAGAATAGCTAGAAAACTACTTTTTTAAACTTTATTTTGTTTGCAAGTAATTGATTTTTTCTCACCTTTATAACAAACAGGACAAAACTATTATTTCTTCAATAAATTTATAAGACATTAAAGGCATTTTCATACAATCATACAAAAAGATTTACATTTTCGTATAATCATACAAATGCAGTACATAGCATACACACTGTACATTCACCGACTATTGTACATTTTCGTATGTTTTGACAAAAAGTAGACATATTTTCATATAATCGTACAAAACAGAGACGACATTCACCTTTTCAATATGATCATAAAAGGTACATTAACTTCAGGAAAATCAAAACAATAGTAATATGTTAGCCAGTTATTTTTAACCCTTTCCCTCATATAGACGCTTTCTGACACCTCTGCAGCAGACGGCTTTTTGAAAACATAGTGACAAAAGAAGAAATTGCTCAAAACGAGCAATTTCTCCTTTTGACACAATGTTTTCCACTTTTAGTTATAGGTTATCCATTCAATTATAGAGATTTTCTATTGTTTATTAAAATATGTTCAAAGTTGTCTGCTGCAGAATTGTCGTATGAGGGAAAGGGTTAACTCTGTCCAACCTACAGAAACATCTTCGGCAGCCGACATTTGAAAACATTGCAGCAAAAGGAGAAATTGCTCACAATAAGCAATGTCAACTTTTGCCACAATGTTTTCAACTTTATTGAATCGTTATAATTTCATTACTCAATATTGTAATTTATTGAACAAATAATATCATAAATATAAATTTTCCTTATTTTAGCCTAGACGTTTTGATAGTCGTCTACTGCAGATTTGCTGTATGTGGGAAAAGGGTTCACAAATTCTAAGACAAACAACTCTAATTCTCTAACACACAGTAGGAAGTCAAAAGAACTTTTCACTCCTTCAATAATATCTTTCGACCCTGTAACTTAGTGAACTGACTTTCGACAACTTGCCAGCCGACAAAAAAGCTCTACAAGATATGTAAGTGTTGAATGAAGAAATGCACATCTGATAACATGTAACTTTTAGATGAGTGAAAAACCCTTACATTCACAGATGTAAACAGATGTCTGCTTAACCCTCTCCCACATACAACAAATCTGAAGCAGATGACTTTGAAAACATATTGACAACAATTAGAAAAAATTTCATAAATAAGTTTAATTTAAAAAAAAAAGAGTTGAAAACATTGTGGCAAAAGGAGAAATTGCTCGTTTTGAGAAATATCTTCTCTTGGCACAATGTCTTCAAAAGTCGTCTACTGCAGAAGCATCATAATGCATCTACACATAAACGCTTTATGTGCAGTAGACGACTTTTGAAAACATTGTGGTTTTGTTTTCAACACTTTTTAATAATTAAACCCTTATTATAGTCTTTGCCGACATGTTTTGGAAGTCGTCTGCTGCGGATTTGTTGTATATGGGAAAGGGTTAACCAGTTCCCTGATACTGGATACAGGCTTTGAGAAAAAATTTCCTTTGGCCACAATGTTTTCAAAAGTCCTCTGCTGATATTGCGTCAAAATGCGTCTACAGGTGGGAAAGGCTTAATGACAGTAAATCAGGCAAGCCATAACATTATATGTTGTATACAAGGTGGGACTAGATGTCAGCTGTATAGAAACAATTTACAAAGTACTATTCTACAAGACTAGAATGTGTTAGATATTTTTTTGTAACTTAAATTTAACCCCCCTTTCCGACATACAGCGAATCTGTAGCAGACGACTTTGAAATCCTCCAGGCAAAAACTCTCTATCAATGAAGGTATAATTCCTATGAAAAAAGTTGACAACATTGTGACAAAAGGAGAAATTGCTTGTTTTGAGCGATTTCCTCTTTTTTCAGAATGGTTTAAAAAGACTGTCTGCAGCAAAGGTATCAGAAAGCTTCTGTATGTGGGAAAGGGTTAAAAAACCATATATATTGGACACTAAAAATCTAAAGGGTTGCTTAGAGAACTTCGAAATCATCTAGTCAAAAATATGTAAATACAGGTAAAATTTCTGTAGTAGAAAAATTTGAAACATAGATGTGTAAAAAACCTACAAAGCTTGCCTCAATAATAGCCTTATTTTAATGATAAACTTATTAATTGATTCAGGTGGGTACATATGTTATAAGCCTTGAATGAAAAGAGATGCATAATTGGTGGAAATTCAATCAATTCAGCACTTATGCATTGAGTACAACAGACCATAAGAAACTTCCTAACCAATGTCATGAAAGTTATAAAAAGTTGGTCTTTTTTTTAAATCGGTGTATGAAGCAATAAAACACAACTAGGCATCAAAAGATGCATAACAAATCTAAATTCGGTCAATTACGCACTTATAATTTGAGTATAACAGTCTTTAATCAAACTTCTTAACTAATATCATTCATACAGAATATATAGGTCATTATTAATCAGCATCTGCAGGAAAAAAGCCATTAACCCTTTCCCTCATACAACAATTCTGCAGCAGACGACTTTGAACATATTGTATCAAAAATAAGAAAATCTCTACAATTGAATGGATAACCATTGACTAAAAGTGAAAAACATTGTGGCAAAAGGAGAAATTGCTCGTTTTGAGCAATTTCTCATTTTGCCAACCACAAGTTTTCAAAATCATTTCAATATTTATACTTTTAGTTATAGAGATTTCCCACAGGGTTTCTGTCGCCTACTGCAGATTTACATGTATGTGGGAAAAGGTTGAAAAGTACTTCCTTATGATATGTGTGCATTTTCATAACATTTTGATATTAGTTGCATGATATATGCATCATTGTACTTGAAAAAAATCTGGTTTTCTTATTGATAACTATAACCATCATATCTTCTGTATTCCGTTAACCCTTTCCCTCATATAAATGCTTTCTGATGCCTCTGCAGCAGACGGCTTTTTGAAAACAGTGACAAAAGAAGAAATTGCACAAAACGTGCAATTTCTCCTTTTGCCACAATGTTTTCCACTTTTAGTCATAGGTTATCCATTCAATTAAAGATATTTTCTATTTTTTGACAAAATATGTTCAAAGAAAGGGTTAAGCATTGCATTCATTGTGAAGTAACTTTGACTGAAGTTAGAATTATAATTCTTAAATTTATTTTAAAGTTTCAAATTACGATTGAGTCCTTACTTTAAACAAGAGGGCCACATGGCCCTGTATTGCTCACATGACCTGAATACTTTGGCCAAAAATCATTTCTGCCTAATTATCTTTATTTCAAACAAGCAATTTCAGAGGGAAAGAGATTCAAAGTTTTGTCAATTTAATAACAGCTATTCAGATGCTTACTGAAGTCCATTTTTATCCAACCAATTATTATTGCCTAATTTTTGTTTGAGTAGGCACCTGCCAAATTATATTTAAATCAGATGGACACAGTTTTGATGATGAAAAAGTTTCTTTTATTTAACCCCCTTCCTGATGTCACCCAGCAGCTATGTGTGAAGGAACATTTCTGCCAAATTATCTTATTATCAGAAAAGCACTTTCTGGAATAATTTTAAAGTTTGTCACTTTACCACTTTTCTGATGCCACCTGCCGAGAGTCAAAGTTTTCAACAAATTAATAAGGTTTGAATTCTTTTTTATGACATATGACCTTGAAATAAGACCAGCAGTTTCAGAAGGGAAGAATGTGAAGGTTTTAGATTTTGATCCTTATTCTGAAGCCACAGAAACCAGTTCTCAATAGAATTTAATTATTTGAACACTTTGGAACTAGGACCACCAAAGGAACATTCCTATGAAGTTTGGTTGAATTTAGAACCAGTGAGTTTAAGAGGAGATATTGTTTAAAGAAATTGTTGACACAGACACAGGGCGATCACTGAAACTCGGCTTGAACACTTTCTGTTCAAGTAAGCTAAACAAAAAAAGAGACATACAAAGAAAGATTAATTAATGAGGAAATCAATCCATAAATATCTGCTTAAATATCTGTCTCCCATACCAATACAATAATATCATGTTTCTATTTACACATACACATTCTATTTATATCACAATTTTAATATATGAAATTAAATATATCTATATATCAACAAGGCATACAACAGTAACAATGTTTAAACAACAACTAACGATAAAATACATAACAACATGAAGATTCTCAATTTTACACGGCTGGAGATTTGAAATGGGAAGTGGGGAAAAGGAGCAAAGTTTCAGAATCAATAAGACTACCGTATTTTTTAATTGAAAGGAAGTGGGAAAAGGACGAAGTTTCAGAATCAATAAAACCACCGTATCTCTTATGTTGCTGGTAGAATTATCTTGGTAATCCTAACTTATATATAATGGTTTTATCAATCTTCTCCCACATGCGGCAAATCTGCAGCAGACGACTTTGAAAGCTTTAAATGTTGAATGAAGTTGAAAACATTGTGGCCAAAGGGGAAATTGCTCATCATGAGTCGTCTGCTGCAAAGGCGTCAGTAAGCCTCTATATGTGAGAAAGGGTTAATCCTTTTTCCACATATAGACACTTTCTCACACCTGCATCAGACGAATTATGAAAACATTTTGCTAAAAGGAAAAATTGCTCATAATAAGCAATTTCTCCTTTTGCCCTAATGTTTTCCTTTTTTTCTCCTTTTCCCAAAATATGTCTGTTTTCTGTGACAATATGATTAACAATTGGCTTAGCGGACACACCAAATAACAGGTCTCCATAAAACCTCCTTTCAAATCTCCAGGCACACAAGAGTGGTCTCCCCTTAATTACAACCCTGGTTATTGCATCATACATGCACCAATTCTTTTTAGGTTTAACCCTTTCCCTCATATAAACGCTTTCGGACGCCTCTGCAGCAGACGGCTTTTTGAAAACATAGTGACAAAAGAAGAAATTGCACAAAACGTGCAATTGCTCCTTTTGCCACAATGTTTTCCACTTTTAGTCATAGGTTATGAATGGATAACCTATGTTTTGACAAAATACGTTCAAAGTCGTCTGAGGAAAAGGGTTAATGAAACTATATGTATAGAATAGAGTTGAAAACATTGTGACAAAAGGAGAAACTGCTGATCATGAGCATTATCTTCATTTGCCTCATTGTTGTTTTAAAATAAACTCTTTTCTACAAGAATATTTTTATTTATTGAGATTCCATAATTGTGTCTGGGTGTTTATTTACAAAGTGGCCTGCTGAGAATGCGTCTCTTTGGGTTAAAAACACAAGCTCGGATAGTACAGGTTCTTTTGTGTTTTTGATCGTAATTGCACACTTTCTTATGGGAAAAAAACAACAGGATTTGGTAATTTAACCCTTTACCTCATATAGACACTTTCTGACGCCTCTGCAGCAGACGGCTTTTTGAAAGCATAGTGACAAAAGAAGATATTGCACAAAACGTGCAATTTCTCCTTTTGCCACAATGTTTTCCACTTTTTGTCATAGGTTACCCATTCAATTATGGAGATTTTCTATGTTTTGACAAAATATGTTCAAAAGACGTCTGCTGCAGAATTGTCGTATGAGGGAAAGGGATAAGAGGTTGCCACTTAGATCTACTCGTATATAAATCAAATTTCAATCATAAACCACATATTTGTGCATCAACATCAATCTGTAGCCCTATACATCAGTAATTTGTAAGTATCAAAAACAAAAATGAACCAAAGAAATCACTTTCTGTGTCATATGTTTAACTCTTTCCCACCGACAGATGCCTTTTTACACAGCAGCAGCTGACAAGTGACCATTGAAAACACTGTCGCAAAATGAGAAATTGCTCATGGTGAGCAATTTCTCCTTTTGCCACAATTTTGTTAACTTTATTTCAATAATAATTGTTCCTTCATTTATAGAGTTAAGATATTTCTGACTAAATATTTTCAAAGTCGTCTACTGCTGGTTTATTGTATGTGGAAAAGGGTTAATAAAGTTTAACCCTTTCCCACCTATAGACACATTTTGACGCATCTGCAGCAGACGACTTTTGAAAAATCGTGACAAAAGAAGAATTTTTTTAATAATTAAACTCTCATTTATGGAGATTTTTCACGTTTTTATCAGTGTGTTTCAAATGTCGTCAGCTGCAGAATTATTGCATGTGGAAAAGGGTTAAGACTGATGATGGAATGAATCATTGTATGTATACTGCCAAAATGGTAACAAAATTGGTCCCTCTACATAAAGAGTAGAACTTTCACTTGAAGATCACTTTTTATAAGCTTGAGGTTTTAATATTGTTGGCACAGTTCATTCAGACACTACCCTGCTATACACCACTTGTAACAACTTGATTGTTTGATTGATTTGGGTTAAACACCATTTTCAACAATACTTCAGTCATATCACGGCAGACTACCTATGTGTTTCCTGGTTTCTCATACCAGTTCTCCACACAACAGTCTTTCCAAGCAACTGGCTACTTTTCCACAGAGTGTTAGCCTATAGGTGTAAAACGATTGATTTGTGGTGGAAATAACATTTGTCAATCATCGGCAAAGACTGTTTGCTGAGCCTCAAACTCACAACCCCTGTATTGACAGCCCGCTTCGCTACCGACTGAGCACCTGAACAAAAATTACTTTTTAATATGAAAGAAGTTTGTTCCAAAGTAAGTCAAACAAACTTACACTCAAACCTGTTTAGTATCTTATGTTCAAATTATGCAGTTCACCCAACAAACAAATTATAATAAAGATCCATTTCAGAAATCATCTTGAGAAAAAGAAGCCAAGATTATATCAAAATTAGGCTCTGAAATTGTGACAACGTATATTGAACAGCAAGATGTGTTGTGTGAAACATCAATGCCCCCACAAAGAATACACATGTCATGCATGAAAGCCATATTTCTTATGAGTTAACCCTTTCCCTCATATAGACGCTTTCTGACGCCTCTGCTCAAAACGAGCAATTTCTCCTTTTGCCACAATATTTCCACTTTAGTCATAGGTTTTCCATTCAATGAATGGATGAGAGCAATTTCTCCATTTGCCACAATGTTTTCCACTTTTAGTCATAGGTTTTCCATTCAATGAATAGATAACTTATTTTTTGACTAAATTTGTTCAAGGTCGTCTGCTGCAGAATCGTCGTATGAGGGAAAGGGTTAACCCTATCCCACTTATGACAAATTTCTCCATTTGTCACAATGTTTTCAAAAGTCGTCTGTGCGGATGTGTCGATATGCGTCTGCAAGTGAGAAATGGTTTAAAGTTAAGGCAAATGTTTAAGATTTTTTCCACAAACAAAAGTCTGACAGAGCAATTACTATATGCACTTGAATCCTCAAATACAAGGCATGAAAATTCAATTAAGTTGTTAAAATAAATGGGTACTATAAAGGTTTCATCAATCTTTTAACCCTTGGCTCTAAAGAAACAGACTCCATATTAACCCTTTCCGAAATACAACAAATCTGCAGCAGACGACTTTGAAAACCTCCACGCAAAAACACAGAAAATTTCTATAAATGAAGGTATAATAACTGAACAAAATTGAAAACTTTGTGGCAAAATTTTGTATCAGTATTCCAGTTTTAATTTGCCAGATGTTTAATTCCTTTCAAGTATTTTAACCCTTTCCCAAGAACAGACGCTTTCTGATGCCTCTGCACAAGATGACTATTGAAAACATTGTAGGGAACAAAGAAATTGCCCATCGTGAGCAATGTCTCCTCTTGCCACAATTTTTTCAACTTTGTTCAATAATTATTATTTCATTTGTAAAAAGATTCTATATTTTTTACTTAATGGTTTTTCAAAATCGACTGAAGATAGATTTGTTCTATGTGGGAAAGGGATAAATGGCAAAACAATAATTAACTTTAACAAGTTGTCAACACATTTAAATAGCTCTCATATCATATGAATAATAATAGACAAAATCACAATATTAAGATAGATCAACAGTTTTAACCCTTTCCCTCATACGACAATTCTGCAGCAGATGACTTTGAACATATTTTGACAAATAATAGAAAATCTCTATAATTGAATGGATAACCTATGACTAAAAGTGGAAAATATTGTGGCAAAAGGAGAAATTGCTTGTTTTGAGCAGTTTCTTCTTTTGTCAGTATGTTTTCAAAAAGCCGTCTGCTGCAGAGGCGTCAGAATGCGTCTATATGAGGGAAAGCGTTTAAATAACTCTCATAATCACAATATTTCAGTTAGTTCAACCCTGATAAATATTACACATACACTAGAATCCTTTAACCCTTTCCCACATATAGATGCTTTCTGACGCCTCTGAAGAATACAACTTTTTGAAACAGTATGGCAAATGGAGAAATTGCTCATAATGAGCAATTTCTCCATTTGCCATAATGATTTCAATGGTATTCAATAATCATACTATATTTTCTATATTTTTGGAATTCACAATTTCAAAGTCATCTGCTGCAGATTTATTGTATGTGGGAAAGGGTTTAATGAACCATTTCGAAATAGTTAATGGAGCATGATTAATATAAGCTGATAGCTTGTTTCGCTATCGATGTAAACTAAATAAGTTTAAACTAAATTAAACTAATACATATTGTGTTTTTGTGCAAACAAATTTGTAAGAAAATTTCTACCTTTTCAAACAATCAACAAATCTGCAGCAAGCAGATGACTTAAAAGTCAGAATTTCCCCTTTGCTACAATGTTTTCAAAAGTTGTCTGCTGCAGATATTTCAAAATGTGCCTCCATGTGGCATTTTGATGCATTTGAATCAGACTTTTGAAAGCATGAAAAAAGGTATTTTTTTTAGAATAAATAATCTATCCTTTTACCATGATGATTTCAACTGCATCGTTATTCTAGTAACTGAGTGTTGCTCTTCAAAAACTGACAACAGGTCATTTGCATATTACCGGATCAAGCTGCACAGCACATCAGTGCAATATGATGTAAGTCTATACTGTTTGCTTATCAGTCAGAGAAGGTTTCTGTATGTGGGAAGGCTCTAAACGTACTGAACTCCAGAAAATAGATATAAAAGTCAAAACTTTAAAACTGTTCAAAAATTATCTTGAATTATTAGAATCATAATTCTGGTATAAAATTAGAGTAATAATTTCCCTTTCCAGTACCATTAACTCTTAGCACGCTAGCGGCGGGTTTTGTCACCTGTTGATGACATTTGCAAACAGTTTGGATCCAGATCAGTCCCCACAAAACGTGGGGACTGATCTGAGATCCAAACTGTTTGCCACTCCGATTCAATTTCAGTAAGCATTTAGGGAAATTATATTTTTTTTATCAAAATTTTGCAGATGACAATATAGTCGACGAAAATAATTTAGCATGCAAAGAGTTTTAAAACATCTAAATTTTGAGCATTTATGCTTTATTTTTACTGGGTAGACAAACACAGTAAGCCAAATTTTGTATATTTTCATGACTTTCAAATGACAGTTTTTCAGCATTTACGGCAAAAATAGTTTTGAACTATTCATTATTTACTTTATTGTCACTTTATGCAATATTTGCAAAAGTTTCAACGTTTCAAAATTTTGGTCACCATCTGGAGCTCAGCACCTTTAAAGAAATGATTCTAGCCAGTGTTTAAAGAACATCTGATTTATTATGCCTTCCTAACAATGCTAAACTCCTCGTTATCGGAATCATCCAAGGCATTTTCGAGATCATGATCATCATCCTCCGTACTCAATCGATCAAACCCTTTGTGAGAATTCAACAGGTTCCCGAGGTTGAATCTGGACCGGTTTCCATGTCGGTGTTTTCGGCAGCTTTGGAAGTGACCTGAAAAATTAAAATAGAACATAGAACATTAATATTGAATATAGCAGCTTGTTCTCCTAACCCTTTCCCACCTGCCAACACATTTTGACGCAATAGCAGCAAATGACATTTTAAAGCATTGTGGCAATATGGGAAATTTCTGCTTTAGCAAGTGTTTTCAACTCTATTTAATTAAGTAAGGACAGTTAATACGCATATTCTTGTAAAAATGATGGGTGTGATAAATGAATATGAATTATTGAAAAAATGAAACTACAGTACAATCTGTGTTTAAAGACCACACATGGGAAGAGAATGATTCGGTCTTTGTTTGTAGGTGGTCTTTGATAACAGGGTCATTTATGCAGAAAATGAGTAATTGGGAAATTAAAAGTGTGGTTTCTATAGACAGGGAATTGCTTAACAAAGATGGTCTTTAGCACAGGTTTGACTGTATAAGATGAAGACTATTCTAGGATTACCCTTTCCCACCTGCGGATGCATTTTGACGGAATAGCAGCAGACGACTTTTGAAATCATTGTGGCCAAAGGTGAAATTGCTCATGATGAGCAATTTCTCCTTTGGTCACAATGTTCTTAACTTTATTTAACAATAAAGCTGTCTTTTATGGTGATTTTCAGGTTTTTGTCACTATGTTTTCAAAGTCGTCTGCTGGAGATTTACTGTAGGTGGTAAAGGGTTAACACATTCCCTGATGTGTTATATTTTCGAGACCTCAGCAGCAGACAGCTTTTGAGAACATTCAAGTCTTCCGCAGAAGTGGTGGCTAAAAAAATCTCTGTCTATGGGAAAGAGATCAGGCAATATATGTTATTAGCAACGTCTGCCGACACTTTCCCATATACAACAAATCTAAAGCAGACGACTTTGAAAACGTCTGTAAATAAAAGTATAATTATTGAATAAAGTTGAAAACATTGTGGCAAATGGAGAAAATGCTCATAATGAGCAACTTCTCCATTTGCCAGAATGTTTTCAAAAGTTGTCTACTGAAAAGATGTCAGAAAGTGTATGTATGTGGCAAATGGTTAAAGCATCTGCACACAGTGAAGGCTAAGGTTAGCCTGTGGATACACTGTCTCACCTGGATATTTGTGTAACAAAATTAAAAGAAAAAAAAAAGTAAAAAAACATGCAATTTATCAAACTGCCTGCTGCCATTATGCATGTAAAAAGAACTACCAAAATACCAAAACATGTCTGAAACAAATAACCTAGACTGCATTCTGTGAAACTTAGCCTTCCCCTTAAAAAACAAGTAACTTCTGCAATATTTTGTGAAACATAACCTTCCCCTTTCAGAAACAAATAACCTCTAAAACATTAACCCTATCCCACATATAGACGCTTTCTGACGCCTCTGGAGCAGACGGCTTTTTGAAAACATTTTCAAAACGAGCAATTTATTCTTTTGACACAATGTTTTCCACTTTTAGTCATAGGTTATCCATTCAATTATAGAGATTTTCCATTTTTATACAAAATCACATCGCTGGACAATCAACCTTAACCCTTTCCCTCTTGCGACAATTCTGCAGCAGACGACTTTGAACATATTTTGTCAAAAAATAGAAAATCTTTTTAATTGAATGGATAACCTATGACTGAAAGTGGAAAACATTGTGGCAAAAGGAGAAAATTGCTCGTTTTGAGCAATTTCTTCTTTTGTCACTGTTTTCAAAAAGCCGTCTGCTGCAGAGGCGTCAGAAAGCGTCTATATGAGGGTTAAGGTATGTTGAAAAACAAGACCAAGATCAGCCTGCACTGAGTAGTCTGATCAGAGTCTTTTCCTGCTGTTATCTTGTATTTAACCCTTTCCTACATCCAAGAAATATGAAACAGACAACATTTTAGGTAAAAATATGGGAAATATCTATAAAGGAAAGTTAAATCATTATTGAGTTCAGCAATTTCACATTTTGCAACACAGTTTTCAAAAGTTGTCTGCTGCAGATGTGTCAAAATGTGTCTATAGGTGGGAAAGGGTTAAAGCAAATGACAGGATATCATATCAAGTCAGCAATTAAACCCTTTTACACATAAGACAAATTTGCGGCAGACAACTCTTAAAACATGCCTGCAAAAATATAGAAATTCTCTATAAAGGGAAGTTTGTTTATTGAATGGAGTTTAAAACATTGTGACAAATTGATCATGATTAGCAATTTCTCCATTTGCCATAATGTTTTCAATAACCGTCTGCTGCATAAGAAACTGACTGCATGTGGGAAAGGGCTACCATATCTCCAAGTCAACTTTGAGGACCATAGGTCCAGGCATTGTTGAGTTATCACTCGGACAAGCTTAAAAAGGGTTTTTGTGTTCAAGGTCACTGTGACCTTGACCTTTGACCCAATGACCTCAAAATAAATAGGGTTCATCTACTGGTCAGGCCCAACCCCCAAGTCAAGTTTGAGAACCATAGGTCCAGGCATTGTTGAGTTATCACTTGGACAAGCTTAAAAAGGGTTTTTGTGTTCAAGGTCACTGTGACCTTGACCTTTGACCCAATGACCTCAAAATAAATAGGGTTCATCTACTGGTCAGGCCCAACCTTCAAGTCAAGTTTGAGGACCATAGGTCCAGGCATTGTTGAGTTATCACTCGGACAAGCTTAACAAAGGTTTTTGTGTTCAAGGTCACTGTGACCTTGACCTTTGACCCAATGACCTAAAAATAAATAGGGTTCATCTACTGGTCAGGCCCAACCCCCAAGTCAAGTTTGAGGACCATAGGTCAAGGCATTGTTGAGTTATCACTCGGACAAGCTTTGGTCTACAGACGGACCGACGGACCGACGGACCGACCGACAGACATGTGCAAAGCAATATACCCCTCTTCTTCGAAGGGGGCATAAATATCAAAATTAATGTTAGTTAAAAAACAACTTAACCCTTGCAGTTTGCTCTTCATGTTCTCTTAATTAAAGACAAAAGATAATTTAGCCAATTTCAGTTTGATTTTCCTCATTTGATTAATATTGCAAAGAAAATGTCTCATGCTCTATATAGTGTCCACTGATATTCAAGCTATTTCATAGCTCATAATTATTCAATTGCTGAAGATTAGCATTTAAGTTAACCCTTTCCCTCATATAGACGCTTTCTGACGCCTCTGCAGCAGACAGCAATTTCTTCTTTTGTCACAATGTTTTCCACTTTTAGTCATAGGTTGTCCATTCAATTATAGAGATTTTCTGTTTTTGACAAAATATGTTCAAAGTTGTCTGCTGCAGATTTGTTGTATGTGGGAAAGTGTAAACACATTCTCTTTTCCTTATTATCATTTCTCCTGGCACTAACAATTACAAAAGTATTCAAATATTGTAAGCCATTTCAGAAAGCAAGTGCAAAAGCAAGAGTTAAAAGATATAGTCATTCAATGAAAAAAAAAAGACTCTATATGAAAACATCTTGGTAAAAGTATAGAAAACCTCTATCAATGAAGGATCAAAGATTGAATAAGAGTCGGAAAAAAAGCAACAAAGGGAGAAAGTGCTTTTTATATGCAGTTTCTTCATTTGCCACAATGTATTCAAAACTCGGTTGTTGCAAATGTGTTAAAATTCTGCTGCATGCATTATGGAAAGGGTTAATGAAGTCTCCTTTTTCAATATTTTTTTTTTTTTATCTTTTCTTCAGATGTTTCCAGATGAAAAGAGTTTTATAACAGCACCAGATAAGTTAAAAAATGTTAAAACTTTGAAACAACTGTCCTTCCCCGCATATCAATCTCACCTCTGTTGAACTGGTTACAGTTTTTTTCTTGTTACCTATAGCTCCTATTTCATATATATAACAATTAAATCTCAACAATTTGTCACATATACAGTCAAGTTAGACCTTGAGGTTACTTGTATATATCCTTGATTTAACCCTTTCCCACATATAGACATTTTCTGACACCCCTGCAGCAGACGACGTTTGAAAACAATGTGGCAAAAGGAGAAATGCTCATGATGAGCAATTTCTCCTTTTGCTACAATGTTTTCAACTCAATTTAGTAATTAAGCTTTCATTTATGGGGATTTTTCCAATGTTTTGCCAATTTGTTTTCAAAGTCGTCTGCTGCAGATGCGTTGTATTTGGGAAAGGGATAAGCTGTCAAAAAACAACTAACTTTCTACTTCAAAATGAGCTTTACAGCTTAACAACTGATTTTTTTTAGTAAAACACTGTGGTTCAAGGAGAAATTGCTTATAAAGATAAATTTCTCTTTTTCCCATAATGTTTTCTGTTCAATATTAATAGTCATAACTTGAACAATCCGTTCCTTTAGATGTTTTCAATAAGGATAAATGTTGAAATAGAATTTACAGTACTGTCTTAACCTTTTCCCTCATATTTCTGACGCCTCTGCAACAGACGACTTTTTGAAAACATAGTGACAAAAGAAGAAATTGCTCAGAATGATAGAATATAGTCATAGTTTATCTATTCAATTATAGGGATTTTTTTTTTTTTAACAAAATATGTTCAAAGTCGTCTGCAGCAGAATTGTTGTACCAGGGAAAGGAATAACTAAAAAGGTTTTAAAGGTTGTGAATAAATGGTAACTGTAAAAATAAAACTAGGTGCAGTTATTGTACCCTTTCCCACTTGCAGACACATTAAGACACTCTGCAGCAGACAACTTTTGCCACAATGTTTTCAATAATACTTTTTATCATAGAGACTTTCCGTAGTTTTGCATTGGTGTTTTCAAAGCCATCTGCTGTTTATTTGTTGTGTGTGGGAAAGGGGTAATGAGTCACTGAAGCATTTCAAAATGAGAACAAAAAGGAGAAGAACTCAAATGTAAACAACAAAGTATTGAAAACAGAGAAAGCAATGAACATATGAACATTTTCTAGATCCAAATCTTAAATTACATCGATTCTTTTAACCCTTTCCCTCATATAGACGCTTTCTGATGCCTCTGCAGCAGACAGCTTTTTGAAAACATGGCATCAAAAGAAGAAATTGCTCAAGACGAGCAATTTCTCCTTTTGTCACCATGTTTTCAACCCTATTCAATTATTGTACTTGCATTTAAAGGGAGTTTCAAATGTTTAATGGGGTATGATTTCAAAGTCGTCTGCTGCAGATTTGTTGTATGTGGGAAAGGGTTAATCTATTAGATGCCTCTGTAGCACATGACCTTTTATTTTTCAATTTAACATCGTCCTTTTTCAACTGTCCATGTTTTTTATTTTTTTTAAACTTTTGTCTCTTCACACAAACAACAAATCAGCGGCAGACGATTTTGAAAACATATTGGAAAAAGTATGGAAAAAGGATAATTAGTGTAATATGTAGCTTAAATAATTGTGCCAAAAAGGGAAATTGCTCATTAAGAGCAATTTCTTTATTGCAACAATGTATTCAAAAGTCATCTGCTGCAGATGCATCTAAATATTGGAAAGGTTAAAGCAGATATTTTCAGATTAGACGGGACAAAATTATTATATCAGGTTAACCTTTTGAAAGATTTGGATTTACTCTTTATTAAAAAGGTTTTAAAAATTAAATACATTTAGTTAATTAATAAGTTTTAATCTACCATATCAAAGAACAAAAAGTTAACCCTTTCCCTCATATAGACGCTTTCTGCAGCAGACGGCTTTTTTAAAACATAGTGACAAAAGAAGAAATTGCTCAAAACAAGCAAATTTCTCCTTTTGCCACAATGTTTCCCACTTTTAGTCATAGGTTATCCATTCAATTATAGAGATTTTCTATTTTTTGACAAAATATGTTCAAAGTCATCTGCTGCAGAATTGTAGTATGAGAGAAAGGGTTAAAGGAAAGAGGTTTTAAAAATTAAGTACATTTAGTTAATTAATAAGTTTTAATCTACCATGTCAAAGAACAAAATGTTAACCCTTTCCCTCATATAGACGCTTTCTGACGCCTCTGTAGCAGACAACTTTCTGAAAACATAGTGACAAAAGAAGTAATTGCTCAATACAAGCAATTTCTCCTTTTGCCACAATGTTTTCCACTTTTAGTCATAGGTTGTCCATTCAATTATAGAGATCTTCTATTTTTTGACAAAATATGTTCCTGCAGAATTGTCGTATGTGGGAAAATGTTAAGAAGCAAGCATTACGCTGTAACAGTAAACACGAAACGAAGGCTGTGATTATGTATAGGATATGTGTTTGTTGATACTTTTAATACTTTGATTAAAAAGATTGACAAGGTTACCTGTATTATACAGCCGCACTAGAACTGTAATGAGAATAAGGAGAACAACCGGAACCACCAGCAGGGTACCAATTATCAACGATGGCGCAATGCTTTCACCTTCTTCTTCATCTGAAAATAATAACAAAATATTTTGTGAACATATTTAAACGTCATGTATATGTATTTAGAGTACACCATTCCAATAATTTACTTAATAAGTTATAAAAGTTATCTTTATTGAAGTAGTCTTAACGCTTATCTAATAAATAATTTCAACATACAATAAAACTGCTGCAAGAGAAAATATCTCCAAAATGAAAGAATAATTCTTGTATCGAGTTGAAAACAAATTTTCAAAAGTTGCTTCAGATGTTTCAAATGGGCCCTGCAAGTCTGGAAGGGATAAAGTACAAACAAGATACCAAAGGACAACTTTCGAACTTATGACATGCAGCTTTAAACCTTTCCCTCCTATAGACGCTTTCTGACGCCTCTGCAGCAGATGGCTTTTTAAAAACATGACAACAATAGAAGAAATTGCTCAAAACGAGCAAAGGAGGGCAGCCATTATTACAATTTTAAAATCTTTGGTATGACCCGATAGGGGGATTGAACCTGCAACCTCCGGCAGCGAGGCCGTGGTGACACTTCTGAAGAAAACCCCGACGTCACTACCTGACTAAAATTTGAATTAATGATGTTTTAAGGCCCGTCGACAACTAAGGTCATTTTGGGCGCTGAATAATTTACATGTAAATGGTGAAATAATCAAACATGATGTATGCGATACCTAAAATATATATAAAATAACATATAAGCCAATATAAAATAAGATATAGGCAAACAAGCCCAACATTACTATGTAATACTTAACATAAATAGAGGATCTTACATGAGTGCATATTATTTTATAAATAAGCACGAATATAAGATTCTATTTATCACATAACACCATAAAAAGATTGTTTTCAATCTTTAAATCTATCTTTCTTCGCCCTCATATAAAAAGTGACCGAAGTTCACCCCGAAGTTCTAATGCATACTTCCACTGTAAAAAATAGTCCCTATCAATAACCTTTTGATTGTATACAAAATTAGCAACAAGGCACTTGTAACATTTCATTTATCGAGATTTATTCTCTTTAAACAATATTTTTAATAAATGCGGAAATTCAGAACAATTGTAAACAATATGCTGTCATTTAAAGTGACGTCACGTATGTGCTGTGAGTCAGCTATTTATGTAACTAGTTACATATGATATTTATGTCACTGCTTTATGTCACTCTTGGAGTGCAAGTTATGTGATAAAGATAAATAATATCTGAGGAAATGTGGAACAGGATCAGTAAGAGTAATGAATGCGCAAAAGCACGATTTAAGAAATAATCATATACATGTGTATTATCAAAAATATTAATTTCCCTAAGGGACTAAAATTTGAAGAAAAACGAATAAATCTTGACTAATATAGAAAACATTGTAGGAAAAGAAAGAAAATGCTCATAAATAGAATTTTCTTCTATTCCGGAGATGCTTTCAAATTCTTTGGCTATATATGGCGTTAGAAAACGTTTGTATGAAGACAATTGACAGAAGTTGAGAATGGGTAAATTTAAAAGAATCTATAATAAATAAATATTGGAATTTAGAATTAGAAGATACAAGATTTGTGAATACATGTATACAAGAACATTCCATATATATGTGAATCAGTCAAGTTGGTATATTTGAAACCCCTTCCCACCTGCAAATGAATTTGGAAGCATCTGCAGCCGCCAGCCGACTATATTTGAAAATAATGTGGCAAAAGATGAAGTTGCTAATAATGAGCAATTTATCCTTTTGCCACAATTTTTCTACTTTATTAATTCAATAATCATACTTTCATTTATAGAGTTTTTCCATACTTCTTCCTAGATATTTTCAAAGTCCGTCGGCTGCAGATTTATTGTATATGACTTTTGAAAACATTATGGCAAATGGAACAAGAGGCCCATGAGGGCCTATGCTCTACTGGGATGGTTGTTTGGTCATTTTCAATCCAGAGCATGTATGTATGGTGAAGATCGGATAGTAAATGGAGACTATTGTGTTCACAAGCTGTTTTATAGAAATTTTGACAATTTCAAGGGTCATAATCCAGTCATGCAATGGCACATCTGGCTGGTTTTCAAAAGAAAATCGAGCTCTCATCAATATTTAACGACTATCTAAGTTTGTTGAAGATCAGATAGGAAATGGAGCCTCTATTGTGTTCACAAGCTCTACTGTAGCAATTTTGACAATTTCAAGGGCCATAATCCAGTCTTGCATGGGTGAATCTCGCTGGTTTGCAAAAGGAACCGAGCTCTCATGATTATCTTAATACTGTATAAGTTTGATTGAGATCCAATCATAACTGAAGACTGTATTCACAAGCAATTGTTTACGGACGCACACACGGACGACGGACACCACGCCACGGCATAAGCTAAAAATTGCTCATCAAGAGATCTGTATGTGGGAAAGGGTTTAATCTAGCTAAGACAAGAGCAGACAGACAGATGGCAGCATGCCTAACTATGTATATGAATAATCAAGCTAATGGTGGGGGAAAGTGTTCACATCACAAACCACACACAAACCCAACATAGACTAACTAATTAACCCTTTCCCACATACAACAAATCTGCAGCAGACAACTTTAAAACATCTAGGCAAATTTTTGGAATACCTTTATAAATAAAAGTATGATTATTGATAAGAGCTGAAAATACTGTGGCAACGAGGGAAATTGCTCATCATAAGCAATTTCTCCTTTTGCCACACATTTTTCAAAAGTCATCTGTCTGCTGCAAAGGCATGTTTATGAGGGAAAGGTTAACCATTTATCATTTTTGTAATTGCCTGGCACACATACAAGAAAAATAATTCTAATACCTGAATATTGAAAGGAATAAATTTGATAAAGAGCTTTTGAAAAAAACAATTTCTCCCTTTTCCCACAATGTTGTAACCAACGTATGATTTAGAGGCATATAGACTTGTCTGTAACAGGTAAATGACGCATTTTCACCATTCTTTATCAAAAGACTTTTGAAACAGAGATGGTAAAAGGAGTAATTGCTCATTATATTATATTTTCTCTTTTTTGCACAATGTTTTACTCTACTTGATGATCATACTCCAATTTATAGACATGATCCATAGTTTAAACTCCTAGATGTTTCCAAAGTTATCTGTTGCAAATGTGTTGTATGTGGCAAAGGGTTAAGATGTAGATAACATGAAACATTTTGTTTGAGTGAGAAATGGTTATGAATTTTTTTCATAAAATAATCAATTATAATATGCATTATAATATTTATTATACAAAAGCAATTTTCATGTCCTTTCCTTCTAATGGAAATGCTTTAAAACATTTCTCTGACACAGGCAGGGCAGTTTAGACAACTTTACAGAATATGACTTAAGAAAACATTACGGGAAAAGGGGAAAAAACTCAAAACTATGTTTTCATTTACATATGTATCAAATTAACATTTCCAAATTTATAAAATGTTACATGCTTTTCTATAAATATTTTCAAAGCAGATGGCTCTAAGGATAGCATTTCATAGGGTCAATTATTTATTTATTGGGGTTTTACGCAGTTCACTTATTCATGATCCCTGGGTAAACAAACCAGTACTAGACTAGAAAATGTGCCTTGCCCAAGGACAGTCCACCATGACCGTAGTGCTGCGACTGGGGATCGAACCCAGTACACCCGGTTTCGAAATCCCTGACGCTAACCACTCGACCACAGCGGATTCCTCTCATAGGGTCAATTAAGATAGCTGTTAGTTGTTAGCCTAATGGCATTGATTATATCTAAGTTGTTAGTTTGTTAGCATAATAGTATTGACTACATCAAAGTTAATAGTTGTTAGCCAAATAGTATCAACTCAAATTAATATTTGATTAACCCGTTCCCCCATACAACACATCTGCAGAAGATGACTTTGAAAATGTCTAAGCAAGACTATGACAATTTTAACTGATAGAAAATGTCTAAGCAAGACTATGACAATTTTAACTGATAGTATAATCATTAAATAAAAGTTAAAATTATGGCTAAAGAAGAAATTGTTCATCATGAGAAATTTTTACTTTGGCCACTACGTTTTCAAAATTTGTCTGCTGCAGATTCGTGAAAATGTGTTTGCAAGTGGAAAAGGCTTAACCCTTTCCCTCATGTAGACGCTTTCTGAAGCCTCTGCAGCAGACGGCTTTTTGAAAACATAGTGACACAAGTAGAAATTGCTCAAAAACGAGCAATTTCTCCTTTTGCCACAATGTTATCCACTTTTAGTCATAGGTTATCCATTCAATTATAGAGATTTTCTATTTTTTGACAAAATATGTTCAAAGTCGTCTGCTGCAGAATTGTTGTATGAGGGAAAGGGTTAACTAACAACAACTTTGTCTTTGGAAGTATAAAGGCAAAACTAAAGAAAACTCTCTACTATAATTAAAAGTATAATTATTGTATACCGTTGAAAACATGGTGGCAAATGGAGAAATTAGTCATTATGAGCAATTTCTCCTTTTGCCACAATGTTTTCAAAAGTCTTGTGCATCTTCAAGTGGGAAAGGGGTATTAAATGAAAAACTTCTGCCTATTGGTATGATAAGGTCAGAAAACTAATGAGTTGGGCTTTAGGAAAACTAACCTCATGGCATTTGTGTCCAGTGCAAAACCAGATCACCCTGCAAAGCTGCAGTCTTTGATCTGGATCTACACTGTTACTTATCATAACTGCACCAAGGTTACTATTCCTGGAGCACAGCTAAGAAAAACAAGAAACCGCTGAAGACGTTAAGGCTGGATTGTCGGCAATTTGAGCTTGAAAATCGACAAACCAAGGTCAAGGTCAAAGTAACCATAGAAATCAATGGAACTTGTTACTGGTTACCTTCAGGCAAAGTTTGTTACCCTTTCCAGTGCTGAGATTTTGCCTCAACCTGAAACTTTAACCAAAATGTTGATGGACAGACAGTCAGACAGACGAACGGACATCGCCAATCTATAGACCGGAATTGCTAGAGCAATCCGGCCAATAAAATGTTTTGTCTCTACAAATAAGACCTACATGGACTAAAGGGAGCTGACAACAGTTACTGACTATTAGAACAGAGGGAGAAAGTGCTACAATTGTGTCTCTACAAATAAGACCTACATGGACTATAGGGAAGCTGACAACAGTTACTGATTGTTAGAAGCAAATAGACCTGGCATGCTGTTTAAGAAAATAAAAATGTATACACTATTATATAAAGACAAAGGAAATAACTTCCTTGTCTGCTAGATTTGACCCATGTATGCATTATGGTCGGATACAAAATAAAAAAAACAAGCAAATTCAGAGAATTATGGTCCCCCGCTTTGGGGGTCTTATTGGTCAGGGTCAAGGTCACAAGGTCAAAATTGGTATTGATGGAAAGGGGTTGTCACAAGGAATACACATGTGAAATATGAAAGCAGTACCTATTACGGTTCAGAAGTTATGACCAAGGTTAAAGTTTTTGTGACAGCGTGACGGAGGGACTGACGGACTGACGAATGAGATTTAATGTCCCCGACGTTTTACTTCGTAAAGCGGGGGACAAAAACGACTAAAAGCACTAAGTGTCCGCATGTAGCTAAATGGTTACCTAAGACACTGGCCACAAGGCTTTTATCCGCAATCGATAGAATTTACGACCAAAATGCAACCATGGGTCAAATCCTGCAGACGAGGAAGTTACATCCCTTGTCTTTATATATTAGAGTATACATTTTTATTTTCTTAAATAGCATGCCAGGTCCATTTTTTGTTTTTGTTTATTATAAGCGTGCCAGGCCCCTATGGGACAATGTGCTGCAAGGACACCACACAAAACATTCAGTTATAAACACAAGGCATTGAAGGCTAATATAATACCGAATATAGCTGTGATTTCAACTGTGTCAGTATCCTTATGTATAACAACATCGAGATGGTCAGTGACAGTGTCAGAGACAACAGCAGCAGGAAGAGTGACAGCGTCAGCTGTGACAGTTACAATATCAATATGAGGCGGTGTAGTTGCGACACTTGTGACAAGGTGTGTACTGCCAATGACGCTGGGTGTTTTGGTAGTCATACTTATTTTCTCTGTTGGCGTCTGTAGGCTTGTAGCTTTGTCGCTGCTGACAGCGACAGAATTATCTACCATGTCGGTTCCTTTGGTTGAGTTGACTGTTAATGTCAAGAGTTTACATAATGTGTTAACACATTCAAATGTACATTATATTAAGTGTATTGACAAGTAATTTGTTACAAATATTTGTAGCCATAGTGGAATCACTTCATAATGTTAACATTATCAGTGTATTCAACTTTTTAAAAGATATCACTTTTACATACAATATTTTTTAATGCAGATGAATAATTAATACAGCATATTTAGATGAATAAGCTGGGTAAATATATCAATAAGGTAGTAATTTTAATTTCCGTACATGCAGTAATTTGACTAGGTTTAAAGTTAACAAGCAAAAGGCAGTCCCTTTATAAAAAACATTTATTTGCTGCCTCCTTTGAAAACATTGTGTAAAAAGGGTTAATTTCTCAAAATGAGCATTTTTTTTTCATCATCATTCTAGCAGAATCCAGATATAGACAACTCTAAAAATATATCAGTTAACCCTTTCAAAACATACAGATCCTTTCTGACACCTACTTCTGCAGGAGACAAATTCTGAAAACATTTTGGCAAAAGGAGATATTGTTCATAATGAGAAACTTCTCCTTTTGATTCAATATTTTCAACTTCATTAAAAAATTGGGCTTTTATTGTAGGGAGTTCCATATTTCTGACTAAATATGTTCGAAGTTGTTTGCTGCCAATTTATTGTAATTGGTAGGGGCTAAAAGGCTAAGACCTTTTCAATGCAAATGAGTCTATTGTGAATTAGCAAAGTAGGTAATTTGTTACACATTAGCTTACATTTTCAAATTTTCAATGGTAAAAACATCCAAGATATGTGTTAACTATTTCCCTCATAAAGGATATCTGCATCAGAAGACTTCTAGGCAAAATAATGGAAAAATCTCTAAATGAAAGTATTATTATAGAATAAAGATCGAAACTTTTTCAAAAGTCATTTGAATCTAAATGTGTCTGTACATTGGAAAGGGTTATTGTACTCTTAACAATCATCAGTTGAACAATTTCAACAATCTAGAAAACTGAAAGATTTATATTGATAAAGAGTTGAAAATATAAAAGGAGAAATTACTCGTTTTGAGCAATAACACGATTTATTGCAATGATTTCAAAGGTCATGTTCATTGGCAGGTGTCAAATATCTTCTGTGTGAAGTAATGGGTCAAAGCATGTTTCACAATTAATTAAAAATTGTGGAAGACAGTTGTCTAGAGGTAGAGTGTCGGCCTCTTGTACCAAAGGTCAAGGGTTCCAATCCCATGTTGAGGGGGTTTGAACCCCGTGTTTAGCAGATTCTGACCTCGGGATTTTCCACACAAACGGTGCGAATACTGGTTAAGTCTCCAAGAAGCAGACATTGCGTTTGATTAATATAAGCTGAAAGCTTGTTTCGCAATCAATGTAAAATGAATAAGTTGAATTAAAAATTATTTTTGAGGTAACTTTGACGAAAAAGAAAGTATGAGGAAAATGAAGTGTTACCTGAATATAAATATTTGGACATTTCAAATTTCCAAACTTTTTTGGGGTTAAGTTCACCCACATACACTAGGTGGCGCTCTGTGTCAACTGCCAAATCATGGGGATGGGTAAAACCCTGCAAATATAATTAATAAACATTTTATGCAAAACTATTGAGTTTCTAGAAATGAAAGTATAATCAGTAACCCTTTCCCTCTGCAGCAGACGACTTTTTGAAAACATGGGGGAACAAGATGTGTTTGTGAAACACTGATGCCCCCCAATGGCAACATCAAGGTCAAAGGTCAAGGTCGCAAGGTATACACATGTGAAATATGGTAGCATTACCTGTTATTGTTCAAAAGTAGTGGGGAAGGTTAAAAAAAAAAATTGAGAATGGCAACATCTAGGTCAAAGGTAAAGGTCGCAAGGTCAAAAATGTTGGTACTGACAGAAAGGTCATGTCACAAGGAATACACATGTGAAATATGGTAGCCGTATCTGTTATGGTTCAAAAGTAATGGCCAAGGTTAAAGTTTTTTTCGAGAATGGCAACATCTAGGTCAAGGTCAAGGTCGCAAGGTACTGACAGAAAGGTCATGTCACAAGGAATACACATGTGAAATATGGTAGCCATACCTGTTATGGTTCAAAAGAAATGGCCAAGGTTAAAGTTTTTTTCGAGAATGGCAACATCTAGGTCAAGGTCAAGGTCGCAAGGTGAAAAATGTTGGTACTGACAGAAAGGTCATGTCACAAGGAATACACATGTGAAATATGGTAGCCGTATCTGTTATGGTTCAAAAGTAATGGCCAAGGTTAAAGTTTTTTTCGAGAATGGCAACATCTAGGTCAAAGGTCAAGGTCGCAAGGTCAAAAATGTTGGTACTGACAGAAAGGTCATGTCACAAGGAATACACATGTGAAATATGGTAGCCGTACCTGTTATGGTTCAAAAGAAATGGCCAAGGTTAAAGTTTTTTTTTAGTATGGCAACATCTAGGTCAAAGGTCAAGGTCGCAAGGTCAAAAATGTTGGTACTGACAGAAAAGTCATGTCACAAGGAATACACATGTGAAATATGGTAGCCGTATCTGTTATGGTTCAAAAGTAATGGCCAAGGTTAAAGTTTTTTTCGAGAATGGCAACCTCTAGGTCAAAGGTCAAGGTCGCAAGGTCAAAAATGTTGGTACTGACAGAAAGGTCATGTCACAAGGAATACACATGTGAAATATGGTAGCCGTACCTGTTATGGTTCAAAAGTAATGGCCAAGGTTAAAGTTTTTTTTGTGCAGACAGACAGACCAACAGACAGACCAACAGACAGGCCAAAAACTATATGCCCCCCGAATCGGAGATTCCGTGGGGGCATAGAAAGAAGAAATTGCTCAAAACGAGCTATTTCTCCTTTTGTCACCATGTTTTCAACTCTATTCAACTATTGTATTTTCTTTTAAAGGGAGTTTCCAATTTTTTTTAGTATGTTTTCGAAGTCGTCTGCTGCACATTTGTTGTATGTGGGAAAGGGTTAATCAGAGATAAAACACTTAGGTTTGTGGAGACAGAATCATGGCTAATGCACTGTTGTCCTAGTAAACACAGCAAACAGATTGATAGCAAGTGCATCTCCAATTTAGATTAGACATTCTCATAAAGTTCAGGAATTAACCCTTTCCAATGTAATGCAAATCTGTAGTAGATGACTTTGGAAATTTACATGCAAAAATATGGAAAATCTCTATAAACAGAAGCATTATTATTGAATAGAGTTAAAATTTCACTGCTACAAAAGTTCCAGAAACAGTTAAAATCCTGTCATGAATTATAAAGAAATGATCTAGACAAGAATACAGGTTGGATGCACAAAATAACAATTAAATGCACTGTCAGACAATACATTTAGGGCACATACAAGAACAAGAGGGCCAGAAAGCCCTGGATAGCTCACCTGATTTTATTTTTTTTCACTTTAGCCATATAAGCCCCGCCCCCTGGTGGCCATAGTTTTAGACCAATCAACATGGCTTGAAGGAATCTGATAGAGAGTCACCCTAGGAATATTTCTACCAAATTATTTGCAAATCAGCAAATCTGAGGAGAAGTTTTCTCTAAAGCCATATAAGGCAAAATAGCCCCGCCCTGTGGCGGCTATGTTTTTCGACCAATCAACATGGCTTTAAGGAATTTGTAGTGGGTCTACTAAGGAACATTTCAACAAAATTATTTGAAAATCGGCCTGACACTTTCAGGAGAAGATTATTTAAGTTTTCAGTTTAGCCAAAATAGCTCCGCCCCCTTGCGGCCATGTTTTTTGACCAATCAACATGGCTTGAACGAATCTGATAGTGGGTCACTTAAGGAACATTTCTACAAAATAATTTGAAAATCGGTCTGACACTTCAGGGAGAAGATTTTTTAAGTTTTCACAATAGCCATAAAAGGCAAAATAGCCCGCCCCCCCCCCCCCCCCTGGCGGCCATGTTTTTTGACCAATCAACATGGCTTGAAGGAATCTGATAGAGGGTACAAAATTATTTGAAAATCTGCTGACCAGTTTGGGAGAAGAAGAATCTTTTTTTTTTTTTCATTTCGCTGCCATGGAAACCAGAATTCTGCATGGATCCCAAACATTTGAAGGAATTCTGGTGAGGTCATTGAGAGGATGCTTTCTGTGAAGTTTTATCCCAATTGACCCACTGGTGACTGAGGAGAAGAAGTTGACGGATGACACACGATGGACGCCTGACAAAAGGCAATCACAATAACTCACCTTGAGCACTTCGTGCTCAGGTGAGCTAAAAACAGTGGTTTAGATTTATAAGGAAAATGAAAAGTTCTTTACCCCACATCCTCTATTACTCAATTAATCCTTTCCCTCATATAGACGCTTTCTGACGCCTCTGCAGCAGAAGGCTTTTTGAAAACATAATGACAAAAAAAGAAATTGCACAAAACGTGCAATTTCTCCTTTTGCCACAATGTTTTCCACTTTTTGTAATGGGTTATCCATTCAATTATGGAGATTTTCTATGTTTTGACAAAATATGTTCAAAGTCGTCTGCTGCAGAATTATCGTATGAGGGAAAGGGTTAACACTTTTGAAAACATTGTGCCACACTGTTTTCAACTCTTTTCGATAAGCATACTTTCACTTATAGAGATTTTCCATATTTTGGCCAAGATGTATTAAAGTCATCTGCTTGCATATTCGTTTTAGGTGGGAAATGGTTTAAATCCTATGTAAAGCCTACTCAAAAGAGTCTCAGCAATAACTCTTTAGAGTACCTACAACAGTCAGTCGTAATGCTAACCCACAATCCTGAGTGCCAAGGAGGGCAGCCATTGCTACCATTTTATGACACAACCCTCTCCCGTATATAGACACTTTCTGACGCCTCTGCAGCAGATGACTTTTGAAAACAATTTGGCAGAAGAGCAATTTAACCTTTTGCCACAATGTTTTCAACTTTATTTAATGATAAAACTTTCATTTTTTGACAATTTTGTCAATATGTCTTCAGAAATGCCAACTTGTACCGTGTTGCAGAGACAGGCTTATGTAAAACTCACATTTGTAGGTACGTTCCATGTTGACAGTAAGTTACCCGTGTTTATATCCAAGGTGAATCCTCGAGTCTCCTTGTCCTTGGGTCCTATGACCGGACCATTAACCGCAAACAATATTCCACCTGGAAAATTTAATATGGATAAACTTTGGAAAAACTGAATGAAAGCTTGAAGATTGAAACGAGTTTGAAAGAAATTTGAAAAGAGTCGTCTGCTGCAGAAAAGGAAAAATGCAACGGCATGCTGGAAAAACACTGTTAACCCTTTCCCCACAATGCATTCTGACACGTTCATTTTTATGAGATTTTCCATTTTTGTGCCTTGATGTTTTTATGGTGATTTACTGTATGTGGTTAAGCTGCAGATTTGTTGTATATGGTTAACCCTTTCCCTCATATGGACGCTTTCTGCCGCCTCTGCAGCAGACAGCTTTTTGAAAACATAGTGACAAAAGATGAAATTGCTCAAAACGAGCAATTTCTCCTTTTGCCACAATATTTACCACTTTTACACCTAGGTTATCCATTCAATTGTAGAGATTTTCTATTTGTTGACAAAATATGTTCAAAGACGTCTGCTGCAGTAAAAGTATGGTAAATCTTTACAAATGGAGGTATAATTAATGAACAAGAGGTAAATGATTGTCCCATATCCCTCATCTGATTTAGTAGACTTTCAAGGTTTTTGTTTTGTACATATAAGCAAAATGAGCAATGATTTTTTTTTTGCTATACACATAAGGAAAACAAGCTCCGCCCTCCTGGTGGCCATGTTTTGCAACAAATCGGAATAATTTTAACACTTTTTGTAGAGTCACCCAAGGAATATTTTTGCTAATGATTAAATAATTTTCAATTAGGCCTGTGCTTTTGGACAAAGTTCTCAATGGAATTAAATTCTTTGGAAGAGGACCTTCCTGTAAAATCATTTTGAATTTTGTTCATTAGTTTTGGAGAAGTTAATTGTAGGAAAATGTGAACGGACAGACAGACAGGGCGAGTTCAGATGGGCTGCTCTAGGATAGAGAACTGATGTCGTGTCTAAATATAAATTCAGAAAAACATGCGCACTAATGCTTTCCATCTGAACGGTGTTTCCTCGTCTTAGTAGTAAACCATTCGGAACTCTCGGGTTATTCCGTAATCCTTCAGCATCCATTGATGAAGCATTCATCCCCGAGGTATTCCGGATGAGTAGTAAACATCGTTGGTAGCCATTTTGAAATGCTAGTAACCCCAGGCTTGAGGTGGGTTACTCGGATTCGGGTCAAAAGGTCAAAATGACATCACAAAGGTTAAAAGTATCACCGTTCAAATGGATTCCGAGTGCACTCGGGCTGTTCTCGGATCCCATATGAACTCGCCCACAGACGACGACAGACAGTGAGTGCTCACAATAGCTCACTCTGCACTTCATGCTCAGGTGAGCTAAAAACGTTGAAATAGGAGCAATTTCTCCTCTTGCCTCAGTGTTTTCATAAGTTGTCTGCTGCAGATGCGACAAAACGCTTCGGCAAGTGGGAAAGGATTAATACTTTCCCACATTTAGACTTTGCAGCAGACACTTTTGAAAACATTGCTCCTTCTCCTTTTGCCACAGCGATTTCAACTCTTTTCAGTAATTACACTTTCATCTGTAGAGCTTCTCCATATTTTTCCAAGATGCATAAGTCGTCTGCTGCAGATGTGTTGTTTGTGGGAAAGGATCAAAAGTTAGTTGTATCAGGAAGAACAGTGACCTACCATGTTTCGGACAGTACTCCAAGGCGTACATAGCGTGTCCAAAAGATTCGTGATGCATCTGTCGAACAAAGTTTCCTTCATAATCAAAACACTGTATCCTTCCATTTTCTCTGTCAGCAACGCAAACCAACTTTTTATCCTCAGCCAAGGTCAAACTGTGTGGTAGGTTGAAGGTGCTTGGTGGGGGAAGACTGCTTGCTATAAGTAAATGCATAAGAATGGTTTAATCCTTTCTCTTCTGGAGTAGACATCTTGAAAACATTCTGGGAAAAAGAAGAATGTTTACAATAAATAATTTCTCTTTTTCCCACACTTTTTTTTTCTTCTGTTTCAAATTCATACTCGCAATTTACCAGATTTTAATTCATTTTTCAACAATATTGTGGCAAAAGGGGAATTGCTTATAATGATATTATACATTGTTCACACTCATACCAATTTAACCCTTTCCCTCATACAACAATTCTGCAGCAGACGACTTTGAACATATTTTGTCAATAAATGGAAAAATCTTTATAATTGAATGGATAACCTATGTCTAAAAGTGGAAAACATTGTGTCAAAAGGAGAAATTGCTCGTTTTGAGCAATTTCTTCTTTTGTCACTATGTTTTCAAAAAGCCGTCTGCTACAGAGGCGTCAGAAAGCGTTTATATGAGGGAAAGGGTTAAGTACATGTACACTTTCAGCCTGTTAACTTCCTGGACTATCAGGCTACAATACACATTCCTTAATGTAAATGTTAGCCTCATTTTAATTTCAATATGATTATTTAAAAGATTTTAAACAAAGAAAATGTGGAGTACAGTTTGCAAATCAGAATACTACCTGTAACAAATATGTTAAGTTAGTTTTGATTATTTAACCTTTTTCCTCCTATAAACGCTTTCTGACGCCTCTACAGCAGACGGCTTTTTGAAAACATGATGACACAAGAAGAAATTGCTCAAAACGAGCAATTTCTTCTTTTGTCACCATGTTTTCAACTTGGGTATGATTTCAAAGTCGTCTACTGCAGATTTGTTGTATATAGGAAGTGGTTTAACAAATATTCATGTCACATGGAAAAGATTTTAAGAAAGCTCATATATATTCATTTAGAATAGAGTATACATTATGAGATATCTTGTTAAATGAGATTTTTCAAAAAGGGGAAATAATGGGAAACAAGGCCTTAGAGCCAATGAGCGAACGCCAACGCTCGACTGTTTTTTTCTTAGTCGAAAAAGGGGCATAACTGAAACATAATACAATCGAATGCAAAGCAATAGGCCTCACCAACTTCTTTGAAATTGGGGGCATCAAAAGGTAAAAAAAAAATGTATTTACCATGTTTTTGTCCTGAGGACCCCCATTCTTTCACAAAATAACCATTCTTATCAAACTTCATCATTCTAGTATTACAGTACCCATCTGACACAAAGAAATCCCCACTGGGCATGACAGCCACGTCAGACGGCTTACAAAAATGCTCATCATCGGTTCCAGATTCAAATTTCATTCCAAGTGTCATGTCTGGTTCCTCTTTGCCGAAAGGAATTCTGAACACCTGATGCAGGGCAACATCTGTCAACCAAATGTTTCCAGCTTTGTCCAGACTAAGTCCATGTGGTAAGAAGTATCTACAAGATAATTACAAATGTAACCCTTTAACACATGCAACAAATTTGAAGCAGATGACTTAAGTAATATATAAGGAAAATCTCTATAAATGAGGATAAAATGATTAACTGTTTGCCACACACAACAAAATTGCAAAGAGAGCACCGCAAGAGAACACCAACTCTTGTCTGCTCTTTTCTTAGTCGAAAAAGCGGCATTCTTAATAATTATTAAAGCCAGAGTTATGTGACTTGCTATAAATATGTGAATTGTTCCCAGAAACATTTGTACCGGGTTTCATTTGAAAATGTTGATTGGTTTTTGAGTTACTAGGTAAGGGTTTTGTGACCACGACGCCAAGGGTATACTCCCTCGAAAAATGGACAAGCTCACAAAGACTTTATAAACTTGACGACAAAAATACAGGAAATCTATATAAACAAGCAAATTCATGAAATTTATATCCCCCGCTTGCAGGAAATATTGTAGGAAAATGTTGAGGTTAGGTTTAAACATGTCAGTAGACTTTTTATTGAACATGTATTACAGGGTACATTAAACGAACTTGGCCTAGGTTGTTACCAAGTTTGTGGCAGTTATTGCACGCAAACAGCAAGAATATTTTTTTTGTTAAATAAGGGGCCATAACTCCACTAAATAAAGTCCACTGAAAGTGACGATCGAACTTGGCCTAGCCCTTAAGGCATTTAACCTTGTAACCAATTTTGAAAAAAAACGGTTCACATTTGTGGCAGTTATTGCACGGAAACAGCAAGAAACAACATTTTTTGTTATATAAGGGGCCATAACTCCACCGAATAAAGTCCGCCGAAAGTGACGATCGAACTTGGCCTAGCCCTTAAGGCATTTAACCTTGTTACCAAGTTTGAAAAAATAAAAATCACATTTGTGGCAGTTATTGCACGGAAACAGCAAGAAACAACATTTTTTGTTGAATAAGGGTCCATAACTCCACCGAATAAAGTCCCCCGAAAGTGATGATCAAACTTGGCCTAGCCCTTAAGGCATTTAACCTTGTTACCAAGTTTGAAAACAAGAGTACAGCAAACGGTACATAATACGCCCGTCAGGAACATCTTTGTAAGTTTCCTCTTGTTTTGATATATTGTTTGTTTGTAAAAAGTTAATAAAGTTGTTCAGGAATGAATTGACAACAAAGCAGTATACAAAAATACAGCTGAATACCTCAAAGCATCTAGGAAAAAAATGTGAAAAAACATTATTCCAACCCCAAAAAGGGGCATAACTCATGCAGAAATTGACGAAATCTGAAGAAACGTGAATTTGATCTATGGCACATGACCACAAAGCCATATACAAAATTTCAGCGTAATACATGAAAGCATGTAGAAAAAAATGCAGAAAAAAAATATTCTAAGTCCAAAAAGGGGCATAACTCATTCAAAAATTGACGAAATCCCAGGAAATATGAACTTGATCTGTGACACATCACTAGAAAGCGTTATACAAAATTTCACCTCAATAGCTCAAAGTATGTAGGAAAAAAGTGCGGAAAACCCGAACGGACGGACGGAGGGAGGGACGGACGGAGGGAGGAAGGGACATGACCATACCATAATAAAACGGTTGTATAAAAAAAGGTTCACATTTGTGGCAGTTATTGCACGGAAACGGCAAGAAACGACATTTTTTGTTAAATAAGGGGCCATAACTCCACCAAATAAAGTCTGCCGAAAGTGACGATCGAAGTTGGCCTAGCCCTTAAGGCATTTAACCTTGTTACCAAGTTTGAAAAAAAAAGGTTCACATTTGTGGCAGTTATTGCACGGAAACGGCAAGAAACAACATATTTTGTTAAATAAGGGGCCATAACTCCACCAAATAAAGTCCGCCGAAAGTGATATTCGAACTTGGCCTAGCCGTTAAGGCATTTAACCTTGTTACCAAGTTTGAAAAGAAACGGTTCACATTTGTGGCAGTTATTGCACGGAAACGGCAAGAAACAACATATTTTGTTAAATAAGGGGCCATAACTCCACCAAATAAAGTCCGCCGAAAGTGATATTCGAACTTGGCCTAGCCCTTAAGGCATTTAACGTTGTTACCAAGTTTGAAAAAAAAAGGTTCACATTTGTGGCAGTTATTGCACGGAAACGGCAAGAAACAACATATTTTGTTAAATAAGGGGCCATAACTCCACCAAATAAAGTCCGCCGAAAGTGATATTCGAACTTGGCCTAGCCGTTAAGGCATTTAACCTTGTTACCAAGTTTGAAAAGAAACGGTTCACATTTGCGGCAGTTATTGCACGGAAACGAAGTGTGACGGACGGACAGACGGACGGACGGACAAACCGAAATTAATAACCCCCCTTTTTTTCTTCGAAAAAGCGGGGGATAAAAAAGTCTAGCTACTGAACAGAGTTGAAATCAGTGTGTCATAAGAAAAAATTGCTCATAATGCCGTCTGCTACAGATGGAACATATTGCGTCTATATGAGGGAAAGGGTATTGATTGATTGATTGGGGTTTAACCCCGTTTTCAACAATTTCTCAGTCATATCACGGGGACCAGTTCACCTACTCATGCATTTCTTGGTTTTCCCACACCAGTACACCACACAACAGGCTGCTTTTTCACATAGACTGCTAAACAGCCCATTGGTGAAAGACGAATGACGCAGGTCACAATGACTTTTGTCAAACGTCGGAAAGAATGTTGGCCGAGCTGGGATTCGAACTCACAACCCCTTGATTGATAACCGGCGTCGCTACCGGGGCTCGGCCCGAGGGAAAGGGTAAACGAAGCTGATAAGAATATCTCATGAAGAGCATTTCCTCCTTTTGTCATACTTTTAACCCTTTCCCGTATATAGACGCTTTCTGACGCCTCTGCAGACGGCTTTTGAAAACATAGAGACAAAAGAAGAAATTGCTCAAAACAAGCAATTTCTCCTTTTCCCACAATGTTTTTCCACTTTTAGTCATAGGTTATCCATTCAATAATAGAGATTTTCTATTTTTTTACAAAATATGGTCAAAGTCGTCTGCTGCAGAATTGTCGTATGAGGGAAAGGGTTAACAAGTCATCTGCTGCACCTGTGGCCAAAATGTATCTGCATGCGAGTTTTATCAACATCACACTTTTATAGAACTCTTTTTTTTTAACAGCACAAAGCGTCATTTAATGAGAGAAAAGTAAGTTGAATCTAAAGAATTATAAATATATAAAGCAATGTTTCACTTACTTGTTTTTACCAAAATGCCTTTTCACTGTTCCATCTTTATTGAGTATGATGATAGCATCTGTTTGTACTGGAAACTGCTTCTGTTGATAGTTGTTGAAACCGTCAAAAGACCTGAAAACAGGCAAAACAATTGATTGATTGATTGGATTTGAAAGCCATTTCAAACAGTTTTCCAGTAATATCACAGAAGCAGGTGCACCAAAGCATAGGTACCATAATCGTAACCCGTTATGATTTGTTTCTTTTTGTTCTTTTTCCCATTTTACTGTTACCTAGAAGATTTAATTTCATTAACAACTTATTGTAATAGTAAAGAGTGAAAAAAGAAAAAATCTTTATTTTTTTTATTTAATAAAATCAACAATGTAAAAGTAAAAATGCGAAAAGTTTTTAATTTCTTTTGATTAATTGATTGAAAAAATTCAGTCATATCACGGTGGCCAGTTCACCTTTTAATGTGTTTCTAGGCTTTCTCACACCAGTACTCCAAACAACAAACTTTCCAAGCAACTGGCTGCTTTTCCACATAGACAGTTAGCCCATAGGTGGAAGACGAATGACGCTGGTCACAGTGACTTTTGTTAAACATCAGAAAGAATGTTGGCTGAGCTGGGGTTCGAACTAACAACCCCTGCATTGACAGCTCGCGTCACTACCTACCGGGGCTCGGCTTATTTTTCAAATGTTTTCAAATTGATATGCTGTAGATTTATTGTATGTGGGAAAGGATTTTACAACAAGGGAGACTAATCTATACTCACATTGAATTCCAGACTCTTGAACCACGATGAAAGATGTGAAGTTCTCCCGCATCATTAACGGCAAGACCCCCAACTTGTCCGATTTCAAACTGACCGAAATCCGATATAAACTTCAGATCCAAACTGTTGGGCTTCACAAGCTCTGTAAAATCATTAAATCATCATTAACCCTTTCCCTCATTCAGACACTTTCTGACGACACTGAAGCAGACGACTTTTGAAAACATTGTGGCAAAAGAAGAAATTGCTCATGAGCAATTTCACCATTTGCCACAATGTTTTCAACTCTTTTTAACAATTAAACTGTCATTAATGGAGATTTTTGGTAAGATGTTTTAAAAGTTGTCTGCTACAGATTTTGTTGTATGTGGGAAAGGTTTAAAAAGTAATTTGATTAATCATCATGGATTGAATATATAGGTACAAATGTTTTGATTAAACTTAGAAATGTTAGTGTTGATTTTTTTAACCATTTACCCACATACAGCAAATCTGCAGCAGACGACTTTGGAAAAAAAATTGGAAACACCCTTTTAATGAAGAGAGATGAAAACATAGTGACAAAAGGAGAAATTGCTCAAAAATACATGTTTTCAACAAGCCGTCTGCTGCAGATGCATCATAAAGCATCTATATGAGGGAAAGGGTTAAACCTTTTGAAACTTGACTCCAATCTGCAGTAATATTGAAAATCTCTGAAATCGAACTGATAAAGAGTTGAAAACATTGTACGCAAAGTCAAAAATACATTATTTATCTTATCTTGTATAAATGATCAAAAGATAAAGAGTAAATTTATTAGACAGCTGAGATGCTTCAGGCACTTTCGAATTTAACTATCCAGCTGATTTATGTATTAACCCTTTCCCTCATATAGAGACTTTCTAACACCTCTGCAGCAGACGGATTTTTGAAAACATAGTAACAAAAGAAGAAATTGCTCAAAATGAGCAATTTCTCCTTTTGCCACAATCTTTCCCATTTTTAGTCATTGGTTATCCATTCAATTATAGAGGTTTTCTATTTTTTGACAAAATATGTTCAAAGTCGTCTGCTGCAGAATTGTCGTATGAGGGAAAGGGTTAACCCTTTACCAGGCAGAAACACAGTTTGACAGCTCTGCTTTTGAAGCGTTTTAAAAATATTGTAGGAAAAAGACAGCACCATAATGTAACTTTCATTCATCTGCATTATCAATTCTTTGGTTCTTTTTTTTTGAAATTGGAAGAGTCCAAAAATACAATATCAGTTGAAAATAAGATGTTTGAATTGAAGAGCATAACAGATTTTATATAAATTCATTTTCCGTTGTACCCTCAGGCAATCTTTAACCCTTCCCAACTTGCAGACACTTTCTGACACCTCTGCAGTAGGCGACTTCTGAAAAGATTGTGACAAAAGGAGAAATTGCCCTTTTGCCACAATGTTTTCACCTCTATTCAATTATTATAATTTCACTTATAGATATTTTCCATATTACAAATCTTGATGTCTTCAAAGTCGTCTTCTGTAGATGTGTTGCATGTAGTATAGGGATAAAGTGAACTGTTCATGTTGAAACAAATGTATGATTATTTCAATTATTCATCATGGAGGCAAAAAAAACTTTCCCCACCCATTGCAGACAGTTCTTGACCCATCTTCAGCAGGTGACTTTTGAAAACATTGTGACAAAAGAAGAAATTGCTCATGATGAGCAATTTTTTCTTTTGCCAGGATGTTTTCAACTGTTTTCCAATAATTATATTTCATTTACGAAAAGTGTACGTATTTTTGCCAAGATGATTTCAAACAGAACAATAACTATAAGCCCAAACAGCCTAAACCAAAGATAAAATGTCATTGCATGCATGGGAAGAAAACCTAATTTGGCTAAAGTCTAACATGCAAAACTGAGAATAAATAGAAACATTCCAAGTTTCAGAAAGATCCGCAAAGAGAAGTTCCCAATTTTGAAGACAATACTAGAAGACAATTATGAAACATTTCTTGAGTCTATGATCATGATATTGGCTTAGAGTTTCTGATTTTTCTGATCAATTTCTTCTCTGGCAATAATATTTCCAGAGACATTGGCTACATTTTTAAATTGTTCCAGACAAAGTTTTTGAAGAAAAACATCAGCTCATAATGAACAATATCTCCGCTTTTTACATTTTTATCAAAAGTAATCATCAACACAGCCATCAAAAAGTATCTGTATCTGACATTAAAAGACTACAATAAACATGTTTTTCAGGCTTTCTGACATCTTTCCTCAATACATATTACACTATTGAAGAGTATAAAAACACAACATTGAGCGCCATGGTAGAAAGCCACTGTCCTGTTATCTTATTGTAATTGAAAAACTGTAAATACCATAACCATGTAGCGGATAAAAAGATTTGGAACCGAATCGTTCAAAAGGTTAGATAGACATAAAAATAGAAAACGGATTGTCCAACATATAACAAGGTAAACACAAATTAAGGGGACACTAGACAACAACAACATGAGTACCTTCGACTGTCGTCTTGGAAACAGGAATGTTAGAATGACTTCCCTTTTCCGTCTTTCCAGCAGGGTGACTTCCCTTTTTAGCCTGAATATACTTTGGGGAATCTTTTGACAATTCAGATGCATAATCATCATATTTGGCATCAAATATTTTATTACGATTACGACTAAGGGACGGCTTTTGTTTGTCAAAATACTGACCATCAGAAAAATCGGACATGTAACCTTTTCTCAGGTCATCAATGTCGTAATAAGGCTTTTTAACCTTACGAGTTCTCGGCCTTATTCCGGTATAGTAATCAGATTCCTGATAGTCAGGCTCATAATCGTACAAGTATTGCTGCGATTTACGGGGGTAGTTAAAACTACCGATATCATTCACTCTCCGGTCATTCAAGAAACCGTCATCTAAACCATCATCGTACGCAAAACCAAATTTATCCTTCTTCTTTAGTAACCCTTCACCACCTACACCATCATTTCTTAAATTACCACCAATCAATTTATCATTTCCATTACCAGGCTTATGTGGCTCCTTAATACCACTCCCAGCAATGTTCAGCTCACTATCCCCACTTTGATCCACAGCCTCTTTCTGGCCAGGCTTAACCTCACTTTCAGGTGCATTATGGGAATGATGGTGCCCTGCTGCTGCATTTTCCAGGGCTTCATTTCTTGGTAATGGGGTATCAGAATCTGCCGGGATATGTTGGAAAAGATACCGTTCATTGTTCCCAGCACATGTGTCGGATGGTCCCTTTTTATTAGTTTCACTTGCTTTCATATAGTACATAATGTAAAAATTACACATTTCATCCTTCGATGCTGCCCTGTAATAGAATAAAAATCAGAACTAACGGATCTAACTCATGTGCTTAATTAAATGCCTCAAAACACTCTATTGTAGTTACCAGGGCTTAGAAATTTTTGAAATCTCAAACTGTCCGGTTTTTTTTGTAAAATTAAAATGTCTGTTGTTTTGAAATATTTCTGACATAATTAGAGAAATCCATTTTTAAGGCAAGTACTTTTACCCATTTGAGTCATTATGAACCGGTTCCCAAAACTGGTTCTCTTAGTCAACATGATTCGGATTGCCAAGCCGGTCATTTGACTTTTTGAATATCGCAAGTAAATTGCATTGAGCCATTTCAACAATGTATCGAAAGACAAATGAAATGAACTTAAAACTTCTGCCTTATATTTACATGTTATTGATTGATTGATTTGGGTTTAACGCCGTTTTTAACAATTTCTCAGTTATATCACGGTGGCCAGTTCACCTACTCATGCATTTCCTGGTTTTCTCACACCAGTACTCCACACAACAATCTTCCCAAGCAACTGGCTGCTTTTCCACATAGACTTAGCCCATTGGTGGAAGACGAATGACGCATGTGTTTTATCAATCGTCGGAAAGAAAGTTTGCCGAGCCGGGATTCAAACTCACAACCCCTGGATTGACAACCCGCATTGCTACCAACTGAGCTACCGGGGCTCAGCAGTCCGGAGTGGTACAGATTAACAATTGGTTAGACAGATCAACTCGTAATTAGCAAGCTGCAAACACTTTTAACCCTTTCCCTCATACGACAATTCTGAAGCAGACGACTTTGAACATATTTTGTCAATTAAAAGAAAATCTCTTTAATTGAAAGGATAACCTATGACTAAAAGTGGAAAACATTGTGGCAAAAGGAGAAATTGCTCATTTTGTTTTCAAAAAGCTGTCTGCTGCAGATGTGTCAGAAAGCGTCTATAGGAGGGAAAGGGTTAAAGAAGACCAAAACCCTATCTATCAAACAGCAGGGAACAATAAGATTACATGATTGTCACAGTTATTGGACAGATAACGTCACGGTAAGCGACTCTCTCGAAGGGTAATACAGATGTGTACTCACTAGGATGTTTTAGGATAGAAATAGGTATAGCAAGTTAAAAATTGGTCCAGTCCTGAGTGTAAGAGTTTATGACATTCACAAAGTATATCCAGAAGAAAACCTTAAGTGGCATTTGCAGATAATGTAGCTCAAGATCAACATGCATGTCCTGTGAATATTAATTAATTTATGTTTATTTGTTTAAACTTATTTATTTTACATCGATTGGGAAACAAGCTTTAAGCTTATATTAATCTGGCTTGATGTCAGCTTCCTGTAAATTTAACCAGTACTCGCGCCGTTTGTGTGGTAAAAATCCCAAAGGAAGAACCCTCTCATCACTGGATTCGAACCCGGGACCTTTGGTACAATAGGCCGACGCTCTACATCTGTACCACTGTCTTCCACCAAAATTATTTATTAATTAATTAATTTAATAGTTGGAATATTATAGCAGTGAATTTGTGTAAAAATTAGCTTACCCTATATGTGTTGGTCTATTCCTTCCCGTTGAATTAAAAGAACATCTGGCTACCTGAAGAAAATGCAAGAAACACTTGAAAAATTTGTATCCCACTGAATTTCTTCAGTCAAAAAAGGGGCACTTTTGAATAATCATTAAAGCCAGAGTTATGTGAATGGGTATAGACAAGTGTATTGTTCCTAGAAACATGTGTACCAAGTTCCATTGAAAATAATAAACGGTTTTTGAGTTATGTGGTACAGTTAAAATTTTGCGACAACGCCAAAGTCATCACAATAGCCAGACTTAGACAAGCTAAAAACATAGAATATCTCTATAACTGAAGGTTTGGATACTGTTACTGAAAACAGATTGAAAACTTGTGGCAAAAGGAGAAATTGCTTGATTTGAGCAATTTATTCCTTTGTCACAATGTTTTCAAAAGTTGCCTGAATGTATATTGTTTTATTGTTTTATGGCGCATCGACAGCTAAGGTCATTTAGCGCGCAATCAAATTTAATTATTCATGATCCCTGGGTAAACAAACCAGTACTAGGCTAGAAAATGTGCCTTGCCCAAGGGCACTCCACCATGACCGTAGTGCCGCGACTGGGGATCAAACCCGGGACACCCGGTTTCGAAATCCCCGACGCTAACCACTCGACCACAGTGGATTCCTCAAAAGTTGCCTGATGCAGAGAAGTCAGAAAGTGTCTGTATGTGGGAAAGAGTAAAATGATTGATCGTTTATTTCTAAACTTACCAAATTATCACCAGGGTTGATAACCACCTTTGATGTTACTGGATAAAATGCCTGAAATCGAAGAAAATTACAATTATAGAATGATGCAATGTGATATTTTAACCATTTTTTCCACATACAACAAAATTTGTAGCAGACTACTTTGAAAACATCTTGACAAGAGTATTGAAACTGTCTTTTACATGAAAGAAAAGATATTGAATAAAGTTGAAAACATTGTGGTAATTTTGAGAAATTGCTCATCATGAGCAATTTCACTTTTTGCCACAAGATTTTCATAAGTTGTCTGCTGCAGAAGCGACAAAGAGCGTCTGTATGACGGAAGGAGTTAAGATTAATGCTCTTAGAAAACTCTCTCGAAGGGTAATACAGATGTGTACTCACTAGGATGTTTTATGATAGAAATAGGTATAGCAAGTTAAAAATTGGTCCAGTCCTGAGTGTAAGAGTTTATGACATTCACAAAGTATATCCAGAAGAAAACCTTAAGTGGCATTTGCAGATAATGTAGCTCAAGATCAACATGCATGTCCTGTGAACATTTGTGAAAAATAATTTTCAAATAGGGCCACACTTTTGGACAAGAAGATTTTTAAAGTTTTAACATTGCACATATAAGGAAAACAAGCTCCGCCCCCTGGCGGCCATGTTTTTCAACTGATCGGAAATATTTGAACAATCTTGGTAAAGGGTGCCCCAAGGAACACTTGTGCAAAATAATTTTCAATTAGGGCCAGTACTTTTGGACAAGAAGATTTTTAAAGTTTTAACAATGTACAAATAAGGAAAACAAGCTCCGCCCCCTGGCAGCCATGTTTTTCAATGGATCGGAAATATTTGAACAATCTTGGTAAAGGGTGCCCCAAGGAACATTTGTGCAAAATAATTTTCAAATCGAGCCAGTACTTTCGGACAAGAATATTTTTAAAGTTTTAACAATGCACATATAAAGAAAACAAGCTCCGCCCCCTGGCGGCCATGTTTTTCAAAAGATCGGACATATTTGAACAATCTTGGTAAAGGGTGCCCCAAGGAACATTTGTGCAAAATAATTTTCAAATCGGGCCAATACTTTTGGACAAGAAGATTATTAAAGTTTTAACAATGCACATATAAGGAAAACAAGCTTCGCCCCCTGGCGGCCATGTTTTTTCAACAGATCGGGAATATTTGAACAATCTTGGTAAAGGGTGCCCCAAGGAACATTTGTGCAAAATAATTTTCAAATCGGGCCAGTACTTTAGGACAAGAATATTTTTAAAGTTTTAACAATGCACATATAAGGAAAACAAGATCTGCCCCCTGGCGGCCATGTTTTTCAACGGATTGGAAATATTTGAACAATCTTGGTAAAGGGTGCCCCAAGGAACATTTGTGCAAACTAATTTTCAAATGGGCCAGTACTTTTGGACAAGAAGATTTTTAAAATTTTAACAATGCACATATAAGGAAAATAAGCTCCGCCCCCTGGCGGCCGTGTTTTTTAATGGATCGGAAATATTTGAACAATCTTGGTAGAGGGTACCCCAAGGAAAATTTGTGCAAAAATATTTTTCAAATCGGGCCAGTACTTTTGGACAAGAAGATTTTTAAAGTTTTAACAATGCACATATAAGGAAAATAAGCTCTGCCCACCGGCGGCCATGTTTTTCAACGAATCAAAAATATTTGAACAATCTTGGTAGAGGGTATCACAAGGAACATTTGTGCAACATAATTTTCAAATCAGGCCAATACTTTTGGACAAGAAGATTTTTTAAGATTTGGCAATTTTCCCCTTTTCTGTTGCCGCAGCAATCAAAGTTCCGCTGGAATTTAAATTTTTGAACAATTTTGAAAGAGGTCCACCAAAGGAACATTCTTGTGAAGTTTGGTTGAAATTGGTCAAGTGGTTAAGGACGAGATGATCTAAATGTCTAAATGTTAACGACGGACGACGGTCGACAGAAGACGGACAAAAAATGATCAGAATAGCTCACCTTGAGCCTTTGGCTCTAGGTGATCTAAAAAACACGTCATTTTCAAAGGTATTTCAGTTTTTTCACAGCAGCTAGACAACCTAACATATGATTTCTGGCTATTTGTACCAGAATTTGACATAACATTATTCCAAATTAACTGGCAGAAAAAGGGTAGAATACTTTTTGAAACAAGTTAACCCTTTCCCTCTAATAGACGCTTTCTGACGCCTCTGCAGCAGACGTTTTTCTGAAAACATGGCGACAAAAAAAACTAGAATTGTTTTTGCAAAAAACAGATGTCTCCCCTCAAATATCTGTCAAAATCTCTCAAAACATTCCAACCTATAAATTTGGGACAGACAGACAGACAGTCGACCCAAGTTTCATGAAAATCCTTCAGGCCGTCTTGGAGATATGGAGCGGACACGATTTGGGACGGACAGACGGACGGACAGCGGACACGATTTGGGACGGACAGACAGACAGACAGTCGAGACATGGGTTCTACACATCGCCTTGATGAGGTGAACATGTGACCCAAGTTTCATGAAAATCTTTCAAGCCGTCTTGGAGATATGGAGCGGACACGAAATAAAGCCTCAAACCTTTGACCTTCAAGCGTGACCTTGACCTTGACCCTATATTGTCGAGACACGGGTTCTGCACGTCGCCTTGATGAGGTGAACATGTGACCAAAGTTTCATTAAAATCCTTCAAGCCGTCTGGAAGATATGGAGCCGACACAAAATAAAGCCTCAAACCTTTGACCTTCAAGCGTGACCTTGACATTGACCCTATATTGTCGAGACGCAAGTTCTGCACGTCACCTTGATGAGGTGAACATGTGACCCAAGTTTCTTGAAAATCCTTCAAGCCGTCTGGGAGATATGGAGCGGACACGAAATAAAGCCTCAAACCTTTGACCTTCAAGCGTGACCTTGACATTGACCCTATATTGTCGAGACGCGGGTTCTGCACGTCGCCTTGATGAGGTGAACATGTGACCCAAGTTTCATGAAAATCCTTCAAGCCGTCTGGGAGATATGGAGCGGACACGAAATAAAGCCTCAAACCTTTGACATTCAAGCGTGACCTTGACCTTGACCCTATATTGTCGAGACGCGGGTTCTGCACGTCGCCTTGATGAGGTGAACATGTGAGCCAAGTTTCATGAAAATCCTTCAAGCCGTCTTGGAGATATGGAGCGGACACGATTTCGGACAGACGGACAGAAGGACAGACAGACAGACGCCCAAAAACAATATATCTCCCCTGTATACAGGGGGAGACATAATAAATTGCTCAAGCCGAGCAATTTCATCTTTTGCCACAATGTTTTTCAACTTTTTTCATTAATTGTATCTTTATTTATAGAGATTTCCCATGATTTTGCCGACATGTTTCCAAAGTCGTCTGCTGCAGATTTGATGAATGTGGGAAAGGGTTAAATTCCTTGGAAAGCCTAAGCAGATGGAAATAAACATTTCGAAATAAAAAATGTAGATAATAAAGTCATTAAAAAACAATTCCAAACCCTTTTCTCATATTCTTTTCAAACCTTGTTTACTGCATAGGTATCATAAGGAAATGGTTAAAAAAGAGAAACAAAAGGAGATAATACACACCTGTGGCCACTGAGGGTTTCCTTTCCCTATCATTGTATAAACCCCATTGTCCTCTTTATAACCTGAAATTACTTGTCCTAAAAAAAACCCAGAAGAAGATACATATTTACCCTTTTCCTCATATATAAAATCTGCAGGAGACTACTTTGAAAACATCCAGGCAAAAATGTGAAACTTTCTATATATATGAAAGATCAACAATTAAATAATGTTTTCAAAAGTTGTCTGCTGCAGAGGCAACTGGACACACCTGTATAAAGGGAAAGTGTTAACCCTTTTCAACATACAACAAATCTGCAGCAGACGACTTTTAAATCATCTAGGCAAAAATTTGGAAAATCTCTATAAATGAAACTTAAAATTATTGAAAAGTGTTAAAAACATTGTGACAATCATTTTGAGCAATTTCTCCTTTTGTTACATTGTTTTCAAAAGTCGTCTGCTGCAGATTTGATATATGATGGACTGGACACATCTGTATTTGGGGAAAGGGTTTACTGTTACTCATACAAGCCATTTTGTCATTTCTCTATACTTTTCTACATGCAGACATATTTTGAGCAATTTCTCCTTTGTCATGATATTTCCAATTCTATTCCATAATTAAACTTTTATTACTGTAAAAGAGATTTTTTTTCATATTATAGCCTGGATGTTTTTTTTGATGCAGATGTATTGTAAGTGGGAAAGGGTTGATACTTATGAAGAATAAATGTAACAGTTGATAGTAAGACGGAATTATTATGAGATAAATTAAAAAACATTGATGTAATAGGAGCTAGTGCTTGGATGGAGAAATGATTCCTTTTCCCACAATGTTTTCTGAAGTCATCTGCTGCATAGGCTGCAATAGGCTTTCCTGTACTGTGGAAACTGCTAATACACATATTAACTAACAGTTGACTTTTGATGACTTTATAGCCAACAGTTGGTTTAACCTTTTCCCTCATATAGACGCTTTCTGACGCCTCCACAGCAGACAGCTTTTTGAAAACATAGTGACAAAAGAAGAAATTGCTCAAAACGAGCAATTTCTCCTTTGCCACAATGTTTACCACTTTTAGTCATAGGTTATCCATTCAATTATAGAGACCCTTTCCCTCATACGACAATTCTGCAGCAGACGACTTTGAACATATTTTATCAAAAAATAGAAAATATCTATAATATTATATGGATAACCTATGACTAAAAGTGGAAAACATTGTGGCAAAAGGAAAAATAGCTCGTTTTGAGCAATTTCTTCTTTTGTCTCTATGTTTTCAAAAAGTTGTCTGCTGCAGAGGCGTCAGAAAGCGTCTATATGAGGCAAAGGGTTAAACCGTTTTCTACAGTATTTCAGTTATATAAAAGTACTACTTATCCTGACATCCATGCATTAAACTTAATGCCATCCCCAAAACCCTGAGCCCCATGAAGTGAAGCCTTTACTACAATTTTTGAAGTCTTTGGGTATGGTCCGACCAGGGATCAAACCTTGAACTCCAAACTCCCAAGTTGGACACTCTAACACCACTACATCACATAGATGGTGAGAAGTAAAAGTAAAATGGTAGATATCATACCTAGTGAATGTGCGTGTGTTCTGAAGCCAAATGGTACAATGCTGGTCCCCCAGTTAAAATTACAGGATATGTCGGCATGGGTCTCTGGAAATACACAAATATCATCATAAATCAAAATTGAAAATATACAAATATCAACACAAAATTAGATTTGTAATACACTAATATTAAAATAAAATTTAATTTGTAATACACTAAATATCATCATAAAATTAGATTTGTAATACACAAATATCATCACAAACTTAGATTATAAGTAAATACACTGATATCATCATAAAATCAGATTGAAAGTACATGTACACAAATATCAATTTTAGCAATTTCTCCTTTTGTTACAATGTTTTCAAAAATCATCTGCTGTAGAAAGCAACTGTTTGTGTGAAAGGGTTTACAGTGTATGTTTGGATCATATATCATGGGTATGCCGGCAAAATCATCATCTACACTTTTCACAAATATGGTTGTTATTTTTGGCATGAAGACTCGTACCTCAGCTCTAAGATAAGGGGTGTTTCACATGTTCTAAAATCCTTATTCGACCCTCTAACCCTATGTGGTGGGTACAGAAAAGAATCGTCTCAAACTCTCAATGAGTCGATTCTTTTGAGTACCCACACAATAGGGTTTGGTTAGATAATAAGAGAGATATTGTGTGGAAAAAGGAGTTATCTGAACCTCTGCTCATACTGTATTTGACACTTACTTGGTGTATCAGGTGGTATTTGTACATTGTATGAAAGCATGAGATATATCCCTGCTATTAACGGCTGTCTGAAATGTAAAATAACAATCTCATAAGAACCATAATTTATCCGGTAAATTGTACCTAGTAACTAGATGCCAAAGCTCAATACATTGAATCTAAACAAGAGGGCCATGATGGCCCTTGAATCGCTCACCTGATTTTTTTTTTTTTTCACTTTAGCTATGTAAGCCCAGCCCCCTGGCAGCCATAGTTTCCGACCAATCAACTTGGCATGAAGGAATCTGATAGGGGGTCACCCTAGGAACATTGCTACAAAATTATTTGAAAATCGGCCAGACACTTTTGGAGGAGAAGATTTTTTAAGTTTTCACTATAGCCATATAATGCAAAATAGCCCTGCCCACTGGCGGCCGTGTTTTTCGACCAATCCACATGGCTTGAAGGAATCTGGTAGAGGGTCATCCAAGGAACATTTCTACAAAATTATTTGAAAATCTGCCAAGCAGTTTGGGAGATGAAGAATTTTGAAGTTTTTTTCGTTTCTTTGCCATGGAAACCAGAATTCTGCATGGATCCCAAAAATTTGAAGGAATTCTGGTGAGGTCATTGAGAGGATGCTTTCTGTGAAGTTTCATCCCAATTGACCCACTGGTTACTGAGGAGAAGATGTTGAAGATTTTTTAAGTTTTCACTTTGGCCATATAAGGCGAAATAGCCCCCGCCCCCTGGCTGCCATGTTTTTCGACCAATCAACAATGCTTGAAGGAATCTGATAGAGGGTCACCCAAGGAACATTTCTACAAAATTATTTGAAAATCGGCCTGACACTTATGGAGGAGAAGATTTTTTAAGTTTTCGCTATAGCCATAAAAGGCAAAATAGCCCCGCCCCCTGGCGGCCATGTTTTTTGACCAATCAACATGGCTTGAAGGAATCTGATAGAGGGTCACCCAAGGAACATTTCTACAAAATTATCTGAAAATCGGCCTGACACTTCTGGTGGAGAAGATTTTTTAAGTTTGCACTATAGCCATATAAGGCAAAATAGCCCGCCCCCCCTGGCGGCCATGTTTTTCGACTAATCAACATGGCTAGAAGGAATCTGATAGAGGGTCACCCAAGGAACATTTCTACAAAATTATTTGAAAATCGGCCATACACTTTCGGAGGAATAGATTTTTTAAGTTTTCACTATAGCCATATAAGGCAATTTAGCCCCGCCCCCCCTGGCGGCCATGTTTTTCAACCAATCAACACGGCTTGAAGGAATCTGATAGAGGGTCATCCAAGGAACATTTCTACAAAATTATTTGAAAATCTGCCAAGCAGTTTGGGAGAAGAAGAATTTTGAAGTTTTTTTCGTTTCGTTGCCATGGAAACCAGAATTTTGCATGAATCCCAAAAATTTGAAGGAATTCTGTTGAGGTCATTGAGAGGATGCTTTCTGTGAAGTTTCATCCAAATTGACCCACTGGTTACTGAGGAGAAGAAGTTGACGCACGACGGACGACGGACGACGGACGCCGGACAAAAGGCGATCACAATAACTCACCTTGAGCAAAGCTCAGGTGAGCTAAAAAGAGTGTTTGAAGGAAGTAACATGTGTTGTAAGCCAATAACAGACAGATGGACAGACAGACATATACGTGTTCCTTATAGGCAGTAGACACAAAAAGCCATTTCTCACTGTTTACCCTGTCCCTCATACGACAATTATGCAGCAGACGACTTTGAACATATTTTGTCAACAAATGGAAAATCTTTATAATTGAATGGATAACTTATGACTAAAAGTGGAAAACATTGTGGCAAAAGGAGAAATTGCTTGTTTTGAGCAATTTCCTCTTTTGTCACTTTGTTTTCAAAAAGCCGTCTGCTGCAGAGGCGTCACAACTTGTAGTTTGCACCACGGTCAAAATCTGTGTGCAATGATAAGAAGACCAATCCAACAATAAGAAATTTAAACTCTTCCGAGTTCACGAGAACTTTTTATGTCCATACAGGTGCCAAGTTTATATACCATTATTGAATCAAGAGCGGCACAAGCGAACGGCCACGCTCATCGTCGAAAAAAAGACATCACTGAATAATTATTCAAGCCAGAGTTATGTGACTTGGTATAGACATGCGTTTTGTTCCTAGGCATATGTGTACCAAGTTTCATTTAAAAATGTCAAACGACATTTGGGTTATGAGATAAGATTAAAGTGTTGTGACAACACAGATGACGCCGCCAAGGCTATCACAACAATACCTGGCGTTTTTTTTCTTCGAAAAACAGACAAGCTAAAAAGAGAAATGTCTGTATACAGCATATCATGTCATGAATTAAAAACATTAAAAGCACCAACTTACTTTTGTTGGGTGAAATATATTCTGATGCCAGAGGAATCTGGGGCTGGAAAACAAGATGATAAAACATAAATATTTTCTTTTGTTTTACACTTGACATATATTTCATCACTTTCCCAAATATAACGTAACTGCAGCAGACTTTTGAAAACTTCCAGGCCATAAAAAAGAAAATCTTCATAAAGTATAATTATTGAAAAGAGAAATTTCTCATTTAAGCCCTCAAAGGTTTCTGCTGCAGATGCATTGAAATGCTTATGCATGTGGGAAAGGGTATGATCTCTATATACACGTAATTGTCATTTTTCAAATTAAAAAAAGCAAATTTATGGAACTTGTGAATGACAAGCAAATCAGACTGAAAGGCTGCACAGAATAAACTGGGGTTTTGCCGGTTGCAATCTCATAGATCAATTTTACCATGACACAACAAATGACAATAAAATGCTTAATATACACAAGATGTCACTATCTGAAAGTCTTGCAACAAATACTCATTTATTCAATATATAAATCAACACTTTTTTTAAAGTGTAAAAATGAGCATTTAAACCCTTTCCACATACAACAAATCTGCAGAAGACGACTTTTAAAACCTTTTGGCAAATAAGTGAATAAATGAGCTGTCCCGTCAGAAATCCAACATTGTGAACTCAGTGTAATGTAACAAACCGGATCAGTCTGAGCTAACCCGGACAAACACTTTTCGCCTCCTGTGGATTTTTGTTTCAGGAATCATTAATCTATACGCCTAAGACAGAATGTGTCTGCCCGGATCAGTTTGTGTCGATACATTACGCAGAGACCATAATGTTGGTTTTCTCGTGGGACGGCTCATTTATTTTCCCAATTTTCTTTTTCAAAGTCATCTGCTACAGATTTGTTGCAGGTGGGAAAGGGTTAAAGGAGATTACCTGTAAGTGCATTGACATAGTGTACTTGTATAACAATATAGTTGATTTCTGCATTTTTGCCTATCATCCTACCAACATCTGAAATATGAATAAAAAAATATCATGAAATTATCATTTTCAGAGCTCTAGATAAAGGGCGTTTTTCATGGTCTCAAATCCTTATTTGACACTCAAACCCTATGTTGCGGGTACTCAAAAGAATCGTCTCACTGAGACAATTCTTTTGAGTACCCACAACATAGAGTTTGGTTGAGTTATGAGAGAGATATTGTGGGGGAAATACAAGTTTACTCCCCCTTAATCCAATTCACTGATTTTGATACAGAATAGAAAACAGTATGGGTAAAAGGAGAAACAAGACATGGAAATTCCATGAAACCAGGTTTTCTATAATGGAAGGTGTTTAATTAAGAATTAACAGATCTGTCAAATCTTTCTGTTAATAGTTTATCAAAGCTAGTAATTCAAGTAACAGGGAATATTTCTATTGATGAATAATCATAATTACTTTGTCAATTAAATATATCACAATTTTATCTAACAAATATCAGTTCAATACAGTCAATCGTGTGTTGATGGCCTCATTTATTAAGAACATATAATAGATAACAGATATTATTTGAAAATATCTATATGCATGGTAAATTTATGGTCTGAACAAAAAAAGTTCAAGTAAAGTATATTTTCTGTCACTGTGACCCTGACCTCGAAGCTAAACACATAAATTGTGCATATGACACAGCGTCTTGATATGGTGTATATCTGTTCCAAGCTATTTGAAAATATCTCTATGGATGAAAAAGTTATTGTCCAGACAAGAAAAGTTCAACTGATGTCTATTTGTTGTCACTGTGACCTTGACCTTAAAGCTACAGACAAAAGTTTTGCATGTGACACATCGTATTGATATAGTTCATATTTGTGCCAAGTTATTTGAACATATCTATATGCATGGTAAAGTTATGGTCTGAACAAAAAAAGTTCAAGTAAAGTATATTTTCTGTCACTGTGACCTTGACCTGGAAGCTAAACACATACAATTGTGCATATGACACAGCGTCTTGATATGGTGTATATCTGTTCCAAGCTATTTGAAAATATCTCTATGGATGAAAAAGTTATTGTCCAGACAAGAAAAGTTCAACTGATGTCTATTTGTTGTCACTGTGACCTTGACCTTAAAGCTACAGACAAAAGTTTTGCATGTGACACATCATATTGATATAGTTCATATTTGTGCCAAGTTATTTGAAAATATCTCTATGCATGACACAGTTATGGTCCGGACAAGAAAAGTTCAATTAAAGTCTATTTCTTATCACTGTGACCTTGACCTTGAATTTTTTTGCATTTGGCACATCGTCTTGATATGGTGCATGTTTGTGCCAAGTTATTTGAAAATATCTCTATGCATGGCAAATTTATGGTCCGGACAAGGAAAGTTGACGCCCGCCGCCCAACCGCCGACTTAGCCAAACTAATAACCAGATTTTTCCTTCGGAAAACCTGGTTAATAAAATGTTTTGACCAATCTATCCTTGTTCAGAATTGATGTTCAGCAAAGATTTCAAATTGTTGAATCATAACAACTTATGGGTAAACAAAAACATTGCTCAATTTTGCAATTTCCCATCAAGTTACTTTGATTTCACTTCCGTATTTTCAGGTATTTCAGAGTAAATTAATTGATGAAGTTAATAACATCATACAGTGTATCAAGTAAACATTAAGCCTTACCCACATACAACATTTCTGCAGCAGACGACTTTGAAACATATTGTCAAAAATGTGAAATATCTCCATAAAGGAGAGTTTAAACATTAAATAGAATTGAAAACATTGTGGCAAAAGGAGAAATTGCTCATCATGAGCAATTTCTCCCCTTTGCCACAATGTTTTCAAGAGTCGTCTGCTGCAAATGCATCAGAATGTGTCTGCAAGTGGAAACAAGAGGACCATGATGGTCCTATAGCGCTCACCTGATTTAATCAAACTTAAACAGTTTTCATTGTTCTTTGTCTATACATATATACGGAAAACAAGCAACACCCCCTGGTGGCCATGTTTATCATCCTATCAAAATAATTGGAAGTCTTAGTAGAGGGGCACCCAAAGAACATTCACCGGGATGGGGTCATTTTTCACCCCAGGGTTATAATTTGAATAATCTTGGTAGAGGTCCAATAGGCAAGCTACATATCAAAGGCCGGGGCCCTCTACTTTCAGAAATGATTTTTTTTTTAAATTTCTCTATATGAGTCTATGTAAAACAATAGACCCCAGGGGAGGGGTAATTTTTTGACCCCAGGGGCTATAATTTGAACAATCTTGGTAGAAGTCCACTAGATGATGCTACATACCAAATATTAAAGGCCTCTACTTTTAGACAAGAAAATTCTTAGACAAGAAATTTTTTAAAGGTTTTTCCCTATATGAGTCTATGAATAAGCTCCGCCCCCCTGGCGGCCATGTTTTTCAACGGAATGGAAATATTTGAACAATTTTGTCAAAGGGTGCCCCAAGGAACATTTGTGCAAAATAATTTTCAAATCGGGCCCGTACTTTTGGACAAGAAGATTTTTTAAAGTTTTAACAATGCACATATAAGGAAAACAAGCTCCGCCCCCTGGCGGCCATGTTTTTCAACGGATCGGAAATATTTAAACAATCTTGGTAAAAGGTGCCCCAAGGAACAATTGTGCAAAATAATTTTCAAATCGGGCCAGTACTTTTGGACAAGAAGATTTTTAAAGTTTTTAAAAATGCACATATAATGAAAATAGGCTCCGCCCCCTGGCGGGCATGTTTTTCAACGGATCGGAAATATTTGAACAATCTTGGTAGAAGGTACGCCAAGGAACATTTGTGCAAAATAATTTTCAAATCGGGCCAGTACCTTTGGACAAGAAGATTTTTAAAGTTTTAACAATGCACATATAAGGAAAATAGGCTCCGCCCCCTGGTGGCCATGTTTTTCAACGGATCGGAAATATTTGAACAATCTTGGAAGAAGGTACCCCAAGGAACATTTGTGCAAAATAATTTTCAAATCGGGCCAGTTCTTTTGGACAAGAAGATTTTTAAAGTTTTTAACAATGCACATAATTATAATGAAAATAGGCTCCGCCCCCTGGTGGCCATGTTTTTCAACGGATCGGAAATATTTGAACAATCTTGGTAGAAGGTACCCCAAGGAACATTTGTGCAAAATAATTTTCAAATCGGGCCAGTACTTTTGGACAAGAAGATTTTTAAAGTTTTAACAATGCACATATAAGGAAAACAAGCTCTGCCCCCTGGCGGCCATGTTTTTCAACGGATCTGAAATATTTGAACAATCTTGGTAGAAGGTACCCCAAGGAACATTTGTGAAAAATAATTTTCAAATCGGGCCAATACTTTTGGACAAGAAGATTTTTAAAGTTTTAACAATGCACATATAATGAAAATAGGCTCCATCCCTGGCGGCCATGTTTTTCAACAGATCGGAACTATTTGAACAATCTTGGTAGAAGGTACCCCAAGGAACATTTGTGCAAAATAATTTTCAAATCGAGCCAGTACTATTGGACAAGAAGATTTTTAAAGTTTTAACAATGCACATATAAGGAAAACAAGCTCCGCCCCCTGGCGGCCATGTTTTTCAACGGATCGGAAATATTTGAACAATCTTTGTAGAAGGTACCCCAAGGAACATTTGTGCAAAATAATTTTCAAATCGGGCCAGTACTTTTGGACAAGAAGATTTTTAAAGTTTTAACAATGCACATATAATGAAAATAGGCTCCGCCCCCTGGCGGCCATGCTTTTCAACGGATCGGAAATATTTGAACAATCTTGGTAGAAGGTACCCCAAGGAACAATTGTGCAAAATAATTTTCAAATCGGGCCAGTACTTTTGGACAAGAAGATTTTTTAAGTTTTTGTTAATTTTCCCTTTTTTGTTGCCGTGGCAACCAAAGTTCTGCATGAAATAGAATTCTTTGAACAAGTTTGAAAGAGATCCACACAAGGAACATTCCTGTAAAATTATTTTGAATTAATTATGGTTAATTGGTTTAGGAGGAGAAGTCGTTTGTAGGAAAATGTGAACGGACAGACGACGACGACGACGGACGGTGAGCGATCACAAAAGCTCACCTTGCACTTTGTGCATAGGTGAGCTAAAAAGTTAAACTTGACACAAACCTTTAGGAAGTGACAGAGGAGCAGCATTTTTGGCCCATGCAAATAAAATCTGCTCTTCACCCCCGGAACCACATACACTCCCACAGGCCCTGTAATAGAAAATAAACATGATTTTACTCAACCCTTTCTCACATACAGACACTTTTAAACGCCTCTGCAGCAGATGGCCTTTGAAAATATTGTGGTAAATGAAGAAATTTCTCATTTTGCCACAATGTTTTCCACTTTAAGTCATTAGTTATCCATTCAATTAAGGAGATTTTCTAGTTTTTGACAAAATATGTTCAAGGTCATCTGCTGCAGAATTGTTGTATGAGGGAAAGGGTCGACTTTAACTTTTTTACACATAGACGACATTAAAAACATCTCCATAAATGAAAGTATCATCAATAAATAAAATTGAAAAAAGTTTTAAACACAATAAATAAAATAAAATTGAAAAAAGTTTGAAACAATCACGCAAAAGGTGAAATTTGTCTTTTGCCACTATGTTTTCATAAGCTGTCTGCAACAGATAAGTATTTTCATAAAAGGTATTAAAATTTTGATAAAAAATTAAGTATGTCATGATGATATACAACTTTGCTAAGGGCAAGATAGGGAGGGTTAAACCTTTTCAAACATACAACATACCTGAAGCAGGTGACTGAGAAAATATCTGGACAAAGTTAAAGGAAAAATGTTTATAAATGAATGTAAATATAGAGCCGAAAATATTGTGGCAAACGTTGCCTGTTTGAGATGTACCAAAGTGCATTCCGACGCATCTGCAGCAGACAGCTTTTGAAAACATTCTGACAACAGGAGAAATTGGTCAAAACAAGCAATTTCACCTTTTGCCACAAGGTTTTCAATTTTTTTTCGTTTATAGAGATTTTCCATATTTTGGCAAGATTATTTTTAAAGTCATCTGCTGCAGATTTGTTGTATGTGGGAAAGGGTTAACATAAAGGATGGTTGACAAAAAAAAAGTCCTACTCAAGTAACACACTTTTCTAAATCTTGATAAAAAAAAAAAGGAATACAAGTTTGTAGTTTAACCCTTTCCCTCATATAGACGCGTTCTGACGCCTCTGCAGCAGACGGCTTTTTAAAAACATAGTGACAAAAGAAGAAATTGCTCAAAACGAGCAGTTTCTCCTTTTGCCACAATGTTTTCCACTTTTAGTCATAGGTTATCCATTCAGTTATAGAGATTTTCTATTTCTTGACAAAATATGTTCAAAGTTGTCTGCTGCAGAATTGTCGTATGAGGGAAAGTGTCAATGCCGATTTCAACAATATTTCAGATAAATAATATCTGCATGTTCACCTGACCATGTCTTTCCTGGTTCCCTAACACAAGTACTTCACACAGCATTCTTCCAAAGTAACTGACTAACTTCCCATATAGAATGTTTATCATCGATTGATTGTTTGGTGTTTTACATAGCTTTGATTTTATTTTTAATATTTTTCAGTTATATCAAGGCATTGCCTGGTAAGTTACCAGTACTACTGGTCCATTTATACTGTATCCAGCCAGTCAGTCGTAATGCTAACCCACAATCCTGAGCGCCAAGAAGGGAAGCCATTACTACCATTTTTGAGTCTTTGGTATGACTCAGTCATGGATCAAACCTTTTACCTCCCGCATCCAAGGCAGACGCTCTACCACTACACCACTGAGGTGGCCCGCATATAGAATAAACGTCCACAGTTGTAAGACCAATAACGCAATTCACAATGACGTTTGTCAAGCATTAAAAAGAACAAATGGAGAACATTTTTCAATATCTTATGAGGTGATCATTTTTCAATATCTTATGAGTTAATATTTTCCAATATCTTATGTGGTGAACATTTTTCAATATCTTATGAGATAATATTTTTCAATATCTTATGAGTTAAAAAAAATCATTATCTTATGAGGTTATCATTTTTCAATACCTGATGAGGTGAATATTTTTCAATATCATTTGAGTTAAAAAAAAAATCAATATCTTATGAGGTGAATATTTTTCAATATCATTTGAGTTAAAAAAAAATCAATATCTTATGAGGTGAATATTTTTCAATATCATTTGAGTTAAAAAAAAATCAATATCTTATGAGGTGAATATTTTTCAATATCATTTGAGTTAAAAAAAAATCAATATCTTATGAGGTGAATATTTTTCAATATCATTTGAGTTAAAAAAAAATCAATATCTTATGAGGTGAATATTTTTCAATATCTTATGAAGTGAGTGTTATTCATTATCTTAAGAGTATAACAATTTTGTAACATCTTATTAAGTTAACATTTTTCAATATCTTGAGATATCTCTTTCCCACAAATCTGCAGCAGACGACTTTGAAAATGCCTACTAAAAACTAGAAATATCACTGAAGGTGATGAATACCCCCAGCTGGTGCCTGACAATATACATATGTATGAGAAATTCAAGGGGCCATAACTCATTTAAAAATAATTCCAGTGCAACACGCCGACAATATGCACAACAAGGCTTGGTATCAATCATTCTTGTGAAGTTATTTTGAATTCTGACCAAGGGTTGCTGAGAAATAGTGTTCACAAGAAATGTCTACAGACCATTTATGTATGAGAAATTCAAGGGGCCATAACTCATTTAAAAATAATTCCTGTGCAACACGCCGACAATATGCACAACAAGGCTTGGTATCAATCATTCTTGTGAAGTTATATTGAATTCTGACCAAGGGTTGCTGAGAAATAGTGTTCACAAGAAATATCCAGACCAACGGACCGACCGACCAACTGACAAACCGACCGACAAGCGTGACTCCTATATAGCCCCCATATACTACGTATCTGGGGGTATAAATATGGAAAATCTTTATAGTTGTAGGTTTAATTACAGACACAAATTGAAAACATTGTGGCAAAAGGAGAAATTGCTTATTTTGAGCAATTTCACCCTTTGGCACGATGTTTTCAAAAGTTGTCTGCTGCATATGCATCAAAATATGTGGGAAATAGTTAATTAATGGTAAACATTTTTTTATTTATCATTAACCTTTTCCCTCAAATAGATGCTTTCTGACACCTCTGCAGCAGACAGCTTTTTGAAAACATAGTAACAAAAGAAGAAATTGCACAAAACGTGCAATTTCTCCTTTTGTCACAATGTTTTCCACTTTTAGTCATAGGTTATCCATTCAATTATGGAGATTTTCCATCTTTTGATAACGTTTGTTCAAAGTCGTCTGCTGCTAATTTGTCGTATGAGGGAAAGGGTTAAGTATCTTACCACGGTGCATTTCTTCTCTGTACATTACTGCATCCATAAACCAGTATGTGATGGGCTTTACTTGCACTGGCAATGGCCTCAAAACGAACTGAAATGACAGCAAAAAAAATTGGAATTACAAGATCAGTTCAATTTGGACTCCTCAAAAATTTAAATTGAGAACTAAGAAATGATTTATTTTTATTTTTTACTTCAAAACAAATAAAAGCTTTTAAAACATTTGAAAAATCTTTTGCTAATTAAACACCTCATCAAAACTCATTGCAACTCTTTGTAAATGAAAGAATGTATTGAGTTGATTTGATTTGACAACAGTTTGGCATTAGAAGAAATTGCTCATTGTAAATTGCTCAATATGAGCAGTTTCTCTGTTTCCAACAATGATTTCAAAGCATTTGCTACAGAAGTGACTGCATGAGGAATGGCATAAAGATAATGCAGATCTTTTTTATGCCTTTGTTTGCATAAGACAAGTTTAGAAAACATTATCGGCCCATATACAACAAGTATGCAGCGGACAACTTTGAAAACTTCTAGGCAAAAATATTCTTCTTTTGCAACAATGTTTTCAAAAGTAATCTGCTGAAGATATATGTCAAAATGGGAATGGAACATGGAGCCGGAGGTCATCTTTCGATTTTTCAGAAATAACATTCCAGTGAATCAAGTATTGATATCATTCAGATTGAAGTCTCTGGAGAGTTGGCTTTAACCCTTTACCTCATATAGACACTTTCTGACACCTCTGCAGCAGACGGCTTTTCGAAAACATAGTGACAAAAGAAGAAATTGCTCAAAACGAGCAATTTCTCCTTTTGCCACAATGTTTTCCTCTTTTAGTCATAGGTTATCCGATCAATTATAGAGATTTTCAATCTTTTGACAAAATATGTTCAATGTCGTCTGCTGCAGAATTGTCGTATGAGGGAAAGGGTTAACCCTTTCCAACCAACAACAACAACACAATCATCTTCAGTAGACGACAATGACTGAAAACATCCATGGTAATTACGGAAAATCTCTACAATCAAAATTATGATTATAGAACAGATTTGAAAACATTGTAGCAAACGGAAAATTGTTCATTATGCTCTATCCTTTTGCTTACAATGTTTTCTTAAGAACGTTTTAAGCAGTCAAATAAAAATATGGCTGCACTTTGGAAAGGATTAACGGATGGACCAGATCATGATATTGTGTCTCTTTCTAATTACAGGGTCTCTAAGTAAACATTCTCTAACTCTTTGGAAATTATGATGGTAATATATTGTTTACACAGAGAAAGTTCTGAATAGTAACAAACTCAGTTCAAGTATTGTACCTTCTTTAACTAGAACTGAAGATGATAAATACCCCCTAAACAGCACCTTGACCTACACCATTACTTAATAAGTAAAATGGCCAAAACTCTGTAAAAAAACATGCAATTGTAACACCTTTAGCATATGCACATCTCCTTTTGGTATAGAAGCTTCATGTAAAATGTTATTGAATTCCACCCAGTAGTTTGTAAGAAATAGGCCAGACAAAATATGGCTTCCGGCCGACCAACCGACATACAGACAGCCCGACACAGTGACTCCTATATACCCCCTCTTGTTCGAAGGGGGTATAATTATGTAGATTTTCCATATTTTTGTTGATGTAATTTTGTCGAAATCATGGGCTGCTGTTGTTTTGGTTATTTGGGAAAGGGTAAAGTATTTGATATGCCTATTGCTAGGGTTGAAATTGAAAATTTCAGAACCCTTGGGGCACGCACTCTTTCCCACATTTGAACTGCAGCAGACGACTTTTGAAAACAGTGTGGCAAAGGTGAAATTGCTCATGATGAGCAATTTCCCCATTTGCCACATTGTTTTCAACTCTATTTAATTATTAAACTCTCATTATGGCAACTTTTTCACATTTTTGACAAGACGTTTTTAAAGTCGTCTGCTATATATTTGTTTGTTGTATGTGAGACTAGGGCTAAGGGAAATACAATCCAGAAGGAGGACTGATTCTGAGAGACACCGAGTCTGATACATGCAATACATGCAATTCCTATCGCTACCATTCAATATCAAATTAATCATGACAGCCAGCCGACAACCAGGACGTGACATGATCTGGTTACTGTCCGTAGAATACATGATACAAATGTTCTGAGATCACATTCCTCCATCACTCTTTTCCTACAGTTTGAAGCAACTACAGTAAACAACATTTTGGCAAAAGGAGAAATAAAAAAAAATTAAAAACTATATTCAATACTTATACTTTTACATCATGCATTGGTTTTCAAAATTGTCTGCTGCAGATGCATTGAAACGCTTCTATATGTGGAAAAGGGATATGAAGAATTTCACAAACTTCAGATTAGAAATCACATTGAATCCAATGAATTATTTCCATTTTAATCATTAACATTGACTACATTCAAACATAGTTTGACACACAAGCAGTGGATCACTTGTAAAAACATCTGGTAAAATGATAAATGACTCAAAATCAACATCTTCTTTTTTCCACTTAGTTTTAGCTCTATGCAATTATTTTGATATATATTTACATAATTTTAATGTTCTCTGCTGCTGATTTGTTTTTTATAGCCCTTTGCAACTTGTTGACTCATTTTGACGCATCTGCAGCAGACGACTTTTGAAAATATTGGGACAAAAGAAGCAATTTCTCTTATTGCCACAATGTTATCAATTCATTAATCATACTTTCAATTAAAGAGAATCTCTATGTGTTTCCCTAGATGTCGTATGCCGGCGATTTATCGTATGTGGGAAAGTGGGTCAATTCTTCAAGTTGCAAGTCTGTTTAAAGACAGAGTTCTAGATTATAAAAGGGCGTTTTGCATGTTCTAAAATCCTTATTTGACTCTCTAATCCTATGTTGTGGTTACTCAAGACGATTCTGTTGAGTACCCACAACATAGGATTTACTTGGCTTATAAAAGGATATTGTGGGGAAAACAGCCGTTTACCCCCTCCTTATCCGAACCTCTGCAAAGGAACACAAGACTGTGTTGCCTGCCAATAAGTCGGTAATTGGTGGATAGATGACAGTGGAGTAGTTATCCCTATGTGTCTGAAGGCAGGCAACGAAGGAAGTAGTTTATGGACAAATAAACAGAGGAATTTGAAAATGATTGAGAGCTTTATGAGCTAACTTTGTCTACAGCAGAGGCATTTAACCCTTTCCCTCATACGACAATTCTGCAGCAGCAGACTTTGAACATATTTTGTCAAAACATAGAAAATCTCTATAATTGAATGGATAACCTATGACTACAAGTGGAAAACATTGTGGCAAAAGGAGAAATTGCCCGTTTTGAGCAATTTCTTCTTTTGTCACTATTGTTTCAAAAAGCCGTCTGCTGCAGAGGCGTCAGAAAGCGTCTATATGAGGGAAAGGGTTAAAGTCATCTTCTTCACATTTATTGCAAGTAAGGAAAGATTTAATCCATATTGAGATTCCAATATCAATCTGTTTATTAGTTATTTACATCAATAACTCTTTGTTTACACAGCGTCAGACACCCACACCCCACGGCTGCTGACTCTGCTACATTTGAAACATCACCCATGGGATTATTCACTGCCCTTTCACCGTGAATAATAGAACTGAATAGAATACAAGAGAACCAATTGAAATGACACTTACATTTTCAAAACTCTCCTACATTGAGGTAAATGTGCTTTCGGTTGACCCCTTTCCCTCATACGACAATTCTGCAGCACACGACTTTGAACATATTTTGTCAAAAACTAGAAAATCTCTATAATTGAATGGATAACCTATGACTAAAAGTGGAAAACATTGTGGCAAAAGAAGAAATTGCTCGTTTTGAGCAATTTCTTCTTTTGTCACTACGTTTTTAAAAAGCTGCGTCTATATGAGGGAAAGGGTTAAGGAAAGTCCAAAACATGAATATTAAAAGATATTGCTCATAAAAAGAGTTAAAAAAAATAGTTTTACAAGACTGTTGAAGGATGACGATGATTTATGACGTTGTTTGCTTGCGCTCGGCATGAAGGTGTCTGAAGGAACACACTTTTCACCTTCCAATATTTCAGTAAGGTTAACGCTTTCCCTAATATAGATGCTTTCTGACGCCTCTGCAGCAGACAACTTTTTGAAAACACTGTGTCAAAACGAGAAAGACAGTGGTGCAGAGGTAGAGTGTCGGCCTCTCGTATCAAAGGTCCATGGTTCGAGTCCCGTGATGAACGGGTCCTGACTTTGGGATTTTTCCACACAAATGGCGCAAGTACTGGTTAAGCCTTCATCGAGTGTGATCAATATAAGCTGAAAGTGTTTCGCAATCGATGTAAAATAAATAATGTTTAATTAATAGGATAAATTGCTCAAAACAAGCAATTTCTCCTTTTGCCGAAGTGTTTTCAACTTCATTCAATTATTATGCTATCTTTTATAGAGATTTTTCACATTATAGCCAAGATGTTTTTAAAGTCGTCTGCTGCAGATTCGTTGTATTCTGAAAGGGGTTAAGACTTGAGACAGTAAGATAGACAGACATTGAGGAAGTTATCCCTATGTGTCTCCCTCTCAAGGCAGGCAACACTTCAGTCTTAGTTCCGGATATATATAGATGTTACAAAAACTTGTATGCTGCAGAACGTTAATTTAACACTTTCCCTCATAGACGCTTTCTGACGTCTCTGCAGCAGACAGCTTTTTGAAAACATAGTGACAAAAGAAGAAATTGCTCAAAATGAGCAATTTCTCCTTTTGCCACTATGTTTTCCACTTTTAGTCATAGGTTATCAATTCAATTTTAGATTTTCTATTTTTTAACAAAATATGTTCAAAGTCGTCTGCTGCAGAATTGTCATATGAGGGAAAGGGTTAACCGACTCCCTGTAATTTTAATTTGGTTAGTTCAAATGTCACGAGTTTCAACTTCACCTGAGTAATGCAATGGGATTCATCATGCCAAACCACAATTACTCATTTATTTTTACCAATCAACATATCTACAAATTATTTGGAAATTGGCCAGATACTTTCAGAGAAAAAGATTTAAAAGGTTTCCACTATAGCCATATAAGGCAAAACAGAAATTGATAGAGGGTCTTAAAAAAGTATGGATAAAGGCGAGATAATTCGGAGGTGAATTCGTTTTCACTATAGCCATATAAGGTTAAACAGCCCCACCCTGGCAACCACGTTTTTCGACCAATCAACATGACTTGAACAAAATACTGTGAAGCTCATCGAAGGAACATGACTACAAAATTATTTGGAAATCGGTCAGATACTCAAGATTATTTGTTTTCACTATAGCCTCCTGGCGGCCATGTTATCGACCAATCAACATGGCTTGAAGAAATCAGGGTCACCCAAGGAGCATTCCAACAAAATTAATTGGAATCAGCATGATAAGTTTTCACTATGGCCATATTAGGCAAAACACTCCACCTCCTGGCCGCCATGTTTTTCAACCAATTAACATGGCTTGAAGGAATCTAAGAGAGAGACAGACACCGAAGGAACAGTTCTACAAAAACTTTTGTAAATTGGCCAACCTCTTTGGGAGGAGAATTTTACTTCTTTTTTTCCATTTGGTTGCCATGGAAACCAGATTTTTGCATGGATCAGATCAACCAAATTGAAGGAATTTTGATGAAGATATTGAGAGGATCCTTTCTGTGAAGTTTCATTCAAATTGACCCACTGGTTATTGAGAAGAAGATTTTGACGGACGCACAATGCACAATAGTATCCAGATATAGGGCGATAATAATAAGTTAATAACTTGAGGACGAAGTGCTCAGGTGAGCTTAAAAGGCCATTGCAAGATAATTTTGTCAAAAAACAGCAAGACTTAAGTTTATACGGGCAACTTGTTTCATGTGAATAAGAATGGTTTGGAGTGCATGTTAAACAAGAATGCCAAATGTCCTGTTTTTTTGAGACCAAGTATAGTGATAATTGGTTGTACATCAGCCAAACTTAGAGAGCGGACACTGTTAGTACAGTTTTGGCCATTTCGAGGGACATAATTTTGTAGTGACTAAGATAACATTGTAAGTTATCAAACCTGACCAAGATACTGTCTAAACATATTGTCTAAATTTGGAGATGATCGGATAAAGGCTTCACAAGTTATTTAGCTGACAAGACCAATTTTAGGTAATTTTTATAATTAAAGTGCAATATACCTATCGACTGGAGCAATATGGCTAGTTATCGAACTTGTCCGGGATATTACGCCAATACACATTCTGACCAAATTTGGTGATGATTGAACAAAGGCTCCTAAAGTAATTGAGCTGACAAGACCAATTTTAGGTAATTTCTAAAATTAAAGAGCGATAACTCCAATTGACTAAAGCAATATGGCTAGTTATCAAACTTGTCCGAGATATTATGCCAATACACATTCTGACTAAGTTTGGTGATGATTAGACAAAGGCTTCTAAAGTTAATGAGCTGACAAGACTAATTTTGGGTAATTTCTATAATTAAAGGGCGATAACTCTTGATTGACTAAAGCGATATGACTAGTTATCGAAATTGTCCGAGATATTATCCCAATACACATTCTGACCAAATTTGATCATAATGAACAATTTCTCTTTGTGTCACAATGTTTTCAAATCTATTCATTACCAGTACTTTCATTTATCAACATAATGCATATTTATGAAAATAGACTAATGCAGATTTGTTGTATGTGGGAAAGAGATTTAATATTTCAGATATAGCAAATACTACCCCAATGTTTCAAAACGCAACTTTTATTATTAGGTAAACATTCAATTGTAATACATAGTGCATATATCATAAATGTCATTATGTGTGCATAGCCTGTCAATCATTCCGTTATCTTGTCATTCACTGATTGTTTTACTCCTCATACTCTCTTTCCATAAACCTTTCCCACTTGCAAACACATTTTGATCCATCTTTAGCAGACGACTTTTTAATTTATTGCGGTAAAAGGAGAAATTGCTCATAAGTCGGCAGATTTGTTGCATGAGAGAAAGGGTTAACACTTTTCCCTCATATAGACGCATTCTGACACATCTGCAGCAGACGACTTTTAAAAACATTGTGGTAATCGGAGAAATTGCTCATGATGAGCAATTTCTCCATTTGCCACAATGTTTTCAAACCTTATCAATGATATCATTTTCGTTTAAAGAGATTTTCCACATTTTTGTCTCGATGTTTTCAAAGTCATCTGCTGCAGAGATTTTTGGCATGTTGGAAAAGGATTGAATGTACTGACTACTGACCCCTAAATAAGGTGCCTATTTCATGTTCTCAAATCCTTATTTGACCTTGAAATTCTAGGTTATAAGTACTCAATAGCAAATTGCAATTTTGCTCGAGATATAAACTGTGGGGAAAAGACCTGTTAACCCTTTCCCACATGCAGACGCTTTCTGACGCCTCTGCAGCAGACGACTTTTGAACACTGTGACAAAAGGAGAAATTGCTCAAAACGAGCAATTTCTCCTTTTGCCACAGTGTTTCTAACTTGATTCAGTTATTATACTATCATTTATAGAGATTTTTCACATTTTTAAAAATATGTTTTCAAAGTCGTCTGCTGCAGATTTGTTTTATGTGGGAAAGGGTTAACTCCCCATTACCTAGACCCCTGTGAAACTATTTCCAAACAAAAATTGATATTTTTGAAAATGAAGTCACTGTTATTGATATGTGACAAGTCACTGACAACCATATTAACCTAAGGGGTTTCATCCCTTTCCCGGCCACATACAACTAATTTGCAGCAGAAGACTTTAACAAAAAAACTTAACCGGACGCCCACGCCGCCGCCGCCGCCGACGACGACGCCAGGGTCATGACAATAGCTCTCGTTTTTTTCAAAAGTCGAGCTAAAAATGTAGATGAAAATGTAACATGTATACATTATTGAAAAGAGGTTAAAAAATTGTCGCGAAAGAAGAAATTGCTCTCACTCTGCAACAAAGTTTTCAAAATTGGTCTGTTGCATTATGTAACTCCAGGTGAGAAAGGGTTAAACAAAAACACAGAGCATAACTGAAATTGATGAACCAACTTAACCCTTTCCCACATACATCAAATCTGCAGTAGACGACTTTCAAAACATAGTTACAAAACCTGAAAAAATCTCCATAAAAGATAGCTTAATTGTTAAATTAAGTTAAAAACATCATGGCAAAATGAGAAATTGCTCATCATGAGCAATTTCACATTTGGCCAAAATGTTTTCAAATGTCATCTGCTGATATTGCGTCAAAATATGTCTGCAGTTGAGAGAGGGTTAACAAAACAACACAGAGCATAGCCAAAAATTGATAAACCAACTACATGGGAATTTCTAACAGACTATATATAGGTATAAAGGGTTAACCATTGTCTCACTGACATTTACTGCATGATTAAAGTTGTCTTCATTGTAATAGATGATTTCAGTATCTACCTGTTACAGACCCAATACATCACATCATGCTATTTGTGATAACTTCTTTGTTATACTTACACAGTGCATTTACTTAACCCTTTCCCATAAGTAAATGTGTTCTAAATTATTTGCCTCTGCAGCAGACGACTTTTGAAAACATTGTGGCAAAAGCAGAAATTGCTCATCATTGATGTTTTTAACCTTTTTCAGTAATTGTACCTTCCTTTAATGAGATTTACCTTGCTTTTGCCATGATGTTTTTACGACGTTTAATGCAGATTTATGGTAGATGTGGGAAAGGGTTAACTTTTTCAAGTTCATATATATCATGTCTCCAGAAAATAACAATGAAAATATTTTGGTAGAAATATGGAAAAAATTCATTATGGGCAATTTCTCCTTTTGCCACAATGTTTTCAAATATAAATCTACTGAAGCTGCGTTAACCCTTTCCCTCATATAGACGCTTTCTGACGCCTTTGCAGCAGACAGCTTTTTGAAAACATAGTGACAAAAGAAGAAATTGCTCAAAACGAGCAATTTCTTCCTTTGCCACAATGTTTTCCACTTTGAGTCATAGGTTATCCATTTAATTATAGAGATTTTCTATTTTTTGACAAAATGTGTTCAAAGTCGTCTGCTGCAGAATTGTCGTATGAGGGAAAGGGTTAAATATGTCTGCAAGTGAAAAAGGGCTAAAAAAGAAGTCTTGTCAAGCAAGACAACACCCAATGTCCTTTGTTGTTCATGCATTTTTGTAGCAGTTTGATTAAATTTATAATGACAATACGATTCTCACCTATGTAATTATCGGGACCCTGCATTACTCCAGTAATGTCCTCCGCAACATTGTAGCCTGAACACAATATTGATCCGCCTGCAAAAAAAACATCATATAAAATCAGTATATTATCTTTTCACTTGATGCTGCCACCTTTTTACAACCACAAAGTAGACGACTTTTGAAAACATAGTGGCAAAAGGAGAAATTACTCATCTTAAGAAATTTCTCAGTTAAACAGAATGTTTTATAACTCTAATGGCTCTCACTAGGCTAAATTTGTTGGGCCTCCCTCCAAGCAATTTAGGGAGAAGTGGGGGGAAGTTATAGCCTTGTCAGAAAATTTAAATTTTTGACAGAAAGGGGGCAATAACTCTGATATAAAAGTATTTGGATTAACCCCCCTTGTGTGAACCAATCACCACATTGATATAAACATTTGTCAGAAGCTTCAATGGAATCCTTTGAGTAGAAAAAAAGTTATTTGAAACACGTAACGAAAAAGTGTGACGGACAGACAGACAGATGGATGGACAGACAAACAGACAGATGGACAATCGCCAGACAAAAAAAAAAGTAATCCCTAAGTGCCTACCATGCTACGCAGTGGCACAAAAATGAATGTTTATTTATTTGATTTTAATAATGATGAGAAAGCAAAGAGTCGTTTTGGATACACATCTATTTAAACAAAAAGGAACGTTTATATATTTGATTTTAATAATGATAACAAAAGCAAGGGTGAAACAAGCACACTAATTAACAGCTGGAAATCTTGGAAAATACCTCTTCAGAATATATTGATGATGTATTGTTTAGTTTCAATTCTGACCCATCAAAATCAATTTTTCGGCGATTTTTTTTTTTTAAGAACGTGGCTGCAAAGATAGTGTCTTAACTGTCTTTTGATTGGTTAATGTAAATAAGTGTGCATAGGGGCCACATAAACTTCGTTTACAGAGAAATTAAATATGATCAGTAAGTCCCTTCCCAATAATGTTTTCTCAATCCAACATTCATTTTAAATCTATTAAAAAAAATTGAAACTTTCGTGGCAAAAGGATTGATTGATTGAGGTTTAACGCCGTTTATAACAATTTCACAGTTTATCACACGGCGGCCAGTTCGCTACACCCTACTCGTGCATTTCCTGGTTTTTCTCACACCAGTACTCCACACAACAATCTCTTCCCAAGCAACTGGCTGCTTTTCCACATAGACTTAGCCCATTGGTGGAAGACGATTGACGCATGTTGATTGACCTTTGTCAATTGTCGAGAAAAAAGTGCCCGAGACGGGATTCAAACTCCAACCCCTGGATTGACAGCCCGCGCCACTATCGACTGAGCTACCGGGGCTCGGCTTGTGGCAATAGAAGAAATTGCTCATTCATGAATAATTTCACGTTTTACCACAGAGTTTTCAAAAAAGACTGTCTGCTGCGGATGCATCAATATCATGCTGCTTCCTTCCAAGTGAAAATAGGGATATACATGTACATGTTATCAACCCACAGGTGAAAACTGAAGCACCCAGCCATGAAGGACAATATCATTTACTTGATGTATATTTTGGTGTAGAAGATAGATTGCTCATTTCAAATAGAATCTCCCTATCAAGCACAATGTTTTCCAAAGTCAACAAGTCAATGTTGTCTAACAACAAATCTGCAGCAGACGACTTTGAACATTTCTAGTCAAATATATTGAAATTTTCTATAAATTGAAAGTAATAATAATAAATCTGCAGAGACAACTTTGAAAACACTTGTGACAAAAGGAGAAATTGCTCAAAACAATCAATTTCAACCTTTTGTCACAAGTGTTTTCAAAAGTTTGCTACTGCAGATGTGTCTGGCAAAGTGGGAATAGGGTTAAATAAAGGGAAAATAAAGAGTCAACTACTTCCTTTGAGCTCTATTGATTATTTTTTGACATGAACTCAATTATCAATACATGTATACCATCCCTCATATAGACGCTTCCTGACGCCTCTACAGCAGACGGCTTTTTGAAAACATAGTGACAAAAGAAGAAATTTGCACGATGTTTCCACTTTTAG